>OX940865.1:22735215-23385681 GCA_954871525.1 Parietaria judaica | reverse complement strand
CTTATGGTTAGAATCCCCATTAGGCTCAAACTTTTTCGGGATTGATTCCAATCCTAAACCACAATAATGGTAGTAACAAAGGGAATTTTTTTTAAGAACAAATATCTAACGGTCTCAAGAAATCTTACTGGAAGTGGACACATTTGACGTTGGACCACCAATGTATGCTCCTCCGCCTGGGACACCGTATCCATTCCCGATCTCTGTATTACCTGAAAGTAAAATGACGTAAACAATGAGCCTAGCTTCCGTAGGAGTGATGGACCCAATATAAGAGCGTTTGAGAAGATAGTTTGTTGTTTTACATATCACACAAATGATAACCACTCCGGATATCTACAGTTTCGTAGCTTCGCCGTGCGATATTAGTACTGTGTTTTATGATTAGTTAAACCTAGCTGCCGTTTATTTTTGTCCTCTCTCTCCTCCGTTGTGACACTTCTCATTCCTAATGGATTCTTCTACCCTGCCCGTGGTTTTCTTCTCAAATTGGGTTTCCACGTATAATTCATGCGTCGATTTATCATTACGCTCGTTGTCATGAGTGTGCATTGATTTATACATAAATTGATTGGGAAGAGGAAATTCATTGAAACCTGGTTCCGACAGAGCAGACATCCCGCGTTTGGACGCCATTTCTGCTCGATGGTCGGTCGTCAGCTTCAACAGATGCTCCTATAGCATAACCAAACCAAACAAAACACCATTAACGATACACAGTAGCTTCAAAACAAACATTCCACATGAATCCTTCACTCACCTTAATTGCACTCGGGTCGTGACGCCCGGCAAAAATACCGGCATTATTACCCGCAACACCTTCATCTTCGCCTCTTGCCTCTCTAACATTAAAAACGTAAGAAATCATAAGGCAAACGACTGATACACCTTAAACCCCAAATCTCAGAAGACGATGAAAAAAGTGAAATTGACAGAAGATCTCTGCGAACCTTTGACTGCGTATAATCGATTGGGTACAGATTTCCTGCAAGAACGCACAATCATCGGAGCTCAATGTACAGATACAGCATCAATGAAATGAAGAATATGGGTAAACGAGAGTGATGTACTTGTTCGCGCAACACAGCGTCTTGAGCCGCGGCTTCAATAGCATCGCCGCCATGGTTACCCATCTGATGAGCTTGCTGGGAATCTTGAATTCTCCGGCGAGATTCGAGCGCCGATACGGCGGTGACCGGTGAGGAAAAGAAAGGGGATAGAAGAAAGGACTATGTGCAAAAGCTTGAGGGGCAATAGAGTAATTGTAAAAAGAGTTGTCGATTGAATATTTGAGGCAATAATACCAACTGTTTACATTTAAAAGATATTAGGAGCTCCGACCTTAATAAAGGGGAAGATAGGGGAGGAATGAGATGGACTGGGCTTGACTGGACCAAGATTGATGATGGGCCTTGATTAAGATGTCGTTTGGGCTTGCTATCACTTGAGCGGAGAGTAAAAAATAAAGTAATTGTAATAAGAGTTCTTGATTCTTGGTATACGTGAAAGAAAGTGTGAATAATTACCAGGATTGTTCCGGTAATAATTTTCAATGTTTTTTAATTTTTTTTAATTTGATTTAGTTTTCATTTATGACTATAATTTATGAAAATGTTGATGAATAGAATCAAATTGAGTTTTGTGCAGATCATTTTAAAAAAAAAACCTGATTTTTATTTGTCTTTAATTTTTGTTTTTTGAACGCATCGTATTAAATTTTTAAAATACAGATTTACAAAGAGTTCAAAGTTCAAACAACTATACTTCGATGTACATCTGTCATTGAGGTATTATTGCCTCTCCTATGTACATCCGCCGTCCGTCACAAATTTATATTGTCTTTTTTAAATATTCGCCGACTTAAAAAAAATTATCACAAAAATTCAGTCACAATTTTTTATCAAACGTCTAATTTTTAACTGAATTAATTTGACTACTTTCGCCAGTATGTGTTATCTACTCTTGACGGTATGGCATACTTTAATTTTTCAAACAAACATACATACAAACACGTACATATCTAAAGAGATAAATGAAACCAGAACTCTATGCTCATGACTGTTTCCGCGGCATTTGCACGCTAAGGTGGACTCTCCGGTGAGGAGAAGCCCGGGGAGAAGAAATGTAGAAGTTTTCGCCTTCGATCTTCCTACTCTACGTCTTTTGTTACTCCTAGCAGGGTTGTATGTCCACCAAATAGAAGACTTTTTAAGAGCCCATTGCCTCTACGTCGGAAGAGTATACAATTTTAATAACGGCTTTGCCTCGCGAGCCGGATTTTGGGGTCCTATGGCTATGTACCAAATCGAACCTATAGATAATAACTACGCATTGACAAGCATTACTTGTATTCGTTATAAATCTTTTGCCACTAATTATATTCGGCTGAATCTTCGGAATTGTGTTCCTTGTTAACTCATGCACAAATTTCTTTAAAGTTTTGGTAATCCTTATTAAACTCACAGTATCGTTGTGCTCAATAAAATAAATGACAATCAAGAATCGGGTGGTTTTTAGTCTTACCTTTTTCAAACAAACTATAAAAGACCCACATGGAAATAGTATAAGAAAAATATAGATTGAAAGTATTATAAAAAAGATGAAAGTGAGTGACCAAGTATCATTGTGTTCAATAAATAAATGACAATCAATAATCGGGTGGTTTTAGTCTTAGCTTTTTCAAACAAACTATAAAAGACCCACATGGAAATAGTATAAGAAAAATATAAAATGGGTCATGATACATAAATGCGAGCGTTCATTCTTTAAATCATGCGCCAACTTACGTTCGTTCATTCTTTATCAGAAGTACTTTAAAAACCCAAGCATGCCCTCTTCATCTCTTAATCGTGTTCAAACATTGGGCAAATAGATTATTAAGAACTAATATAAAGGTTTCTTGTGAAAAATAAAATAAAATAAAATTTTATCTTACCTTGAGTGACCTCTGCTTGAAATGTGTTGTGGAGGACGCATCGCGGTGACGCTTTCAGTAGCTGTCCGGTCGCAGATTGAAGGTTGTCGCAGGGTCATTTCAAGGAACGTATGCAGAAATTCAATGCGAGATTCTCCATTTGCGGAGTCTGATCCGTCCGTGAATTCATTGCCAAGCGGACTCCCAGGTGGAGAGACGGCAAACAAAACATCCGTCGAACTTTGGGAAAGGTTTCGTTGATGGTCTAGACCTTCCAATTCCTGGTGGAGTTGCAGATCGAGGTCGGTCATCTCCCGCTGGGGAACTTCCTCCAGGTCCAGGTTATATACGTACCTGATAAACAGGGACGGAATCAGAAATTAAGATAGGGGTGACGATATTTAAAAGAAGTCGTTGTAATGGTTTTATTAAATGAAAATTAAAATAATAATTTATAAACGGTCTAATTAATTTATAAGGTTCTCTTAATATTTATTTTTAATGATTTGATCATTTAGAAAAAGAAAAAAAATTACACGGCATGATAATATTATAGCATATTATTATGTAAAGCCAATATTTTTATACCAAATCTTTGTTGTTTATATACAATCTTCATCAGATACTGAGCATTAATGATATACATTTAAATTTTTCTATGAAATAATTTAGTTATAAGTGATTGTGCTAAATATTTATCCCCAGAGCATTATCATTGTAATTATTGTGCTCCACGATAGCTAAGTTTTCATGAGGAATGACTAAATTTTTTTTATCTAACCAATTGAAAATAATGTGATTGGATCAAGAGAGTGGGGGTGACAATTGCCACCCCTAATTACACACAGTTCCGTCCCTGCTGATAAAATAGATAATTTCAAACATTGGGCAAATTGATTATCAAGAATATTTTTTATAGTAATATGATGATTTATTATGAAAAGAAGATTTGTATTTCATAATACCTTGAAATGTCCCGGTCTACCGTTGTGTGATCCAAACTAGACGGATCTTCGTCAACTTCTCCTGGGGAGAGGTTATTGCTCTCCGGGTCGATCGCCATTTGGATTGAAACTTTCACAATCAAGATTAATTTTCTTGATTATAAAAGTTGAAGAGATTTCAATTCCTTGAGGTACTCAAGCTTACCTGAAGCTCCAAGATGAGAATTGGTCGCCGCTTCCGCTCGTTTTCTCTCAGTATCGGCCGAGCGAGTGAAGAGTCGCTATCGGGTAGGAGAGAGAGCAAGAGAATGGTAAAATCCCGTGTTGGATTGGATACGAACAGCAAAGTCTCCAAATATTGTATATACATAAAATTACGATATATATATTATTGAATACAAATTATAAGCTTGATGTTGTATTGAACATTTTTTGTGGACACCGCGATTGCACTCGGCGTTTCATAAAACATAATTTTTTTTTTATATAATTATAGTATGACTTTGTTTAATATAAAACATAATTTTTTTTATATATTTTTTTTATTTTATAAATATAGTACATTTTTATTTTTTGATTTTAAACTACATATTTTTATGTTCTTAGTATTTCATTTTTACTGTAATATATTTTTATTGTCGTTTTTTATACTACGTATAATTTTTCATTACTAATTTTTCAAAAAGTACACGTAATTTTTAAGCCAAACACTATTAGAATCGAAAAATTTAGAATCGGAATCAGAAAATTTTAGAAATGAAACCGTAACCGGAATTGGAACCGAGGAATTTGAATATGAACCGTTACTGGAACCGAATTTTTTTTGAATCGGGAACCATTACCAGAACCGGAACCGTGACAAAAAAAAATCCCGATTTTTCAGACTAGGGACCGAAAAAAAATTAATTTCCCGGTTCCGGTTTCGCCCCTACTTCTGGCATAGTAGTTAAACTGTGTTTTATACTAATAAAAACAAGGGGGACTATAAGCAAGTCATGTTCAAGGTAGTCAAAGAAAGCCAAAACTTGATCAGAGCGTGAGAAACTTAAACAAATCATACATCGCAATTTGAAACTCCACATTAAATCCATTTTTTTGGAAAACCAATCATAAAATGAAGCCACGAGTTTTCTTCCAAAACGTTCTTGAGAACTCTTAAACAAATTAAGTAAAATGAAAACATAATATTAATTAAACATGATGTACGTTTTATTCTCACGCTACATTGGTTGTGGTCTGATAAAAATATATTTTTGTGAGGATTTATGGTGTCATAATTATTTAATATTTTATTTTATGGGTTAGTAAATGGCACCAATGCACATATTTTTATAAGACCGATAAAAATGCACAAACGTGCTTCTTCTTTTTGAAAGCGAAAAAAAAAAGAAGAAGAAGCACGTTTTGAGCATTTTTATCAGTCTTATAAAAATATGAGGAGTTGAACAGGAGGAGCTTAGGTGACGTTTTGGGCTTGTCATGTAGCTATCCACGTTGAACAGGAGGAGTTGCTACGTGTAGTTTATTAATTATTTACGGTACAAGTATAAAGTTTTTGTTTCTCACCACGTGTAATCCATTAATTATTTACGGTACAAGTACTAATTTTTTTATTATTACGCCTGAGAGTAGAAAGCTCAAAAGCTTCCGCCTATGTATCTTTCTTTTCTCATCTCGGTGAGCCTTGCCCCTTAGTAATCCTGCCATGTCATCCACAATCGGCCTCGGCAGAGGAGGAAGAAATTTGTTGGCTGGAGGGCCCACGTGTGAGACTTCCAGGAGACTTGCTACTAGAACTGAATTTCACGGCGTCGCGACCGGTCACGGTGAAATCGCCGGAGATCGCCAAAGTGCACGTCGCGATGCGTCGTGATGGAGCTGAGAGAGAGAGAGAGAGAGAGAGAGAGAGAGAGAGAGAGAGAGAGAGAGAGAGAGAGAGAGAGAGGGAGAGGCAACGAGGTTGCGACGAGCTCCAGGTTCGCGATTGATCGCGATTTCATCCTCCGAATCTCAATGCGTCGCGATTCCCCGAAAACACCGCGATGCGTCGCGAACGGCGTGAGGTCGTCGTCAACTGCAGCTCTACTTGCTACTACACCTTCAGTTTGTGCCGAGGTTTACTATAAAAATGTTTTAATATACTACTCGTATATATATATATATATATATTAATATATATTATATAAAATTCTTAATAACAAATAAATTATATGATTTCTAATCATATAAATAGATGTATATTTATATATATTATATATATCAAACATTATATATAATATATATAATGTTTTTTATCTGTTACAAGTAAGACCATTTAATAAATATATACTATATATAAATATACATGAAACGTGTTGTATAACTAGCAACATTTGTGATTTGTCAACGGATACAAAAGCATCGATACTTGTCAAAACGACGAAACCAATCTCATCTAATTCCATTAATGATGTTTTTAGTGGCTCTACGTATTAACGACAAGTATACACTTGTAGGTTGGGCGATTTCAAGTCAAAACTTCAAAAAAATAATATAATGATGAAGTCTTGAGTATCTTATTATAAATCCCATCTTCAAAATCATATCATATCAAATACAACGATATGGTATATTTCAAGCGTTGTCTCTCAACAAACAAAATAGACAGGTAAGGAGTTTATTATGATCTATGACCAATGTCCAAGCAGTTTACACGTGGCATCTGGGAATTTCGCCACGTGGCTCATGCAGTGAGGTTTTCAGATGTTTAGGATCGAGAGATAGGCCCAACAATGCCGCAGCTCAGCAATTTCGGGCGTTGATTGAGAATTTTTCATTTAATTTATAGTTATAGTTCAATCAACATGATTTTGATAAGCTCATAATTATTTAGGAGATAAATAGACTATTTAAAAAAAATGGATTAGAATAAGATTGAGCATGTAACCGTCAGTCGGATTGGCCGTTTTTTAGAATGCCAACAAAAAAATCCACAAACAAAAAAATAAATCAATACCGACAAAAAATCGACGACTCCTTTACATTTAAGAAGAAGAAGTGATATTTGTGGTTTTTATTTTACACTCAACATTCGTCAGTTAAGCCTCCGAAATATTTTTTTATTTTTTTTAATTCGGATTTCTTTTGATTATTGGAAGTCACAATTCCAAAATTTGATCTAAATTAAACATGTTTAGCTTTGAAGCTCTTTTGAATTTCTACCGAAAAGAATGTGTTTGTTGAAATAAGTAGGACTAATCAATTTTGTTTAGCCTCTTCGACCGTACAATCGCATACTTATATATACGATATGAAACAACTATACAATCCTATATTTATACATTGCTGAGAACATTTTTGTTGGGTTTTTCGATGACTTTTCTCAATCCCGAGGCGGAAATCACGGGATATCATCGAACAATAAAGATCTAGAATAATTACGAGAATTAATATATCGTTTAGAGATCGTTACCAAACTTCGGTACTTTTGCCAACTGTACCGAATAACTGCCGATTCCTTTGATTCTGGAGCTTGCCGAATTTAGGATTTAACGCCTCAAGTGTTGCGCCTCTATTTCGTCCACCACGTCACTCGGGAACGTCTTAGATGACCGGAAAACACCTCGGAGGATAGGTTAGATCCTTGTCGGTGTTTAGATGATCAACCGTTGATTGAACCGGGGAGCTAGCCAAAATTCGACTACCAAGGGAGGGGAGCTCGAATTTCTAGGTGGCTAGGGTTTCTCTTGTGTGTGTTGTGTTTAATTATGAGTCATATTAGGGTTTTTATAATACCCTATGGTCAAGACCTAGTGGGCTTTCTAAAAGCCCACCTAATGGGCTTTCTAAAAGCCGAATCATGGATTAATTAATCTATTATTAATTAATATGAATCATAATTAATACTTGGGCCCGAGTGGACCCATAATGTCGGTTATGGTTATCGGGTCGATATCCGATAACCCGAGAGATACAATATCGGGTTCGGGCATAACCAACAATTTTATCAGTACATCTCTTTGCCAAGGCAAATTACATATTTTACTTTTTCTTGCCTTATCGACTCGTATGATTGACGACTATTATAATTTATTATTTCAAATATATATTATTACACTTAAATAAAAAAATGTACTAATTAAAAACATAAGTAAATAAAAGTTTTCCTCATTACATTCTTCTTTTCTAAAAAACTGTGAAACCTCATCTATACATGTTTCAAGTTTTTCTAAATTTTGATCAAGAAGGAAATTTAACTTTTATCATACATACAAGTCTGTACATAAGAAAAGTGTTAGAACTTTTTTTTATCAAATTTAAACAACTTGAAACATGTATCTAAAATTGTCTACTTAAATTTTTTTTTATAGTGTACATTTCTTTTTATACTTAAATTGTCTACTCTAATTTTAAACAACTTGAAACTGTATTTTGAATCGTATGAATCGCCTAAGCTCTCTTATTTCTTGGTTCACAAAATAAAGAAGATCAGGTGTATACGTATTTTCAATTAAATATCGTAATGCTTGTTAAAGCTGTTGGGTTTTTCGATGACTTTTCTCAATCCCGAGGCGGAAATCACGGGATATCATCGAACAATAAAGATCTAGAATAATTACGAGAATTAAGATATCGTTTAGAGATCGTTACCAAACTTCGGTACTTTTGCCAACTGTACCGAATAACTGCCGATTCCTTTGATTCTGGAGCTTGTCGATTTTAGGATTTAGCGCCTCAAGTGTTGCGCCTCTATTTCGTCCACCACGTCACTCGGGAACGTCTTAGATGACCGGAAAACACCTCGGAGGATAGGTTAGATCCTTGTCGGTGTTTAGATGATCAACCGTTGATTGAACCGGGGAGCAAGCCATGAAAATTCGACTCCAAGGGAGGGAGCACGAATTTCTAGGTGGCTAGGGTTTCTATTGTGTGTGTTGTGTCTTTAATTATGAGTCATATTAGGGTATTTATAATACCCTATGGTCATGACCTAGTGGGCTTTCTAAAAGCCCACCTAATGGGCTTTCTAAGAGCCCAATCATGGATTAATTAATCTATTATTAATTAATATGAATCATAATTAATACTTGGGCTCGAGTGGGCCCATAATGTCGGTTATGGTTATCGGGTCGATATCCGATAACCCGAGAGATACAATATCGGGTTCGGGCATAACCAACAATCTCCCACTTGCACGAACGCACCGGATTGGCTATCTCCGTGCACGCACTGCACATAAAGTATTACTCGAGAATGCCGCCTTGGGTTAGATGTACATTCTCTCAGCTACTCATGCCTGGTTCATCAAAGTTACATGTGAAGTTTGTTTCATTGTAATTTAATCATCATACTCCGTTTCCGTTGCGAGTTCGGTGTGACTCTGTAGGATTATGTAGTGTTGGCCACATACTCATATGAGTATGCAATAAGTAAGTGGCCTCCACCTAGACTTAACTTCCCCCAATCTACAAAACTTTAAATCCTCTTTTATAGATTAATCGAGGTGAACCATGTGGTTCTTTACGATTAAAATAAAGTATATGACTGATTCCTTCGACATCCTTTTACATCTCTAGATGCGGCACAGGTCATGGTTTGGAACACCTGTTAAGCCTGATCTAATATTTTCTGATTCAGGCATAAGTATTGAAACATCAAAACAGAAACTCTTTTGTTTTGCCTGTGGCCACAGATTTCATTTTACTTATCCTATTCAGAAGGCCCCGAGTGTATAGCCCCAAATGGGATGGGGGGATGCATTTTTTCTTGAAACGTCATTCCATCCTACAAGGTTTATCACATGCCCAACTACAACTGTTATGACTTTCCAATTACGGTAAGCGTTGAGCTGTAATCTAAGCATGCAACTTACCCAGTGATGGACTCATGATGTTCTCAAACTTTGTAGTCTCTTCATATCTCTAAGTTTCTCAGTGTCCCCTTGTATCAAGGTTTTGTTTCCATGTGAGAATATTTAGAGTGCGAGTCTTCCAGCACTGCTAGTCATTCCGACTAGTGCCTACATGTATAAGAATATCTCTTAGATATCAAGGACCCCTTCCTTTTATCTTAACAACATGTACCAGTCAATTTTGAATATCATCGATAGTCCCTCTTTGTTTCTTCATAATGATTTCTTTGACTGGGGAAATTCAAGAATGTCTCGAAGACATCTTAGGAACTACATTTGTATAGCTTGATATCAATGTTTTGAATAAGATATTGACATTAACTTTTAAATGATGAAACTTGCCTTTTAAAGAAAATAATAATGTGCTTCAAATTTAATGTATAATAGTTACATAAAATTTGTATTTGAATTTTATACTTTTAACAAAATAAAGTAAGAGTTTTAACGTGTTAGAATAGACCACAAGCATCTAGACTCTTCTAGATCTTGTATGACCATACTACTTTTCTATTGATGAAGCCTTGGTCATCGGGTCAACCACGTTTACGCTGTGTCTACTGTTTTCATCGCAACAACCTTCTGATCAATTATGTCTTTGATCACTGAGAACCTTTCTCTTGTTCTGTGATCTTAGTTTCTTGACTCGTGCCTTGGCTCCGTTATTTTCAGCAAGGAGCCGCACTGGATCACCAATGTCAGAAACTACACTGCGATCAGGAATAAATTTCCTGATTTAGAAAGCTTCTACAGCTGCATCTTATGATGCTATATACTCAGATTTGATGGTCAAGTCCACTACATTAGCTTACTTGCTGTTGTTCTAAATAACAGTACCACCTTTTTGGACAGAGTATATATTCTATTTGCGATGTGAAATTATCCCAATTAGTTTGGTGATTTGCATCAGTATAAGCGATAATGCTTGACTGATCAACATTGTCGTAAATAAGTGATCTTTCATTAGTCCTGTTAAGGTACCTGAAGATATTATTTACGATAGTCCAGTGACTATTTTGGGATAGGTTTGGAACTGGCTTGTTTTGTTAAGGTAAATGATACATCGAGATGGGTACATAATATGACTTTCTTTATAAAGTCATTAGCAGTAGTATAGAGAACATTTTCTTTATGTTTGTTTTGCTCTGACATTTCAGGGCACTGCTTTCTTGAAAGATGCAACTTAGGAGTTACAGAATAAGTCCTCAGTTTTCTTGTTCACTCTGAACTTGTTTGCCATCCTTTCTATGTACTATGATTTATTCATTCTTTACCATAAAGAATTTCCGTCGTATCATTTTCTATCCTTTTGAAGGATTGCCGTGCTCCCACTAGCTTTCGTGTATACACAAGGTTAATCTTTGTTTTCGATGAAGTCTAATCTCATTAGTTTCTCCGTTGAAAAATAGATTTCATTTGAGAGATGCTTGCTATAGATCATACTTGAACGTATGTATCTATTTGACTTGCATGCTTCAGAAACATGTTATGAATCAATGAAGTTAGTTAGGTTGTGTACAATACATGTTCCTATTCAGAGTTATATTCTGAAAACTATCTTCATGTCCAATTGCCTGATTCTTAAATCATAGTTGGCAATAGCAAGTGAAATCATAATTGACTTTAGTCATGGTAATAAGAGAAAAACGTTTCTTCTTAGTCTTTACTATAGGCTTGTTTGAACTATTTCATTACAAGTCTCCTTTTGTACATTTGTACTTTACCATTCATGAATATCTTCCCTTGAAGATCTACGTGCATCCTATAGGCATAAACCCTTCGGGTGCTTTAACTAAGTCACATACTTAGTATATGTACATGATTCTATTTGATTTCATGGCTCCTAGCCATTTCTCAAGGTCTTCCCCTTTAACCGTTTCATTGTAAGTGGTGGTCCATCATTTTTATTTAAGTATTTTGTTCTTCTGTGTTCAAAACGAGAAGATCCTTTTCTTAGTTGCATGGTGTTCTTTATCCGACTTACACGGTTTTTGTGTCATACTAGGTTGCTCAAATGCTTAATCATATATAGAGCATTTTACATTCGGCTTGACTTTCTTCCACGATCCTATCTGGAGTTTAGTCAACCATTGGTGAGCATCCTCTGTGTTCATCTTGAGTTCCTCGAGATTTTGTGAGTTATGTACTTCATGAAGTGCATACTTTCTCCCACTAGACTTTCTAAGAAAGATTTCCTTTCTTAAAGGCTCCGTATTTGTCACAACTATTTTGTGTATTTAATTTTCTCGTAAACGATAAAATGGGTTTTATCCCTTATCATATCTTTATATGTTATCGTCGGAATCACTTTTCATGATACACTGTGAAGTGTGGTAGCACCAAGTTAAAAGTGCATGTCCTTTTATAAACATAGGCATATCATTGTACTAACAAAGTCTAACAGAGTTTGTTGAGTTCTCTCGATACACCTCGTAAAATGAGGTGTATCGAGAGAAGTAAATGATCAGACAACCCTTTTGTCACTCAGGAAAACTTTATACTTATTGCTCAAATATTAATTGTCTCGATCGGATCGAGGACCTATTATTATTTTGTGCGTTTTGGTTTTCTACTTCATTCTTGAATTCCTTGAACCGGTCAAGAGATTTCAAATTTTGTCTTAATTAAATAGACATGATTGTACCGACTGAAGTAATCAGTTGGTAGTCATAATTAATGAAGTACTATAGCCTTACTTATCCTAATTGTGCATTTGACCACATACACATGAATATGTGTGGTTTAAAGCCACAATCAATCTTTAGTGTGCCCCTTTGAATGAGCCTTTTGTCATATAGTTAGTAAGACAAGATTCGCATTTCTCGTAAGATTCATAATCAGAACGATCAAGATGTCCATCATTATGGAGCTTGGTGATGCGTCTCTCGTTATTGTGACTTATATGACAATACTAGAGATATGCTATATATTGAGTTTATATGGTTTAAGCCTTTTGACATACAACGTTAAATATCATATATTGAACATATATCATTTAAAATAGTCAAACTATCTTAAAACGCTTGTACCTAAAGAAGAGTCATTACTCTGTATATTTCACCTCTTTCAAGACAAGTCGGACAATCCTTGTTATCTGTAGTGAAAGCACTTTTAGATTTTGGAATCACATCGCATATGTGATCGCTTTAAGATTAGAGTCCCACTCACCTTTTGCTGTAAGAGCCATTATTCTATTGCTCTTTGTTAAACTTGATCACAACCAATTTGTGAAAGTTGAGCAAGGAATCCTAAACGATGTCAATAGAGAGATCATTAAATATCTTATCATTTACATGAGCTTTTCTTTAAGGTAAGTTATCAATTTCCCAAATTATAACCAACCTCAGAATTTACAGACTTTCTGGAATTCTATAAGTTCTCTGTAATCTTTCATCGCTTGTGTTTTAACCTGCTATACACATATCTTCAGAGGATATTGATTGAACTTTCATGTTATAGTGATTTTATGCTTTTGAAAAGCATTTTATCATTAATTTCGAAATGCTTCTTATAAGCATTCTTATTAGTTCTGGAAGTTTTGTCAGGTGGCTCCAAATGAGTATTCATCTATTATGAAGAATCATTTCTTTATCAAGGCTCCGAACATTATTTCAGAAGCCTTTGCCATTCCAAGGAAATCTCTTTCCTTTTGATTTGGAAACTCGTTTCCATGTTCTTTTAAAACAATTTTTCAAGTGATCTTTTGTTGACACTCGTTTCACATACATTAAATGAAACAAATAATAAGCACATTACTAATTCTAGTATTTACATGTAAATTATAAATTACTTATTATAATAAAGATGTTACATAAAAGTATATATTATAAGGACTTTATATAATATTTCGTGATTTGTTAATGGAAAAGTAACCCTCATCAATTCCATTAATTAGTCACTCAGAGAAAGTCAACAATTGCTCTAATATCCTATATTATCTCTGACGTTTAGAAAAGAAAAACAATTTTTCATTTATCATTCTAACCGATTTCAAAAGAATTGTCTACGATATCTAATCTAATTAGAGTACTCGTTTAGGTAGACCCAAGGGGTGAATCGGCGGACAGTATAGGTCGCCCTACGCGTCTAAAAGAGGGTATAAGAGCACTCCCTTGGGTTAGAGACACACTCAAAACTTTTCTCAATTAGATCGAGGACCCAGCCGTTGGAAGACATTATACCTAATATTTATTGAGGGGTTTAGGTGATCCTAACTTTTGTCTTAAAATAAACACAGTTAACTTATTAAAATGTTTTAAGAATTAAGACAATGAATATGTAATACATAATCCTATTTTGTAAACATATTCAATGTTGTATTAAATATACTTCTGAAAGTATATACATACATATATATATGTATTATGAAAATTTTAAAGATAAAACTTTTTATCTTTAAATAAAAGATAAATAAATCACTTAAAGATAAAATATCTTTATTCATGATTTATCTTTTCTATAAATGAATAAAAGATAAATAACTATCTTTATAGATAAGATATCTTTAATCATGCTTTGTCATAGAACAAACTAAAAGATAAATAACTATCTTATAGATAAATTATCTTTAATCATAATATATATATCTTTTATTTCCATAAAAGTTTAGTTCTTTTCTATTACTATAATAAATAAAAGATTATTCATCATCTTAATCTAATTAAGAATTATTGATTATAAATAAAATTTATGAACAAACAATTTGTGAATCAATAAATGAATAACGTAAATATTAAATGGAAACAAACTTCATAAGATTGATAATAATATTGAATAAATCATATTTATTAATAATTAATATCATATATTAGATTTTCAATTCTTATATTTAAAGATATTTATAATAACTATATATAAAATAAAATAAACACTTTAAATCGTATTTTAAATTAATTAAACATAAATATAATTAAATATCAAATACCGGGATACGAGCTCGGGATAAACCCGAGCTTGTACGGGTTGCCCTCGGGCAATCCGAGCATTATGGGCAGGGCAAACAGCCCCCGCCTAAGTAAATCCAATTTACTAAGTTTACAAATTTGTTTAAATCTTGTTTATTTAAAATAATTAAAGATTTAAACAAATTTATCATTAAATGAATTTCCTTTTAATTTAGAGGGGTATAGTTGTAAATCCAATTTACAATATTAAAATTAAATAATAATTAAATTCATAATTAAAATTATTAAATAAAATTAATAAAATAAAATTAATAATTTAGGGAATCGGGTTTGATCACGTTCTTCGAGTCAAAACCCGAACTTGTGGTCAACATAATGTGATGGGCCCATTTAATTGGCTCATCACGTTTTGGTCAACTCTGGTCAAACCAGTTCAGCCTAATGGCTGATTTGACCAAAGCCCATTTGGGCTTTTGTTTTGTGCTGGGCCCAAGCCCACATCGAATGGAAGCTAGGGTGAAACTCTAGGGTTTCACGTGCGCAACACGTGCGCCGTCAGCCTCCGAGCCGCGCCGTCGCTGAGCTGCCAGGGAGGAGCTGCACGTCTTGGCCGTCGTGAGTAGGGAGGCTAACTGGAGTCGCCTTCGTCGCACGATTGAGGAGGTTGCACGTTCGGTTGGCCGAGGGTGAAGCTTCGTTGGTTGTGCGACGGACTTCGGCGCACGCACGGCTCGGGGAGGACTTCTCTCCGTGAGCGATGCCGTCGATGGCATCTTCGCATCTGTCGCCGTCGTCAAACGACGTGGATGCACGACCGTCGTGCAATGGCGGTGATCGGAGTAGGCGTTCGCATTCCTTCGGGTCGTCTCTGACCCACGAGGGTGGGTTGACCGGGTCAATACCCGACCCACGTGAATGCGTGTGGGCATGGACCATCCGAATGGCTGGGCCCAAAAAAATTTCACATGAAAAATTAGGGTTTCAGAAACCCTAGGTAGCACACATCCCAATGCATGCGCCGGCAAATTTCGTTGCCGTTTTTAGTGATTCCGATAAAAATTTTGCTCCCACTAAAATTATTAAACCCTCTAAAATTACAGAAAATTATTCCGTATCTAAATACCGGTATGTTAATTCTTAAATAAAATCCAATCTCGATTCAAAATCGGATCCCGAATCAACATACAAAAATTAACATAATTAATTTTCTAATGCTCCCACTGAAAATCTAATCACACCAAAAAATTTCTAAAATTATTTCGGTTAACATATCTAATTTTCGAAAATTACTCAGACCGGCTCTGATACCACTGTTGGGTTTTTTGATGACTTTTCTCAATCCCGAGGCAGAAATCACGGGATATCATCGAACAATAAAGATCTAGAATAATTACGAGAATTAAGATATCGTTTAGAGATCGTTACCAAACTTCGGTACTTTTGCCAACTGTACCGAATAACTGCCGATTCCTTTGATTCTGGAGCTTGTCGATTTTAGGATTTAGCGCCTCAAGTGTTGCGCCTCTATTTCGTCCACCACGTCACTCGGGAACGTCTTAGATGACCGGAAAACACCTCGGAGGATAGGTTAGATCCTTGTCGGTGTTTAGATGATCAACCGTTGATTGAACCGGGGAGCAAGCCATGAAAATTCGACTCCAAGGGAGGGAGCACGAATTTCTAGGTGGCTAGGGTTTCTATTGTGTGTGTTGTGTCTTTAATTATGAGTCATATTAGGGTATTTATAATACCCTATGGTCATGACCTAGTGGGCTTTCTAAAAGCCCACCTAATGGGCTTTCTAAGAGCCCAATCATGGATTAATTAATCTATTATTAATTAATATGAATCATAATTAATACTTGGGCTCGAGTGGGCCCATAATGTCGGTTATGGTTATCGGGTCGATATCCGATAACCCGAGAGATACAATATCGGGTTCGGGCATAACCAACAAAAGCTTGTGTCAAAATTATTTATTTAACGCATTAATTATATTTTAAACATTCTTATCGATATTTACATTTAAACATTCTTATTTCTTGATTCACAAAATAAATAAAATCAAGTGTATACGTATTTTCAATTAAATATCGTAATTCTTGTTAAAGCTTGTGTCAAAAATATTTATCTTACGCATTAATTATATTTTAAACATTCTTTATCGATATTTTACGATTCTTTAATATATGATACTTACTGTTAAGAGTTAAAAATAACTTTTTAAATATATATAATAAAAACAGAAATAAAAGCTTAAGTTCAAAACGTCACTGTTGCGTCATGACACGTAATGCTCGACGTAAAGGGTGGCGCTTATTTTGTGCTAATTATTGTAATTAACCAATTTAATTTGCTTCTAGAAGATAAATAATTTACAAGTAGATAAATTAATCATTATATAATTACAACTTTAAGTCGCTTTCTTAGTTTAGCTGGATATTTATGAGTTTTCTCTCTCCTACTTATCCTATGAGCGTCTGGGACCCACTTTCGTTACTTTTGCCTAGATTCCCTTTGCTGATTATAATTAATTCATGAGATAATAGCGACATAAGTCCTCAACTTTTACTCAAGTGAACCGACATAGCCTCAACCTCATTTAATAGCAGTATAAGTACCAAAAGATGATTTCCGTCCATATTTGACTAACGGAAGTAGTCAACGTTTGTGCGGTCAGCTTCTCGTCAACGTGGACGCCACGTAATCCGACATGTCACCATACAGGTCATCCTCGTGTCATCAAATTTAATGCAATCAATGGTTCGAATCCCTCCATCACCCTTAATTTTGCATTAAATTTGATGACACGAGGATGACGTGTATGGTGACATGTCGGATTACGTGGCGTCCACGTTGACGAGAAGCTGACCGTGCAAACGTTGACTACTTCCGTTAGTCAAATATGGACAGAAATCATCTTTTGATACTTATACCGCTATTAAATGGGGTTGGGGCTATGTCGCCCCAGTTGAGTAAAGGTTGAAGACTTATGCCGCTATTATCCCTTAAATCATTTATCGTGTCTAAATTGTACGACCAAAATATTAACAAATTCATTCGTTCGTGAATATCACTATCTATTTATTTATTTGTTTTGATTTCGTTATGCATTTTTATATTTATTAGAAATTTTAATACAATTTTTTACATGTTCAAAATCGTCTAAATTATTGGACAAATTATATATTCAAAAGTTTCTTAAACTTAAGATAGTTTCGAACACAAAATTGTATGAAAGTGTTTGAGGTTTTAGTTAGCCATATGCCCATATAAATAAATTTTCCAATTTATAAGACAGTTATTGATACAAAATTATATGAAAGTGTCTAAATATTTGGACTGTTGTCATAAATTCTAAACTAACTACCTCAGATTTTTTTTTTTTTTTTTGACAGAACCTCAGAATTTATTTGCACAATAAAGTTTTTGTGATTTTTTCTTTCTCTTTTTCTATGCGTTTTTAGAATATTTACTACTTAGTCTAAAAAAAAATTATGTAGCGAGAAAGCGCATGCATCGGCTATTTGGAACCTGGGCTTCACTTTCACCTCACAAGACACTCTGATAATATAAATATTTATTATATTGCACATTAAATAAATTTATGACAATTAAAAAATTGATACTTATAGCTACATATAAGAAAATAATTTATCTTTACCGCTATTATCCTTAATCCTTATTGTGTGTTTTAATAAACATTTTTTATATATTTTTTTTTAGCTTCAGGAAGTGAGTAGATATAATTAAACATTAAATAACTTTAAATTATGATAAAATTTGTAGTACATCTACTAAAATCTGTAGTAGATGGTGCCGGTAAGCACATGCGGTAGTACCACTTTTATCGCATTTATCATGTTTCATAATTTAAAAACAATCGTTTTTTTATTATATGATCGCCAAATTCGGTTTTAACACTAAATTCAGTTTTCGGGTGTTTTGCTCCGGCGGACATAGAATACTAAATATGCAGTCCTCTACCATAAATTATTCAAAGTTTCAATAGACTAATTTTATTCCAATCAATCAATAAAAGTTGAAGGTCGTGACTCATGACAAATACCAAGGTATTTTCAAAGTCTCTTGGTGCAAATTCCACGAACAAATAAACTTAAAAGGAGTACTCTATGGATTCAAATTGACAAGTATTCAAATTCTTTTCCATAACTCTTAAAGTTAATTGAATTTTTCAATATTGATAATTACAATGTGATGATGATGATGCTGTGAAGATAACGAAATAATTGAAAAATATTAAACATATGAGACTCATTCCGAAGAGATTTAGAGAAAATAAATTATGCAACAGGAGTTAGAACGACATAAATCATCAACACGTACAACATAACTGACTCCGATGAGTCTTAGATCGTAAGTATATGTGAAGGCCAAAGCCGTGATCTGAGAGACTGTTTTCAGTTTACAGATCCGGTTTTCTTACATAATTCTTTCTACAAGACATATGAAGAAACTTCAAACTTTAAACTAGTTACGTACCTCAAATAATGACTTAAATAAAATAAATCGTTAAAATTGTCGACGAAAATAAATACTACATGGCTTCTTAAAGATTTAATAAACGACACATCACACTCTACATAAAAAAAGAATAAGAAGAAATAATTAAATTGTACTTGTTATGCACATGAATATAAAGTATCCAACTAGTTGTTATTAATAATGATTTTAGATTTAATTCTTATATATAGCTTGAACATGCATAATAAATGTTTAGATGCAAGCAACATAGTTTGTGAAAAGCACATAAAGACTGCATAGTAATAAGTAATAGACTAAGACTACAATTTTTAACAATAATCTTTTTATTTAATACTAATCGAAATAAATTATTAATTATTAGGTCTATCTTTTCTTTAAATAATGAATTGAGTCAATCTAATAATATAATCAAATCACAATTCAAGAGCACATGAAGAGTTGGTGTGAAGGGTGGACTTACAAATGTAGTCAATACATATTAGGAAAAAAAATGTTGTGATATTACTAATGCATAAATTACATTTATAAATTGACCTTCATTGAGGAACATGTATTACAAAATAAATTTTTAGGTATGTCATAAATATATGTATTTACGACTATGACTACGAATCAAAAGACTTGGTACTTTATATTATTTATTTAATGGAAATTTTCTTTTATATACTATATTTAAAATAAGAAAAACCTTACCCTCTATTTCTAAAAATAACTCAAATATACTCTCAAATGTCTTAAATTCCCTTCTTATAACCTCCCATAATTTTAATTTTCATAAGATCATAATTTTATATAACAAAAAAGAAATTATACCCTCTAATATATCTTTCGATAAAACTTTACCATCTATTTTATAAAAAATCAATATCATTCTGTTTTAGAAAATTAATTAAAAATGAGAAGGGTTATCAAATTACACTTACATGGTATATCCTAGAAAAGTTATGGACTTGACTTAGTCCAAGTTTGGTCTTTGATGAGAATATGTTAGTTTAACTTTATATTTTGTTGAATAAATTATAAAAAGTTAATGCATAGGAGATGTATATCTTATCTTCTTAATCTCTTTATATAGGTCAAGATTTGGACCGTATTTATTAATTCCAAGCTTGAGTAATTTAAAGTCAGCCTAATTTAAATGTATTCTTAGTTGAAGACTGTAAAATGTAATGCCCAAAGTTAATAAGTTATAGAGTTGACTACTGTTTTTGGACCACCACGAAAGGAACAGTCGTAAGTTTGATTTAATTAAGAAAAATATACAGTTTATATATATATATTAATATATATATATATATATATATATATACGGAGAGATCAATCTCATTGTTTTATCGTGAAAAATAATGATAAATCAAGTCAATTTAAGTAATTATTGTCAAAACTTAAGAATTCCACGATTTAATACTATTTGTAGTCTAATAAAAAATAATATTCTAAAAGGATAAAAATAAATCAAATGGCATAGGATATGTTTTTATAATCATTAATTTAACGGACAGGTTTTAGTAAAATTTATGTGCTAACGTATTAATAATAACATATTCGATGATATTTTACAAACGAAAATATTATTATCATCGATCTTGCTGGTAAAAAATAAAAATAAACATATTGAAAGCGCGTCACTTTATTTTATTCTGTTACAATAACATTGTTAAAAGATAATCAATTAGAAAAAGAAAATAGAGAAATTTTATAACCAATATATAAGAGTAAGCTAGTTGGAGAATCAAAAGAGAGAGGAATTGCAGAGACACGTATTCAGAAATCTTACCTAACCCCACTCGCCATGTGATTAGCAACTGCATGGAGCACCACCTAATTTAATAACAAATATCATAAACAAAATAAATCATATTATAATTTATAAATGTATCTATATATTTAACATGACCATATTATATCCAACTGTGGATATAATTTCTTTTAAAAAATGATTATGATTTGTTCAAATTAGTAAATACACAAAAATTTAGGAAACATTTGCAAATAATCTATTTAAAATTCAAATAATTATAATTAAATTATAAAATAATATACTTTTATTTAAGTTATAATTTTCTTAATTTAAAAAATGTCCAAATCCAAAGGTAGAAATGTGACCCTCTATATTTCTTGAGTGCCCACATCAATATACTTATATGATATCTTCAAGGTTAAATTAGAAAAAGGTAATAATTTACAAGAGATTTGCACAAAATTTAAACTTGAAATGTATTAGTCTTCGTCATTAAAATAAACAACATATATATAGAAGTCATCATGCTCGATGTCTGAGACACCTAGATTGTAGTGCCAAAAGAGTGGTCATGGAATCTCAGGTTTGGAGTTGATTGAGAGATGAATATGTGTAGAATTACTCGAAAGCATACATAATTTTCGTGGGGCTTCTTGTGGATAATTTCAACCGCACGATACATGAAATGCGTTTCTGAAAGCTATATTTCTCAAAGTTTATAATTGTTTACATTTGAAATATTATTATTTATAAATCATAAATTTAACAGTTTTTGAAAAATGTTCTCTTATGAATCACCTCCATTGTTTGTAATTAACTAATTATATTTTTCAAAACTAAAATTACAAAGCCTTATCTTCTAAATATGCATACTTCAAGTTCAAACACGTTATAATTTTCTAATATTTTTTGGATGTGAGACTTTACTTTCACAAAAAACACATAATATTTTCAACCGCTCATCTCAATTAATCCTTCTGCTATATTAAAGATTTCATTGGCAGCATGCTTTTGAATAAATATTTGATATTCAATCTTGACGATTTTGCCGCTGATGTTCTGTTCTTGTGATGCAATTTATTAGATTTTGATTCTAACGATCGAAGACTCTTAGGTGGCGTTTGTGTTGGTTATGCCCGAACCCGATATTGTATCTCTCGGGTTATCGGATATCGACCCGATAACCATAACCGACATAATGGGCCCACTCGGGCCCAAGTATTAATTATGATTCATATTAATTAATAATAGATTAATTAATCCATGATTGGGCTTTTAGAAAGCCCATTAGGTGGGCTTTTAGAAAGCCCACTAGGTCATGACCATAGGGTATTATAAATACCCTAATATGACTCATAATTAAATATAACACACATCAGAGAAACCCAAGCCTCCTAGAAAATTCGAGCTCCCCTCCCTTGGTAGTCGAATTTTGGCTTGCTCCCCGGTTCAATCAACGGTTGATCATCTAAACACCAACTAGGATCTAACCTATCCTCCGAGGTGTTTTCCGGTCATCTAAGACGTTCCCGAGTGACGTGGTGTACGAAATAGAGGCGCAACACTTGAGGCGCTAAATCCTAAATTCGACAAGCTCCAGAACCAAAGGAATCGGCAGTTATTCGGTACAGTTGGCAAAAGTACCAAAGTTTGGTAACGATCTCTAAACTATATCTTAATTCTCGTAATTATTCTAGATCTTCATTGTTCGATGATATCCCGTGATTTCCGCCTCGGGATTGAGAAAAGTCATCGAAAAACCCAACAGTGGTATCAGAGCCGGTCTGAGTAATTTTCGAAAATTAGATATGTTAACCGAAATAATTTTAGAAAATTTTTGGTGTGATTAGATTTTCAGTGGGAGCGTTAGAAAATTAATTATGATTAATTTTGTGTGTTGTTCGGAATCCGATTTAGAATCGGGATTGGTTTTTATTTAATTTTAATGTGTATTATTAAATAAGAAAAAGGGAAAAACAAACGGCGGCACCACCACCGGAACCGGAGGCGATTTCACCGTCGCCGCCATGGCTCCGGGAGGCGCCGGCGTTTGTGGCTCCCATTCGATGGGAGCCAATGGGCGACGGCTAGGGTTTCAAAACCCTAGCTAAACAAATTTTTTTTTTTTAAAATCGCGTGGGCCTGATTGGATCAGGCCCACGGGCTGGGTTTAACCCAGCCCACACAAATCGCGTGGGCCTGATTGGATCAGGCCCACGGGCTGGGTTTAACCCAGCCCATGCAGTTCGAGTGGGCCTGATTGGATCAGGCCCACGGGCTGGGTTCTAACCCAGCCCCAAAATTCGCCCAGCCCGGATCGCGATGATCCGGGCACACCCATCCCGGGTCTGACCCGGGTACCCGACCCGGGTTGGACCCGGGGCTTCGGCCCGGGTCTACGATGACCCGGGCCCACACCGAACAGACCCGGATCCGGGTCAAAAAAAAAAATCAGGCAGGGGCCTTCGGCCCTGCCCGGTCTCCCCTTCGTGACCGGGGTTGCCCGAGGGCAACTCGTACAAGCTCGGGTCAATCCCGAACTCGTATCCCGGTATTTGATATTTAATTATATTTATGTTTAATTATTTTAAAATACGATTCAAAACGTTTATTTTATTTTATTATAATTATTATAAATATCTTTAAATATGAGAATTGAAAATCTAATATATATGATATTAATTATTAATAAATATGATTTATTCAATATTATTATTATCAATCTTATGAAGTTTGTTTCCATTATTGTTTATGTTATTCATTTATTGATTTACAAATTGTTTGTTGATAAATTTTATTTATAATCAATAATTCTTAATTAGATTAAGATAATAAATAATCTTTTAATTATTATAGTAATAGAAAAGATCTAAACTTTAATGGAAATAAAAGATATATATATATTGTGATTAAAGATAGTTTATCTATAAGATAGTTATTTATCTTTTATTTTGTAATATGACAAAACTTGATTAAAGATATCTTATCTATAAAGATAGTTATTTATCTTTTATTCATTTATAGAAAAGATAAATCATGAATTAAGATATTTTATCTTTAAGTGATTTATTTATCTTTTATTTAAAGATAAAAGGGTTTGTCTTTAAAAATTTCATAATATATATATATATATATATATGTATACTTTCAGAAGTATATTTAATTCAAAATAGAATATGTTTTACAAAATAGAATTGTATATTACATATTCATTGTCTTAATTCTTAGAACATTTTAATTAGTTAACTATGTTTAGTTTAAGACAAAAGTTAGGATCACCTAAAACCCCTCAATAAATATTAGGTATAATGTCTTCCAACGGCTGGGTCCTCGATCTAATTGAGAAAAGTTTTGAGTGTGTCTCTAACCCAAGGGAGTACTCTTATACCCTCTTTTAGACGCGTAGGGCGACCTATACTGTCTGCCGATTCACCCCTTGGGTCTACCTAAACGAGTACTCTAATTAGATTAGATATCGTAGACAATTCTTTTGAAACCGGTTAGAATGATAAATGAAAAATTGTTTTTCTTTTCTAAACGTCAGAGATAATATAGGATATTAGAGCAATTGTTGACTTTCTCTGAGTGACTAATTAATGGAATTGATGAGGGTTACTTTTCCATTAACAAATCACGAAATATTATATAAAGCCCTTATAATATATACTTTTATGTAACATCTTTATTATAATAAGTAATTTATAATTTACATGTAAATACTAGAATTAATATTGTGCTTATTCAGTTTTTATTAAAATTGTAGAAACTGAACAATGTCTAGTAGCTCACTAAGATCCATCCTTGAGAAGGAAAACATCTTAAACGGAAGAAATTTTCCGGAATGGCAAAGACGCCTCAAAATTGTGCTCAGGCACGAAAAGAAGGAGGTTATCATTATGAATGAACCTCCAGCTGAACCTCCTGCTACTGCATCCCGAGCAGACAAAGATGCTTATAAGAAGCATACTGATGAAGCCGCTGAAGTAGCTTGTCTCATGTTAGCAACCATGACACCAAATCTCATGGAGCAACATGAGAACATGTCTGCCTGGGAAATGATGCAACATCTCAAGAAGATGTATGATCAAGAAGCACGTCATACAAGATTCAGGATAATGAAAAATTTGCTAAGAGCAAAATTAACTGATGGAAACAATGTGCATGATCATGTTCTGAAGATGATCAGCTGGTCAGAAAGTCTGACCAAACAAGAGATAAAGATCCCTGAGGAAGTATACATTGATATTGTGCTCAACTCTCTCCCCGATTCTTATAATCAGTTTATACTGAATTATAATATGTCCCCTGAATCAAAGAGTCTTCATCAGCTTCACAACATGTTGCAAACAGCTGAGGGTAATGTACCCAAGGGACAGAATAGAACTATTAATGCTATAAATAGCAAGTTCAAGGGAAAGAAGCAGTATGTTCAGAAGAATAAAGGCAAGGCTCCATATAACTTGAGGGTTAAGGCTCGTGCCATGAAACCCAAAGTTGGAGCCACTCCCGATCATAAGTGTTTTCACTGCGATAAGAAGGGACACTGGAAAAGGAATTGTCCTTTGTACCTTGCAGAGATCAAGAAGTTGAAGAAGAGTTCAAACTCCACCACAGGTATAAATGTTATAGAAGTCAATCTTACTACCTCTAAAGATTGGGTATTAGATACAGCATGTGGTACTCATATTTGTACTGGCATGCAGACTCTGAAGAGAAGTAAGATGCTGAGGAAGGATGAGACCAACATGCGCGTGGCAAATGGAGCACCAGTTGTTGCAAAAGCTGTGGGCTATGTAGATCTCAACACCTCAGCAGGAATGATTTTAGAATTAAATGATTGTCATTTCGTACCTTCCATTACCAAGAACATAATTTCTATTCCAGAATTGGATGTTTTAGGTTTTGATTTTAAAATTGGGAACAAGCGTTGTGCGGTTTTTAAGGATGGTATTTGTTATGGTATTACTTATTTATCAAACGGTCTTTATTCGTTGAATACCTCTGAAAATCATGTTTATAACATCTCTAATAAAAGAGTGAAACCCAACCTTGTCAATACGGCCTATCTCTGGCACTGTCGACTTGGCCACATAGGCGAGAAGCGCATAACTCAGCTTCACAAACAAGGAAGACTGGATGATTTTGATTATGAATCTTATCACACATGTGAATCTTGCCTGGTCGGGAAAATGACAAAACCTTCCTTTAAAGGAACTTATGAGAGAAAGAAAGGACTATTGGACCTCATACATTCAGATGTATGTGGACCAATACCCATTCAGGCTAAAGGAGGTTTCAGGTATTTCATCACCTTCACTGATGACTTCAGTCGATACGGTTATGTATACCTAATGAAACACAAATCTGAATCGCTTGAAAAGTTCAAACAGTTCAAGAATGAAGCTGAAAATCAGTTAGCGAGAAAAGTTAAAGCCATACGATCTGATCGAGGTGGCGAATACTTGAGCGATGATTTCAAAGCTTACCTCCGTGACATGGGAATCATTTCATCACTGACCCCTCCAGGTACACCTCAACTAAATGGTGTATCTGAGAGGAGAAATCGAACCTTGTTGGACATGGTTCGATCAATGATGAATAAAACTGACTTACCTGAGTCCCTATGGGGACATGCACTTATGACAGCAGCTACCACACTGAACTGTGTACCATCTAAGACGGTTCCTTCAACCCCATATGAGATATGGAAAGGAAGAATACCGGATTTGCATTTCATGAGAATCTGGGGATGTGAGGCATATGTCAAGACTCTAATGTCTGACAAGCTCAGTCCCAAATCGGTTAAATGTAACTTTGTGGGATACCCAACGGAAACTCCTGGGTATTACTTCTATCAAAAACACACAGGCAAAATAATAGTTGCCAAAACCGGTGTTTTCTTAGAAGAAGATTTTCTCTCTAGAAAGTCTAGTGGGAGAAACATTGTTCTTAATGAAGAGCAAGAACCACAAGATACTCAAGAACAAGAAATGGACACAGAAGGTACTCACACATCGAGTTATGAACATCATGATCAGATCATGGTTGATAACCAAATAGAAAACGTTGTTCTAAACGAATAAGTTGAAAATGAGATTGTCAATGAAGAACCTCAAGAAAATATAGTTCTATACGATGTGCCCATACAAGATGGGATAAATGAGCAACCAGATTACACACTGACATCACGAAGATCAATTAGAGAGAGTCAACCTCCTCTTAAATTGAACCTTCTTGTTTCAATAGAAGATGAAACTGTTCATGAAGACGATGGTGAAGAACCTGAATCTTATAACGAAGCAATGTCGGGAGATGACTCAGACAAATGGCTAGAAGCCATGAACTCTGAAATGGACTCCATGTATAGCAACGAAGTATGGGACCTCGTTGATGCTCCCAAAGGGTCGAAACCCATTGGTTGCAAATGGATCTTCAAAAGGAAGATCGACATGGATGGCAAAATACAAACTTACAAAGGAAGATTAGTCGCCAAAGGTTATCGACAGATTCATGGTATTGACTATGATGAAACTTTCTCTCCTGTTGCCATGTTCAAGTCCATAAGAATCTTGCTAGCCATTGCAGCATTTCATGATCATGAAATCTGGCAAATGGACGTGAAAACCGCGTTCTTGAATGGTGTTCTCGAAGAGGATGTGTACATGACACAACCTGAAGGTTTCATAGACCGCAAACATCCAAATAAGGTTTGCAAATTGAAAAGATCAATTTATGGTCTTAAGCAAGCATCTCGAAGCTGGAATCGTCGTTTTGATGAATCAATTACTGATTTTGGTTTTGTTAAGAACAAAGACGATCCTTGTGTATGTATCAAATCGAGTGGGAGCAAAATAGTTTTCCTGATTCTTTATGTAGATGACATACTGATAATAGGAAACGATACATCTGAACTCCAGACCGTGAAGGAGTGGTTGAGAAAATGTTTCTCAATGAAAGACTTAGGAGAAGCCGCCTATATACTAGGCGTAAAGATTCAAAGAAATAGAAATCAAAGAATCTTATCTCTAAGCCAAGGTACATATATTGACAAAATTGTTAAAAGGTTTAAAATGGACAAATCGGAAAAAGGTTTTACACCGATGACCCATAAGACATACTTGACCAAGAAGCAATGTCCGGTTTCTTCAGAAGAAATCAAAAGTATGGAGAAAATTCCATACGCTTCAGCTATTGGTTCAATAATGTATGCAATGATATGTACTAGACCAGATGTAGCTTTTGCCTTAAGCATGACAAGCAGATTTCAATCAAACCCTGGTTTTAACCATTGGACAGCCGTTAAGAATATCTTGCGTTATTTAAATAGAACAAAAGATAGATGTTTGACATACGGTGGTGCAAAAGAATTAACTTTTGAAGGATATTCTGATGCAAGCTTCCAAACAGACAGGGATGATTTCAAATCTCAAACAGGATATGTATTCTGTGCAAATGGTGGTGCTGTTACGTGGAACAGCAGTAAACAAGCTACGGTAGCTGATTCAACCACAGAATCTGAGTACATCGCTGCATCTGATGCTGCAAAAGAGGCTGTATGGATCAAGAAATTTGTTTCTGATCTTGGTGTAGTTCCTAGCATTGGTGATCCTGTGAAGCTTTTCTGTGATAACAACGGAGCTATAGCACAAGCCAAGGAACCAAGATCACACAAGACAGCAAAGCATGTACTAAGAAAGTACCATCTGATCAGAGACATTGTTGATCGGAAGGACATAGAGATGAGGAGAGTAGACACTTAAGAAAATGTAGCAGATCCGATGACAAAATCTTTATCGAAAGAAAAACATTTTCGTCATGCGGAAAGTATTGTGATAAAGAACCCATAAATGTCTGTTACGATTTATTATCTGAATCTGATTTAGGGATCGGAGACAAATTTTTGTAATCATTATATTTGATTAAATTTGAAGCACATTATTATTTTCTTTAAAAGGCAAGTTTCATCATTTAAAAGCTAATATCAATATCTTATTCAAATCATTGATATCAAGCTATACAAATGTAGTTCCTAAGATGTCTTCAAGACATTCTTGAATTTCCCCAGTCAAAGAAATCATTATGAAGAAACAAAGAGGGACTATCAATGATATTCATAATTGACTGGTACATGTTGTTAATATAAAAGGAAGGGGTCCTTGATATCTGAGAGATATTCTTATACATGTAGGCACTAGTCGGAATGACTAGCAGTGCTGGAAGACTCGCACTCTAAATATTCTCACATGGAAACAAAACCTTGATATAAGGGGACACTGAGAAACTTAGAGATATGAAGAGACTCCAAAGTTTGAGAACATCATGAGTCCATCACTGGGTAAGTTGCATGCTTAGATTACAGCTCAACGCTTACCGTAACTGGAAAGTCATAACAGTTGTAGTTGGGCATGTGATAAACCTTGTAGGATGGAATGACGTTTCAAGAAAACATGCATCCCCCCATTCCTTTTTGGGGCTATACACTCGGGGCCTTCTGAATAGGATAAGTATAATGAAATCTTTGGCCACAGGCAAAACAAAAGAGTTTCTGTTTTGATGTTTCAATACTTATGCCTGAATCAGAAAATATTAGATCAGGCTTAACAGGTGTTCCAAACCATGACCTGTGCCGCATCTAGAGATGTAAAAGGATGTCGAAGGAATCAGTCATATACCTTATTTTAATCGTAAAGAACCACATGGTTCACCTCGATTAATCTATAAAAGAGGATTTAAAGTTTTGTAGATTGGGGGAAGTTAAGTCTAGGTGGAGGCCACTTACTTATTGCATACTCATATGAGTATGTGGCCAACACTACATAATCCTACAGAGTCACACCGAACTCGCAACGGAAACGGAGTATGATGATTAAATTACAATGAAACAAACTTCACATGTAACTTTGATGAACCAGGCATGAGTAGCTGAGAGAATGTACATCTAACCCAAGGCGGCATTCTCGAGTAATACTTTATGTGCAGTGCGTGCACGGAAATAGCCAATCCGGTGCGTTCGTGCAAGTGGGAGATTGTTGGTTATGCCCGAACCCGATATTGTATCTCTCGGGTTATCGGATATCGACCCGATAACCATAACCGACATTATGGGCCCACTCGAGCCCAAGTATTAATTATGATTCATATTAATTAATAATAGATTAATTAATCCATGATTGGGCTCTTAGAAAGCCCATTAGGTGGGCTTTTAGAAAGCCCACTAGGTCATGACCATAGGGTATTATAAATACCCTAATATGACTCATAATTAAAGACACAACACACACAATAGAAACCCTAGCCACCTAGAAATTCGTGCTCCCTCCCTTGGAGTCGAATTTTCATGGCTTGCTCCCCGGTTCAATCAACGGTTGATCATCTAAACACCAACTAGGATCTAACCTATCCTCCGAGGTGTTTTCCGATCATCTAAGACATTCCCGAGTGACGTGGTGTACGAAATAGAGGCGCAACACTTGAGGCGCTAAATCCTAAATTCGACAAGCTCCAGAACCAAGCATTCATATACATACTATATAAATCCTAAATTCGAATTTTGGCTTATTTTTATTTTTTTGTCACTAGACCGTCAGCAAGCATTCATCCTCTATATGTACAATTTTTCGTATTTATGACATAACTCACTCATTATTTGTCCAAGTTTTATGCACGACATACGGTTGGAAAGATAAGAGATAGATCTACACCACTTGTGTTTTAAAATGGCATCACGGTGACGTCATCATGCTAGCGTAAGCCCTTCTGAGGGCGCGTGAGCGCGCGTGATCATATATCATATATTGAATCAATGTGAAGACATTAACTCGGCTAATTAACGTCTCTAAAAGTATCTCCCGATAACAAAATAAGACTTCAAAGTGTGTTCCAACAAAAAAAAAATACATTAAAAATATTAGTAATGGTCATAACTTGAGAATATATGCGCTAAGAGTTTCACATATATATATACATACTATATAATATTTCTTTGAAATGTCATGGTATATATTTAGATAGTCAAATGTAACAAAAACAATATGATTAGGATTTTGTTTAAAGTTTGACTCTCAACCTTAAATTAACTATGTAATTGTTTTATTCATGATTAGGTTTAGTCAACAAATAATCTTCTCCAAGCAAATTAAGATACAATTGATAATTAATATCATGATCGACTTTTGTGTAAATGCTATGTTTAAAATTTCTCATAATAATAAGATTTTTATCAGCAAATGTAGCTTATACAAGCACATTAATAATTAAATTGATGTTTTGACTAACTTTTGTGTTACTCCATGTATTTGAAATTCAACTAGTTATTGTTAATCAAGTAAAAAGAAAATATAAATTAAAAAAATATAATTTTTTTTTTAGTTTGGGTATTTTTGCCGTTAACGGCCACATCACGGACGTAACGAAAAAATTAGCTTTTTCATGCCAAAGTCACGGTCAACGTACATTGGGTATTTTATCCGCCAATTTTAAAGGTTGGATATATGGGAGGCACGTTGATCAAAAGTTATGTGTTTTTACCGTAATTTTTTCATTTTTAAAACAGTTAAACTTGAACCTATTCTGTCAAAAAAAAAAAAAAAAACCCGTATACCTACTATTGATATAAGGCTTGCACTCACTTTTGGATTTTCTTTTCCAATATGAGAAAGTTTGAATATATTTAAATGGCAACAAATATTATTAAACAAATTAATTTTTCATTGTTTAAGAGATCGAGAAGACACGATTGGATATTCTTTTTGAAAAGCAATCGATTCGTTGAAAAGGAGAATTGAACCCTATGTTAGTGCCTAAATGTTTCTTATTGAACACTAATTTCCAAACCTCCGACATGAATATGACTTTGCAAAACTCACTATATCAAAAAATTTATTTTTGTTCTTATGCAATTTATGATTTAATATCTTTACTAATTTATCTCTATTTAATTTTTCTATCAAATTCTCCTTGATTCTTCCAAAAGTATAATTTTAACATGACAGCTAAATAATTAATTAAAGGGATAATAGCGGCATAAGTCCTCAACCTTTATTCAAGTGGGGCGGCATAGCCTCAACCCCATTTAATAGCGGTGTAAGTACCAAAAGTTAATTTCCGTCCATATTTGACTAACGAAAGTAGTCAACATTTGTGTGGTCAGCTTCTCATCAACGTGGACGCCACGTAATCCAACAAATCAGCCGCCATGTCACCACCATGTCACGAATCCCCCCTCAGCCAAATTAATTTTGCATTGAATTGATGATGCGAGGTGGTGACATGGTGGCTGACTTGTCGGAACGCTGAATATCACTCTCAATTTTGAAAACATTATTAACGATCTCGATTTTAGTCTCAACTCTAACTAACAATGTTAGGCCAAAATTATTAACGAAATTTTTATTTTGTACAAACTTATTAAAACATACATATTTTAGTACATTTTAATACACACAATGAGTAATTAAAAAAATAAACTTGTGGCTAAATGGGTATTTTGTACCAATTCCTTTAAATTAATCTAATGGTCTCTAACAATTGAGTATATAGAGGTTTTATGTCAAATCCTATGATCGTAAATTATATGTGAAATCGATAACACATTTTAATGTTTTCAAAATTAAGAGTGATATTCAGCGTTCTAAATTTAAGAAACGGAATCAGTTCATTCGAAAATCATGCTCTAGTCAAATCTTAAGAAAAGAAAAAACAAAAAAAAATCTAGATAAACGCTAAAAAATACTTTGGAACGTAAAAAAATAAGGGATAATAGCGGCAAAAGTTGTAACGCCCCTAAATGGGGGTTAGGAGAATAAGACAAAAACAACGACTTTTCAACTTTTGACTTGTCAACGACACATCATCATTCAAACTATACAATTGAATTTAACTTCCACGTCAACCAACACATATTTTCTGCCCATTGGGACTTAAAACGACAAAACAAACACAAACGACCACAGTTTATACAACACCATAAAACGACAAATATAAAGTATCACCATCACAAATATCCTTCATTTAATCCGATTACATATCTTAAATAAAGATCAACATAAAATACGAAATTCACCTCGACGATCCCTATAGGTACAGATAGGCAAAATCAACATATGAACCTCCCAAATCAAACTACTCCTCGTCCGGAGTCTGACACTGAACACCACCTGAAGCTGGAAAGAAAAAGGTGTATATGGAAGGGGTGAGCACCACATGCTCAGTAGGGAATCTATTACCAATTCTCTTTACCGAGCCATTATTAGTCAAATTTCAATTAAATAAATTAAACGTCAACAAAAACCATTTAATCATGAATTTTCAATCATTTTATCATTCCAATAATAAAATAAATAAATATACTCCACAAAAGTCAAATCATTTCGGTGGTCCATGCCGAGTCAGCTCGCGCCTTTTCTCCGCTATATCCCATCGAGTCCTCAAGGCACGAGCACAGGTGGACTAGAAGTCCCTAACCGTAACTCGCCCTCGACTCGGGATCCTAATCACCACCAAAGACGGCCAGTTCGCCATGGGTCGAAATGTTGACTTTTGGGTCAAATCATATCCATATCCATAGCCATATCCATGTCCGGCCTACTGCGCAGTAGCCAGCTGCTCGTCAGCAGCTCATCCGCCCGAAGCGGGTACCATATCATCACACACATCATCCGCCCGAAGCGGGTACGATATAAACATATACGTCATCCGCCCGAAGCGGGAACCATATCATCACACGTCATACCGACGTAACCATAAACATCAAATATAACAAGCATCAACCCGATGCAACCATACCTGGTATCTAGTCTCGCTATCAAGCGACGACTATTATAACATTGATTTTATTAATTATCAACTCAATTCATTAAATCCAATTTTTAACCTATCCGGTTCAATCTTCATTAAAATGTTGGTTTCTACATTCATTTTAAAATAGCGAGAAAAGGTAATAGCCCCTACCTCAATCCGTGGAAACTTTGACCGATCGACTAGCTAGTCGAATATGCGGGTTCGTCTTGGCCTTGACTTCGATGATCAGAGACTTAGGGATCCGATATACTATTCATAACGGGTGATTCAGGTAGCACGGTTTTCGAGGCGACCACGGGACGACTATCCGCGCCAACTATAACACCGATACCATCCATAAGTCAAATATTACTAAGATTGGAATTCAAATTGTCAATTGAAAACCCGATACGCTGACATTTAACCTTGGCCGAATTCCCGTCGGGCACGTAAAACGAGGCAGTAAAACGGGCATCAATTCGACAATGTGATACCTCTCCTAGCCTAATTCGACTATTCTAAACACAATGGCGAGGTCAATTTCATCAATCAAGGCCCAGAACATACCTAATTTGATCATATAAAATAAAAAACTAGGGCAAGGAAATTCGAGCTTACCGGGAGTCCGATGACAATTCCGATTGAGGGCTTTTGATCTCCTCGACGAGGGCTTCAAAACCCCTCAATCAATTACGGGATCCGAAAATTCCAACGGCGATCGACGGCGGCGGTCGGCGACGGCTAAGGCAAGGTGACGCTTCCAACGGGCTCGAATAAGTTTCTTGAACCCGGTTCCGGAGTTAGATTCCTCAAAATCAAACCCAAACGAAATAGATCTAGAGTTTCAAAACCGAACCTTCCGGCGACTATTCCGGCCAAACGCCACCACCTCAGGTCGTCATTCACCTACCAACGTGTTCGCCTACTCAAGAGCTTTCCGGCGGTACCAAGATTTCGTTGATCGGAGCTCCGGTGACGGAGTAGTGAAGCTTTGATTATTTGATGAGAGAGAGAGTAATGAGAGAGAGAGAGCAGAGAGTAAGAAGGGAGAGAGGGGGAAATGGGGTATCGACCCCTTTTTTTCTTTTTCTTTTTTTTTTCTTTTTGATTTTTTTTTTATAGGATATATATATATATATATTAATATATACATATTTGGGGTTTTACAAAAAGTGGCTAAAGTTAGGCCGAGTGTGCAAATAAGTGGCCAAAGCTCAACACTTGTGGAAATGACGTGGCAAACGGCATTGACTTGAAATGGATGGAATCTGTACAGTCTACAGTTTGGTAAACTTTCACTACTTATGCCGATATTAAATCAGTTTGGCTACTTATTTGCACACTTGACCTAATTTTGACCACTTTTGCCGCTATTATCCCTATATATTAAGTTAAACTTGCTAGTAGAAAAAAAAATTAGAAGATTTATTATCAATCATACTTTTATCATCACCAATGACGTCAAGATATCAGTTCACTTTCAAGCCTCCCATCCACTAACGGCTTTCTCATAAAAGGTTACCATAAGTTTTTTAACTCAAAATTATTTTACTTATTTTACAAGGAAAATATTTAATAAATCAATAAAGGTTAATGAAGGCAAAAGTATCTAAGTTATACTCATTTATGACGATAAAGAGATAAGTTCCATTTTCAAAAAATAAAGTACCCAAATTCAAATTTAGTGCGACACCAATTGATTCTACCTTCAATTTGTCGTTATAATTTAGTGCGGCTACAACTTAGATACGTATTGCTACAGTTGAATAGAATTTGGATACCGCGGAGTGACAAATTACGTACGGTATCATCTTGTGCCGTAGAACACTTGAATTGAGTACCTTGGGTATTGAAAATTAAACTTGAGTCTATTGAGCATAGCTTGAATACTTTTGCCCTTATTAACCCTTAAATATGTAATCATTTATATTATTTGTCCAATTAGCAGTATTAACTTATAGATATACCTACAATTACCTTATTCATAACATAAATGTAACGAAATGTGGTAAAAAAATTGAAGACATATATTTTTTTGTCTTGTAATTATTATTATTTTCGTGGCGCATTAATATAAAATGGCTTGTAAAGTCTAACTAGTGAATCTAAAAATGAAATAAATAATCATGCAATGACAAAATTTCACATATTTCATCTAAACAATTATGTTTCAAATTATATTTCCTTAACATTATTAAATAGGGAATAATCAAAATTCATCTCCCACGTGAAGAGTGCAAGATAGGCCGAAGAGCCTTGTCGGATTTACATGTCAAACTATTGATTTTTTTTTTCTTCGTGATCAATAATTAACTTATCCAAAAACAATTATATTAAATAAATAAAATAAATATGGAACAAAGAGCAAACGAACCAACAAGAGCGAAGTGTTTTGTGTATGAACATGGTCGTTTGGGAGATTGGGAAGCGTGTTAACGCGTCGTCGAGAAACGACAATGGAAGACGCGTTTTGACGGTCAACGCTAGTACATTCACTAAGTTAGTCAACTTCACAAACTTCGATATAACTCTTCGATTTTGGCGAGCATTCTACAGTACACTTGTCTCTCTGACTCGTGGAAAGTCGACAAATTTAATAATATATATTTATTAATCAGCAATAATAAGTTATAGTAGATTAATATATAGTCTAAAATTAAATATGCAAAACTTTATTTAAGAAGAAGTGCATGTGATCAGTGCTACGTCATACGATACGCAAATATTCATTTTGTCATTCTAACAATTTTTCAGAGGATGTATTTTTAGTTTATTTATGGCGATCAAGGAATAAAGTCATAAACTAAAAAGATTAACGAGTCATATGTTTATATTTGTGATGAAGTCATGAAGAAGAGCACCTCCAATTGCATAGAGGGGCCAATCTTGGTAGGTACTGTGCGGATTGCTCAAACGGGCGTCTTGTAACGGGGTGACTAATTGTCTTGTCAAAATCCGGATTTCCGGTTTGACTTTGGACTTTTGGCCCTAGGAATGCCATCTGTGGCTTGAAAATTATATTAAAAGGGATGTTATGCTCCATGGGTTAATACATCGTTGTTTAAGAAAAAATCATGAAGAGCAGTAGCACCTAATAAAAATGTACAACTTGTTAAGGACATAGAGATGAGCATTTCATGGGTCCGTCTGTCTGTCCCCCATTTACTCGCCCTCGGGGTTGACACAAGCATTGTTACCGGGCTTGTGGGGAAATTTTGAGCAGACAGAAGTCGCACGCCACGAATACAAGTAACAAACCTTTCATTTCTAGTCGTTTTATTATAAAATAAAAAAGTGGCTACCAAGTTCGCCCCGCCCTTATGTCGGTGCAAAGTCGGGTTGTTAAGGTAATATACATGGGCAAACCCGCCCTATCAACTCTGTTAAATAAAATACAAGTTTACTTTTAATTATCAACTATTATCTTACTCGTTATTACTTTTAACAGTAAATTTATAAGTTACTAGGCGCATAATGCATTAGAGCTGAGTTTCGGACGGGCTTGGACACTTCAAAGCCCAAACCCGCCGACTTAGCCCTTGTCAAACCAGGCTCGGGCTGTAAACTCGGAAATAAACTGCGGGATGGCTGGTCCTAGCCGGAGCTCCAGCTCGGCCTGCTCGGACAAGCCGGCCCGCCGCCTCCATTTATTTTCTATAAAATCCAAAAATAATTACAGTAACAAAAAATAAAAACTGTTGGCTCAGCTGAGCTGAGCTTAGCTTATACTCTGTTCATAGCTTTAGCGTAGTTGAGTAGTGCTGTTTTCAAGTGTAGCGGCAATAATAGCTGCTTTTAATGATCCGTACAACCAGACCAGGGACACGTGTCCTTCACCATCTTCAAAATCACAACGCGCTTTCTTCGTCCCTTCTCTCTCTCTCTCTCTCTCTCTCTCTCCACCGTCCTATATAAACCCCTCGACTTCTCCTTTCTCTCTCCCATTTCTCTTCACTCTCTCTCTCTCTCTGCAAATCATGCTCTGATTATCCCTTCTTCAACCAAACAAGCACCACTCGATTCGCTTCAATGGCGTCCTCCGACAACATGGCGAGCATGGAGTTGCTAGGCTTCATGAGGCCCGGCCTCGGCGACTTCTGGCTCAACGACCTCTTCTTCTCCCGCGAGAACGAAACCCTTACCCGAGCCTTCCAGCGATCCGTCGACCCCATCGCCGCCTCGCCGGAGCCGGTTCCCACTCCGACGGTCTCGGGACTCTCCGGCTCCGATCCGGAGTCCTCCGCCGGCGCCGGCGTCAGTACCGCCGCCGCGACGGCCAAGCGGAAGGGAGCGCCGGCGAGCCTCGGCGTCGCCGCGGTGGGGGGAAAGGCGGCGAAGAGGAAGTCGCGCGCGACGAAGCGGTCGCAGACGACGTTCATCACCGCCGACGCGGCGAACTTCCGGCAGATGGTGCAGCAGGTCACCGGTGCGCGGCTCGCCGGCACGGCGGGCCAATTCTCGGTGCCGATCGTGAAGCCCGAGCCGCTGAGGGGCTTCGGCGCGGCTAGGTTCTCGGGGGTCGGCGGGTGCCCGCCGACGCTGGACACGTCGGCGGCGCTGCTGCTGGAGCAGAGCCAGGCGTCGCCGGCGATGATGGCGATGACGTGTCCGACGCCGGCGATGATGTCATCCCTTGTCGCCGACGCGTCCAACGGGTTCGACTACGACGCGTTTCAGAGCTTCCCAACTCTCGAGTCCTGGAAAGTGATGTGAACGATTTTCACTCCTTTTTATTTATTTATTTTTGAAGGGAAATGGAAATTACTCTTTTGTACTACTAAATGCTAATTAGGGTATATTAATATAATATGTAATGTAAATATTTTTGGGATTGAGTATTAGTCTTTTGTTTTATTATATAGTTTCTAGTTGCCCTTTATTACAACTTTCAACTAGTTCTACTAACATAGCACTCCAAATTTTTGGGATTTTTTGTTATTAATTTTCATTTATTTAGATTATGATTAACGAGTTGGATTATGATCTGTGTCGTTTCTCTGAATTAAGGAAAAAAAGTTGTCAGATCTGGATAATAGGGTATTAAAATTTTGTAAAGAGTGATTGGAATTTGAAATGAAATGAATAAATGGGAAAAGTTGTGTACCAAAATTAGGTGAACATGCTTGGGCTGATGTGTCATAATCCTGCAGAGGCATTTAATGTTATTTCTTGCATTGCCATGTCAATTATTTTTTATGTTACTGAAGAAAAGAATATATTATTGAATTAAAAAAATTCAAAATTTTCAATAAAATAAGGTTTTGACGAGTTATGTAAGGGCAACTCCTAATGTATCGGTTTTTTTAACAGTGTCTACCTACACAATTATACCTATCACTAGATGGATGGACAAACGCACTAATTTAGGGGTCTGGCAATTGCTTAATTTTTGCAAAAAAAATAAAATAATAATAATAACAAAACAAAACTTAAAAAACATAAAATTGATTCTAAAGATGGATATGTCTGTCTTTAATAGACCATATGAATTTTCTTTTTTTGTTGGAGAGAAAATTGTAATTGCTCGTTCAAGTTTCAACAATCAAATTTGCTATAATGATATTATTATCAGGTCGTTTTCTAATGCTAGCTGGAAATCAGATGTGATGGTATATTTTATTATCTTTACGTTTAGCAGAATATTTTATGTTATTTTACTATTGTGTAGATTTATTGCATTTCTCAACACTCGAGAGAAATTTCTAAAATACAAATACAATAGAACCTCGGACCGGTAAAAAATATTATCTTATTGAATTATTAATTAACATATAAATTAATAATTTATTAATTTATACATTAATAAAGAAAATAATTATTAATCAACTATAATTATATAAACATCTTTAACAAAAAAAAAATTGATTTATTATATCGAGAATATTAAAGTATTAATATTAAGAATATCAAGAGAGACTGTTATGATCCATTAAAAAAAAAAAGAGACTGTTATGATTTAAAAATATTTTATTAAAGTACCAATGTCAGGAGTATGAAAGAGCCCAATGATATTAAAGAGAAATAACAATATCTTCTCATAATAGTGATAATTAAAGCTATAAAATCATATTTTAAGAAGACTACATGATTAGTGATGTAAAGTTATCTTTTTATTTAATTTGATTTCATAGTTATTTAGGTTATATATGATTTATAATGATTTTATAATTATTTATGTAATTTTTTGTATTGAATTATTAATTTATATATCACTTGGGACCTATATACTTTCTACAAAAATTATTATTTTATAAATTTAGCGAATTATTAATTTAGCTGGTTAGGCTTGAGCCGGGATCGGAAAAAATATTATTTACTCGCGACTATTAATTTATCGACTATGAATTTATAGAGGTTCTATTGTACAAGAAAAAACTGATGATTTCAATTTTGTAGGTATATCAATGGACAATGAATTCTTGACGATTTTTCAGTCATGTTTTTACCGATTCAATATCTAATGATAAAATTTTACGGAGTTAACCGAAAATCAATGAGATTTAATGTAGTTATGTACTATGCAAGGAATAATATTTAAAGATAAAAAATATTATCTTTATGTGGCTCTCACCTTCTCACTTTGTACTTTTTACTTTTTATTCTTCATATATGCTTTTTTTTTTCTTCTCCGCATTGTTATTGTTATACTTTTGAAGGATAAAAATAGAGATAAAATACGTAGTTGAAAAGTTAAGGACCGTATAAGATCAAAGTACTTTATTTATTTATTTGGTTTATTAGAACATTCCTATTCAAAGAATGTGTTTCATAGGTCATAGCTCGAAAAATTCGTTGACTTGATAAATCACTTGTAGGGTGATTAAAATTCAAAGATACTCTATGAGTCTTGAGCCAGAGTTTTTATTTTTTTATTTGGCAAATAAAAAAATAAAAAAAACTAGGATGACCTAGGACTTACGTAGTCCATGATTCAAATTTGTAAAAATATATAGGGAATGGAAAATTTGATACCATGAGTTTACTCAAGTCAAAAGGTACACTAATTTAATTAATCAATTCTATAAGTGTAAATGTATTAGGTGATTAGCGCATAGACACATATTATATCTACGTTGACTTGGGTCTTAAAAGTTCTAACTGCTTAGATACCTTTGAAGAGGTAAAAAGATTTTAAAAAGTTTTTATTTATTAAATTAAAAAAAGAAATAGAGAAATTTGCTTTTATAGTACTTTTTATTTATTTATTGAAAACAACTGAAATTTACTATCTAAGTGTCATTGACAAAATTGTCTTCAATTTTTATTTCTAATTAATTTCATAAGAAAATTAAAATTCTTAAGATTGGCCATTGTTAGTATTTTAACTTTGCAGAAGATAAAATATATAAAATTTAAAATATATAAAATTTAAAATATTAAAATTATGCATAATTTTTCTTTTTGGGAGTTTTACATAATAAAAATGATGGGTGGATATAAAAAGTATAGTAAGTTTGAAAAATATCTATTATCTCAAACCTTTTAAATAATACTTATTATTTTCACTTAATTCATTTTATACTTTTTTTTTCTTCTTTCTAAATACTCTTTTCCGAAGATCTCTCCACACTCCGGTCAAGATTTAAGAAAGAACAAAAATTAGTTTGAAATTCAAGAAAATCAAATCCTATCCATCATATGGATAAATTATAGGCAAAGAATTAAAAGCCAATAACTATGAAATGCCACAAGTTATGCTTTGCTTAATTCTACGCTACTATTTTTTTTTTTCCATTGAATATTTTGAAATATTGAACACAATTCTGATTTTTGCCGCTCATTAAATATTTGAAATATTTATTGTATAAATATATAATTATTATATTTCTTTTATCGTGGTAAACTCATACATAGTGTAAGTATTCAGGATTTACTTTACCCCAAGTGTTAATCAATATTTATAAATATTAATTTGTATCTTTTGAGTGATCATTTAGAAATTCAATAAGAATGTAGGGCCATGGTGACCATCTACATCGAAATTGACATGGTATGATTACAAAATATTATGAAGATCATATTTTAATGCATTATTTACCATTTTATAATTTGAATTTAATATTTTGCTAACATCAACGCGTTTTTAACTGTATATATGTAATCTAAATCCATAAATGAGCAGATTCATGTGTTAATTTTTACGGAATTAGGTAATGAATTATATGTTAATTAACAAAAGAATAGTAAGTTTTTTAGACTTTGATAATTCTTTGTGCTGATCAAAATTTTACAAGTTAGAATTATGTACAAAATAATGTTAAAAATAATATTTTTATAGAAATTGTCGATGAGTAGTAAATCGTATAATATATATAATTATTCGATAGAATTGCTATAACTTTTAAATAAGAAAACAAAAGGTTAGTGTAGTTGGTGATATTAAACACTTGCCCTTAAACTACAAGTAGGAGTACTATCCAACAAGTGTATCAAAGTTTTGTAGGCATAAAAAAATATTAAATATTAATATATTAAAATATTTTTTTGGTTTATGTAAAATTATGACTGTAAAAGCTCAAATTCCGGATGGGCGCTTGCGTCGACGACGACACTGCTTTGAACTTCAAATATAAATTGATAACATTATTAAGGAAACAAAAAAAAATATCTAGTCAAATTTGACCTATGTACGCTCGTACGGTATGTATATATTGATCAATGATCATGCAAATATAAGATATATATACATATATATATATATATATAGTTTGACAATTGAGTATTGACATTGCTTAGTAAATGACGTTGATGGAATTGATAATTCATATATTATGTTTCACCGCCGGAATCCATGAATAAATTATTCTTCACCTACTTATTTATAGATAAATGACATACTTATATTTAACAAATTTATAATAATAAACATGATTGTGAAAAATAATAACCCTGTAGTTTCTTACTGGGAGAGTTTTTCTCTCGGTTTTTCTATTTTTAATATCTTTCGGGATCGTTTTTTGATCCTTTATATAATTCGCTAAAAAAAAAAAAACTAACCTCGAATAATTAAGACACACATATCACAATACACAATACGATATTTGATCCTTTATATAATTCGCCAAAAAAAAAAAAAACTAACCTCGAATAATTAAGACACACATATCACAATACACAATACGATATGATACATCAATTTTTACACGTATAAGGATTAGCATTAATGTTTTGAGTGACTTCTGCCACAAGAAAATAATCTGATCAAAAGAGACAACGACCGAGAGACGCATTGGGTTTAGGTTTTTGTTGCATGGCTATTGATATGTGTGTGTATATATATGTAATATATATAATTTATTATTTATTTACATCTTATACAGAAAGACTATATCCATTAATTAAAAAAAAAAGTGGAATAATTGGAGAGCAAGGCAAGTATATTTGGGGACAAAGCCAGACAAAGAGACCAATGCCATAACGCCGTAGCTTGGAAAGCCAACCCAAAGAGACACGCGATTATTTATGTCATTCAAATTCATTTCCAAATTGCAGTAAAGGTACTTAAATTTTAACCAATTCACGTGGTAGAGACCTAAAATGAAAAAAAAAATGAGGGCGAAAGTAACCAGATTTAATAAATATGAGGCAACAATTTTTTCTGGCCAATTCTTTACAGTATTAAAATGAGAGGAGATTCTAGATGGTTGGATAAGCATATATATGTGTTTCTTAGATATGGTTTTATAGCACTATAATAACATAATTGACCAGCATATTCGTAAAAACGGGACATGTTTGCCTCGTATTTATTGATTTTGGAGACTTTAACTATTATTTCTTCCTTTGAATTCTTGTCACCTTAGTTGATCAAATCTAGGTATTTTTGCCACAATTTTCCCTATATAATATAATTATTAGCAATAATGTAACAAAATGGATAGTATAAAATATTTAATGGAATATTTTGACCGGCGTCTTCCTTTGTAAGATAATGACACCACAATATTATTTCTATGAATTGCATCTTCAATCATCCTCATTATTTTTCCTTTTTCATTTTTTTAATTGGAGTGGCACTAAGATATGACACCATAATAGTACTTTATAAGATTAGAATAATCATAATATGCAAAATTATAGTTTGGGAAAATATATTTTGTAATTAAATTCATTTAGCCATAAAATTGAATAGTGACACAAGTAGTTGAATGCACAAACTATTTTTCAAAACGATTATATTATGATGACATTTAACATCAATGTTGGTGTTTGTTTTTTGTTTCAATTTAATGACCTATACTTTGAACTTAAAGAAGCTTCTTTATTAAATCATCAATTTGGTATAAATTGGTCCTAGCATATTGAATCTTATACTAATCCTATACATATGGTATTATACAGAGCAAAATATTTTTTTCATTAAAAACCGAAACTATATTTGACTTTTTATTTTATTTTATTAAATATTCAATAAAATTATAATAACATTATATAATTATATAACAAAAATATTATTATTTAACATGTTATACTTTAATTTTATATATAAAATAGATAAGCATAAAATTTATGAAGGTGTCATTAGATTTCCATCGATATTCGATCGTAGTCGTTGAAAACCGGTAAAATCACGATAATAGGCATCATTTTAAAACTTAATATATACATTATGAATATTCCAATTGATGCTTTTTTTTTTAAGAACCAATTAATAAAGTATGTAGTCACTACTCTATATCTTATTAATTAAGCAAATGTTAAACATGTAGTCCAGCATCCATTGTTCTCAATTAATTTGATCACATTTTTAATGTCGTTTCGTTTCATTTTCTTAAGAAACATCATTTTAAAAACACGTATATATATATTGAAGAAAATGATATTATCAACAAAATTATTAATAATGTCATAACAATAGAAACTTGGCTTTGAAGAACGAATTTGGAAATCAAAGTCAATGTGTATGTTGTGGAAAAGTCAAAAGTGGCGTGCTGTACTTGATTGTACTATTTTGTCGTTCTATACATTGACTTTCTATCCCTTCTCAGCCCTCCCTAGCTAGCCACGTCATCAATGGCCTTCGTGACGTGTTATTACATTTTCAAGCCATTGCTTATGATAATTTCACGTGGAATAGGTTCAGCCGTTGGATTTGATGAAGATAACCGTCAACGGCCTGTCGTCGCAGCTAACATGCAGCCATAAATGTTAGAAAGTGGAGATTCGGTAAGCTTCCTCAATTTTACGGGCAAATAAAATTTTACGGAAAAGCAGTGTGTCGAGAAAAATACCACCAAAAAAATTGAAGAAAAATAGAACATGTTGTAAATGTTGTATAAATTTTGTGGACATGCCGTATGTTGTTTGAAATATCGATGAATTTTAAATTAAGTCTATCATAATAAGATATAAATAACTATATATCACATTAATGATGAGATATCATATTGATATGTAATATTTGTATTTATATATAAAAAATTAAGTGTTATACTTGTAAAAAAATTATAAATATATGATTATCCTAAATTAAAGTATCATATTAATAGGCTATAGTTGTTCGCGGACATACATGTTCAAATCTTGAAAAAAAAAACATGCCAAAGACTGGCCGGGAACTTAAAACTATGTTTAATATTATTATATGTTATTTTTACGTAATACATGACTTAAAATAATGATTTTTTTTAAAATTAATTACTGAATGCGATTATAATAATGAATATTAAGATTATTGCTAAGAACTAATAAATTTAATTTTTAAAGAATTGCTGAAAAGAAGAAAAAGAATCCTATGTGTGCGAAAAAACTAAAATCAATAGTAATGCTTTTGTCACCTTACTGCTTACGAGTTAATATTATCTTATCATATTGAGTAATGTATTATTTATACATATATATGTATATATATATATAATATGAGAATTAATGAATATTTAAATTTCAAACCGAAACACAAATAAGCAAAATTAGAAATGATAGGTATCCCAAATCAGTAAATCTGTCACTACCTACTTGACAAGTAATTCATCGACGAGCGTCTACATATTAAATGTAAATAATATTATTAAAAAAAAAAGAATTAAAAACTTTCAATGATTTGAAACAAGAATGCTGCTTTCAAGTAGATAAATTCATGACACGTCAAGCTGAGTTTATGGTGACATTTTTTTAACAACAAACTTAAGTCAATCAATCTTTTAATTAAATTGTCGTTACTTATTAGATATTATACTATTTAATCAATGTATGTTTGTCATGTAATGCAAAATTACTATACCAATATTATGCACTATTCCAATTATTGAATATTTTTGTATGTAGAGAATTTTGTTTTTATAAAAAAATATCTGATCTCTTAAATCTTAATACATAACTTTTAACTTTGATTTTTTAGTGATTTGTATAACCGCGGAATTTAATCTTTCTACGAGTTTATTTGATCCAAATAAATACTTATCCACGAATTTAATAAAAAAATATTTAAAATACTATAGGCGAATTATGTATGATAAATGTAGATTGGGGGTTCAAAGAAATGGAATTAAATATGGGTGGAAACTAATAAATATGTGTGCATTAATTGAGAGGCTTGTTAGAGAAGTGGTTGACCAACGACTTGTAGGAAGGCGAGCCACGTGGTGTGACGTGTCTTCTCCTATATGGTTGTCGTTTTGTCAATAGTCAAAGTCTGTCATTGCCTCCTTATCAAAGCCTTTTGTCTTTTAATTTGGAGACTTTAACGTCACTCTTACATATGCATGTCGTCATTAATGCGGTCAAATTTGATTTTAATTTTATATAAATATGATATATTTCAAAGTTAGAAAAGGCCAATACCGACCGTGATGGTTAAATTACTATGGGCAAGAACCGGGTTGCGGTTTTGCAATCGATATATCAATTTTTATTTTCTACAATTTATTAGATTTTAAAGATTATATTGTATATGAAATCTATATGTCTATAAGCCGTATCGACATTGAGCTTCTACACTAGATGTCAAAGGTGAGTCATCGGTGTGAGGGTGCCATTACTCGTGACCAATTCGAACAAACAGTAGCTATCGGATAGAGTAACCCTTTCGTCGATGATCTTACCCATCTTCGGTTCGCGGTTCTCGTGTTTGTGATACAACAAAGTTGACATAGTCCTGCTAGATCTCACTTTATTCCTTTTTATGAAACAAGTTGTGCTTCATATTTTATTCTCATTTTTAAACATTATCACCGGATTAGTGAGAAAAATGTATCTAAGGTTTAATTTGAAAAAGAAAAAAAAATGGACAAGAGGCACAAGTATCAACTTTTGTAAGGTTTTCTTTAAAAGGACTGACTTTACGGAGCTATTGTCTTGCTAAACATGGATACTTTTCTCACTACAAAAAAGCTTATGTACCCGCCACTCAGCTGACTCAATTAATTACTTATGCCGTTATTAGTCCCTAAATTATCACATTTCAAATCAGAGCCGGCCCGATAGGTGGGCGAGTTGGGCGACCGCCCAAGGCCCCCAATATTTAAAGGCCCCAAATAAATATAATTTAGAAGAATGCTTATAAGATCAGATGAAAGAGGCCTCATTGTTTGTGTTGTAAGTAATGCAACTTGAAAAATCAAGAACAATAACATACTTACTAGAAAAATAAAGAAAAAAAATATTTCGTGGAGCAACAATAAATATTTGTATTTACGTTGTGTCAAGTATATTATTATTAAAAAATTAAAAAAGAGGCCTCATTGTTTGTGTTGTAAGTAATGCAACTTGAAAAATCAAGAACAATAACATACTTACTAGAAAAATAGAGAAAAAATATATTTCGTGGAGCAACAATAAATATTTGTATTTACGTTGTGTCAAGTATATTATTATTAAGAAATTAAAAAAGGCCACTTTTTAACTTTTCGCCCAAGGCCCCCGAAAATATTGGGCCGGCTCTGTTTCAAATCCTTAGTTTATTCATATTTCCTAAAAATTCACCTACTCCTTCATTGATCTTGTCATTGTCGCTCATGTTATTGAGTCTCCCAAGTAGTGTGATTTTGGTAATGCCACTAAGGCTCGGTCTTCAAGATGTCCATGAAATAATATACGTTATAATGGGCTGACCATATTTTTCTAATATGCAAATTGGTACGTCAATCTGCCATGGTTGACATGCAATGCAAAACATGCACAAAGTGTTGCTTTTTTCATGACTTTTGCCGTTGGCTTGTCTTGTCTTTATTCCTTTATAATATATATACTTGAAGTCATATGTAAAGATAGGAATTGATTTGGATGTTCACTAATCAATTAAGTACTAAAATATTACTCAAGTTTGAATCCATGATCTTTTTGTAATGACCTTGTCAAGCTTTCTTAATTAAACCACAAAATAAAATATATTTTAAAGTACTACACACGTGATTTCATGGCTGGAATTTTCCGAATATTTAGCATCTCGTGGTATAGCAACCGCATTTTACTGTTTCGAGTTTAAAGTTTACGTTGGCTTGGCTCTAATTGGACAAATACAACGCTTACTCTAATTGGACAAATACGACGCTTACCGTAAGAAACAAAAAGTTGAGACTGAGACTAAAAATTCACGGTTTCGAGGTTTGTACACCTCTAGGGTTCCGATTTAGGAGTTCCCTGCATTACCTTGAGACTGAGACACGAGCAGTCATTCCGATAGGAGTTCGGATTTAGAGTTCTTAGAACTTAGTAATGTTGAGCTCAGATTCAGATTCATAGTTGTTCTTCATATTTGGTCTTCAGTTTGTTTATGATTATCAGATTGTAATGCTTTTAGTGAAGCATTTCTGGAGTTCTGCGGAACCGGGTTCGAGTAAATCAAAAGGGTTAGTGTGGCGGAATTTCACATGTTGACTCAAGAAAGCATGAAATGAATCAACATTGAAAGCATAGTTATACAAGAAAGTACATACGCTTACATGTTTAGATACACATCGGGAGGCGAAAATTGGGAAACGATTAAATTTACAAAGAGCAAAACCTCTATTCGACAGAGCTTCAAACTCCGGAGACTCGGAAATCTCCGTGATTTTCTGGAAAATAAGCTGCTTTTGGTGTATTAGCTCATACCTAGGATTGCATAAGTATCAGAATCGAAGAAACAGTATTTACGAGCAACAATTTTTTATTTTTTTTTTAGTTTTTTTAAGGATTAGGCTTTTTGAACGCTTCCGTGTTCAGAATGTCTCGGTAAATTGGAGTCCAGAGGCATTCGTTTATAATGTAGACGAGTTTGTTCATCGTAAACGTTCATAACAAACGCTAATGATAATTTTAAAAGAGACTAAACAGTAAATCGATTTCCAACATACCTTTTTCGGAAGGATCTCCTTGTGAGCTTTAAAGGAAAGTATGACATTCCAAATTAAAGCTATGAAGTTAGCAGCAAGTACCTAGGATGCAAAAGATAAGTTTTCAGGCTTAACAGAGAATCTAAACCGAAAAACGACATGCAGACCCAGCCTTGCTATCATAATATGAGTTACGAAATTCTATACGAAATGATTTAAGTAATGGCGTGGACGGTGAAAAACTCAATTGTTTCTAATGTGATACTCAAATCTACAGCTTTTAATAACTAAACTACTTTGTTTGGGCCCCGAAATTAACGTCACCTAAGCCCCCACAGACACAAGGTGGGTCCTGATACACGTAACCAATAAAATACCATAAGGGGGTAATCGGTTTAGTACTAATCTTATATTTTTATTTGCTTTACAAAATCGACACAAAGAGAGACTTTAAACCGATTTATTCGATTTCTACCCTTTATAATTTTACTTTCTTATAAAAAAGGACGCTATATAGTGCGTAGACATAAAAAACTGAGAAAAAATACAAATTTCAAACCTGGAATTGCTGCGGGACAAATCGAAAGTTGAGGAATTGGAAAGGTATCCAAAGTTGCCAATTAGCTACAACAGCAGAGAACCACTCCTAAAAAGGAAAAAGAAAAATTTAGTGAAACCGGATAATTTGAGCACGAGACCTGAGATAGGAAAACCGGATTTGGGAGGAAGTGAATAAGCAGAAAATAGGTTTTGCCGTTTTGGTATTGGAGAACCATTTTTCTTTTTAATATCTATATCTTCGATTGTACATTAGGATTCTCTGAAATTCTTTATATAGTGCTTGTTATGCTCGATAATAAATGCGAAGAACTCAACCTGTTGAAGCTTAGGTACAACTTGTGAAGGTCTTCCTTCTAGAGTCACCAATGTAGATAAGAAAACTCCGATGAACACCGGCGAAAATAGAAACTATATAGGAAAACATCATTAACAATAGCAGCAATTAGTTCAACTAATATATGATGGTACGTAAGGCATTTTTTTTGGCGTATTTATAAACGCTAGAAGATCACCTGATCAAGAACGAGACGCAAAACTGCGCCAGATCCACCTTCCAAAGTAACCAATTTACTCAGATACAAGTACCTAAGATTCAAGACCCGTTATAAACCAAATGAAGAAACGGTTTATGTCTATCGGTTGCGCAAATTTCTAACGGTTTATTTATTCTGTTTGGCATAGAATATGTTGGTTTCTCTCTTTTTTAAGCACTTATTCTTTACTATCAAACAGAATACTAGCACTTTGATGATTCAAATCAGAAAGAAAAGAAAAAAAAAAAGGGAAAACGATAAACAGTGTACTTGATTTTGTGCGTCTCGTACACATAATGAAAATAATGGAATAATTCAGATATATCGAGAAACTATACTTTGATGTGGATGAGACATAAAAAAAATTGCGATTTGTGCAACAAGTTATGGAATTATAAAGTTGGAGTTGCGTTTTACCAGAAATGCAATGTCGGACCGACTAATACAAGCCCTAGTAGAGTGAACATGAATGTCCTTTTCAAGTCTAGCAATGGAGCTTGGTCAATCGCAATCTGTGACAAAAATATTAGCAGTCAATAACAAAAGAAAAAGTAGGATATTAATATTTTTGTCTAAAAGCGTTTACCTGGCAGATCAAATCTCCGATCAACGTTAGAAACGCAGAGGTTACAGCTTTCGTTGCCACGGGATATTTTGAAAGAAGACCCAAGTACCTGTCACAACCAAAGTCATACATTACATATATATGCCCGATCTTGTGTTACTTTGACGCAAGTAATACTTCATCCAACAAGTAAAATTGCTCAAGAGGAACACGAAATAATAAGACCACCTTTCATTATTGCCTACATGACAAATGACAACATAATTTATTGTTAGTACAGAAATTGACACGGGAATTTTTTCATGGAAACCATATTTGGGAACGAACCCATAAGAAATTATAAACTTTAGCTTCAAATTAGATTATATATTAATTAATCTTCTTTACAAAAATAAAAATAAAAATAAAAATAAGAAATGAGCCATCTCCATGGAAATGGTTGCGTGCATAACAAGCATCAAAAGCTACTTTCTCAAATGATATATAACATTTATCAGAAGTAAAGATAAGATTGAGACTTTAGAGAAGGAGAGAGTGTAGAAAACTCCATTTCAAACCGCCAAAAACACCAATAACAAAGAAACGACAATCTTCACAGGCCACAGCAAAAGAAAACAAAAACGACATATAATTACCACGAAAGCAACGACGTGTCGTTCTCACCGCCATCGCCTTCGGCTTCACCTTCACCTCCACCTCCTCCACCGACACCCGAACCACCATCGCCGGAGCCTCCACCGGACCCAGAAGAAACCCGAAACCGACCCGCTTGGCCCAGTGCGATTCCTTGGCGACCCGAGTCCCCGAAAGCTACGACGCCATCAAAGTCGAGGGGTTTTGCGAGGAAACGACAAGAAGGGAAGGCGCTTCTCGACGGAATTCGGGTCGGGTTTGGGCGATGGGAATCGGGCCGGCGAGTGGAGAGCGGGAAGAACGGGGATTTTGGCGCGAATGGCAGTGTGCTTGTAGCCATTGGAGCTGCTTCTTCTTCTTCTTCGTCTTTGGACTGTTGACAAGGGTTTAAGCTGGGAATTCTTTGCTGAGTAATTGGCAATAATGCCCCTAAACTTTTTATTGTATTCATGTTGACCCCTGAATTATGCAATTTTGCAGTCATATCCTCTATACGTAGAACATTATCTCTTAAATAAACTTTTACGGTACACAGTAATTTACTGAATTCGTATTATGCCGATTAATTACTGAAAAAGATTAATGAGTCTTGGATTATTGTGAAACAGTTAATGAGTAATATTTTTAAAAAAATGTTGAGATGAGAAGTACATAATATTTTAGAAAAAATAATTAGTGTAAATAAAACTAAAATAAGGTGTGTATTACCTACAAGTTAAATTTTATTTAGCGTTTCTATAATATGCTAAATGCAATGTGTCATTTTTTATGGTCATTGATCCATTGCGTTAACATTTAATTTTGTATGGAGCAAAGTGTACCAACAATTATTTGTTATGCCAAGCATTCTATATTATAACATTACAATTTCCCTCCATAAGTACTACATTGCGTTTTTGTTTAGTTTTCCGGTATAAAATAGTTAATAGTTTTATTTTATCAATTTGACCCCCAAAAGTTAACCTTGTATCAATTTGACCCCCAAAAGTTAATTAATTTTTCAGTCACACTATTGTTTGTGTAAATGTAATTCAATAAAAGTTGAATGATATAAATAAGTAAGTTGATTGTGACAAAGGAACACTTTACTATGCGGATGATAATTAAAATATGCCCCCATAAAAAAGATACGTATTGTTTTGCATATTTAGAAGATAAGATATTGAAGATCAAGTATTATATATATATATATATATACGAGTATTAAAAACACAATATAATTTACGTTGCTATATCAATAATCATAATCATATCTATAAAAAGACGAATCACATTATGACTCGAATTGATATATGATTAGTTATTTATTAAAAAACAATTAAACAAACATACCAAGAATATTAAATCTCTCTCGCTCGATTAAAAACAAACAATCCCTTCGTCGACGATTTACTGGTTCTGCCTCTCTCGATCAGAGCCTTTTGAAACCTGCAATTCCACGTAAAATAAAGAAGAAGGAGAAAAGGGTAAATTCTTTATATTCTTCTTCATATATTTCTATATCGAAGGTTGTGACGCCTCTCTTTGCGATATTTTGCAATATGATCATTCACGATTATGGCTTCTTGTTATTTTTAATTATCAATTATCGGAATGTGATCATGCTTTTTTTTTAATGGCCTCTTCTTCTGTGGCTATTTAGAGAGAGGCATCATTGGGTGTGCGATCGGGCCCGAGCCAATAATTGTTAAACCGAAACAAGAATGCTTTATTGATAACGATACACCGGTCTCTAATTCGGGAGTTAGACCAGGAAACTCTCCGAGTAGGAATTTTTTCACTAATAAAACACGAGAGTTAACCCTAACAATAAGCTTCGGAATATGGAGTAAAAAGGCATTAATTATAGTCTTGTTTTGTTTCGCGTTTAGTTGTTAATCAAACGAACATATGCGAAGAAAACCCCGGGCCTGGAAAGTATTACATTATAAGAAAGAGAGTACCGAAATAAATTAATCCTAAAACGCCAATTACGCAAAAGCCATAATCTGAAAGGTCATATCACGGAGCCTCCAATATATATTTACAAGATGTATCGCACAAGGGCCGGGCCAAGAGAAACGATTTCGAGTCACAACCTCTAACATGTTGTTTTTCTTTGTTTATAAGCGAATATGACTATGAATTTATTATATGCTTCAATGAATTCATCTTCTATTATTGGTGTTTTAGTCTTGTTTTTTGTTCTGTTCTTTGCAGGCTCTTCTCACTGTCGAGACTATGAATCCGAAACTAGCTAATTCAACGGCCTCTTCTTCGGAACTATGGATGCGAGAGATTAACGATGCATCGAAACTTGCAGAGCAAGTCGGCGAAATGATCTCTCAAAAGAGCTCGTTGCCACCCTCTGGACCGGCAACTCAGCGCCACATGTCCACCGCTCGGAGAAAGATGACGATACTTCGAACAAAGCTCGAGACTCTGCAGTCCCTTCTGACCAAACTTCCCCCCGGTTTCCCCTCAATGTAAGCCAATCTATATATATATATGTGTGTGCGTGTGTTGCTTCATGCACAAGTAATATCACTGTGTTTCTTGATAGTAATGAGCTAATATTTGTAGGATTTGAGAAAATAGATACATGGAAATCTCTATCACCTTGCAGAATAAGTGATAAATCCAAAACTATTGCGAATCTTGATGTGAAGTTTTTGTTACGAACAAAAATCGTTATCGTATTGAGAATCGTGCCCGATATTCAAATTGAAATTGTTTTGTCATGTTTCTTTGTTACTTCAAGCACAAGTAACGTCATTTTGTTTCTAAAGAGGCTTCTTATAGTAATTGAATCAAAAGAATGAAAATCCGTATCATTCTAACTCATATCCTAAAAGTAATTGGGCACTGTTCGTGTTTGAGCAGATCCGCAAGGGAAGTTAGACGACGCCAAGAAATGCTGAAAAGTCTGACTCTCAGAGCCGGCGAGCTGGCACCAGAGCTCAACATGTCCATCTCGCCCGATAGGGAAAAATTGCTCGGTCTCGACACAAAGCCGAACGAAGTTATGGAAACAGCAAGCAAATTGGATGATCGCTCTCTCGTTTCCTTCCAACGACAAATCATGCGAGGTAATAAGAAACCTTTTCTTTTATCACATTTACTTACAAAATATGTAAAATAATTTTAATTACCTAGTCAATCAGTTCGATTTATTTCATATATTCTTCTCTTTTCTTGATCAACAAGTTACTTGCGGGACAGGGCTTCTGATGTTTCCTTACTGATTTCTTAAACATGTTGCAGACCAAGATGAAGATCTTGCTCAGTTGGAAGAGACGGTGGCTAGCACGAAGCATATTGCATTGGCTGTGAATTGCGAGCTTGACCTACACACTAAGCTTCTCGTGAGTTTTTTTCTTGACTCGTGAGTCGTGATTTTGTGCGTTCAGTTAAATAATTTGTTCTGATTTGATCTTGACGAGCTCGATGAGTTATAATTTTTTCTTTGTGTGCATGATTTGCAGGAAAATTTGGAGGACGACGTGGATACGACAAGTTCACGGTTACAGGTAACACTCACGATTTTTTTGTCCTTCCTTTCTCTTTCTTGTCAAAGAAGTAACCTCGCAAAACATCAAGTTTTTGAACTACGCATTTCGTACTCAATTTTCAAAATCTTAACTGAATGCCTCACACTAGTAAAACTACCATATATAATAATATTTGCTTGATTTATAATCATATAGATACGGTTTAATATGTTTTTATGTTTTGAAACAGAGAGTGCAAAGGAAATTGGCTATGCTGACGAGAAGCACCAAAGGAAGTTGCTCGTGCTCGATTCTATTGATAATTACCATTGTACTTTTCATTTTTGCTGCATTGGCTTTGCTTAAATACTTGTAATTTCGGAACTCTGTATAATGGTACGAAGAGTTAATTTTTTACCGTTTTGATTCTATTTCTTCTTTTAGTATCTATAACGTCCCATGTAGGGGTGAACATCAGTTGGATTGAGTCGTCCCAGAGGCTAAAACTCAATCCAAATCGATTTTATTAAGTTTTAGATGAAGAACTTAGTCCAATCCAGGAATTTTGAAGACTCGATCGATCTAAATCATGAATCATCCCAAAAAATCATGGGTGGAATAAAGTTAGATATTGGATTTTGCCGAAAGAGATAAATAAAATCCAAGAATAGAAATTATTATTTAAAACTTTTAATATAAAAACATACATTAAACATAATTTTGAAACATCCAAATCCAAAACTAAAGGAGAAGCTCTAGTTTTTTAAATTTTATTTATATTTTCATTTTTTTTACAGATACAAAATAAAATAAAAAAATCGGTGTGATTTATATTAGTCATTTGTTCTTCCCCCATATTTCAAGAGCGGAATAATTTCAGATACTGACGACTGTATTAGTATGCTATACAAGTATATGAGAGAAGATTGGGAGGCATTTGTTAAATATAAGCAAAGTAGAAATTTCAAAGATATATCTCTCAAGAAATCAAAGAACATTTAGAAGAAGAAAATAAAAAGAGTACATCTTCACAGGAGGTTGAAACGGAAACCAAGCTTGTTTGGCCTAGTACTCATCTATCTTTGATGTCACGTGTACAAACTCCATGAGAAACAAAATGTTTGCTCCATTTACATATGTAAACTTGGCTAATAGTGTTACTTGTTCTTATACTTAATATATCTACTAATGCAAGAGTGCATTGTAATCTTGGCCTATAGCGCCTCTTCGTTAAAAAAAAAAAAAGATGTTGAAAGGGATATTTAGTACTTGATCTAGAATATGTAAGACCTCTCTTTTTATAATTGAATTGGTTTTATTTTTATGTTCTCTCTCAACACGAACACTAAATATATAAAAAATGTTTTAACAATTTTTTTGTTAAATATACGAAATACCATCATTCAGTAAAATATATGGTAGGAAGGAGCCATGAAACTTCGTGAATAGTGAAGGCAGGGAAGTAAAAAATGGTAAACACCAAGTGAGAATGTCGAGAAAGATGGAAAGAAACCAGAGCCAGCCTAATTTTTTCGAGAGCCTTCGGCGAAAAGCTAAAACGATACTTTTTTTAATTTCTTAATAATGATATATTTGATAAAACATAATATGCTTAAATACAAATATTTATCGTTATTCCACATAATATGTTTTTTTTTCTCTTGATTTTTCTACTAAGCATGTTCTTATTCTCGACTTTTCAAGTTGCATCACTTATAACACCAATGGAGAGGCTTTTTTCATTTTCTATATTTTCTTATTATTTTTTTTTTTTTGTCTTAATAGTGAAGTTATATAATATATGAGGCCTTTAAATATTAGGAGCCTTGGATGGTCGCCCAACCATCGGGCCGGCCCCAAAAAAACATACAACCAATTTTTTTGGGATAAATTCATGTAACATTTTCTCTTTTAATCCTTTACTTTTCGTTGGAAATTTAGATATAATCTCCTTAATTGGAGTTTGTGGGGGAAAAAAAATCTAACTCTACAGTATGTCCTTTTTAGTTCCGCCGTTGACTAGCACGTCAAATATAATTGCTAAAATGATATATATATTTTAATTTTCATACCTAATTGTATTGAAGATCATGGTTTACTTTTATAGAGTGTTAGAAGGGATAACGTCCTCGCATGATGAACATGGTTGAGCTAATTCAGGAATCTTTACTATTATCATATTCATGCATACATGATATGATACATATATATTATTATACACACTCTGCCTATTTTCGAGCTAATCTATGCAGTTTTATATTCTTCTATATTAATAGGTAGAATTATTCAATAAAATATTTAATTGCAAAAATATTTTATCATTAAAAAAATTGTAATCACGTATTATTCTCGTAAGAAATCTCACACAGATTCTATTAATCCTATTAAATATTATGTATTCCATTAAAATATGTTAGTTTTTATAGATATTTGTGGCAAAAATAACCAAATGTTATATAAAAAAAATGAATACGTACTCTCAACCTTTTTTAGTAGCACAAATTCCCAATGATGTAAAATGTTGGCAAATGTAATTAAGTTTTTCTATTAATCCATACCGTTACCGTGAAGTTTCATATAGCAACGTATGATGTGTCAACGTTCTTTTCTTTTTTGACCGCGTATGAGTTACAAAAACTTCTAAAGAGTTGACAGCAACACTAATTTATTGCGTAGTAGCAAAATGTGATTTATATAATGCAAAATGGTTGTTTGGGGTTTAGGTTTTTTATTTTTATTGTTATATATAACTTTAAAATATTTTTAAAACAGTTGCCAAATAACTTCTCAAAATATTCTAAAATACAAATCTTAATCATTTTTATTAAAAATTAAAAACAGAATTAGATTATAGAATTAAAAAATGATACAAAACGATACCTAAATCTCTGCAGGTCAATATGTTGTCACATGATCAAAAAGGGCAAAAACTTAGTTTAAAGAACCGAAAACGTGAAGAAAAAAAAAAATTATACGTCACAACGAAAAACTCTATAGTAAAGAGTTAATGAAATGAGTTAATACTTTGGTAAGATTTTTTTTCATATTATTGAAAATTTGTGCCAAAAATAAAATAAATTAAAAATATTAGTCAACGTTTTGTTATATATGGAATTTTTGCTGCAAATATCTCTAATATTTTATAACGCAACTACAAATATGTACTAGTTAAACTCGTATTCATAATATTTATAGCTGGAATATATAATATATATTTTATTAGATGACTAGAAATACGAGTTAAGACTTAAGACCTAATTTTTTAATTTGCGAAGTATTATTTAATTTTTAGTGTCGTGGGTTCTTGACTTATTGTTAAAGAATTTAATATATTTCAGTAACCCCCAAGTCAAATCTACCACTTTAAATTCCCCCTTCGGTCACGCTAATTTCTCTCCAATGTCTAGAACCTTATTTTAATTTATCTTTCATATTTAATAACTTACTTTATAATAATGGACATGAATGCCCCCACAAGCTATGTACATTGATGCGGTTGCCTCCCCAAATTTAATTTTTGCAGATATACTCCCTATGATTGTAGAAAGTAGCACATTTCTCATTGTGCTTTTAAAAAATGGTAAAAAAAATTGTTAAATTATTCACTACATACGACTTAGTTAACAATATTGTTGTTAGTTGATTATCGAGCGAGATCAATATACTACATTATGATACTATTGTGAAGCAATCAATGAATCTACTTGTTTATTGTCGTTAAGATGTCAGTCTCACTTTCACAATAATTTACTTTGGCATAATAGACAAGAATGCGCTATGAACTTTGTATGTTGGTGCAGTTGGCTTTCTAAATTTTATTTCGGCACTTATACCCTCAATATTAAAAAGAAAAAAACGCGCATTGTCCCGAATACTTAAATAACAAAAATTATTAAATTATTCGCAACAAATGACTTAGTTAAAAATATTTTTATCAGTAACTATAAGAGAAGATCATGTACTAAACCACGGGATTATTATGAAACATTCAAACAAGTCATGTATTACACACAACTTAAAATATTTGCGAGAGCTAGTAACACGTAGAGCGCAATATGCTACTTTTTGAAAAGACGGAGGGTATTTCTACCAAAAACTAAAGTTAACTAGTCACTACATCAACATGCAAAATTACGAGGATTTTATCGCGAATTCCTCTTAATTTCAACGCGTAAAATAACCTTTTCTTTTTTCACTCTCCTCCTCCACCACACTCCTTCCCTTAGTTCTTTAATAGTGCGGTATTTAATTTAAATTTTCAAAAAAGGGTAAACTGCGGCTAATGTACCCAATGTTTGATCTTCTGCGGATTATGTACTCAATGTTTATTTTCGGCGGCTAATGTACCCAATGTTTGATCCGTTAGATATTTTCGTGTTTTCCGTCACTTGACCGTTAGAGATTTATCCTCCTCTATATGTACACTTTTCGTATTTTTGACATAACTTACTCATTTTTTGTCCAAATTTTATGAACGACCTATGGTTGGAAAGATAAGAGATATATCTACAACTTTGGTGTTTTAAGTTTTGTAAAATCAGTTTTAGAAAAATACGAAATTTCAAATAGAACATAAAACTGGACATTAGATTAATGCAAAATATTTATTTCGAGCAAATTTTAATATACTTAATGACTTTTTATGATGAAACGTAAAACTAAAAAGTTGTAGATAAATTTTTTATCTTTCTAACGGGTGTTTATTTATAATTTTTTGACAAAAAATAAGTGAGTTATGCCAAAAATATGAAAGATTATTTATCATCACATCTTTCATATTTTTGGCATAACTCACTTATTTTTTGTCCAAAATTTATAAATAAACACCCGTTAGAAAGATAAAATATTTATCTATAACTTTTTACTTTTACGTTTCATCATAAAAAGTCATTAAGTATATTAAAATTTGCTCGAAACAAATATTTTGCATTAAACTAATGTCCAGTTTTACGTTCTATTTAAAATTTCGTATTTTTCTAAAACTGATTTTATAAAACTTAAAATACAAAAGTTGTAGATCTATCTCTTATCTTTCCAACCATAGGTCGTGCATAAAATTTGGACAATAAATGAGTGAGTTATGTCAAAAATACGAAAAGTGTACATATAGAGGAGGATAACTCTCTAACGGTCAAGTGACGGAAAACACGAAAATATCTAACGGATCAAACATTGGGTACATTAGCCGCCGAAAATAAACATTGGGTACATAATCCGCAGAAGATCAAACATTAGGTACATTAGCCGCAGTTTACCCTTCAAAAAATAAAATAATGACAAATATTTGTCCTCTTCAACTCTTCTCACACCCACCACTTTCCCATTCACATATTTTTAATTTAATTTAATTTAATTTAATTTAATATTTATTATTTTCTTTCGAAGCAGATAAACCAGCACTGTCTCTTAACTATAACCACTGTTCTTCCCACTTCCTTCACAACTTACTGTAAATCTCCTCTCTCTCTCTCCTCTTCAAACTTCAAACCCTAGATTATTTTATTCAATTTTCAAGAGAATATATAATTATATATATGTATATTTATTTAAATAAATAAAGGAATAATATACTATACACTCACAGAAGGGAAGGCTCTCTCTCTGTCTAATCTTCTTCGTGGTGGTTTCGAATTTGGCGATTTTCTCTCTCACTCTGGCGAAATGGCTATGGCGATTCGAGGAGGCGATGAGTGCTGCAAGCCGTAGCCGGTCCCGCATTGTGCCTCGCCATGGGAAAGCTCGAGGATGAGCACGTCTTGCCGTCGACGGCGAGCTCCGGCTCGCCGGAGAGCGCCGGGAACCGGTGCCTGTGCGCTCGTCGGATTCGGAGGTGCGTTGGAGTGAAATGCGTTCTGGTGCTGGTGTGCTCCGCGGCGGTGTTCCTCTCCGCCGTCTTCTGGCTGCCTCCGTTCCTCCACTTCTCCGATCGCGGCGATCTGGATCTCGGTTCGCCGTTCAGAGGTTAGGGTTTCGGTGGAGTTTCTGAATCGTTTTCGGTTTTGTTTTTGGTGCCGACATTGCATAGAAAGCTGTGGATCTGAGTTTTTTTTTCCTGGATTATCTGAAGTTAATTTCGCTGAATTCACGGGTCGTCGTGATTTGTTTGATTTCTGGTTGGTGGTTGAGCGAGTGTAGTCAAAGGATATAGGATGAGATTTATTAGGGCGTTTGTCATTTTCTGGGGAGTTGAAGGAGCTGAAATTGCTTCGTTATTGTTGCTTGAACATCTAGGATTCGCGAGGATTACCGGAGAGTCGAAGCTTCAGAGTCACAATTATTTCGCGGACAAAACTGTCCGATTATTTCTCTAGTTAGAGTGTTCGCGGTTATGGAAATGGACGATTGATCCTTTCGATTGAAGTAAAATTTGCTTGTTAGAATTGTTAATGCATAAACTACAAGAACGAGTCTCCCATACGAGTTATTGGTATGCGTTTCAACCTAAATCCGATTTCGGAATGGGATCTTCAACCTTCACTAAACCCAGTCTCCCTCATCTTTTGGAGATATTAAGTTTTTATGTGAATTAGCTCAAGAAACAGGGATTAGGGGTGGGGCCCATTAACATTAAAACTTACCAACACAAACCCTTAAAACATATTTAAATAACAAAACAATAGTATGACTTAATTAATTAACCTAATAAGCATAATAAATCTTGATTTTTTTTTTTGTTAAGGATGTAACGGTAATTTCTCGTTTGTCCTCTATTAACTTTTTGTTTTTTGGATTGTGTTTCGGTAATTTTATTTCTATATATGTTTAGTTTTTTTAAACAAGGATTGGACAATTACCTAAAAGGTTTAAACCTTCAGGACAATTACCTAAGAAAAACTCTTCAATGTAGTGGTGCTGTTCACAATCGTGGCCTTGCTTCTTGATGGTTTAAAATGACTTCTTATTTCCGCTTTATTAGGATCTAGAATATTTCATAATTTTTTTTGGTGGGAATGTTAAATCTTTGGTTATTTTCTAAGAACAAAGAATTTATGTGTTAGGTTTCACATTTGACAATTAGTGTCTTTTTAGACGAGACGAGACGAGACCACACCACGATAACCAACAAATTCCATGCAGAAATAAGATTTCAGTCTTCAAAGTAGAAAAAAAGGAAAACTCTTAAATATGGTAATTCTCTTAATAGTGATGGACTCGCTTGTTACACGAGACCACGATAAACAAAAAAATCCATTTTGAGATACAATTTCAATTTTCAAAGTAGAGAAGCCCTTTGAGGTATCACTTCTCTTCACAGACTTTTTTTTTTTTAAATTCTTCCATTATTTATCGCCGCCCTCGTTAACATAAGTAATTTTTATTTAATAAGTAAAAAATCACAGCTTATGTGAATGTTTATGGTAAATCTAATATATGTAGTGCATCTTAGATGCTGTAATATTTCTCGGCTTTTAAATTATGGAGATCTAATATTTCTTTGTTTTACTCTTAAGAAGATTGGCCAGTTCATAACCATTGAATTTTGTTCTCACAGATCATGATATTGTAGCAACTTTCAACCTTATGAAGCCCGTTTCATTGCTCGAAGACAGTGTGTTGCAGCTTGAGGGTGACATTTACGATGAAATAAACGTTCCCTCAAAAGTACACGACCTTTTTTTCCCTCTCTTTTTCCATCGCGTAATGTACAATAACATATTTTGATCTAACTAATGATTTGAACCAGGTTGTTATCTTGTCTCTAAAACCCTTAGAAGAATCAAATGGAACAAGAGTTATATTCGCCGTTCATCCGGAATCAAAGAATTCCAGATTGTCTGAATCCTCAAGAAGTTTTATTAGAGGATTGTTTAAAGTTTTGGTGACACGCCAGTATTATCTGCAACTGACCTCTTCAACGTTTGGGGCCGCAGAATCTTTTGAGGTGCTGAAATTTTCGGGAGGAATTACGATAATACCCCTCCACCAGAGTGTGTTTCCTCTGCAGAAAGTGCAGATACTCTTCAATTTTACTCTAAATTTCTCTATCTACGAAATACAAGAAAATTTCAAGGAGTTGAGGAGTCAACTGAAGTCGGGGTTACGCCTAGCACCATATGAGGTTGACCTTTTTTTTCTCTCTCTTTTCCCTTTACAATATGCAGGTGAAAGATTATAGATGATGCTCATAAATAAAATCGTAATCGATCTTTTTTTTTTCTTTTCTTTCTCTCGAAATTAGGACCTCACCTGGTCCGGTTTTGGAAAGCCCTAGTAATCGGGATTGGACTAGTACCTCTAACAAAAAGTATCTTAATTTGTTTTCTTTTCTAAAATGCAGAACTTGTATGTCAGCTTATCAAACACAAGAGGGTCGACCCTCTCCGCTCCCACCATAGTCCAGGCTTCCGTGGTACTGGCTGTCGGGAATCCTTCAACTCAAAGGCAAAAGCAATTGGCTCAAACCATCACAAGCCCGCACTCGAAAAACCTCGGCCTGAATAACACCGTATTTGGTAAAGTCAAACAAGTCCGTTTATCATCTATCCCGAAAATTTATGGTGGCAATGGATCCCCTTCCCCTGCTCCTGTCCCTCAGCCCCAGCACCACCACCATCATCATCACCACCACCACCATCACCGCCACCATAATGACAATCTTGCCCCTGAGCTCTCACCGGAGCCTGCTCCCAAGAGGAGCCCACACCGAAGCCACAAGGGTGCACCCTCACCGGAGAAAAGCTCGCCTTCGCCCAAAAGTTATGTTGCAAAACCTCCTTGCCAATACGGGTTTAGGTCCAAAGGGGAAGAGAGAAGACGGCCCACCTTCGCCCCGGCGGTCTCACCTTCAAAACCGAGTGTTTCTCCTCAGATTTCACCTGTCTCGCCACGTAAACGAGTGCGATCGAGACATGTCCCCAATTTGGTTCCCGTTTCGAGCCCTTTGCCAAGTGTTGTCTTTGGTCATGTTCTTCCCCCAGCGAAGAGCAAACCGGACGATGAACGTGTTGATACGAGCCCGGCAATTGAACCGACCCCTTCATCATGTAAGTACATCGAAATTTTCACTTAGAAATTATATGACGTGTGTATATATATATTCCTGCATCAAAAGCTTGTTAATTGTTAATTGATAGGGTGCTATATCTTTTTGTGCGCTTAGGGTGAAAATGATAGGCTTCGGTTTTGACTAGTTTTTACAATAGAACCAAATTTTTGTTTATATACAAAGCAAAATTGAAATACAGTTTCTAAATTTGATTAAACAGTTATGTTAAGTTTGGTTATTATTGCGAAGTGACAAATTTTTTTTTCCTTCCTTTATTTGGTTTAACTGGTCAAAAATCTTGTTGAAACGATTCAAAATTATTTTAACTGGTACTAATCTGTTTTAATAACGTATTTCTGAATAAAACTGCATAATCATGTTTTAGTAACTGGTAGTAATCTTGTAGTAATCTGTTTTAGTATCCAGTTGATCTGGTTTACTTAAATCTATTAACTGTCAACCGTTTTGCTTTCTGAATCGGTTTCAGTTAACCGGATTACTTGGTTAACTGAATTAAGTGAAATATTTGGTTAATTTTGTCAAAGTTCATCCTTCTTTTCCCTCTCTTTCTTCGGTTTATTGCTTACTAACAGCCGTATGCTTGTAATTTTTTTTGACGGTCCTGCTTTCTAACAGCCATATGCTTGTTAAAATTTTCTCGACAGATGTCTAGAAACAAAGAACCTAATACCCGAAGATCAGGGTGTACATATTGAAGCCGGAAATATTGTCCGATGCACTAACACTTTTGCCTTTGCAGCTTTTGCAGGTTCACCCTCCATTGTCCAACTATCAATCTCACTGCTCTTTGCTTTTGTGTTACTTTTATGACCCGGAAAAAAGAAAAGAAAAGAAAAAAGATGAACGAACATTCCATTTTGTAGCTAAAAACCCGCTAGCCCGGTTACCGGTAAGACCCGACTGTATTAGCGGAGTTTGTGTAATGGCGAGAGCTGCGCAAAAGGCGGTAGCTTCTCGCGTCTGAGTGTGTCATATGTTGTTCGTACGCGTGTAAATATCGATTAAAAAAGAAAATAGCAGGCAAGCAAGCAAGTGCATGTTTGGGTCAAAGTCAACGAAGTGGCAGGCCTTTGGTTGAAAATGCATTATTGCTCTTCTTCTGTTTTGTGTAAGAGAAGAAATGAAGAAAAAACCCCAACAAATATCTTTCTTTTTACACTTCTGATCGTTTCCTTTTTCTTTCATCATTTTTGCCCAATCCCATTTAGCTAAGCTCATGTGAGCCAATTAGGCTCATTAATTGTGGTTTTTATGTTAATTACGAAATTGGAGGAGTCCACGGGTGGGCATGCCCGTCCTGTGCTTTTGCTTCGGAACAGATAGCCTGTGCCCAACTTTTCCTTGAGCGCCGGTCGACGTAGACTGTCGTAGCTCGTCTTTTCTTTTTTAATCCTTTAAAAATTGGATCTTTTTTAAAATGCATATATATATATATATATATATATGTGTGTGTACAATTTAACTTAAAGGTAAAAAAACTGGTGGGTGTCTGCAACCAATGCCTGCAAAAATTCGGGCTTCGCATGCATTGGGGATCGGTGCAACATTTATAATATACAATCCTTAAGAGCGTTTTAAGTGGTTATATAGTGTTCGAAGCCTCTCAGGGCTTTGAACTCTCGTCGTTGCCGGCCCTAGTTAGAGCGATAGACGGGGTAAGAAACCGGCTTATGGTCCATATTTAATATAATATCCAGATTTATGTAAGATTACAAGTCGAAGAAAAGAACGTATTGATATTAAGAAATTTACCAAAATTTATGGGTTTTTTTTTTGCGATAAAATTTTTACGTACTAATATCAAGGAAAAAGGAAAAAAAAAGAGTTGGGAATGACAATCTTTGGCCCACACTACAAATAATCTGATACAATATTATATATATATATATATATTAATTTGTCATTAAAATAACGAAATAGTGAGACCAAGATCGTGTCACATGAGATGTGAAATTATGGTCAACTACCGAATAGCGAATATGTATTATCAATTTATTTTAATGTGTTTTCTTCTTTAATTAACGTCGACATAAAATAATATTTTGAATGAAATATCTTCAACTGTATTCATTATTGATAGTTACAACATTTCGAATTTAATATTGAACGAAAACAACACCAACAATATAATAGTAATGTATATACTATTCATACGCCAAAAGCACATGATATCGATGTTTTTATTGATTTTGTCATAAACTCACTTGGGGATAGATTTTAGTGCAATAAATATTCATTTATGCACGTCGGTTTGCTGACATGTAACGTTTAAGTAAGTGTTGACCTCTCATACACCGTTGATAGTTTGACCATAATTTGTTGCTTAAAATATTACGTAAGTGTGAAATTGAATTTTAAAATAAATAAATTAACGGCATAAATATTCAGAAATATAGAAAAGTAGGCAGGTTAATTATACTTTTACTTTTCATTAGGTGAATATTCCTAAACTTAAGTGTAAACAATCATTAGTAAACAATCATTGTAAATCAGTTGAGAGCGTGGATCAATAAAATGAAGCTATGTAATATGTACTACTGACTCTCTCTATATATATATAAATTAATAGTGAAATTAGTCATGTTATCGTATTTGATTTTGGTGTAATTAAGTAATTATGTTAAATTTTTAAATACCATGACAATATCACGTGGTAATCAACTAAAAGACACGTGGCACTTAACAATTAACTTTAACTATTTGTAAATACAAAATAATTTTTCCGTCAAAAATTGAATTTGTGAATTTAATTGTAAGAAATAAATGAACTGGTTTGAAGAATTTAACCTCGAATTTTCTTTATTTTTAAGAGAGCTTTGGTGACGCCTTTCGTGCTTATTCCTTGTTGCCTGGTTTATTACAATATTTGCATGTCTAAACTAAACCTACTTTCATGTGCTTATCTTTCAATAAGTACAAATTGGTACCATATTTTTCCATCGAATCATGTTCTTTGGTGTAGCAAAAAACATTACATCACATGGTCACGTTTCTAATTAAACAACTATTCGGTTTGTACCTAAATGAAACCATTCACATGAAATTAATAGAAAACAAAATGAAGACAGAACTCCAAGAACATATGAGAGACATGTAATATGACCACTTCCACTTGGAATAGATATTAATTAAGAATGTCATGTGATTCATGCATGATTTCATGTTGACGTGCAAATGTATGAACCGTGAAAAAATATAGCTACTTTTTTTTTTAATGAATTATGCATTCATCGAGTAAAAATATTTAAAGAAATATATTTGAGATTAGGATTCAAATTGAATAACAAAAGTGGTACACATTGCTTTAAAAATAAATATCTACTTTCTAAAAAGAATATTTGCGATAAGAACATTAAAGGCGTAGAATGTTGAGGGTAAATTGCATCTCTTCTGTCACGAAATGACACCTAAAAGTTATATATTTCTATTTGTTTTGTTTGCAAGATCGAGATCGCTATAATTAGTTTGACGTGTTTGTAAGAAAATATAGAGTACAAAAATATTAAATGATTCAAAAATATTTATTTTAAATATTTCACTCTTAATTTGCTACTAGCTACATCCTTTTATGTATGATAATCTTTTTAGTACAAATAAGCCTAATGTCGTTTTATAGACGACATTGTAGACCAACATTAAAAAAAAAAAAGAAGAGTTTTTACAAATCATTTGTTTCCTAGAGTTTGATATACAATAGAAATTATTTACAAAAAAAAAATAAAAATTATATATATATATATGTAGTAGTAGTACACGTAGCAAAGGCACTGCATACGTGTTCAACATAATTCGGATCCGCACTTTATTTATTATTTTATTTCGATCTACAATTTATAATTGAATTAATAATATTATTCTAATAAAACATGATGAATGGAGAATAAATTCAAAGCTCATTAAATTTTTGATATAAAACGAGTGTCGAGCTTTGAGTAAGTATCGAATTCCACACACACACGTATCATCTCTTCCAACTGTTTGGCTCTTTCTCGGGAAAGCCCGAGAAAATATCTTCCCTGAAAGCGATTCGCATTTGCGCTTTTAGATTCATCGATAGATACAGACGCCATTTTCGTCCTCGCTCTCTCTCCATCAACGCTCTCAAAGTATCCTCACTTGGAGTGGAGAATCAAACCAGAAAAGATTCCGAGTGCAGTGAGTTCGTATTCATCGGATTGCGAGCTCGCGAGGTAAGTCGATAGTGCAAATGCAACAAAAAATTTCGAGTGTATTGGTTTCTGTGTTGTGATTCCATATCAGAGAAGACTAACTTAGCTATAAGCTTTGGAAAGTGCTAGGATTTTGTGAAGAATAATTTTTCCAGATTCAATGCATTTCTTACTGATTCTTACATGCTTTGATTCGTTTGCAGATTCTGCAATGGCCGGCTATGGGCTCTTTTCGGCGGCGAAGTCCGGGAATTCCGTGAAAGTGAGGTTCAGATTGCCGTATTTCACGCAGTGGGGTCAGAGCCTTCTGGTTTGCGGGTCTGAGGCCTTGCTCGGTGCGTGGAATGTGAAGAAAGGCCTGTCCCTGAGCCCCGTGCACGAAGGAGATCAGCTCATATGGAGTGGGACGGTTTCAATCCCGAACGGATTTGAATCAGATTACAGTTACTACGTGGTGGATGGTGAGAAAACCGTCCTCAGATCGGAGATGGGAAAGAAGCGACAATTGGTTCTGCCTGAGGGAGTTCAAGATGGGGTTTTGGTTGAGTTTCATGATCTTTGGCAGGTACAAAATTTGTTTTCTTGCATATTATTTGGTATAATTTTTTAAAGAGTCATATTAGGATATATAATTATAAATTAATTTAAATTTAAAAATGTTCAAATTTGGTAGAAAATCAATGAATATGTAGTTAGGAGATTTGGAATAGTAATAAGGTATAATGAATTTATGATGGGTTGTCAATATTTTGTGTGATGATTCCTTAAAGAAGTGACTTATTGTTACATATATAACATTTATGAATAGTTAAAGTTGTTTAATTATGCTATAAGGCTATTTAGTTATGTCCGTTGTTTAATTGGTGTCATGTTAATTATTTAATTACGCTTAGAGTCTGGTTGTTTACGTTTTAAGATTTAATTTGGTCGGGGCCGATCTGGCCCATTAGGATGTAAACCTTGGTCATCTAAGAGACCTTAAGCTAATGATTATTCACAAAGTTATTCTCTCTCTAAAAGAGATTGAGCTCGGTGAAGATTTGGCAACGCTCCCGTTTCAAGAATGGGAACTAGTCTTGAAACGGGAGCGTTGTGATGGTTTGACTGTAGAAATGAGTAGAAGTTTAAGGGAACTAGTCTTAGGTGTGTAGTCGAAGAATGGGAACTTTCCGAATATGCTTTTGTTTGTTAATATATGATGGTTTGACTGTAGAAATGAGTAGAAGGAAAGTATGATTCTTTTTCTTTTTTCTTTTATGAAGTGTATCTCTCTTTTTCTTTGAGCACCTTGATTCTGAAGCACTCTTTTATTTCTACTTTGCTCACTGTGGTTGCTTTCTGAATCTGGCTTTTGTTATTCATAAGTACTTGCCTACATGTGGTTCATATATAGATGGAATATATTCCTCAAAAATTATTCCAGGCCCAAAAAGTGAGAACAGTGTATGTGAACTAAAAGTTTAAAGTAACTGCAGAGATTTGAGCACTGATGAAAATACAGAAAGATTGCAAAGTAATGGTTATGGACCTTATGAACCTAGATCCTTATGAACCTAGTTGCATAAAATGGTTATGGCTGAAGTCTAAATAAATAATTATGTGTTTATTAATTGACACCAATTTTTATCTTGATTTTCATCAGACTGGTGATGATACTCTTCCTTTTACAAGTGCCTTCAAAGATGTCATATTCCGCCAGGATGTCGATTTGAAGGTAGAGAGGCCTTTAGGGTTGACTGAGAATAAGTTTGACCATGAAGGTAATATTATTTGAGTTGGCTTGAAAAAATGCTAATGTTGCTCTATTTGGAAACTGTCGACTTAATACCGGAATTTTGCAATGAACAGACTCATGCCTTGTCCATTTCAAAATCTGCTGTCCAAATGTAGAACAGGGCACATCAGTAAGTTCAATTTTGAGTTTCCAAAATTTTATTTTTGCACTAATATCATTTATAATGTCGATTACAATAAGTGATGATATCACTCATAATAAATGATTTTTATGCAGATTTATGTTACTGGTACCTCCGCTAAACTTGGTAAATGGAAAGTCCACAATGGGCTTAAGCTTTACTATTCCGGTGAATCAGTTTGGCAAGCGGACTGTCTGTTTCCAAAGGGCGATTTCCCTATAAAATATCCTTTTCCGGATTTTTTTTTTCAGTCAACTGATAGTATCGGTTTCAATTTTAATTAATTTTTCATTGTTGTCCTTAACACAATATCACATATAAGTACTGTAAATACAGAACCGAAGACAGTTTTTCTCTGGAAAGTGGCCTTTCTCGAGAAATCTCTCTCGACTCATCAAGTGCTCAACCAAACCACATTGTCGTATCAGATTCCTTGTTGCGAGTAAGCGAAATAATGTTTTTTTTATTTTTTTATTTTTCGGGAATTTCTGAATGTATTAGGCAATAATAACTCAACTTAGGAAACATAATTTATCCTAATCCCTATAAAATAAGGAAATAATAACTAAGCCATATAAATGCAATAATCAATTACGCATTAGTTCATATAGCTCTACAAATTCAGTACATAATTTTTTATGTATTTTTTTTTATTTTTTTTTTATTATTTTTTTATCAGGAAACTCCTTGGAGAGGCGCTGGCGTTGCGATTCCCATGTTTTCAATCAGATCAGAAAGTGATGTTGGAGTTGGAGAATTTCTTGACCTAAAGCTACTTGTTGACTGGGCTGTTGCTGCAGGGTTCCATCTGGTATGGTTAGCAAATTAAATATAAAACTAATTAGTTAGCCATAATTTGTTAACTGAATTAAATATATTTCTGCAGGTACAACTTTTACCCATCAATGACACGTCGGTGAATCAGATGTGGTGGGATTCGTACCCTTACAGGTACGAAACCGGGTTTTCTTCTTTATAGAGATTAGTTTTTTTTTTTGTTTTTTTTTGTCCATAATCGAATTGCATTCATTTTCTTTGATGCCTCATGATCAATCTACCGATATTATTTATTATTCCCTATTCATGATGATCACAGATTCTAAATGATATCATTTTGTGGGACTGGATTTTATTCTTTATGCAGCTCACTTTCAGTGTTCGCGTTGCATCCATTATACTTGCGAGTACAGGCACTTTCAGATAATATACCTCAGAATATCAAGGTCAGAGTCGGAAATTTTTACTTTTTACAATCTAATTGACCAGTGATATGCTTCAAATAGCCCTTACTATGGCTCCTGTTCTGTTTCTTAAATTAAAATTATATTACTATATCATATAAAACATATCTGTGGAACTCCTTTTATATATATATATATATATATTATACATATATGTTTTTTTGTAGTAGATGCTTCTATTTCCTTATAATACGATTTTAAACTGTAATATAAAGATTTTAGGTATCAAACTGAAAGTTTAGTCAGGAATTTCCGGTTTATCTAACCCTTAGTTTTGTTTTCCACTTTATTTACTCATTTTTCTACTGACTCCTCGTTTGCATATATTTTGGACCTTTTTGCGCTTTTTCTTTTAGGCAGAGATTGAGATGGCTAAAGAGCAACTTGATGGAAAGGTTAGTCTATTCATGATTCATATCGTTCATTCATCACGAATGACGATATTAATTCATTACATGCTATTCTAAATTATAGATATAGAACACATACACATGACATTCACATGTTTACAACAAAAATCCCATAATTTATGAACCTAATTATCAGAGTACATGTATCGGCCTTCTAAACTTCCTGAATGTTTAATTAAACATTCTGATAATTGCAGGTTGTGGACTATGAAGCTACTTTATCTGCTAAGCTGTCAATTGCCAAGAAGATCTTTGCACTAGAAAAAGAGAAGATACTTGGCTCGAAAACATTTGAAGAATATTTTTCCGAAAATGAGGTCTCATATTTTCAGTTGTATCTTTCTCTATTTTAGTAATTACTGGCTGGCATGGCTGGCTTTTCTTTCCTTCATATATTTTACCAGCATTTAACACTCTTTTTTTGTTTTCTTATTTATGTTAATAGGATTGGTTAAAACCATATGCAGCCTTCTGTTTCTTGCGCGACTTTTTCGAAACGTCAGATCATAGTCAATGGGGTCGTTTTTCTTGCTTTACAAAAGATAGGGTAATCATCTAATCTACTTCATATATATATATATATGTAAGTTGAATATAGATTTTTCTCTCTGCATCTCTATATACAAATCTATATGTGTACATTAGGGGATGCAGTCAAAGCTAAAAGGCTTATTGTCTTTTCTTTTTTCAGCTCGAGAAACTAGTCTCTAAAGAAAACTTGCACTACGATATCATTTGCTTCCACTACTACATACAATACCATCTGCACATTCAAGTAAGTGAACAAAAGTTCTATATTGTCTTATTTCATCAATGGAGAACGTACAACTTATATTACAATGCTGGAAAGTATTCTAGGAAAGAAAATAATCTATTCTAAGAGAGGATTATTCTATAATAATTACATAGTACAATAATGGCAATTATCAACCAATTATTTTGTCATAAAAGTCAATTATGCACAGAATAATTGTCTGTCAATTAGTCCCAATTACAGCTTGACAATCAGCATCAATGCCAAATTGTCAACACCCCCCCTCAAGCTGTTGAATGGATGTTTTCCATTCCCATCTTGTTGATGATGATTTGAAATGCTGAACTAGAAAGTCCCTTTGTTAGAACGTCGGCCAGCTGTTGATTGGTGGGAATATACGGAGTGCAGATTAGTCCAGTTTCGAGTTTTTCCTTGATGAAATGACGATCAATCTCCACATGCTTAGTGCGATCATGTTGTACAGGGTTGTGAGCAATGCTAATGGCAGACTTGTTGTCACAAAAAAGCTTCATAACACCTTCATACTTTATGCCGAGGTCCCTAAGAATGATTCTTATCCATAGAAGTTCACATATACCTTGAGCCATTGCCCGAAACTCAGCTTCAGCGCTTGATCTGGAGACGACTGACTGCTTTTTACTCCTCCAAGTGATTAGATTACCTCCAAGGAAAGTACAATATCCCGAGGTCGATCTTCGGTCGAAAAGAGATCCAGCCCAATCTGCATCAGTGTATGCTTCTAAGTCCAATCTTCCATTTCTTCTAAATAGAATTCCTTTCCCCGGTGAAGCTTTGAGATATTGAAGCACTTTGTATGCGGCTTGTAAGTGTAATTCGCGAGGTGAATGCATGTATTGACTGAGCACGCTTACTGCATACGCTATATCTGGCCTTGTGTGTGCTAGATAAATGAACTTCCCAATCAGTCTTTGGTAGCGTCCCTTGTCGACTTCTTGACCATCCAATCCTTCTCCTAGCTTGCACTGATAATCAATAGGAATTTCAGAAGGCTTGCATTCGGTCATCCCAGTCTCTTTGAGTAAGTCCAGAACGTACTTCTGTTGAGAGATAAAGATCCCAGTCTTTGAGTGTGCTACTTCGATTCCTAGGAAATACTTGAGCCTTCCTAAGTCTTTGATCTCAAACTCCTTTGATAGTTGCAACCTCAACTTCTTGATTTCTTCTTGGTCGTCTCCCGTCACGACTATATCATCCACATAGACTATTAAAGCAGTAGTCTTCCCGTCCTTCGATCGCTTGACAAATAAAGTATGATCTCCTAAGCTCTGCTCAAACTCCATCCTTTTCATGGCTTTGGTAAATCGGCCGAACCACGCCCTTGGTGACTGTTTAAGACCGTATAGAGCTTTCCGTAACCTGCACACATGGTTAGTACCAAAGTTTTGATCGAATCCAGGTGGTGGCTCCATATATGCTTCTTCTTCTAAATCTCCATGTAAGAAAGCATTTTTCACGTCGAATTGATGAAGGCTCCAATTGAGGTTGGCTGCCAACGACAATAAAAGTCTAATAGTGTTAAGTTTGGCCACCGGAGCAAAGGTTTCAGTAAAATCAATTCCATACGTCTGAGTATAGCCTTTAGCAACAAGCCTGACTTTATATCTCTCCAGTGACCCATCTGCATTATGTTTGAGAGTATACACCCATTTACAACCAATGATCTTTTTGTTTTTCGGTAGTTCAACAATTTCCCAGGTTTTATTTTTTTCAAGTGCCTTCATCTCCTCAATCATGGCTTTTTTCCACTCACTATCCCTAAGTGCTTCTTGAACATTTTTTGGAATCTCAATAGTACATAACTGGGTCAGGAAAGCTTTGTGTGATGATGATAGGTTTGAAAATGAGAGAAAATTAGCTATTGGGTGTTGGGTGCATTTTCGAGTTCCTTTTCTGAGGGCAATTGGAAGGTAAGAGTCAAGAGGTGAAGTATTAGTTTCATTACCTTTGTCTTGTGTCTGATCTTGCACTGGTTCCGATGATTGAGCTGCTGGTTGATCGGGATCAAGTCTTCTTCGTGAATACACTCGTAGCGGTGGTATGGAATGACCATTTTCTTGAGAGATATGGTGATCATGAGGTGGACTTGAGGTAGAGTCAGCTTGTGTTACTTTTTCTGGTGAATTTTGGGGCTGATTTTCTGTGGGCTGAGTGCTATCACTGGTTTGAGCTGGCTGAGTATTATTAACAGTTTGCCTTTTTTCACTGAACTCATGTGGTGTAGATAAATCAAAGGAGAGGAACCTAAGATTGTCTTCTAAGTCAGATTCCCCCGGAAGACAAGATTGATCATAGAATCCCTGGTTTTCGGCAAATGTGACATCCTTAGAGACATAGATTTTTCTAGAATGTGGATGATAGCATTTATATCCCTTTTGTGTGGAAGAGTACCCAAGGAAAATGGTTTTTATGGCTCTTGGATCGAGTTTACTTGGTCTATCTTTTTGCTGAATGTGAACATAGGAAACACAACCAAAAGTTCTTAGTGGAAGGGATGAGTGTTTGAGATCGGGAAAATGTCCGGATAAGACATCAATGGGCGATCGACCTTGGAGGACTTTACTCGGTAATCGATTGATCAAATAAGTAGCTGTAAGAACAGCCTCTCCCCAATAGAATTTAGGAACCTTTTTTTCGAATAGGATGGCTCGAGTTACTTCTAAAAGATGACGATTTTTTCTCTCGGCAATCCCATTTTGTTGTGGGGTTCCGATGCATGATGACTCGTGAATAATACCCTTTGTTGCGAGGAATGGTGACAAGAAATGGTTAAAGTATTCAGTCCCTTTGTCAGATCGAATTCGTTTAATGCATACTCCAAATTGTGTCAGAACCATTTGGTGAAATTGAGGAAAAATCATACTGACATCAGATTTATTTTTTAATAGGTAAAGCCAAGTAGTTCTCGAATAATCGTCAATAAAAGATACAAACCAACGGGCTCCACTAATATTTGAAATCCTAGAAGGCCCCCAAACGTCCGTGTGAACTAGGGAAAAAGGTTTGGATGATCTTGAAGTGCTCATAGGATATGAAACTCTATGGTGTTTGGCCATTTGACAAACTTCACAATGGAATTCATTTTCACTCAAATTATGAAATAATAAAGGATACATGGTCTTTATTAATGAAAAAGATGGGTGACCCATTTGAACATGATGAAGCCAAACTTGGGCTTTGTTGGCAGAATGATTTAAAGACAAATAAGATCTAAAAAGAAAACTAGTCTTAGTACCACAACCACTAGTGTCCAGATAATAAACTCCACCCTCCTCTTTAGCATGCCCAATCATCTTCCCCGTGCTGAGATCCTGAAATTGGCAGTAGGTTGAAAAAAAGATAACTTTACAATTCATATCAGTTGTAATTTGTTTGATGGAAAGTAAATTGGCTGACAATTTTGGGACATGTAAAACAGATTGTAAAGTCATTTCTGGGGTAAGTTTGACAGTTCCTTTTCCTGCAATAGCTATTAAAGTACCATCAGCAGTTTCAATTTTTTTGTTGCTTGGACACGGGGGGGTATAAGTTGAGAGATGATGAGAGGATTTTGTCATATGGTCGGTTGCACCCGAGTCTACTATCCAGATTCCATTTGATATGTTCGAGGAAGCACTTAAGGGAGAGGTTGCAGAATACTTACCGGACTGAGTGATAAAGCACGAACCTGCAGTTTTGTCGATGGTAGTTAGGAAACTACGAAGCTTCTCAATCTCTCCTCTATTCAGCCCGTTGATCTCTTGAACTTCAGAATCTGATGCATTTTTTCCTTCTGTCTGGACAAGATTAGCTTGATGACTTCTAGGCTGAAATTGCGTTGGGTAATTCTTTGGCGGTCCTTTTCCTCGCAACTTCCAACATATCTCTTTTGTGTGGCCAGGTTTCTTGCAGTAATTGCAAAAAAGACCTTCTCTGTTGGTAGTAGATCTGAAGTTGGCATTAGTTGACCAATTATAGTGCTTTTGGACTGATGGTTGGATGGTTCTCGGTGCTGCAATATCCAGGACTTGTGGCATTGTGGCGATTAGGGCAGATCCGTCAGTCGGTGGAGGCTCAAGCATGACTCCTCTCCTCCCTTCTTCTCCTCGGATGGTTGAGAAAACCTCGTTCAGACTTGGCAATGTATCTTTGCCAAGGATTTGGATGCGCACTTGGTCATATTCAACGTTTAGACCTGCCAAAAAATCGTATACTCTTTCTCCCTCGACAAACTTCAGCATCATTGCAGCATCATCGCTGCACTGCATCTTAATGTTCTGATAATAATCGACCTCAAGCCATAAACTCTTCATCTTATTGTAATAATCTGTGACCGGAAGAGTACTTTGCTTTGTTGAGTGGATCTTTGTTTTAATCTCGTAGACTAAAGCTGCATCTCGGACCTTGGAGTACGTTTGTTTGACGGTATCCCAAATATCTTTAGCCGTTGTCAAGAACATGCATGTGCTGCTGATTTCTGGGTCCATCGAGTTCCACAACCATGTCATGATTGATGAGTCCTCAACATCCCAAGCAGCAAATGAAGGATTGTCTTCTTTCGGCGTAGGACCCATAAGGTGGCTTAGTTTTGCTTTTCCCTTAAGAAAAGTTCGAACAATTTGGGACCAAACGATGTAGTTGCGGCCATTGAGTTTGAAAGAGGGCTGTAAATTTTGATATTCACTGGTTTGGAGTTGTGAAATTCGGGTGGGATTAGCTTCATTTTTGGAGTTGGCTGTTTCTGAGATGGAAGACATGGAAAGGAATTCTCTGACTTCTAGAGAAGACGATGATTTTTTTTTTTCTTTCTCAGGAATGTGTTTAGGCTCTGATACCATGAACAAAAGTTCTATATTGTCTTATTTCATCAATGGAGAACGTACAACTTATATTACAATGCTGGAAAGTATTCTAGGAAAGAAAATAATCTATTCTAAGAGAGGATTATTCTATAATAATTACATAGTACAATAATGGCAATTATCAACCAATTATTTTGTCATAAAAGTCAATTATGCACAGAATAATTGTCTGTCAATTAGTCCCAATTACAGCTTGACAATCAGCATCAATGCCAAATTGTCAACAGTAAGTAATAATATATATATATATATATATATATATATATATATTGTATCAGCGAGTGACAAACATGGAAATCACATTGTCAAGTTATTTAGGATATTATGAACTATCATTATTGCATTATTATTTACATTTGCTTCCATTATGCATATATCTTGTGTGTGTGTGTATATATATATATAACACGCACTATGATATCATTTTGTTCCAATAATACATCCAATACCATTGCACCTCTATAATATATATATATATACATGTCTTGTAATACAAAGTGATGGATATGGAAACCCGTTTATTGAGTTGTTAAGTTAAATTGTGAACTGCCAGCTGTCAGAAGCGGCAAATTATGCGAGAAAGCAAGGAGTCGTTCTGAAAGGCGATTTACCTATTGGGGTTGACCGAAACAGTGTCGATACCTGGGTCGACCCCAATCTTTTCCGGATGAACACTTCCACGGGGGCTCCACCGGATTACTTTGACAAAAACGGGCAGAACTGGGGCTTTCCTACTTATAATTGGGAGGAAATGTCCAAAGATAATTATGCTTGGTGGCGAGCTCGATTAACACAGGTCATCATATGCTTAAACTTTGCCAAATATCTGTTTCTGTTTGAAATGCAAATTATTGTGGCGTTAGTGTGTTGTCCTGATTGAAGAATATTTTTATATTATTAGCAGCAATTAGTTAGGGTGTTCATAATCTTTGTGATCTATAAAATAAGTAAATAAAAATTAGCAATGATTCTGTTCCTAGGATTATGCAAATTAGAATCAACTCAATTGACTTTGACAACTTTTCCTTGTTTTCATTGAACAGATGGCAAAATACTTCACAGCTTATAGAATTGATCATATATTGGGCTTTTTCCGGATATGGGAGCTCCCAGAGCATGCAATGACAGGATTAGTCGGAAAATTCAGGCCTTCCATTCCTTTAAGTCAGGTATTTTTCATTCAGGAGAAAGCTAATCACGTATTTATAGTGGGAAAAATGTTAAAAAAGTTATAAAATCGTGATAATATTTTCCCTGTGATGTATTTAAGAGTATGCTCATGTTTCAGGAAGAATTAGAACGAGATGGAATTTGGGACTTTGATCGCCTGAGCAAGCCGTATATTCTGCAGCAGTTCTTGCAGGTCACATATTTTTTTAGTCTTACATAATCTGATTCCGAGGTTGACAATGTTATCAACTAATTACCATAATTCTTAATCTTGTTTTCATATTGATGCCTATTTTTTTATATATATATATATATATTTATATTTTAAAATTGTGCAATTCTTGCGCATTGATTAATTTTTATTTGTTTGAGTAATTTTCAGGATACATTTGGAGTCTCCTGGTCTTATATTGCTTCGATTTTCCTAAATGAACATCAGAAGGGCCAATACGAGGTGATAATATTTAGTTGATTTATTAAGAGTGATTAAATATATCTTTGTTCAGTAAATTATTTTTCTATTAATATATATATTCCTCTTCAGTTCAAGGAGGAATGCAACACAGAGAAAAAGATCGCTTCCAAGCTAAAGTCTCTCTCGGAGAAGTCTTTGTTTGAGAATGCAGACAAGATACGGCGTGATCTCTTTGATCTTTTGCGGGTAAAAATAAATACCCGTTACTCTAAATTTTTCACATATAAACAGGTTCTGTAACTAAGTCTGTTTAATACTTTTAATCCTAAAATCTGATTAAACTATTTTATTTCTCTTTCAGAATATAGTTCTCATTCGCGATCCGGATGATCCGAGGAACTTCTATCCTCGCTTCAATCTTGAAGACACTTCCAGTTTTAAAGATTTGGATGAGAACAGGTACTATTTGAATTCCCGCCAAAATAATTGAATTGTGATTTTAGTATTATCGACAGTCCTATCAAACTTCCTATACTATTTTGTCGACTAGTTTCTTGCTTCATCACTAGAATGCAAGTTGTTATTCTATTTATTTCTCTTTGATATCTATTCAGTGATAACACGCTAATTACTAATTATCTCGTTTATTTATCAGCAAAAATGTCCTGAAAAGATTATACTACGACTACTATTTCCATCGCCAAGAAAATCTTTGGAGGCAGAATGCTTTGAAGACTCTGCCTGTTCTCCTAAAATCATCAAACATGCTTGCTTGTGGCGAAGATCTCGGACTTATTCCTTCTTGTGTTCATCCGGTACGTGCTCCCGACTTCTCATGCACACTCTTGATGTTTGATCTACGTAGATGAGAATATTTCTGAAAGATATAAATTTAAAGGGAGCATCGTAGAATATCTCGAAAGATGGAATCAGAAACTAAATCAGATGCGATCAGATCCTAGTAAAAGGAAATGTATATTCCTTGTAATTTTTTAGTCCACAAGAGTCACGCTTTTGAAATTGGTTTTCTGAGATTAGGTTATGCAAGAGCTGGGATTGATTGGCTTGCGTATCCAAAGAATGCCTAGTGAAGCTGATTTGGAGTTCGGTATTCCTTCACAATACAGCTATATGACGGTAAATATCGTTTATTGCACCGCTCTTTTGCTTTTTGCTTATGAACTGTTCCTTCCGGATAATCCAAGGATTACTATCATTATTGCCCTCTTTGCTTTGATTTAACAGCTATATTCATTGTTTTATTTACGTGCTTGTTCCGTTTGTTAAACTTTGTTTAAATGTTTACAGTGTTCTTTAAAATGGAATAACAGAACTGTTCGGGTTCTTTATTTTTTTTTTCTTCTGAGACTGCAGAGAAGATGGCTATTTTGAATGTGAACTCAAGTTTCTTAAATCTAGAATTGCTCTTTAAATATTTGGAAGTTAAAACGGTTTCAACGTTCTTATTCATAAGAAACGTGTCTAGTCTACATCGAATGACGTCTTTTCAATATTTTTAACTTGGCTAGTCATAACCGCATCTATAAAATCACATCTATCCATTTGCCGAATCTTTCATCATCATTGGCAAATACTTAAATTTGTGTTCGTCATGCTCAGGTGTGTGCTCCTTCATGCCACGACTGTTCGACTCTGCGTGCTTGGTGGGAGGAAGACGAAGATCGACGAAGACGTTACTTCAAAAACGTTGTCGGCTCTGACGCGATGCCACCTGACACATGCGATCCAGACGTCGCCTATTTCGTCATAAGGCAGCATTTTGAAGCTCCATCGATGTGGGCGATTTTCCCGCTTCAGGTATATCAAGAGGATAACTCGGTCATAAATTCTGTTTTGGTCTATCAATATTATCGTTTGTTTGGTCGAAGTTAAGTTATATATATAAATGAAAAAAAAAACCTACCGGAACCTGGTTATCCAAGAGGATCCGTTATTGGTTACGGTTATAAGTTTTATAATATATGCTTTCCCGCGGAATTTCAAGTATACCAGGAGGGTTAAACAGGCCCAACCTCTGATTTCGGTGTGAACAAGTTTGTTGGTTGAAAAATGTGCTGATTCACTGCAATTTATACTTCTCTCATCTACTGCTTAGGATTTATTGGCTCTGAAGAGCACATACACAACTCGCCCTGCTGCAGAAGAAACGATCAACGATCCCACGAACCCGAAGCATTATTGGCGATACCGTAAGTATAAATTCTTGGTTTTTAGTATCATTAAGTGTCCAAATTTCAACTTCTAAACTTTTTGAGCTCAAAAAGTGCACTAATTAAAAACTAATAATCAATCATTTAATTGGGGCCACTAGTCCATACATGTTATCAAATAAAAATGTATATGTTGTTATTAAGTCTAAATGAGTGATCTATCTGTGCTTAAATAAGTTTGCTTTTAGATTATTATTCATGAGAAATATATATATATATATATATATATATATTATACTAAAAAAAAATGTTAGTTCATATGTAGGGGTTGTGCTACCATTCTAACACATTATAATCATATTTTATTATCCTCTCAAACTCTATCAAACTAAACTTGAATTAACTCACTAAACTTCGGCAATTTCTTTCGAACTCTATCAAACTCACCACTCTTACGTTATCATGCTCAGGTGTGCACGTAACGCTCGAGTCTCTGATCGACGATTCCGATCTGATTACAACAATCAAAGATACTGTGCACGGAAGCGGCCGATCATACCCCGGGCGGCCACTGGAGGCTCAGCCGGAGTCGGAATCGGAAGTTCCGGTTGCCAACGGGAAGAAAAAACCCGAAGAACCTTTGGCTGTTTAGTGGCAAGTAAAGGCGACTAGAAAAATAAGAGGGCAATATTGGAATTCTAGTCAATCAAATAAATGGCAATGTCCACGTGAAAAAATTGGTACGTAGATATGCTTTTCTTGAAGCATTGTCAGTTGATTAATTAAGTCACTGTAACGTGATGATTGAATTTTAAGATAAATACCTAATAAAAAAAAGGCAGGCTTCATTTGGTTGATTTGTGTTAACCAGTGGCTTATTATATTAATTCTGTAAATTCGTCATATATAAATATAATATTTGAGGGCCTAAGTCAATTAGAAAAAAATTGCTTTTATATATTTTCTATTTATAATTTCTCTAAAATGTACTTTTATTTATAAAACAGTTAAAACATACTCTCTCAAACTCAAAGTATGCTATATATATGCACTGACCAAAAATATGTTTCTACTTTCGTGTAATTATATTAGCATGCTAACTAATATATAAATTTGGCAATCACAGCATGAATTTGTCTCTTATAATCGAATAGTTTCTGCCTCATTTTTTGCTTCTTCTTCATCATGCATCTAAATAGTCTTTAAAAAGGAATAAAAGAATAATATTACTTTAAATATGAAATAACACTATTCATACTTTATTTAACTTTATATTTGAAGTTTACATTTAAATCTTAATTTATAATTATATAAGTATTAATATATCATAAACTTTGGAGTGACCTTTCATGTGAATAAACACCACATTTGTTACTTACACATCTCTTCCTAAATTAATACACGTTAAGACTTTAGACCTTAAAATACGCAGAAAGAAAGAAATCATAATAATAATAATAATAATAATAATAATAATAATATGTATTGGCCTTCAGGGACGGAACTACTGGTTCTTGGGGGTGGCAAATGTCACTCCCACCCCAATCTCAATTACTATGTATATACTATATATTAATGTTATATAATGGATATATATAAGTGTCCTTGGGTGGCAAATGTCACCCCACCCCAATCTCAATTACTATGTATATACTATATATTAATGTTATATAATGGATATATATGAGTGTCCTTGGGTGGCAAATGTCACCCCCACCCCAATCTCAGAATATATGAATTCGTAATTTCATATTAAACTCTCTTGCTACTATTAAAATCTTATTACTACATTATCGAAACTGTTTTAAATAATGTACTAGATATTAAAATTATGTATATAATGTATAACATGATGGTATTATGCTATATGTTCTAAAAGATTATGTAAGTAAAAAATTAGATTCTCTGCTCACAAGATTCACGACCTAATCATTTATAACTATTGTTATGTTATTTGTTCTATTCATAAACCGTCACCCCCATTAAAATTTCTGGGTTCGTCTCTGGTTTTAGTTGTGACTTGCAAAGTTTAAGATGAAGCTGATATAAATGTGGTCACATTTTTTATTTTTGCTTTCTTGGTGTCAAAGTATTTGTTTTCAATTTTCATTATTAATTTAAAAAAATAGAAATAGGTAGTTACTAATAATTAAAAGCCTACATAATATGTATATATATATAAAATGACGTCTATACTCTACACTATATTGTCAAGTAAATCAAGGTATTAAATTTCCCGAATATCTATCGGTATGCCCATCGAGAATCTTTTTTCGAAAATATGCGAAACGATATATCCATCGGCATACCCATCAATTTACCTATGAGATACCCATCGACAAGCGATATATCCGTAAAACGAAAAGTGCGAAACGACATCGGCAAACGATATTTAAAACCTTGAAGTAAACTAAATAAAAATAGTAAAAATTGACTTGTCTCTATAAATTTGTTTTATTTATTTATTTATTAATTTATTAGTTTCTGAAACTGAAAGTATAATAATTAAGTTCATATATTAGCTCTGCATGCAACAGAAAATCATTGGGAAGTTTGTTTGTGGAAAAACAGAAGTTTTGACTTCAAGATATGAAGATTCGCTTTAGCCAATTCAGTCCAAATCCAATTTGGGGACCCATAATACACTTTTGGGACCCACCTAGCAGACGTATCTGACACGTGGCCACGTTGTCATTTTCACTATTTGCAAGCAAAAACAAAAATGGAAAATGTATTTGGGTTCTTCTCCTTATTCTTTCATTTCTCTAACGACTGCTAAAATTAGAAAGCCAATTAGCACAGATACCCCTAAACTCGAGGAGATATGAATATGATCCTCTGCCTTTCCAACTTAAAATATAATACAAAACTAAATTATGGTCAAAATATACTTTAATTCAACATATATCATCGACTTAACAAATAACGAGAAAATAGAAGAATAAAAAAATGTACGGAGTAATTAGTTGAATGCACATCCTTAATCATAAATGTATCATCCACGTAATAGTTATTCAGTAATTTAAATTCCAACGAATCAAATACGTTATTAAAGTTTGGAAATTCTGAAACGAAAAACAAAACTCAATGCTAAAAACACTCGAAAGAGAGACGATCAATGATCTAAAGAGACGAGGACCTCAAAGTTAAACATCAGAATTAAAATCCCCTCCTCAATTCCGATCGTTTTTTTTATACCAAAACTTATAATCAAAATGCTTTAATTAATGGGATAATAGCGGCTAAAATAGCCAAACTTTCATGATTTGTGTCGATAAAGGTCCAAACTGGATTTATAGCGGCTAAAGTAGCCAAACTCGGTCAATCTGTGGCAAGCACTTATTCCGTCCAGTCAAACTTAACATCTGTTAGTCCATCGCCACGTCACTTACACGTGGCAAACTTTGGGTATTTATGTCGCGATAAAACCAAAGTTTGAGTATTTATGCCGCGATAAACTATTTTAAAAAAATTGGTTGCTGACATCATCTAAATAAAGGGTTAAAATATTATGGCTTTGGTATGACTCGAACTCATCACTCTCCCCACATATAAGAGCAACATAACCACTAAACACATTCACCTCACATTATATCTTGACAAAAATAAGAATATAAATAGAAACTTATTAATAAGTGGCATAGTAATAGAAACATATGTTTTTCGCACCGGTTTCGGATTGACTTATTAGGAAAGGGGTTGGGTTGACCTTTTCGGACCAGGATTGAGTTGACTTTTTTGGAACGGGGTCAGGTTGAATTTTTCAGACCCATGGATTGACTTTTTCAGAATTTGGTCAGGTTGAATATTTTGTACTGGATTCAGGTTGAAAAAGTTAACCCGACCCTGTTTCAAAAAGTTAACTCGACCCGGTTCTGAAAAAGACAACCCGAACTTGTACCGACAAAGTCATCATGAATCCGGTACAAAAAATTCAGCTTGACCACTGTCCACAAAATTAAACTCAACCCCGTTCTAAAAAAGCCAACTCGACCCCGGTCCGAAAAATTCAACTCACCCCGTTCCAAATTAGTCAACCCGAATGTGGTTTGATGGTTATATTTTCCTTTTATGAGAGGGAAAGTGATGAGTTCGAGTCCTCCCAAAACTATAATATTTTAACTTTTATTTAGATGACGTGAACAAGCGAAACTAAAATATAAAAAATGGTTTATCGCGGCATAAATACCCAAACGTTGGTTTTATCACGGCATAAATACCCAAAGTTTGATATAACGTGTAAGAGACGTGGCGATAGACTAACGGATGTTAAGTTTGTTGGGATTTATGCCCACAAAGGAGACATGAAGGACCTTTTAGCAAATAATTAAGTTTATTAATAAAGTACTCGATGTAATAATACGATTATGTTCTTTTGCTGAGAATTAAATAAAGATAAATATTCATTCTTATTTATTTAAGTTTGTGTTTAAGCATATATGTCTACGCCCTGAAACTATCATCAACGAAAGAAGAGTTAAGTACAGACTTAACAAGATACCTCTTCTTGATAAGTTTAAAATAAATAGTTCGCAATCTTAAGATCGATGGGGCAATCGTATCCGATTAATGATTGTTTGAATAAACTACTGATACCGGATCTTGTGATATTAAGAGTTGTGACTCTGGAGTTTATTCTTGATGTCTTAATGAAGACACTGAACTAGACCTGTGACACTTTGAAGTTCGAGGTAAAACCGTTTCATTACTCGAAGCTTCAAAATCACAAACGAGGGGTATTTTCATAATTACCTAAATCCTGAAGTGGGTACATAATTTCTTGTGACACTTTGTGACACTTGACTAGTCAATGGGCAAGATCCAAATGATGGATCAAAGACCCGACGGTTGGTGTCATAATACTGTCTCGTTGAATTATGTGATTCATAGATATGGAATTTGTGTTATAAGAATGCTACGACATTAGTATCACATCATGCTTTGTTCTTTGAAGTGTGAATGAACAAACCGGGCCTGGTACTCATTGAATAATATATTCTTTGAATAAAACATGTGACATGTTGTGACATCTCACTTTATGTTTTTCTCATTCACAAACAACAAAGGAGTTGGTGAAATAATAACTAAGGGGTAAAACGGTAATTTTACATTCCTCTTAGTTGCTGATACACACAAAGGGTAATATCGTAAAATACACTGTGGACCGTGTGAAGAATAGTTGTATCACATCAAACGGAAATAAGAACGCATATGAACTTAGAGATTGTCAGTATTGGTCCTTTAGTGGAATCGACCAATATTAAGAATTAAAAGTTCGGGAAAAGTTTGTGAACTTTTGTGTCCGGACTTTATTCTAAAGCTTCGTTCATGTGGGTCCATGAGGTCTCAATGTTAGACTTTCGGACGAGATTTTGATGAACATAATAAGTATTAAAAATATGTAAAGTTGATTTATTGAAATCTCACTTTAAGTTCAATTATTGAATTGAAATATTTTTAAGTACAACATTGGTTTGATAATTTTCTCTTATGTATAAATTGCGATTTATACTATGGTAATTATTTTCTCATGATAAAATAAATAAATAGTTATTTTATTTTAATCACCTTTATTAAATATCATAAGTTGTATAATTATATTGATAATTACACATTTATGCGAATTTAATAAATAAATAAAAAAAGGGGAAAATTAATCTTTAGATATTTTTGCCAAATCAATATGCGCATAATAAAGGGGAGATTTGGTCAATGGACTTGGTCTTTACCAAATCCAACGATTTGTAGCATTGATATATATATATATATATATATATATATATATATATATATATATATATAGATATATATATTTAAAGCTAGAAAGATGAATCAGATTTAAAAGGTAGGAGAGAAAATAGGGATTTTAGTTTTAAAATAAAACCCTAACCTACTCCTATATATAGTTGCTATTAGATAGCAAAGAGCATACTCTTTTTTTTTTTTTTGTGCGACTGTGCGTTGTTTACCAAAAGTCAGAGAGAATAAGTTCTTTTTGGGTTTTGCTCTCTAAATATATGCGCAAATTTTAAGAGAAAGATTGAGGAAAAAGTTCTTCATTCTTATCTCTTTGTTCATAAAGAGCCCACACTCTTCATCTCAAAAATATCCGAAAGCCATAACATCGAATCCATTGTGGTTGTTTGATTGAAGACGGAGGGACGACTCGCGAAGATCGACGACGAAAACCGTGAATAAATTCCGGATTTGTAAGTGTTCTTAATCCTATAATTTTATATGATTTTTCCGGATTTTATCCAATCGTTGTTTACGTAATAAATTTATTTTGCATGCATGATAATCGTTTTTAACGTTATGGTTATTTTAATATGTCGAAAATCTGTTTTCATATTAAAAAGAAATTTTGAAATTCCGCCGTAACTCGTTACGTTCATTATTTATATTAAAAAGTTTAATATCGATCCAACAAAGTTTGACTGGACGGAATTAGTGCTTGCCACAGATTGACCGAGTTTGGCTACTTTAGCCGCTATAAATCTAGTTTGGACCTTTATCGACACAAATCATGAAAGTTTAGCTACTTTAGCCGCTATTATCCCTTAATTAATCTATATAAGCACATGTGACGGATAGCGTCTTTCCACCTATGAGTCACCTTATAACGAAAAAGTCAGTCCGTTAACAACTAACACAAATCATGTCATGCGGGTCACACGTGAAACGAAACACGTTAGTTTTTTAACGCAAGTTATAAGGTGAATATGCTACTAAAACATGATTCCATGGGGCTAAGGTGTTGTGTTTTTTAGTTGGAGGGGCAGTTGAGAACACCCCTTTTAGGGGTATTTGTGTCAATTACTCAAAGAATATATAAGCTCAATAATAAGCCTTTTGTTTTAAATTTAGGCTGTCACGCGGTTTGATTTCGTGACACACGCTTTGATATAAAGCTGCTTTTGAATGGATTATTATAGCATTTAAACGTGACCAAAAAAAGGTATTGCATAACTTTAAAGAACAATTATTAAATATTGACTAAAGAATGTTTTAAACTTTAATGACATCAAGACCCAAAAAAACGCGATTTAATGACTATTTCCTTAGTATAAGCGTGTGTATGTGGAATTATAATAATAATATTAATAATTACTATTTTTTATATAAGATAATACGAAATTGACCGTGTATATTAGCCTAAGTAAGTGAACGATATGATAATTAAGGGTGTAAATATAGCCCGGAGATGGGAATTTCAAACTGCATTCAGACTGGAACTGCTTATTAAAAAACTCGTAGTCTTATTAAACCATATCGGTTTCTGAAGAAATTGCATCCGAATTAAAACCGGTTATATGTTCACAGATTTAAAAACCCGAAACCTGGATAGCGTGTTACTAAAATCCATTTTTAAAATATACATATATATATATGCAAATTTCATATTAAAAATCCCAATTGCTTATAGTTTTTAGTTTATTGTCTTTTTTTTGTTTGTTTATGTTCTTGTCATTTTTAGTTATTTGAGTTTAAGTATTTGATTTTTTGTGTGTGTGTGTATATTACATTTTTTTATAAAAATAAGTTCCGGGTAAACACCCGAAGGCTGAAGCCATATTTCTTTAAATCAGAAATGGATAAAATTAAGGTCTAGATATAAAACTATTTTTCAATTTTGAAATCGGGTTTTAACCCAGATCCTTTTTTTTTTTTATGTAAAATAAATCGGGGTTCCAGTTTCATATTTAAAACAATCCGGTTGATCGGACCGATTTCAACCCCTAAATATGATAACAAAACAATAATTTATTTTCTAGAACAATTATTTCCTTTGCTGGTACATCTATCGTAAATACGTCATTAGTTTCATAATTGCATTTTGCCCCTTGTGAAAGAAAATAACTGATTTTTTTTTCCTTAAGCAACTTTACATCATCATTATCCCAACTTTAAAAGAAGTGTGTTAACTAACTTGGTCTTGCAATTTTGTTAAATTGCTTTTGGAATTAGATAATCAATGAGAAAGAAAAAAAAGAGAGGAGGTTTTTGTTCTCTTGTTTGAAACGGCACAAGTTACAATATGAAAGTGCACGGAAATTTCAATGCCTTCCAACATTGGCAAGCGTAGAAGACAATCAATATTAACCAAAAGTACCTTTTGGTCCTTCGATCTGCTTAATTAAACACAATTTAGTGGTATAAGATTTTATTAAAATAAAATAAAAAAGTCATATGACATTATCAATTTTATTGTTAAAAAATGTGGAGTGGGAATGGATAGGATAATCATAATATATATATGCTCTTTATCCAAACCTATATAGATTAGTAGGTATGTTAAAAGTTTATTGCCCAGCACTAAATTAATGATTACTTTAATATTTAAGTGTTTTTTTTTGTTTAAGATTTAATTAAAATATTAGATAAATTAATAATCTCTAAATTGTGTCTTGTAATTGAAATAACTACATCAAAGCGAACTCGACGATATTTTTTTTATTCAAGTCATGTTACTGTCAAATTTTTATTAAGTAAATGAGTGGATACTGGATAATGTATTTGAGAAAATGCATAATGAAAATATTATTGACATAAAATGTAAGAATAAAAGGAGTCCGTACAAATTTGATAGATTAAAATAGTGAATAGGTTGTATATTCTTCCTAAAACATTAGGTATATGTGAAGTTAAAAATAAACGAAAATACAAATTTTAAGAATATACAGTTTAAAGGAGTTGGCTCTGATAGAAAAAATATACAGTATTTTAAAAATACTATTACTACATAATTTGAGTAAATTAATAAAAAATAGATTTATTTACATATACAAAGTTTGTAAGATATCATAATAGAAAAATATTTTTAAAAACAATCTATGAATAAATATTGCAAGTTTGTATGACAGAAAATTTCATAAACAGAAATTTATAACTATAATTTATAATAATCTTTGTCATCCACCAGATTTATCAATAAATCACGACTTCGTGAGAAATGTTAAAAGTTCTATGCTAGTTTTTTTAGGTTGAGAAATAATGGATAAAGGTGATTAAAATTCTTTTTCAAAATAATAATAAATTACAACAACACCAATAGTTTTTAAATGTGGTCTTCTACTTGGAAACATAATTTCTGGAAAAAAAATTAATTCAAACAAAAAATACATCATACATTTATATTCAGACCTTTCATATCGAAGTACATCATTCAAAATATTTAACAACCCTATAAAAAATTTGACATAATTTTTTTGCTCTGATATTTTTCTCTCCAAAATTTCTATTCCAAAGGAATAAAATTTACATAAGAAGAAGAAGAAGAAAAGAAATGCAATGAAAACAAAAAAAAGAGTACAATAAAAGTAAAGTTTATAAAAGTAAAAAGTCTTTATATTATGAGACTCTCGTAAGTAGTCCAAAGTTATTAATAACAATATTAAAAAAATCTCACATCACATTTTTCCGTATATATTATTCTTGAAGTCTCAATTAACTTGGAGAAACAAAAAGAAAAGAGTATGATAGGCGTAAAATTTAACAAAATATATATATATATATATATATATTACATAATGATAAAAACGTACTTTGTCATAAATGAAAATTGTTAAGCCATATAAAACTTCATCCATCTCCATGTTAAAAGACTCCTACAATCCAAGTATAATCTTCAAAGCAATATTTACTTTTGAACTTCAAAGTAATAACATGCATGTAGTTAATGAAAGTTACACTCATACTTAAAAAGCTTTATCCATATGCAAGTTATAAGACTAAAAAGAGCCATGAACTTTGTTATTATTTATACACATCTAGTATAGTCTGTTGGATTATAAATAAATTCGAATTCTATAAAAATCTAAAACACGTATTCCTTCATTTATACTGTTCCATGTAACACTTTGAAAATTCCCCTTTATATATACATGTTGTGTATCACTTGGAATTTAAATCTGACTATGAAACGGCATTAGCATCTATATGTTGCAATAACTCGTTAAAACAGTAAAAAAGATATATTTGGATATGATGTATATAATATATGGAAAAATAACCGTTCTTTATCTAATAGACCAAGTTGTAAATTCTAGTTTTAGAGTGCTTTGATATATATTAAATATAAACAATATATAAATTAATCTTCTACTTACGTAGTTTGTGCAACAAAAATTGAGATGGTAGATCTTAACAAACTTACTGTTTCATATGTGCGGATTATCTATTTACTGTATGTCATTAACAAAAAAATTAGATTAAAATAGTACGATTAGCTTCAAAGTAAATGAACTAAATGAATAAGACCTCATAAACAAATTCATGTGAATTATGACATCCATAATGCAAGAGGATGAACACCATGTCTTCCTTGATAATAGTTCCTGCACAGAGCCCTATTACCTTAGATCAAAAAATATATTGGTCTAAAAAAGTTTTGTTCTAATATAAAATTGACATGGTAACTTACATTAGTCATTATTACCTTATATTTTTTTAAGAAATTCGCCGATTGCCTAAAAAAATATAATTAGACCTATAATAAAAAAAATATTGTTGATATAACTTTCATTTTTTCATAAGAGTAGCTGTATGTTTTTTTTTTTTTTTTTTATAGGATACCTTCCTAGTTCCTAACAGGAATACAAATTTGGCAAAAAAAACATGAAAGAGAAAAATAAGAATGTGACAAAATCACAAATTTAAGAAAGGGTATAACACACATTGATAAAACATACCTCGTGAAAAAATCACAAATTTAAGAAAGGATATAACACACATTGATAAAACATACCTCGATGAACTCCATGCTTCTTAGGATTCCATGATGATTGACACGAACTTAAAAAACAAAGAACAAATGAGGACCCAATTTATCTTGAGGATGAACAATATGAACGATAGTAGTATATAAAGACATAGGAAGAACATAAAGAGTTACAACAAATATTTGATTTTAATTATATGCAATAATAATTGGGGATAGCAAGAGTCAATGTATTAAGTGAATGGTTACAAAATTCCTCAATGGTTACTTTAGATACACATAATATGAATTGAAGTGCCATTAATGAAGAATAAACATATATATCATTGAAGAGAAAAAAAAAAAAAGCTTTGCATTTAGCTTGGAAAAAGAAAGGTCTTGCAATTAAGAATAATATATTTATATGACAGAAGAACGTGTTTTTAATAATACAAAAATAGTTATTAAAACAAACTATAACATAATATGTCATGAATTATAAACGTAATATGTTACATAGAAATAGAAAACAACCTACATATTTAAAGAAAAAATACTAAACCAAAAAAATACTAAACAACCTAAAAATGAGATATTATATAATATATAGTTAACAAAGGAAAAAATTTAAAAGCGACTTTTGATACAAATTGCATTGACATGAAACAAAAGAATATATATATATATATATATTTAATTTGCTTGCACTTAAGTGGAAATAAATACACAATTGAATGAGACATTAAAAGCATGATATTGTGATTAAAAAATATATAAAAAAGTAAAAAATTAGGATTCTCTTTTTCTTGCTTGTGGTAGTGCCAAATCATATGGGAAAAACTCTCCTTTTATATATATAGATTATTATATCAATAATAGAGTCCCTTTATAAAATGGTAATTATTCTTTAACCCCTAGTCAAATGATACCTAGCAGCTAGCACAAAGCATTGATGAGATAATGTGTCGTTTTAAGCTTCTGCTCTTCATTCATTATGTTTTCGTCTTACGAGTTACAGCTAAGTACATGTTTTTTGTCGTTGATCACAATCCTTGTCGTTTTTAAGCATGTCGTCGTTCCATTTTATCTAATTTCATGCATGCATTTTAATAGTTTCTAGGGCTAATTGTGGCAAAAATACTCAACCTTTGGTCAAATTCTCTGCTGTGTATACAATCTCCGTAAATAGCGGCAAAAATACCCAAACTTAGCATTTGGGAGTTGACCGAGAATATCTATCTATGTGGAAATCAGCCTTTGCCACATGGCATGCCACATGGCACTTGGCTGCCACGTGGCATGCCACCTAATTATTAGGCTTGAGTACTTATTAGGCTATAAATATATTCTTTTTCATTTTTGTTAATGCTTTTTTCTTTTACAATTTTGTGTGGTTTTTCATCCATCGTCGTTTCTTATTTTTGTAGTTTTGCGTTTTGTCGTTTTCCTACTCCATGGTGCATTTTTTCGTCGAATCAATATCGTTTAATACACTTTTAGAAGGTAAACTTATAATAATACATTTTCACATGATTTTGTGCAATCCTCTTTATCTTTACCGTGTGATATTAGTCGTATTTTCCATTGTACAATCATAGATTTTACATACAGATTCCAACACCTAGTTTTGTCTTGCCTTTGAGCTTCTCTTTCCCCTGCAATTATTAGTGGTAATTGATCATCTGATCAGCGCTGCAGCGAGTATTATTTATATATTTAAACAAAAAATTTAAACAAATTATTCAATATAATTGTAACATTTGTAGTATAGGATGGAATAAATTAACATTGAAACCGTTAAGAAACTCTGCGCTTAACTCTAAAACGCAGTGGCATAGTATTACTTATTAGTTTCAACGAATCCATTGAATTTGAAAGGCACTTTCAGCTGCATAGTTGCGAAATGTGCGGTTAAAAGTTATACTTTCAGCCGCCCGTTTTTGAATTGTGTTGTTGAAAGTTTATCATCCTTTTTTTTTAATTGAAGGAGAAAAAAAATGATAAATCAACAATGAAAGTTTATCATTCATTTATACCCTTTATAACCATTTATTTTTTCATACTTATTCGATGTGGGATGAACAAAAATTAAGAGAATCAGTTTTAACCGCTCAGTTGGGCGTATGAAAGTAACAATTTCATCCACCTGTTTTCGAACTGTGCCACTGAAAGTCTGATTTCTTGTAGTGGGAACGTTAAATTAATTTATTATTTGGTTGTAATGTTGTAATAATAAGAAATAAATCAACAATCAACTCTGTAAATATTAATGACGACGAAAATACCTCAAGCTTGGTTAAAGTACCCCTCGTGTACTCAAAATTTTAAAGTGATGGTCAAAATACCTAAAGTCGCAATTTGGGGAGTTGGCCACTCAATTCTCGTAACTCAGTAAACTTACTCGTTAACTTTGGCTGCATAGAAAAATGTGGGTTGCTGACATAATAATTATTGCCATGTGGACGAGCCAACATCATCCTCGTTTACGATAAAACAGCGAATTAAACTCTTAATTGATACTATTTAATACAACTAATTGAACCCTTAATGATTACACATAACAAAACATATTTGTCCAAGTGGCCCGAGTTAATGGGTAAGTTAACGGCGTTATGAGAATGGAGTGGTCAACTCCCCAATTGGAACTTTGGATATTTTTGTCACCACTTTTAAATTTTGAGTACACGAGGAGTTCTTTGACTAAACTTTAAATATTTTCGCCGTCATTAACCATTTATTTTATTTCGCTCGTGGCAATTGTTTTACTATTTTTTTTAGCTTAGCTTGGTGTCGTTCTCTCTCTGTATCTATTACTGTGAATTTTGCCCCGTCATTGTCGTTTGGTGAAGAAGATGAATCAGAAGCTCGGCAAGGGAAAGCCGCCGACCGGAACGCCGTCGCTCGCAGCCTCGTCCATCGTCGTCATCGCATCGCTTCTCGCTGGAGCATCCGTCGTTTACAACATATACAAGCCTGATCTCGTCAGTATCTCTCTCTATATATATATATACACACACACTATGATATTGTTGGAAATCACGTCTCGGATTCCGTATAATTATCTCGATTTATACCTCCGAACCGTCCGGGTAACATTTAAAAAATTATTTTAAAGCGGAAAAACTTGTTATCCGTATAACGGTCCGAATATCGGATAATAACCATATCCCAAGATCTGATAAATATTATGCAATTTAATATTCATAACTCATTATTAATAAACTAGTCATAATAGGAAATAAATAGAAAGCAGTAAATGTTTGCATTTATTAACCCAATGCATAAGGCCGTACCTCGTTTGACGATTTCCGGCTGCACGCTCTGAATCGGGCAGGGCTCCGCCGGTGCTGAGGGAATCTCCCGTGATCTTCCGGGATATTCTCCTGGAATCCTCGTACCGAAGCGTGGGCTTCGCCGACAGGACTCCGTCGCAAAACTTTAACTGATGGTTCTTTTTAAGCTTCCGGAGAAATAGTCTCCTAAGCCGAACCAGAAGAAAGAGATCAGAGAGAAAATTCGCAGACCCTGAGGAAGAGGGAGAGTTCGAATTTTTCTCTGGGGAAAGGTGTGAAAAATGTGTAGAATGAGCCTCCTATTTATAGGCTCAAAACTGTAACCGAATTGGAGATATTCCCTCCCTAAATTCGAATTCCATTAATTAAATATAATTAATTATCTTAATCCAATGGTCCAGATTTAATCTCATCTAAATCCAATGGATATAATTAATTAGGGATTTAATTAAATAAGAAAGATTTAGATAAACCAAAAATCCAATCTTATCTTCTTATCATTATAAAATTCGAATTACAATATATATATATATATATATATATATAAAATTCGAATTATTATTATCTAGATCCAACGGTTGAGATGATTCTTAAAACCGATCTAATGGATCAAATTAGTTTAGGATAAAAAGATTTATTAAAAACATTTTTTGAATTTATCCTTAAACCATAATTCGAATATATAGATATATATATATAATTAATCAATTTTCAATCCGACGGCCAACGGATACAACTTAATTAATCAAATTCGAAAAATAGAACTTGGTCACCAAGTTATTAATTTTGAATTTATCAATATCCTAATCCAACGGTTGATACTAAATCATAACCGATCCAATGGATAATATTGATTTGAGGGATTTGCCAAAATACCAAAATATTTGGTACTTATGCCGCAAATATAGAAATACCAAATCATGCCATTCGAATTTAACTAGGCTTTCATATAACAAACCCTAATTCGAATTTACACATATTAATATATATAAATATATATTTTCATTTATTAATATAAATCTATTAATTATTAATTAATTATTAATAAGATATTAATAATTAAATCCAAATAATTAAATTATATTAATAAATCCTGATCTCAATATCACACATAAAAATGTCATGGTGCCACACCATCATTTAAATTCGTGACATGTGATTTAATTTCAAAGTTTATCGAACCGATCACAAACTTAGAAAATCCATAAATCACTAACCGTAAGTCGAAATGACTTGGTTCAAAAAGCAAAGCTGCTTAGAATTTAATTTCCAACAACATGGTGCTGATAGAAAATCTAAATTCTAACTTTCTTTTTGTCAGTTAATTTCGTGTACCAAAATATGATATTTTTGCCACGCCAACGATAAAACTATCTGATGTCTGACACAGACCTTTCAGTTTTATAAGTCAAGCCAAATGATTAAACATTATCCAGAATGTATTTTAATCACGTACGTATCATCCGTTACGGAGCTATCCTGGGGACCATGGACCCGTATCACTTAAGCTCCAACGAACTGCTAGTTGTTCGTCAAACCTCGAAGTGATTCCACTATAGACCCGAGGCTGCACTCTTTAGTGATACGGTATATATTATTCCCTTTATAATAGCAGGGTGTCCATTGATACAATCAAATTCGGGTTATTGATCTTTCACTTGATGATTCATAAATGAGCAGGCGGTTTTACCGTTATGCCCCTCATTGTATTTTCATCCTTGACTCAGTCAGTAATATCATGAGTAACCCACTTATGGTTTCGATTCATAAGTTGCGCATGGGTATCTCTCACTTCTCACCACCGACAATCAAGGGAATCATCATCACTCTAAAGAGAGCTGTGTGATGCCCATGTCTATGACCAAGCTACCCTTACTGCTGACTTTCATGTTCCCAAAATAATAGTGTTGGGAACAGCGGTAATATTTTGTATTCTTTAACGGTTAAATCAAAGAACAATCAAATCAACAACTTGGACTCAAGATCACTCAGGACTTAGATCGAATATCCATTTGATCATCTACTAGTGACTCAACTCCAAGTTATCAGTGACGGTCTTATATGATAACTTCCGGAGTTTAAGTCAGGTCCAGTCCAGTATGAAGACACTTCATACTTAATGCACTTCTAGTGAGTGTGACACACACAAAATCCAGAATAGGATTATCACTTAGTCACATTAATGACCTTATACGATTAATGGGCTCCCACCCAGTTGATCAGGTCACGGACATTTTAAGTTCGTTTATTATGATTATTAATTCTTCCTCACATTGACTCTGTTGTGATAATAATAATATAATTGCATCCTTCATGAACTAAGGAATCAAACATTCTATTTTACTCTACCAGAAACTATAATAAGATTATCATAATAAGCATCATCTTTATTCAACGACTTGTCATAATCTTTTACAAATGGATAAAATATCTTGTTTAAGGACACACATGTCCAACAAATATTGCGTGTGAACTGTTCGATAAAAGCCCCAACAGAATACGTATACGTATACATTGATTTATGCATGTAACGTAGGATAATATGCTCCACAGAATATGGGTATATCTATATGTGTGTATTCATTGATATCACATACAACAATATGTATATGCATATGTTTTGTTAATATCTGGCCATTTTTCATAGATTTCTGAAGCTGTTCTTTCCCTTGAGTTGCAGAGACTGCCGCCAGTGGAAGATACTGGCGAGGCCGAAAAGAAGCCTTAGCTTTCATCAAAGGGTTTCGAGCTCGTTTCTTTTTCATTTACTCGCCCCGTAATGTTTGTTTTTTTTTTTTTGCGGAAAGATCAGTTGCTTAAACCTCACATAATGTGTTTCGACGCCCGCAACAAACTTAAATTATAGTCGCTGCTCTCGTTTTCCATCGATAAAAACGCACGTGATGTTAAACTAAACTTTGCGCCGAGGCGCGGATTGAGAAAACTGAACCTGTCGTTTTGTTTGATGCAATTGTATGAACCTGTCTTTTTTTTTTTATATATATATTTACGGTTGGCTTTTCAAGCAATCACAACACTATTTGAATAAAATTAGTACTGAACTACCAATAAGTAAAAAAAATATTATTAGTTAAGATTTTGTCTTTTTATAAACTAGACGTTTCTACTTAGGGATAAATGATTACTACTAATATCAAAAAATAATATTAAAATTATGTTCTTTTTATATATACCGTCCATCGCTCATTATATACAAATATTCTGCATCTGTTTAAGTGAATTCTCACCTAGGCAAATATATGTATTCATTTAAAAGTTATTGAATGATAATAATATAGTATAATAATAAATGTTCATGGTGAAAATCAATCGGCCGCGACGTTGCATGTGGCAACGCCGATTTTAAGAGTGTTTTTTGGTGGAAAAGTAGGCTTGTATTTTCCCGTTAAATATCGTTTGAATGTGTGGAGAAGTCTCGACTTCAAGCTTGGATTATTTAGTTAAAAAACAATAAAATAGGAGAATATGTTTTTTGGAAATTTGTGTTTCTCTATAGAGAATGTTCAGGTGTGAATCACTTAGGGCTAGTCCTTAATAAAGGACATCTTATGGTATTGTTGATAGACAAGTTTTTGGGAGCTCAAATTACAAGGATGAAAACCATAATCCCGTGGTCCGAAGTCTCTGCGTGCGTTGGCTGAGCTAGCGATCTTGTCGGGCCGTAAGGGGACATGTTCACGTGTCGGGCACGCATGGTGAGTCTTCATGCGTCGGGTCGGGCAAGATTTGGCATTTCCCAATCCGATTGTGTGATCCTCTTCGTGTATTCCCAATCCGATTATGTGATCCTCTTGGACACAAGGATGCTCGCGTCGAGCCAGATTCTTTATCGGCCTAAATCCTTCTTGAAAAGGTCGAAGGACCGAGCCGAATTCTTCATCTATGTGGCAGAGAGAGAAGGAAAAAATAGGGTTGTTCCGTTGGCGCTCCACCACGTATCATCTTGGTCAAATGTCTCATGATAACCTTCGAGTTTCGACCGTGGTAAATTTAGACCCCAACACTAATCTTGTTCTCTCTCTCTTTTTTTTTTCTTTTTTTCTTTTTATCTATATATTATACAAAAATAAATTTTAATTCCCATCCTTAGAACTAACACTAATTACCCGCGTGTTATAACTAGATTATCCTTGAAACTTGAATACCATATTTTGCATATATCCTAGGTTTAGAATTAGAATACAATTGACATTGATATCTCATCCAATCAAACTTTAACCTAATTCTCACAAGAAATACATGCTTTAATCTTGATAATAATATAAAAAATAAAATAAAAATTCGTTGCTTACACTAGTTGCTATAAAGAACCCTTTAAACAAATATTTCTTGAAGTAAATTCTTGCCTGAAAATCAGAAATATATATCTCAACCGAATCTGTGTGGGCCATATTATTTTATACATCTCTTTGCATCACAAAATCTAATATAAAAAATATTTGTTTTGGTAATTAGCGAATGAGAAGGCATAAATGATACGTGAAGTTTGTACAACATATATATCATATGCTTTACCTACTCATTAATGCAGTTGGGAAATACCATTTGCAAATACCATTTTCCAAATATTACTCTCTTCTTCAATCCCAGCCCACAGATGCTACAATGTATATATATATATATATAAACGTGTATAATCACATATTCCAGCACCTGGTTTTGTTTTGCCTTCGTGCTTCTCTTTTCCATGCAATTATTGATCCTCTCTTCTCTATTTCCTTATTGTAAGTAGATTATTACTAATATTACTCAACTTAATTAATTATCAGTGTATTGTCCTCTTAAAAATTACATTCACTTTTAAAAATTACAATCATAAAAGTGGTGAAATGGCATTAATAGCTAGGGTTAATGAGACGGAAATACTTAAAATTTACTCAAAGAACTCCTCATGTACTCAAAGTTTAAAAGTAATGACAAAAATACCCAAAGCCGCAATTGGAGAGTTGACCACTCTATTTTCGTAACGCAGTTAACTTACCCGTTAACTCTGGCCACGTGGATAAACATGAGTTACTTACATAGCAAATTTGTTTACCACGTGGACGAGTCTATTTAGAAGTTTAATTCGTTGTTTTGTCGTGAAAATAAAAAAATTGTTTTTAAATTTTCACTAAGATAAACATATGAAAAATGAGGTATTTTGGTATAAATTCAAAACAATTTCTAGAAAAATTGATGTGTCTATGATAATTTTAGAAGGTAGACTTATATATAACCTGCATGGCACCTGGTTTTGTTTTGCCATCTTCCTTATCTTTGCCATGCAATTAGTGGTTTTTTCCTCTCAATAATTTCATATTATTTTAACTATTACTGGAATTAAGATGTTTTGCTTTTGTATTAAATGCTTGAATACTGACAAACGCCAATAATTTTCCATCTATTTCTGGAGTACTCTAGGGTAGGAAGAAATAATAAGATTAATGATAAATAAAATAATAACTAGCCACCGACTTAATTAAAGGCTACAAAAATACTAGTTACATTGGTAATTATTCAATAAACAAGATGGTTTATTATGTACATATACATATATATATATATATATTGAGCTTTGTTATACGAATTTATTTGAAGTGACCAAATGATGATGATGCAATGTCAAAGTCACGTAGAAAATTTTGAAGAACACTTATGAAGAAAACTCTAGCGATTCTTGGCTATACCATTGGTTGTGATCTTAACATAATTGGAACACACTAGATGTTTCGTATCTTCAATGAATTTCTTCTCCTTTGAAGCATCCAAAACAATCTGTTGGGATTAATACCTTGTGGGGTCACAAAAATAACTCGTTATTTGATCAATTACATAAAGATTTTAATTATTGGTGGCTTTTGTGCTCGTGAATGAGTATTTTTCTTCTCTGATAATTTATGAGAATAAATTTTATGATTTTTGTTCAAGCAATGTAGTGTTATGTTCAACCAATGTTCATGACCAAAAACCCATTTGTATATGTTAAATTATTATCAAATTTAATGAGATTAAACAAATAAGAGTAGTTCGAATATCTAAATTACAGCGTGAAAAATGTACATACGAATATATGGCAAAATTTCTGAAAGACGCGTTAATGCGTGTCAATGTATTAAAACGTGACCATTTTCATTTCTAAATTATATATATATATATATATATATATATATATATATATATATATATATATAAATTGATTGAAAGTTGAAACCGCTTGGAAAAATGACATCATGAATATATTTATACCACTTTTGGCCAAGATATATAATATCCTTTAAATGTGATCAAATGAAATTGTAATTAATGTTATCATGAATTTACCTATATGGCAAAGATAATATCATTTTAATGTAATCAAGTTACATTGTAACACATCGTGCATACGAATCATGGAATATCTTTTCTTTGTATATTTCATACGTTTTTGGCAACCAATAGGGACTCATAACTTGGTGAGGTTGTATTATACCCTTAAACTGCAAATTTATTAAAGAGCTAATAGGTCCACAAGCAGTCATGTGTATATATATATATACATACATATATATATATATATATGTGGATAATTACGGTAAATTTTTTTAAGTTTTTTTCTTAAAATAGTGCGATATATTCTTAACTTTGTAATTGCATTTATTAAATACCTAAAATCGTGGAATTTACATTTTTTTTATTCGTAACATTTAAAATTGAGCTACTTACGTGTATATATTTAAATTTACATTATTTAACATGAAAAATCTCAAAAGCGAAAAGTATTTGTACAAATTTAACATTATTAAAGATACGTACGGGACAAAAAGAAAAAAGAAAAAAGAAAGAAACACAAACTCACAATTTTGGATATTTAGGCCACAAAATTGAAAGATTGTAATTATATGGCATGCTATATTTTGAAAAGGAAAAAAAAATTGAGTACTTTTTTGTAATCACAATTATCCAAAATTTCAGCCTATATCTATGTATGATTACCATTTGGGTTAACAATATCGATATATAAAACTTTTTTTTTTCCTCTTTGTTTTGATTTATAAAGAAGAGGCATATTGTTAGATTATTATAAGGTACGTGATCATATCATATCATAAAAACCAAACTAGGTTTTGCACACATATATATACATCATCATTGTCATATTATATATGTGGGAGCTATATATGATATTACCACATTGGCACATTTATAAGCCATATGACGCCATGCATTTGCAACATGGGTTGGTGGACCTTAGCTATTGCACCTTTAATTGCTCTCTCTATCTCTCTCTCTAAATGCCTGCGCTTGCTTGCGTTGGTTCACATATTCCCAAGAAGCAAGACAACAAAACTAGTGCATGCTCTCACACTCTCTCATCAACTTTGTTAAGTAAGTTTTAAAGAATAGATGCAGGAAAGTCCAAGCAAAGCTACTCCAATGCACATAATTATTATAAAGAGGAGGTGGCTCTGGCTTTGGGAGAGAACCGTCTCTCTCTGGGCTCTGGCTGAGATTACCATCGCCGGTTTTGGAGATAAACCTTTGATGAGACTCCTCAAGTCCATTGCTTTCGCCGCTTCTACGTGCTCTCTTGCCCTAGGTACGTAACAACCGTCTTTTTATATTTTCACGGGGTCGAGGATCCGACGCTTTCTCCATATTTTCTTCTTATTGGGGTTTATATTGGACCAATATAGAAGTTTAAAAAGGGACAATTAATCATTGTCATTATTATTAACTTGTTGATCAAGCTTATAAGTTATACAATGCTAATATGACTCATCTTTGAGCCACTTTTATTATTATTATTATTTTCATATTGGTTAGAAACAAGGCTTTCAAGACACTTCTCATACAAAGAATGACACAAGTGATACCACTATTTCATTATTAAATATACAATTTATAGGTGTTATATATGATATTAAGTATATTGTGCATGGAATATGTGTGTATATATATATAGGAGGGTTTGTAGTTGGAATAATTCATGGGTCGATAAGAGGGCAAACGACAGAGACAGGGTTCGTAAGAGGAGGTATAATAGGAGGAATAGTGGGGGCAATTGCTGGCATTCAATTGCTTGATTCTCCCATTGATGATAATGATGAGCCATTTTCCAAGGTATTGCCTTATCTCTCTCTCTCTCAAACACCATTAACTCTCACTTTCATTTAATATATTGTTCAAACATATATATATATATATTCATATAATATGTAAGATATTATTCCATTTTATAATAATATAATATGTAATTGCAGGCTAGTTTGCTACGTAGCTTAGTGAATGGAAAGCTCTTCATGGAATCTGTCAACCCTGCTATGCTCAAGGCCTATCAATGGCAAGTAAGGCCATCTCCAAAACCTTGCCCTACAATTATAACATGTATTATTTTCTAAAAAAAAATAAAATTGAACGCGTTGCATTTTACGAAAAAAGTGAGATTTATGCGGGTCAATCGGGTAATATAATATTGTTTACTAGTGCAGTTTGGTCGGAGACGCGCTAATAAGTTACGAAGGACGTGTACTAATGATTTGTTTTAACGGATTTGAATATTAGGTTTGTTCTTTGGAGCCAAATTATAGAGAGGTGGCAGATATCTATGACACAAGTGCAACAAAAGGGCTCTCCAAAACTTGCATCCAAAAGCTTCCTTCACATAAATACCTTCACTCTACCAAAATTCATTCACATGACTTTTCTTGCTCAATTTGCTTGCAGGTACACTTACTATTTTGCCAAACTATATATTAGAGAATACACTATACTATTAGTTGTGACAATCTTTAAAAAAAAAAAAAAAAAAATCACCTATTCTACAATATAACACGGGATTTTTTCACTCACGCCAGCAGTAGCCTCAACACTTTAAAATAAATAAATAAATTGCGAACGAAAAACTAGTAAGAGTGAAATTATATTAACTTTCCGAAGTTTAGCATCATTAATTTTATTCAACACGAGTGAAATCGAGAATAAAAATTTCAACCATTTTGTTTTGTAATGGTGTCCAAAAACCAAGTATCTATAGATATATTTTAGTCTAGGATAGGAAAATAATCAAGATGTCTAATAAGATCTCGTGTTTTTATTACGAGGTGGGCCGGACGAAATACGGGACAAAAAACTAAAGATAAAACTATTTAAAAATCATTTTAATTTATTAAAAATTGCCTCTTAGATGTTTATAACTTAGTAATGGATCATATGTTTTTTTTATTTTTTTTTATTCAGGAGTTGAACGATGGAGAAAGTGTTAGAAGAATCCCGAAGTGTGGGCATGTATTTCACTCGGAGTGCATTGACCAATGGCTTAGCCGCCAAGGGTCTTGCCCCATTTGCAGAGCCAATCTCCGCAATCGATCATTCGATCATTGCGGCTTTCTCATTGGTCCTCACTCCAATCTCACCACTTAATTGTCACAAGTTTATGTCCCAATCCATACAAGCTGCAAAAAGATTTTATCAAATGCATGCACATGTATTAAAAAATATACCCTCATCTATGTTTATATAATTTCTTTTTGTTTTGTGGTGATATGTTTATAGCAACTTAAACAGTGTTCAACTTGTCCATTTTTTTCCTTCTTCTGTAAATCGGTTATCGGTTATTTATTGTCTTATAATGGATTTATCGATGAGTAAGAGATAAAAATTATGGTTATTGTTAGGGGTGAAACTGGATAGGATAAGATTGCATATGAGCACATTGGGCATTGGGCAACCATATTCACATATGTGGATATAAATTAATTGTATCCACTAACTAAATATTTTTTTGATTATCCAATTTATATGCGGTTAGCGTTTAGCGGAACAAATTGGTTAATTTAAAGTGAATAACGGATGTTATCCAATTAATTTTGTTAGTAAAAAAATAAATACATCATATCATACATGTATAATGTATAATGTTCTAAATTTTAACCATACTAGCATTTTAAAATAACTACATGTTAATATATCGTGCATCAATATCCGTCATTACATAATAATATAACATGAATAGTTAAACATAAACTTTCAAATTCACAAAATTCCAAGAATGTCATAAACAATATAATCATAAATGTCATAAATAACTAAACTATTGACATAGTCTAATATTTCCATGGCATAAAATGCCACAAAAACATATACAACATTTTCATGTCACAAGGATATATAATTTCTAATATTATTTATTATTAAAAATTGGTGTGGTTAAAGGAGATGTCCGATTTAGACTAAAAAATAGAACCGCTAACCAATCCAATTTTAAAAAGCACTTGTGGTTATCTAGTAACCAAATTAACCGACTGGTTAAAACTGGATAAATATGCAGATAATTCTCAGCGGAGTAATTAGAATATCGTTGGAATTAGCGGATAGCGGATAATCATTTCAGCCCTAGCTATTGTTATCGATATTTATCAAAACTTTTTGACGGATTAATCGGTTATCGATTGAGTTATCGACAAATAATGTATAAATTTGGCGTATTTCGGTTTAAAATCGTTTTATTTTAAACCGACGAGAAAAAATGATAACTTGACTCAAAAAACAAAATAACAAAGAAACTAAGGTAGTTTTTACCGCAAAATCAGAAAACTTTGAGAAACTAGTGGATCTGAGAGAGAGAGAAAAACCATATTATGTACTGATATTCATGGAAATTAAAAAATATAATTAAACAATACCAAACTTTGTAGATTATAAATCATAACTCTTCTCTTTTATATTAATTTCAAAACTAAGCAAAACCCCTAAATGTCTACAAAGTTAGTAAATTTGAGAGAAAAAGAGCATGCAATTATAAATCTTTGACAATTGTATTCGTAACCCCATATATATATACATATATATATATATATATATATATATAACAAAAGATAAAATGAAAAATACCACAAAAATGCGAAAATCTAAAATTGTGGTATTGATGCAACAACAAAAAAGAATACATCAAAAATAATAATTGAATATAAAAGACAAGTAGTGAAGTTATCTCTTTTTTTGCCAAGCAATATGTATAAGAAGATAACAATTAAAGCAGATAAGTTACTGATTACACTCTAAAATTGATTAATATTAAGAGTAATCGACAATTACTCGTGATGTGTCAAGTATTTACCTAAACTACTTAAATTTTTTACTTTTCTCTAAAAAATTTATTTTAAAAAACGCTCATTTTGTGTCAAAGGTTTAAGAAAAATGCCCACTGTGTGTATTTTTTACTCTCACACATAGGCATTTTTCTTAAACCTTTGACACAAAATGAGCATTTCTTACAAATTCTATTAATTATATATATATATATATATATATATAAAGTAATTCAATTTTTTAAGGAGAGCCCAAGTTAATTTTTACTACACTAGCTAAAAGTGGGCTCGAATGGTCTGAGTTGGGCCTCGAAGCCAACCCAATCGCGGCCCATTTAAAAACGACACGTCACTCGCCCCAGCGAGGGTAAATATGGAAAACGAAAAACTACAGACAGTCATAGACTAGGCTTAGCTCGCAACACACAGAAAGAGAGAGAGATGGCCTGGTGTGCGGCGAGGACATTCCACGCGCCGTCGTGTGCGGTGGCGGATTTCGGAGGCGTCCTGCGCAGACGCTCGTCGCTTGCCGCCGCCGGTGGAATCGGCTGCGTCTCGCTCGCCGGCTCGAGCGTTTGGCGACCGAAACGCTCTTCGGCTTTCTCTTGCCTGAGCATGTCCACCGAAGCCGGTAAGGTTCTCTTCCTCGGTCCTCTTTGAAGCTTTGAACTCTGAGGCAGAATCTCTGCCTCTTGTTTGCCTAATTCGTGTGATTCAATCCAACATTGAGTTCGGAAATTTCGAATGTATGTTTGTGTGCAAAATTCTGAGAAAAATGAGTGATTTTGATGGTGAAGGTGTTCTTAAAGAAGCGGTGAAGACGGAGAAAGCTCCGGCGGCGTTGGGGCCGTACTCGCAGGCTATCAAAGCCAAGGTATTTTATTGAGCAATGCTGCATGTTTTGTAGTTTTGAGTTTTGTCGTTTTCCTACTCCATCGTGCATTTTTTCGTCGAATCAATATCGTTTAATACACTTTTAGAAGGTAAACTTATACTAATACATCTTCACCTGATTTTGTGCAATTATCCTTATCTTTACCGTGCAATATTAGTCGTCTTTTCCATTGTATAATCATAGATTTTACATACAGATTCCAGCACCTAGTTTTGTCTTGCCTTTCGGCTTCTATTTCTCCTGCAATTATTAGTGGTAATTGATCATCTGATCAGCGCTGCAGCGAGTATTATTTATATATTTAAACAAAAAATTTAAACAAATTATTCAATAAATTGTATCATTGTATTATAGGATGGAATAAATTAACATTGAAACCGTTAAGCGTGCAACTCTAAAACGCGGTGGCATAGTATTACTTATTAGTTTCAACGTTCATTGAATCCATTGAATTTGAAAGGCACTTTTAGCTGCATAGTTGCAAAATGTGCGGTTAAAAGTTATACTTTCAGTCGCTCGTTTTTTAACTGTGTTGTTGAAAGTTTATCATCCTTTTTTTTATAATTGAAGGAGAAAATAAAATGATAAATGAACAATGAAAGTTTATCATCTATTTATACCCTTTATAACCATTTGTTTTTTCATACTTATTTGATTTGGGATGAACAAAAATGAAGAGAATCAGTTGTAATCTCTCAGTTGGGGAATGTGCGTATGAAAGTAACAATTTCATCCACCTGTTTTCGAACTGTGCCACTGAAAGTCCGATTTCTTGTAGTGGGAACGTTAAATAAATTAATTATTTAGTTGTAATGTTGTAATAATAAGAAATAAATCAACAATCAATAAATATTAATGACGGCGAAAATACCTTAAGCTTGGTTATAGAACCTCTCGTGTACTCAAAGTTTAAAAGTGATGGCCAAAATACCCAAAGTCGCAATTTAGGGAGTTGACCACTCCAATCTTGTAACGCAGTAAACTTACCTGTCAACTTTGGCCACGTGAAAACATGTGGGTTGCTGACACAATTATTTTTGCCTCGTGGACGAGCCAACATCATCCTCGTTTACGATAAAACAGCGAATTAAACCCCCTAATTGATACTATTTAATACAGCTAATTGAACCCTTAATGATTACACTTAACAAAACAGATTTGTCCACGTTGCCCGAATTAACGGGTAAGTTAAACGGCGTTACGATAATGGAGTGGTCAACTCTCTAAATACGACTTTGGATATTTTCGCCGTCTTATTTTATTTCGCTCGTGTCCATTGTTTTACTACTTTTTTTTTAGCTTAGCTTGGTGTCGTTCTCTATATATATTGTTGTGAATTTTGTCACGTCATTGTCGTTTGGTGAAGAAGATGAATCAGAAGTTCGGCAAGGGAAAGCCGCCGATCGGAACGCCGTCGCTCGCGGCGTCGTCCATCGTCGTCATCGCATCGCTTCTCGCCGGAGCCTCCGTCGTTCACAACATATACAAGCCTGATCTCGTCAGTCTCTCTCTTTATCTCTATATGATATTGCGTGTAATTTGTTCGATAAATTGCCCCACAGAGCATGGGTATATGTATAGGTGTGTATTCATTGATATCACATATAGAATATGTATATACACATAACATATGTATTGCCATGAAGACCTTTACGTTTGTTCAATTTCTTTACCATTTTTCATAGATTTCTGAAGCTGTGCTTTCCCTTGAGTTGCAGAGACTGCCGCTCGTGGAAGATGCTGGCGAGGCCGAAAAGAAGCCTTAGCTTTCATCAAAGAGTTTCGTGCTCGTTTCTATTTCATTTACCCGTCCCGTAATGTTCGGTTTTTTGGCGGAAAGATCAGTTGCTTAAACCACACAAATTGCCTTTCGACGCCCGAAGCGAACTTAAATTATAGTAGCTGCTCTCGTTTTCCATTGATAAAAACGCACGCGATGTTAAACTAAACTTTGCGCCGAGGCGCGGATCGAGAAAACTGAAGCTGACGTTTTGTTTGATGCAATTGTATGAAGCTGTCTTTTTTTTTTGTTGTTGATATTTTCGGTTGGCTTTTCAAGCATTCTTGTACTATTTGAATAAAATTAGTACTCTAACGACCAATAAGTATAAGATATTATTAGAGTTAAGATTTCGTCTTTTTATAAACTAGACATTTCTACTTATTGAGGAAAAAATGATTACTACTAAATTTTAAAATTATTTTATCGATATTAGTACTACTAATATCGATAGAATAAGATTAAAATTGTGTTATTTTTTTTATATATATTGTCCTTCGCTGTTCATCTAAAAATTATTGAATGATAATATCATTGATTCGATTTTCGCGATAATCAAACGATTAATCGCTGAAACCACTTCTCGATAACTTATCTCCTCTAATCGTTATCTTTTTATACTTATCGCGATTTTTCGATTCGAAAAGCAAATAACTTATCTCTCAAACTTATCAAGTGTATTTTCTCGAAAAGCAAGCTACTTTTCGTTCAAAAACGATAAGTCTACTCTATTATAAATTTTTCTTTATTGCGGCAGAAGTTCCAACTTCTTTTAATTTCACAATTTAAAGGTGTTTTTAGGGATTTCTTTAGTGGATCTTGAGTGTTTTGAAGTTTAAATGTTGTATATGAATGAATCATGTCAATTTTTCACACTTTTATTATAAATTTGTAGTAGTTACTTAAAAAACTATTAGGTTGAATGAAAGTTAAACTTTGAGTTTCATATTAGTTTAATTGTACATTTTACATTTTCAATCAAAAGTTGTTGTTGAAATTGATTTTCTTAAACGTATATGATGGAATATAGATGAATTAAGATGGTCCGTGTGATTTTTTTGCAAATTTGGGTTATATTTAAGGGTTTATGTAAATTATTTATAATTGCAACAAACGTAGCAATTTTCCTAACAATAATGGATTTGAGATATATTTTAATTTATGTTTTTTATGTAATTTCATTTTGTAACATTGTATATAATTATGAAACTGTTAGTTTGACATAATTATTTTTATAGTTTGATGTTTTTCTGAATTATTATCTTATTGTGGCAAAAACACATATTTTTAAAAATTGGTAAAGTTAAGCTAGTTAGTATTATTTTTTTTAATATAAATTCATTTTATAACATTTTATATAACTTATAAAATGTGAGGTTGAAATAATTATTTTTTAATTTGACGTTTTCCCGAATTGCAACCTTATATATTTTTAGAAATTGCTTAAATTGAGCTATTTCTTCGTTTTATATATGTAACTTCATTTCGTATCATTGTATATAATTATGATACTGTGATTCTGAAATTATTTGTTTTGTAATTTGACGTTTTTCAATTATTGCGGAAAAAGTACATTTAATTTTATGTTATGAAAATATTTTATGTATGAAAATATATATGAAAATATTTTATAAGTTTTCCATCGATAAATCTATCGATAACCGATTAATCCATCGATAAGTTCGATAAGTTTCGGTAACGGCAAACGATAAATTTGATAGGTTTTCCATCGATAAATCCATCGGTAGGCGATTAATCCGTCAATAACGGCAAACGATTTATCGGCAAAAACGGCATTCAAATCCTTGTCATAAAGTATACTTTATAAATTATACTTAATAAACAAAATTATTCTTATAAATTATAACTATTATATAACAACGCATACAGCTATACTATTAAATTAAAAAATTACAAATTAACTATATCATAAATTAGAAATTGAAATCTCACATACATACATTAGCAATTGAAATGTGAAATTATATAAGCATGAAATATTATAACTGCATGTACAGTAAAAAGCATTTAAAACAGCAATATATATATATATAAGCACACATAACATTTTTCTATGTGAAGTTTATTTTCAATACAATGATGGTCATATTTGTTTAAATAACTGTAATAATATAATATAAAATTAGAATTATCTGTCAAATGAAAATTTCGAATGATTTAATTTGCTATTTTTCAAATTAAAGTTAAAATTAAAATTATATTAAAAAGAATTGAGGGAGATGCATATTAGTATATTACTAAAAAAAAGTGAATGCCAATTTGAGCCTACAGAGAAAAAGAACAAAATCTATTCAAAAATAGGGTGTCGTGTCGACGTGGCGAATCCGAGACGTTGGGGCGATCTAACGGTCAACTGCCATTGACCCTATTTTCTGTTTGTTTCCCGAGAAAAATCACAGACAGAGAGGAAGGGGAATTCCCAGGGGGTGTGGAGGATGATGATCAACCATTAGAGAGGAAAGAAAACTTGCGAAGACAAACGCATCGACGAAGCCATTTTCTTTCTTTCTCTCTCTTTCGCGCTCCCGATTGCTGGTTCCGCTTCCCCTGAATGCCTTCGCCAGTGTTCGGGGTTCGTCGTCTTCTTCTTCTTCTTGCTTTCTTTTGAATCGTGTTTCTAGATTTCGGAACTCGTTTAATCATTATGAGATCGGTCAGATTTCGTTGATCTGATCAATGGGTGAAATGAGACCCAGATTTCGTGGGTTTCTACGATTTAAACGCTCAATGTGGTTAAGGAACAGGGGTTTTGATTCTAATGTTTATTGCGAGAATTACGTTTGATGATTGAGTGAGTGAAAACTCAGATTTCGAATGAAACAGATGTGGGATTCGAAATATTGTTGAGGTCCTCTTTTGTAGATGATAGAGGCCAGTGGTGAAACCATGCAACCGGGAAATTTTGACAATTTCGTCCCGGTTTCTGAGAATTTTAGAAACTCCTCCCCGTTCTGGGTTCTCGTTTTAAACCGGTAACATGCCGGGATTTTGACAATTTTCATCGAGGTTTCTGGGAATTTTAGAAACTCCTACCGTCCGTGTACCGATTTTTTGGGTTCTTATATAAAACCGGTAAAATATGGGATTTTGACAATTTTCATCCCGGTTTCTGAGAACCCTCCTCTCGGTCCTACTACCGGTGTTTCTGGGTTCTCGTTTTAAATCCGGTAACATACCGGGATTTTGACAATTTTCATCCTGGTTTTCTAAGAATATCAGAAACTCCTCCCGGTCCTCGTACCGATTTTCCAGGACCGTTAGTAGGATTTTACCGGTTTTGGAATGAGAGTCGGGACCAGGACCGTCAATATAGCAGTAAATACCGGTTTTCAACCGGAAAATACTGGTTGAATCAAAGGATTTTACCAGGTTTTATTTTAAAAAATATATTAGGATAATTAAAAAATTATTAGGATGAAAATGCTCAGTGCAGTCAAGATGAAGTTATCTATTGTGATTTGTGGAGTTTTCTACCTTGAATATTTCAACTTTAATCTTACATTTTTTCTTGGATTAATGGATTGAATGATGATGGCATACAGGAATTGATGGATTGAAGGAAGAGGATAGAAAGTTGATATCTTCAGAGATGAGATCAGTGTTTGACTTTGACCAATGCCATCTCCATAACCACAACTACAATTCCCAGTGAGAATTATTCTCACCCAACTCATTTCTCTATCTTCAATCCTTCTCATCTCAACCTTTTTGTGGATTTAAGTGAAGATAAATCTTATTTTGGAAATATTAAACCCTAATGTTAGAGCAAAATTATCCAAATTATATCTTTTTACTCAAGGAGAATTATAAAGCAAATAAATTACTCGTCTTGTCCTTTTGTTTTTTTGTCCACAGGATTAACCTTTTCCCTGTGAATTAATCATCGTCATATAGTTTCAGAAGGTGAGGAATCATCTATCTATATTCTTTATTATGTTTGAATAGTAAGCCCCAAATTTTTGACAAATGGGCACATTTTGTGTAAGGTTTTTTACTCTTCTTTTTTTTTTAGGGTAAACTCCGGCTAATGTACCTAATGTTTGATAGATTTTGGATTATGTATCCAATGTTTATTTTCAACGGCTATTGTACCCAAACTTTATTCCGTTAGATTTTTTCATGTTTCCGTTACTTTACCGTCAACGAGTGATTATGTAAAGTTTTTTTATTTTTGGCATAACTCACTCATTTTTTGTCCAAAATTTATGCACGACCTATGGTTGGAAAGATAAGAGATATACCTACAACTTTTATTTTGTAAGTTTTGTAAAAATAAAGTTCAAAAAATACAAAATTTCAATTACTATGTAAAACTCGACATTAGTATAATGCAAAATATTTGTTTCCAGCAAATTTTAATATACTTAATGACTTTTTTTTTATGAAACATAAAACTTAAAAGTTGTGGATAAATCTTTTATCTTTCCAACGGTAGTTTGTTTATAAATTTTGGACAATAAATGAGTGAGTTATGCCAAAAATATGAAAACTTTTTGCACATCACATTTTTCATATTTTTGGCATAACTCACTCATTTATTGTCCAAAATTTATAAATAAACTACCGTTGGAAAGATAAAAGATTTATCTACAACTTTTAAGTTTTATGTTTCATCATAAAAAGTCATTAGGTATATTAAAATTTGCTCGTAACAAATATTTTACGTTACACTAATGTCCAATTTTACATTGTAATTGAAATTTTGTATTTTTTTGAGCTTTTGTTTACAAAACTTAAAACACCAAAACTGTGGGTCTATCTCTTATATTTCCAACCATAGGTCGTGCATAAATTTTGGACAAAAAATGAGTGAGTTATGCCAAAAATAAAAAAACTGTACGTAATCACTCACTGACGGTCAAGTGACCGAAATACGAAAAAATCTAACAGAATAAAGTTTGGGTACATTAGCCGTCGAAAATAAACATTAGGTACATAATCCAAAATCTATCAAACATTGGGTACATTAGCCGGAGTTTACCCTTTATTTTATGAAAAACTCACCTTCTTTGTCATCTGATTCAAAAGTCCCACAATTTTTTAATTTTTTCCCTAGCAGATGTTCGATCCGTAATCTTCCCGCGAAAATCAACCCTCTGAAAATCCGGTAGTACTGCCCCTTGGAATGCACCGCTGTCACCGCCATTACTTGCCCCACAAGTCACAAAGATGGCCGTGGCAGTCGACGGATTCCGCACACTCAAACTATCCAGGCGATGCCGGCTCTTATCCTACTCCCACCTCGACCACAACAAGTTTTCTCGCTCGCCGAATCAGCCCTACCAGGCGGTGAACTTCCACCGGAGCTTTTCCACCCCGTGCCTTCCTCTGAATCCTAACCACGACGAAAATCTTGAGACGAATCCGACAGTAGAGATCGTCGGAGGGTGGAAATCGCCTAGAGTCCGTTCTATGGTCGTCGAAGTCTCCATGGGTTTCACCTCGGGTGTGGACCCTCAGCCCGTCTCGAGCGGGCTCGGTGGGGCCTACCTCCTACGAGGCTCAAACGGCGAGAACATTGCAGTGACTAAGCCTGTGGATGAAGAACCGCTAGCCTTGAACAACCCAAAAGGCTTTGGCGGTCGAATGCTCGGCCAGCCGGGAATTAAACGCTCGATTCGGATAGGCGAAACCGGGATTCGGGAATTGGCAGCGTATCTTCTGGATCACAACGGATTCGCTGGAGTTCCTCCTTCAGCTCTGGTGAAAATCTCCCACGTTTCATTCCACTTCAACAACGCACCGTACAAGATCGCGTCATTGCAGCGTTTCATCGATCACGATTTCGATGCCGGAGAGGTGGGTCCCTCGAGGTTTTCGGTCGCTTCGGTGCATCAGATCGGGATTCTTGACGTCAGGGTTATGAATCTCGATCGGCACGCAGGGAATATTCTCGTGAAGAAGCAGAACTTCATGGACCACGACGCAGGTGCGGCGGGGGCCGAGCTCGTACCGATCGATCACGGCCTGTGCTTACCGGAGTGGCTCGACGATCCATATTTCGAGTGGCTCCACTGGCCTCAGGCGTCGGTTCCGTTTTCCGAGTCCGAAGTTGCATACGTCTCCGATCTAGATCCTTTCAAAGACGCCGAGCTTCTGAGGACCGAGATTCCGACGCTGAGAGAATCCTGCGTTCGGGTTCTTGTTCTATGCACTATATTCTTGAAGCGATCTGTTGATTCCGGGCTCTGCCTCGCCGCGATTGGAAAAATGATGACTCGCGAGTTCTGCGCTGGCGAGGAAAAACCAAGCGTTCTGGAGAATGTCTGCGCTCAAGCCAAAGCTTCGATCCCGATCGAAGGAGAAGTCTCGACCGAAGAACTCGCTATATTTCAGATCAACACAGAGGATTCGGAGTTCTCAATGATAAGCAAATCCTCGAAGCTGGTGACCTCGTTCTACGCAGTATCCATGGCCGCGTACGACGAACCCCGCGACGACTACGACGAGAGCAACCCGAACTCCATGGACGGAAAGCCCGCGATCTTCGAAGCCGGCTGCGAGTTCAACGCTCACAAAACGACTGGGATGGTGAGGAGCAAGAGCTCGCTGGGGCACAACAACTGTAACGAGAATTGGGCGATCTCCTTCGGCGACATGAGCGACGAGAACTGGGCGTCGTTCTTGGCCAACTTCGAGAGGCTTCTGCCGGAGGCGATCGAGAGAGTGAAGTTCTGGAGCCAGAAGCACCGATTGGGAACTTCCTGCAAGTTCTGATTCGAGATTTGCGTGTGTATATGGAGTGAGTGAGATGTACATTGTGTATGTATAGATATACCGAATGAATGGTGATAGTTTGTGTGTATAGGCGGTAGATAAAAGGAGAACGAGGGGAGCTCGCCGGAGATGTGATCGGCGAGACGCCATCCTTTCCGGTGAGTTGGAGCTTGAGATGAACAGAAAGAGTCGTTGTCTGTGAAGTGGAGAGATGAATCTCTGTGTATATTTTGCAAGGAAGGTGATGAAGTATATATACACTACGATATTATATATGTTTCCATTTTCTTGTTTAATTGCGGTATAAGTATTTAAATATTTTTTAAGTTGAAGTTCAGTGCCGATTTTCAAGGACCAATGTTTTATTTTACTTTTTCAATTTCATATTTTTAACTTTTTTTTTTCTTATTTTATATATATAAATCATATTTCTTAAACATACATGATCATGATGATGGTATTATTATATTTTATATATATATATATAATTACATATTTTATACCCCTTTCATGGGCCACATTGATTTTATTTTCTCGACCCTAGCTAGTTGACTGGAAATTCTCTCAATATATTGACAAAATCGTCTTATTCTTCTTCTGTTCAAACTAATTTCCTTTCAATCCTTTTGTCTCAACTCGTTTACGTTACTTTATATTTAATATAGAATAAAAATATTAACGGCATAAGTATCTATAAAACATTAAAATAAACAGTATATTCTTAATATAAATTTTGCTAATTTTTTTTTCTCAAAATGTAAAAGTGTCGTCATTAGTCAATAACCGTCAATTGTCACATGACTTTTATTGGAACACTTTATTCGATCAATTTTCTCCCAAACGAAACAAGCCACAACTTCAACAGACCCTCTAAATCAAGACCGAACTTATCAGAGATCGTATTATAGCTCTCGCCTCTTGGTAAGGGGGCTCTTCGACTTTTTCTTTTGAACGGAGGCTAAATACGTTTGAATCACCTGGGACACGATGATGTTGAAATTTGAAGGAAGTCAAATGAACCAATAAAATCAAGACACATTGCATTTAAAGGTTTACGACTAACTTACAAAAAATTAAAATGGTACGAAATGCTCATTTTATGTCAAACCAGTTTAAAAATTACCCATTTGTAAGAGTAAAAAATTACACACAATGAATAATTTTTAAAAATGTTGGACACAATATAGGCATTTCGTTCATTAACAAAGAAAAAAGTACCTATGTTGCTAATATAAGCCACATTACACTTAATTATTTAGGAAATTTTGTCTTGCAAAAACTTCATTGAGCATATGATGTCAATTTTAATATATTTGTTGATACTTAATCCAAGCATATATCTAAATAATATTATAGATATAAGCCTCAATTACACGTGAATGTCACATCAAATTAGTCTTTAAAAACAATTAAAATCAACCTCAAAGTTCAAACCCAGAAAGAGAGAAGAAAACACACACTGACACACACGTAAACGAAGACACATGGAAGTGGACTATTCGGTAATTTCGGGAGTGGTGAGTCAATACATTAATAAAATAATTACTACAAAAATACTCAAACTTGTTTAAAATAAATACGATTTCAATACGCTGTCGAGGCCTAACACCCGATAAGTGATATTTTCCACGATCACATTTAGCTTCACCATTTTTTTTTTCTTTACAAAATTCAAACTAAGAAAGTAGTAGACTTATAATTTATGAACTCTTCTCTCAAGTGCATATTTGTATTTTAGGGTTATAACTTATAACTAGCCTAACTAGTGAATTTTCCTATCAACATTTTAAGTACGAGTTGTGTTATTCTAAAAAGTGGAATACTTTTACCGAAAATATTCTCTATAATAATTTAATTATTTATTAAATAGCCGCCCGCCCAAATAAAACCCAATAACACTTCTCTCTCTGTCTCTCGCTCTTCCCAAACAAAATGGCCGCAAAAAACGCCTTCTGCTCAGCGACCCTCTCTCTCCCACTCCCATCCATCGCCGCCGCGACCCCCGATTCCGCCGACGGAGCTCCGATCCCGGCCTCCGACGACCCGGATCCGACCCGCGAGCCGAAGCGCAGGAGATATTGCCCGAAGGCCCTCGAGAAAGTGGAGGATTTGCAAATCGCGCCCCACAATTCGAACCCCAGCTTCTCCTTCACGTTCGACACCAAATCGGCGTCTTCCTCTCCCGAAGTCACGCCCAAATTCGGGTCCTTCAATTTCCAAGCCTCCGATTCCCATGGAAATGGAATCTCCAAACAACAACGAGAAGAAGTTTCAGACGAAGAAGAAGAAGCTGAAGCGAAGCCAATTTCGTCGTTTCAAGCAGTTGAAGAGACTAAGAGCGACTAAAAGAAGAATGTCGTTTTATGTATTTATATTTACATATATATATTTATTGTAAATTAATGTATTTTTGTTCATGTATCGGAGGAGGATTGAGTTGAGATAAGGAAGGTGGGATGAATTAGGCAAAAGGAAATTCATTTTTCATTTTTCTTTTTGTTATATTATATATTTATATTTATTATATGTTTGTGTGTAAGTAAGTGTCTCTTTAATACATGCTCCAGATTCCTTTTTAGTTCAGGCGCACGTGCGGGTTTGTTGTCTTTGTTTGTTCGTTTGAGCAATAATTGACGCTTTTCTCTTTATTTATTGAAGTGTTTATGGGAAAGGAGAGCAATAATTGATTTGATTGGGTTAGTCATCTTTGGTTCTTTTGGTATTTTAGCCAGTAATATTGAATGTGTGTATGTACTGTTTATTTTGAGAGTGTCAAAAAAAAAAAGTGAATTTTGTATTGGATGGATAGGGATAAAGGTCATAAAAACCCATTTTCTTCAATTGTTTTGGCCCATTGGGCTATATTTCTAAATTAATTAACTATATGTATATATATTCAGTATGTGTATATAACTATATATAGATGAGATATTTTCTTTTTAAAAACGCGATTTTATATAAAGTGTTGTAGGGATTTTATATATTCACTAATAAAAAAAATAAAATATATATATATATATATATTCATTCGCGTCCTCTCTCCCCGACTCAATCTACCGCTCCATTCGTGTTATCTCTTTCGCTTTGTATATTTTAAAATTAATGGAGATGTATTTTATTTACGTTAATGGAAATATATTTTCCACTCTTATTTTGTGTTTTTTTTAGTTGATTCGTGTACTTTTGTATTTATTCGCCTTAATCTTGTGTAAATTCTTGTTAATTACGTTTCTTTTGTATTTGTTTTGGTTTATTCGGGTTTATTTGTGTTAATTTATTAATATATGTTAATTTGAATTATTTTCGTTTGTTAATATGGTTAATGTTTGTTAATTTGTATTAGTGTTTGTTAATTCGTGTTAATGCTTATTAAAATCTTTAAGGTTTTTTAAAAAAATTCAAATTGTTTTTTTTAAGAAATGAAAAAAGTTTTCTTTATTTAATACTAAACCATTTTAAATTAATTCCTTGTTTCATGCGTGATAAATAGTTTGCTATTTTAAATACTAAATAAAATAAGAAATATATTAGACTACAAAATAGGAAATAAAAATTATAATACCTAATTTTGACGTGTTTATGAGCTTAGGTTTCAATAGTCAACCTTATTAAATATTAAATAAGTAGGAACATGCTACAAAATAGGAAATAAAATTATGAATACCCAAATTAATACCTACACCCATAACGAGTTTATTTGATTTTATTATATATAGACAAATATTTACCACACATGAATCAAGGAATTAATTTTAAAATTTAATTTTTTTTTCCCTATTTTGTTGCTTATTCATTTTTAAGCTAATATTTAGATAGATATTGTGGTATAAAAATTTAACAAATCAATTCATAATTATCGCTTGGTCCAACTAATACGAAATTTAAATTGATTACGATATATGGGTTAATTATAATATAAGGGTGCTTTTGTCTTTTTATATTGATTAATATAGTTAATTTATTATTGAATAATATTAACTAAAATTTAGCTATTTACTAAGATCATGTGTCAATTTAGCTAGTCTGCTATAACGCACTTAAATTTTTACCTTGTGGTGTTTATTTTTTCTTTTCAAAATTAAAATTAGTTCATATTTTGAATTTACTAGATTTGACCAAAAAAAATGCAATATTTTTCAACATCAGAAATTGAATTTTCCTAATGAAAGACAGAGTATATTCTTAAAAGAATATATATATATATATATATATATATATATAAAAAAGGAGTATCTACATTATTTTCAAATAAAATAACGGTCGGTTTCATTATAGCACGGAGAAAGACCAAGCAAATTCTTACGGATTCTAAAATTAAAGAATTTATTTATAATTATAATTGCAATATCCATTAACGGTGAATTAAAGTAGCATGTATATACTAATAACTGACTCAAAGTCTTTCAAAAACATATCACACACTCGCTTTCTCTCTGTGATCAGCCATGGCGAACGCAAAGAATATCCAACAACAAGCTCCCTTGCAACGGCTACACGGTCTACAAAATCGAAACCGGAAAAACCATCACCACCGTTGTCACCGCCAACGCCGCCAAGATCAACGAGTGGATCATCGAAACCGTCCAATCAACCGACGAGCCCCTCATTGTCGGCCTCGACGTCAAGTGGCGCCCCAACTGGACCAGAGGTCACCGCAACCCCTCAGCCACGCTGCAGCTCTGCGTCGGTGACAGCTGCCTGATCGCGCAGCTCCTCCACGCCAGCCAGCCCTTCCCGCCATCTCTCTTCGGTTTCCTCGCCGACGCGAGCAACAGGTTCGATGGCGTCCAGATCGGCGAAGACGCCAGGAAGCTTCTCGAGGACCATGATCTCGAGGTCGCCAGCACAGTGGACTTGGCCGGGTTAGCTGCGCGGGAGTAAGGAGACCGGAGCTTGAAGTCAGCGGGGCTGAAGAACCTAGCGTGGCGTGTGGTGGGGCTGAGCATCGAGAAGCCGAGGAACGTCAGTGTCGGGAGGTGGGACGGCCGGTGGCTGAACTCCGAGCAGGTTAAGTACGCTTGTATTGATGCCTACGCTTCGTATCTGATTGGATACACGCTTTTGAATAATTGATTCATTTGTTGAGATTGTTATAATAAAGCTATATATTTACTACATAGTTTTTTTGTCTTGGACTTTGATTCTGGAATAGTGTAATACGCCGTTTCAATTATTTTGATTTATTTCAATACGATATTCGAATGGGAATGATTAGAATCGGTGATATCTTTCAGCTAGCTTTTAGACCTAAAAAATGTACAGATTTTCATAGAAAGTTTTTTATACATATGTACCTAATGTAAAGTAAAGTCATTATTTTTACTGTGTCATTGGTCATAATTTAGAATTTATTATTTTGTTATTTCAACAAATGAATTTTGTGTATTGTTAAATCTAAAAAAAAATGTTTCAAATAATTGGAGGAAGAATCTTGTTGTTTCTCCAAATGTTGAACTGGGCTTGGTGGGGTGCGCCAGGCCCATGCAGTAGTGCAAGGCAAGGGCGACGCGTGAAGGCCCAGGCAGCAAGCTACCTTGATGGGCCCTCTCCCATTAAAAATAAATTTAATATCGTGTGGGCCAATGGCCCACATATCAGATATTAAACTGATAAGAACAGATACTACACTTGATCTTAGCCAAAAGGCCGAGAAAGGTATGATTTGCAATGAGATTAACACTTCTTTTTGTAGTCATGTTGCTTGCCTAACTCTCTCATGTCTAGGCAATGTGGGACTCTTCATACAGAGACACAGTCATTGTAAGCTTATCGTATAGTAAGATAACAAATCGATAGGCAATAGTGGCAAATAATTGTGTACAACACAATCAACAAGTACAAATTAATGACAAAAGTGATGTTAATAGAAATTACTTGCATTAGTTCAGAAATGGACCCTCAGAAATATAAACTAAAAACAACTTCTACAATAAAGCAAAATATGCATTTTTATACTAATAGGACGAATGTTATAAGAGGTTAATTATGGTGCGGCGAGCACCAAATTAGTTAATTCACGTTCATCGGTGTCAGAAATAGAGCTGCACATGACGACGTCGCGATGAGTCGCGACAAAATCGTGAAAATCGCAACTCGAAGTCGCGATGCGTCGCGAGTGGACAGGTCGCGATGCCTCAGTGGCGCGCTCCCATTGGACGAGACCAATTCTCTCGCACTGTTGCTCCGCGTCGTGATGAGTCGCGCCAGTTAGTCGCGTTTAATTGCGACCAAGAAAAAACGATCGCGACGCGCCACGATGTAAGTTCACGATTTATTTGTGCAGCTCTAGTCAGAAAGATCATAACCACTCGTTCAGATGCTCTATTAGGTGGAACAAACCTCAAAACACGCAATCTATTCTATAATCTATTCTTGCACGGTTTGTTTCATATCACGCCTTGTCCTAAACTTTGAACCCTGAACATATACATTCAAATGTTTTCATCCGGAGATAAAAATAATAAAATAAAAAATACAACAAGTAAATACATATTAAGAATTTCACATCATATAAAGCTTTATGTTTTTTTTTTTTTAATATGTATCGCCCCAATTCAATACCATTTTATTACATTTGCCATTATTAACCTAGCTCTGGAATCACAATAGTACTATTCAACTCTTGTCTCGTATCTCTGTAGGTTATTTACCATATAAATATAATATAAATTTCCTAAATACTAATAGAAAATAATTAGTGACTTGATTTCATCCCATTGCCTTCGTCTCTGCTTATATAACACTCTTCCCTCTTCTCTCTCTCTCTCACCGTCTTCCTCTCTCTGTCTGAGCTGACCGGCCATGGTCAGCGCATCCATATTCGACTACGAGGCTCCGTCGCCTACAACGACTACGAGGTGACCCTCGACGCCACCGGCGCAACCGTCGACACCCTCGTCACCACCAGATCCGACATTATCGAGGACTGGATCGCCGAGACCACCCACTCCGGGGAGTCCCTCATCGTCGGCCTCGACGCCGAGGGGCGTCCCAACTTCAACCGCCGCTGCCGTGAACACCCTGTGGCAACGCTGCAGCTCTGCGTGGAGGAGCGCTGCCTCATCATGCAGCTCCTCCAGACCGACGAGCCCTTGCCGGAGTCTCTCTTCGCCTTCCTCGACAACCCCGACCACAGCTTCGTTGGTGTGGGGATCGCCGGCGACGCCGATAAACTGCGGCGGGACTACGACCTCGAGGTGGCCAACGGCGTGGATCTTGGCGCTCTGGCGACGCGCACGTTCGGCGATCGGAGGCTGAGGTCGGAGGGGCTGCAGGGGCTGGCGTGGCGCGTGGCGGGGCTGGACGTCGAGAAGCCGAGGCGGGTGACGCTGGGGAGGTGGGATCATCGGTGGCTCAACTCCGAGCAGATTATGTATGCATGCATCGATGCGTATGCTTCGTACTTGATTGGGGAATCGTTGATCAATGGCTAGTGGCTACTAAAAAACATATTATATACATATCCGGTAAACTGCAGCTAATATTCAATGTTTGATCTTTTGCGAATTATGTACCCAATGTTTATTTTTGGTGGCTAATGTACCCAATGTTTGATCTGTTAGATATTTTCGTGTTTTTCGTTAGTTGACCGTTAGATAGTTATCATCCTCTACATGTACACTTTTTGTATTTTTGACATAACTCATTCATTTTTTGTCCAAGTTTTATGCACGACCTATGGTTATAAAGATAAGAGATAGATCTACAACTTTGTTGTTTTAAGATTTGTAAAATAAGTTTTAGAAAAATACGAAATTTTAAATACAACGTAAAATTAGACGTTAGTTTAATACAAAATATTTGTTTCGAGCAAATTTTAATAAATTTAATGACTTTATATGGTGAAACGTAAGACTAAAAATTTGTAGATAAATATTTTATCTTTCTAACGGGTGTTTATTTATAAATTTTGGATAAAAAAACGAGTTAGTTATGCCAAAAATATGAAATATGTGATGTGAAATAATCTTTCATATTTTTTGGCATAACTTACTCATCTTTTGTCCAAAATTTATAAATAAACATCCGCTGGAAAGATAAAATATTTATCTACAACTTATTAGTTTTACGTTTCATCATAAAACTCATTAAGTATGGTAAAATTTTCTCGAAACAAATATTTTGCATTAAACTTACGTCCAATTTTACGTTGTATTTGAAATTTCGTATTTTTATAAAACTTATTTTACAAAACTTAAAACATAAAAGTTGTAGATATATCTCTTGTCTTTCCAACCATAGGTCATGCATAAACTTTGGACAAAAAATGAGAGAGTTATGTCAAAAACACAAAAAGTGTGCATATAGAGGAGGATAACTCTGTAACGGTCAACTAACGGAAAACACGAAAATATCTAACAGATCAAGCATTAGGTACATTAGCCACCGAAAATAAACATTGCGTACATAATTCAAAAAATATCAAACATTAGGTACATTAGCCGCAATTTATCTATATATATAGTTTAGGGTTTGACACTAGTGGTAAAGGCAAAGCATATGTACGGTAATGTGACACTGGGGTTTCAAGTCCGTGAATATTTATTATCATGTCTTTTCGGTAGTTTTTTCTTTCGTCTTTTGGGTTATGTAATATGGAATGGAAGGAAAACATAGCAAGTTTTCCTTTTCTGTAAGAGCTTCTGTAATCACTCAACAGCTATATTATATATTATAGCAATCAATTGTTGTTAAAGAATATTGTAGTTTTAACTAGTGGGAGGGTCGAAACCTTGAACGTTCGAGATGAATTGACGCTCTTCTTTAATTATAGAAATTTCTTTTGATGTTCGAATGTTACGTCCAACTATGAACAATATAAATATTGAATTCAATTTATCACGTTTTGAATAATTGCAAATCATATTGTTAGCCGTCTCAAAATTGATTGAAAATTAATTCATTGTCTCATGTCTCCCTATCTATAAATTAAATTGACTTCCTCGACCTCATTCGACAAACCATTGTAAGATCGTCTTGTGAAAAAACTGTTTAGTTTTTATAAATTTTACTTTTGCGTTTTTCAGTATGCAATTCTATTGTCATTACTAAAATTTATTTACTATCAGAGTTCAGAAGTCTAGTTGAACTAGACACTTAGACTTCTAAAATCTATAGTGTGTAATCTTTTTTTATTGACTCACCTCATCATCATCAGATTAAGATTAAGTTCTAGACTTTTGAACTCTGATAGTGTGTAATCTTTTCTTTTTTATTGATTCACTTCATCAGATTGAATTCTCCGTACTTTAATAAGAATTTGGTTTCCCCTAGTCTAGTTTTACTAATGAAATTTTTTCACATTTACAGTACCTATATATCTAGTTGTTTTCTTCACTGTTACTTCTAAATTGATATTTTTTTCATCAGGTGATATCCCTATTAGTAATTCTTCTGATATTTGTGGATATCATTCCGTAAGGGCGTGTGATTTTGCTCCAATGCAACGGCATAAATTACACTATTTTAGTGTAGGTTTTGAATTTTTTTATAGTACTCTACTAAATTTGATGGTGATGTAATTGTATACTATTCACAGCGGCGAAATAATTGTATTTAAGTTCTGTTGTTTTTCGAGGATCACTAACCGTTTTCGTTATATTAGATGTCAATCACCTATTGAATCAAAACATACAAACATATACTAAGTACTTCCAAGATTCGTATCATATATGAACATTCAATATATTTGTTAATGTTATGTAATGTCATTTTATATAAAAATGCCTAACGTTAATATCCGTGTGAATGTAATTTCATAACATAGATTGATAATTGTTTCTAATCTATTTTACTTTGATTAAATCCAATATTATCCTATAAATGCAATATAATCTCCTGTAATTTATTATTATAAAATATCAAATTACATTATTCTATGCCTAATCTCTTATTAAGTAATCCAATATTATCCTATAAATGCAATATAATCTCATCTTGACTAACGACTAACAGTTTCATTCAGTTTTCTGTTTATCTTATCCTTTTTAGTTTTGATGTCGTTTGCAGGTTTAGTGTCGTCTGCATTGATTTCGTTCTTATTTTACACTGATCAATTAACTTCGGTCATTAAGCCATTCTATAAGGCTTCATTATAAGGCTCATTTACAGTTAATGAATCAAATCAGTTAGAAGGTTGATTATAAATACCAAGCCATTAGTTTGTATCATTTACAATTTTTGATCGATCAATAAAATGCTCTCTGATTTTCTCTCTTCTTGAAGAAACACTTTGTTTCTCAATATCTATCATTGTTCGCAATAACATTGCACATAAGGATTTGCTGCAATATTTGTTATTATAAAATAATTATAGCAAATAATTTGTTATTGTAAGATAATTAATTATTATCCAAATTACATAATTATATTGTAGCAAATAACGAAAAATAATGTGTAATGTCATATGCAAATATATTATGTCACAAATTGTGTAAATAAATAAGAAATATTACTGAAAAAATAGAATTTGATATGATAATGATAAATTAATTAGAAATATTACCCGAAAAAATTAAATTTACAATAGAGTTATTTTTTGGTTTTTGGGAAATTCTTACCACGATATAAAAAAACTTTTTAAAACATTGTTGTAGTTTGCCGCAAATATCCTAATTTTTAATAAATGTTCACTTAAATGTGTTATGCTTGTTTGAGACAAGTGGTGAATGAGATGTAGGCTACTGGCGAGTTATTTAACATTTTAAGATAATATTTGTAAGAAAAGACTAACAATAATGACTTTTGCAATAAATAAACGTTAGTGACTTATTTGCAAACAATTGTCAACGTTAATGACTTTTGCCGCAAAAAATAAATGTAAGTGATTTATTTGCAAACAATTGAGTACGTTAATGACTTTTACCGCAAAGAATAAATGTTAGTGATTTATCTACAAGAATATAGTGACGTTACAAGAATATAGTGACGTTAATGATTTTCGCTGCAAATTTTCCTAAATAATTTTATGAACTCAAGATATTTATGTATATTTAAAAGTTTCATAGGACCAAAAAACAAACAAAACTTAGTGCAATAAACAGTGCACCTCACTAGATATAGCAACACACATTTCACGAAAAATATTGAACCAATAAAACATAGCAACACACTGTCTTACGGCGTACGCCATTATAGCGTGGAGAATGTCCAATTCACCACATGAAAGCTTTTTTGTTTTTAGTCCAATTCAATTCACTGTAATAACCGCGTCCCACTCAAATCACATTGTCCAAATTTATTCACCTTACAAGTTAGAACTGAAGATATACATACATATATTTTCATCAGAGAGATAAAAAAAGAAATCCATAGCTATTTAAAAATCCATATAATAAGGTTTCGCCCAAGTTAATAATGTTGAACTTTCACCAGGGAGACAAAAATGTTGAATTTTTTTAAAATGAGTTTCAGTGCATAAAATAAAAGATCATGACTTCTTTCGGTTGAATATTAGACTGGGCTTGGTGGGGTGCGCCAGGCCCATGCGGTAGTGCAAGGCAAGGGCGACGCGTGAAGGCCCAGGCAGCAAGCTACCTTGATGGGCCCTCTCCCATTAAAAATGAATTTAATATCGTGTGGGCCAATGGCCCACATATCAGATATTAAACTGATAAGAACAGATACTACACTTGATCTTAGCCAAAAGGCCGAGAAAGGTATGAATTGTTTAGGGTTTGAGACTTCATTTTGTTGTCACGTTGCTTGCTTAACTCACTGATGTCTAGGCAATGTGGGACTATTCATATTGATATAGTGCAACATTAAAATGCCACTGTTAATATGGCAAAATAAATTGTTGTAGTTGTACATCAATCCGTAAATATGATAAAAATGAAATAAATTAGAAAGTTGACGATTATTAACAAATTCAAAAGACCAAACCATTTTTTTAAAGAAAAAATATTTATATTAAATCACTGAAATTAATTATATTACATTCAATAATGAATCTTATCATTATAAAACAAAAAACAAAAACAAGAAAAACTTGATTTTTCTTCTTCTCTGTGTTTAAACTCTGTGGGAGAATTAATTTCGTTTGATGTAGTCTTACACAGTTGCACTTACTCTCCCTCTCTCTATATATATCTTCAAATCCCTCAAGCACATTACGATTTGTTACTGGATATAAAAAACAAAGCATGAGAAATAAAGAATGAAAAAAGAAAGCTCATGGTAAAAGAAAGCGCATTCTCATACTATTCGGACGAATCTTATTACGAGTTAATTATGGTGCGACGATCAATAAACTAGTTAATTCAAATTCTTCAGTGTCAAAGAGATCATAAGCACTATAAGACTCGGCTCGTGGTGATTGCATTCAGATGTTCCAACGGATGGAAAAAATCCAGAAACACGTAATCTATTTTATTTTTCGCACGGTGTACGCATTCTCATACTCTAACACATTGTCCTAATTTGTTCACCGTCTATTTCATATCAATATTTATAAGATCGTGAGTTACTCCTTTCATCGTCGGTTAAATTAAAAAAATGAACGCAGTGATCTTTAGGACAACATCAAAAGTGCCACAAAATTACACGGACACAAATCAAAAGTTATAAGGTTTCGCTCAAAATAATAAGAGAACAAAAAAAACCCTTATTCGTAACACAAAATTCAAATATTCTTACATCAAAAACTTGTATTTTTAGAAACAAAAGATACTTTAATCTTTATTATAAGAGCAATAATTATTTTTATCGTACCGTACACATATTATTTAGGGTTAATTGCGGCAAAAATACCCAACCTTTGTAAATATTCTCCGATAGGTACCCAACCTATATAAACGTAGGCAAAAGTACCCAACGTCACACTTTTGTCGCTGACCAACTAACGCCGTTAGACACTGCCTACGTGGCCGTTACACTGTCTCATGTGGAATGTCACATGGCCAAAGGTTGGGCACTTTTGCCGCTACGTGGCCAAAGGTTGGGTACTTTTGCCGCCACGTGGCATTAAAAAAACATTTTTTTAAATAAATTCTTTCTTGTTAGCCAATATGTTTTTATTTTTTTACGTATATCAAACATGATTAAATATAATCAAATGTTTTATAAAAAAATATTTTTTTTCTTACAGGAATAATTTTTCATTTTTGAATAGATTATATTAAATTTTTTAAACTAAAAAAAAATTGTATATAATATCACGGATATTTTAATATTAAAATTAAGGCATGATATGATTTTTGAAGACATATAACATATATGAAACTAAGGCATGATTAAAGCAAACAATTGTATCAAATACGGTTCAAACTGAATGTAATCCGAAAGTTCGGTGATTGGTAAAAATTATGTTTAACCTTATTATTATTTTTTTTAAAGTGAAAAAAAAAGAATAACTAAAATATGCGTTAAGGTTAATCTGTACCAACCGCATATAACCAACCACATGTTTTTATCACTATGTATTAAATATTGGGTTAATTGCGGCAAAAGAAAAATATATGTTTTTTTTTTCACTTTATAACAAAAAATAATAAGGTTAAACATAATTTTTACAAATCACCAAACTTTCGGTTTAAATTCAGTTTGAACCGTATTTGATACAGTTATTTTTAAATCATACCTAGATTTAATATATGCTATATGTCTTCAAAAATCATATCATGCTATAATTTTAATATTGGAATTCCCGCGATATTATATACTATAATGTTTTAGTTTCAAAATTTTAATACAAATAAATTATTCCTGAAAAAAAAAATATTTTTTTATAAACTTTTTTATAATATTATTTATTATATTTAAGATATGTAAAAAAAATATGTGCCACGAGAAAGATTTTATTTTTAAATAAATTAAAACTAATAAATTTAAGTAATTATTTGATTATTTAAAAAATAACGTATTTTTTTATAAGTACATATTTTATAAAATTATTTGATCATGTTTGATATACGTAAAAAATAAAAATATATTGGTTAACGGGAAAAAAAAATTAAAAAAATTATTTTTTTAATGCCACGTGGCGGCAAAAGTACCTAACCTTTGGTCACGTAGCGGCAAAAGTACCCAACCTTTGGCCACGTGGCATCCCACATGAGGCAGCCTAACGGCCACGTAGGCAGTGTCTAACGGCGTTAGTTGGTCAGCGACAAAAGTGTGACGTTGGGTACTTTTGCCTACGTTTATATAGGTTGGGTACCTATCGGAGAATATTTACAAAGGTTGGGTATTTTTGCCGCAATTAACCCTATTATTTATATATATATATAAAATCCCAAATACAAATTTTTATCCCCAACACTTCCATTTCTCCTTATATATATAATAACACCCCTCTCTTCTCACTCACTCACTCACTACTCGCTCGCTAGCTTTCCTCTCTCTCAGTCGACTGAAGCAATGGTGACCGCAACCATAATCCACGTCGATGTCGAGCACGACACCAACCACTACCGGGTGACCCTCGACACCGGAGCCACCGTCCTGGCTGTCGTCACCGCCAGCTCCCACGTCATCGACCAGTGGCTCACCCAGACCACCCACTCCGGCGGCCCCCTCATCGTCGGCTTCGTCATCGAGTGGGGTCCCAACCTAACCACCGAGGGGCAGAACCCCGCGGCCATACTGCAGCTCTGCGTGGCCAAGCGCTGCCTCGTCGTGCTGCTCCTCCACGCCGAGCTGCCCTTCCCGCCCTCCCTCTCCGCCTTCCTCCAGGACCGGCGCCACAGCTTCGTCGGCCTGGGGGTCGCGGCCGACGCCAGGAAGCTGATGCGGGAGTACTTCCTCGCGGTGTCCAACACCGTGGAGCTGGGCGACCTGGCGGCGTTCACGTGCGGCAACCACGCGCTGAAGGCGGTGGGGCTGCCGGAGCTGGCGCAGCGCATGGTCGGGCTGCGCTTCGAGAAGCCGACCGAGGTGTTGCTGGGGGGTTGGGAGGATCGGCACCTGAGCTCCGAGCAGGTTGCGTATGCGTGCGTCGACGCCTACGCTTCGTACTTGATTGGGGAAACGCTCATCAACCGCCGCCGCCGCCACTGATCACCGTGATCAAGCTTTACGATCATGTCGATTTGGGTAGAGTTTTTTCGTTTCTGTGTTTTGTTCGAATGCAAGGAAAAGAGGCAAAGATCTTGATGTTAGAAAATGTTTATCCAATATTCTGAGTTTATTTCATCATAATTTCCAGCTTTGGGACCACTTTTTGTGTACAAATTCTTTTTCCTATTCTGTTACATTCTAGCCAATCAGCCATGTGCACGTTATAGCTCCATCCCGGCATAAGAAATAATTGCGGCAAAAGTGTCAAAACACTAATTGAGACAACATGGATCGAACGTAGAAAAAAAAAAGATAACGGTAAAATAATATAAAATCAACAAATCTTAGACAATAAAAAAATTTGATCGATTTAACATGAAAGAAGATGATGTGCCCATTAAAAAAATCTGATAATATATGATCTTATATTTATGGACATTGGCAGGTACTTTTGCCGTTTTCACTTTAAAAACCCTTGATGCCTTTGTTAATAAATGATATAAATATTTTTATCGTAATTATCCTATGATAAAACATTTGGAGGTGTTCATAATGAGGTGAGCAAGTTCATGAGTTAGTAGTACACTAATATTCTATTCGTGTGATTAGCGTAATCCTTGGTTCGCAGTTTTTTTTTTTTTTTTTGAAATGCCAAATCTACGATAATGTTGATCGAGAATGGCCCACCATTTTATTAAACTGTGAATATGGATTTCTTAATTTATTTTTGCTTTATTTTTCAGCTTTGGGACCACTTGTAGTGTACGTTCCGTTCCCAGGTGTGTAAATAATGATTCCTTTTTCTGTTATAATCCAACGAATTGGCCATGGCCGCCACGTACACCTCTCATATATAGCAACGGGCAACGGCAGAAGAACTTACTTTTTTATTTTTAAATATATTTTTAATTTAAATATAAATGCGTTTATTATATAAATATGTAAGAGAAATCTGTTTATGCAATACTATATGTTACCTGTTAATACTTTTGTATATTTTCTCTTTTTAATTGATATGAATTATATCAACATATACAAACTATTAAATTAATTTGCAAATTGATTAAAATATACTAAATAAGCAATTAAATTCTAGTTTAAGTACTTTATAATTTATTTCAGAATATATTAAATTTGAATATAGCAAATATTGAAACATATAATATTTATTAGGAGTAGGAGTTAGTCTGGTCTCGCTGAGAAATTCATGAGTTTGTACTATTTCATTTCATGCGATGTTTCAGAAAATCAGAGGAATAGATGACGTCATAGGCATTGTAGGACGTTTGGAATTGCTTTATAGTTTATAATTTATGACTGCTTGGTTCGTCACTACGGGTTTTTTCATGAAAACTTTTTTTAGTCGAAATGTCCAATTCAATTCACTGTATACAACATATACGTATATATTTTCATCAGAGATGAAAAGAAATCCATATAATAAGGTTTCGCCCAGGTTAATAAGAGAACCAGAAAGAAAGAAAGAAAAAAAACGTGATATTTACGACAAACAACATAAAGTTCAAAATCTTAAATTAGTTTTGGAATTTTTTTTTAAAGCTGAATTCAGGGATAATTAACATGTAAAGGAAATGTAGAGATTTTTTTTTTTTTTACATAAAAAATGTAGAGAATTTTCATAAATAGTTTTTTTTACACATATGTACCAGATGTAAGAGATAATTAGTTATTAAAATAAATAATAAAAAAAAATATCCCAAATACGTATATTTTTGGCATACGTATACTTAATAATTAGCTATTATTAAGTATACGTTTGGTTTACATATATACGTATATTTTTGTTAAAATTAAATGTAATGTAATACATTTTACTTTGTGTGAGTATTGTCGAAACGAATTAGAAAATTATTATTTTGTTATTTCGACAAATGAATTTTGTTTATTGTTAAATTAAAAAAAAAAATTGTTTCAAATAATTGGAGGTATAAATTTATTTTGTTGGGTTGAATATTAGACTGGGCTTGGTGGGGTGCGCCAGGCCCATGTAGTAGTGCAAGGCAAGGGCGACGCGTGAAGGCCCAGGCAGCAAGCTACCGTGATGGGCCCTCTCCCATTAAAAATGAATTTAATATCGTGTGGGCCAATGGGCCCACATATCAGATATTAAACTGATAAGAACAGATACTACACTTGATCTTAGCCAAAAGGCCGAGAAAGGTATGATTGGTAGAGAGTTCATTGCTTCATTTTATAGTCACGTTGCTTGCCTAACTCTCTCACGTCTAGGCAGTGTGGGACTATTCATATAGAGTTATAGTGATTGTAGGCTTATATTTAAGATAATAAACTGATAACTGTTAAGTTCTAAGTTCTAACAATACTTTGGCAAAAAATTGTTGTACAATAATGAACAAGCACAATCCTTTCAAATTAATAATAAAAATGAGATTAATAAGAAATTAAATTAAATTATAAACAGATTCAAAAGACTAAACTATATATTATAACATTAAACTCATTTACATTAAATTCAGAAATTGATTCTTAGAAATATAAGTGAAAAACAACTTGAAGTACTTTTTTTTTGGTTGCTTGCCTCAAACTGTGTGGGAGAATTTATTTTGTTTCATTTAGTCTACACTTTTTCACTTCACCTTATTCAAACCAAATTCCCAAAACCCAAATCCCTCTGCCTCCTCTCTCTCTCTCCTCAAATCCCAAGCACTTTACAATTTGCTTCAGACCACAAAGTAGAAACTAGAAACTAGGTAAGAGAAATAAAAACAAAAAAGTATTTTAGTTTCATTTTTATACCCTCTAACATGATATATATATATATATATATATATTAAGAGGTTAATAAAAAATATTAAAACATAGAGAATAGTTATGTCAAATTTAAGAGAATATATTTTAGCTTTATTTTTATATTGTAATTTTTATAAATCCAAAATTACCCTTTATTCATAAGTTTAAATTTTATTTTAATGCCCTCTTATTTTATTTTTTGACAAATATATATATATATATATATCATGATTTGGAGATAGTACGATCATCAATTTTAAGTATTTCAAATAAAAAAAAAGTTAATAAAATATTAAAACATAGGATGGGAGTATATTGTAGCTGTTTTCATATAGATAAAGGATATATTTTACCAAAAATAAAATGAAGAGTATAAAACTACTAATTTTCCGTAATACTTTTGACTTATTTCTCTCGTATTTCCTTTATTATTATTTTTTTGAAGGCTTTATTTCCTTTATTAACGTACCGTATACAAAAAATTTTCTAAGGACATCTCCAACCATAACACTAAAAATTACACTATTTTGGTAGAATTTTAGCACAAAAATACTTTATACTCCAACCACAACACCAAATATTACACTAAATACTATTCGTTTAATATTTTATTAATATTTCTTTTATCTATTCAATTGATATTTATTGACTATCAATATACTAATAAAATAAGTAAATAATGTCTTGTGTTGTGAATAACACACTCAATATAGTGTAACACTATTCCATTTTACTGAAATGGTGAGATTTTTGAATTCTCATATGGTGTAAAAATTGGAGATGGTCCAAATGAAAATGATCGCCTATTTAATGGCTTAATTTCATTCCTCACCTTATATAAGGCTCCTTTCTTCGCTCTTCTCTCTCACTCTCTCACTGGCAATGGCGGACGCAAACATAATCCATTACGATCTCAACACCGACACCTACCACTACGAGGTGACCCCCGACACCGGAGCCACCGTCGAGGCCGTCATCACCGCCAGCCCCTACGCCATCGACGAGTGGCTCGCCGAGGCCACCCGCTCGCGCCGCCGCCTCACCGTGGGCCTCGACGTCGAGTGGCGTCCCCCCTTCGGCCCCGGCGAGAACCCCGTGGCCACGCTGCAGCTCTGCGTGGCCGACCGCTGCCTCATCGTGATGCTCCTCCACTTCCAGGAGCCCTTGCCGGCGTCCCTCTTCGCCTTCCTCGACGACCCGAGGCACAGATTCGTGGGCGTGGGGATCGCCGGCGACGCCCGCAAGCTGATGCGGGACCACTTCCTCGGGGTGGCTAGCGCCGTGGACCTGGGCGCCATGGCGGCGTGCGCGTACGGCGACCCGGGGCTGAGGTCGGCGGGGCTGCAGGCGCTGGCGCGGCGCGTGGTGAGGCTGAACGTGGAGAAGCCGAGGCGGGTGACGCTGGGGAGGTGGGACGAGCGGTACCTGAGCTCCGAGCAGATCGCGTATGCATGCATTGACGCCTATGCTTCATACTTGATCGGGGAAGCGCTCATCAATGGCTAATGGTTCAACTTGAATGTATATATATATATATATATATCGGTTTAAGTAGGTATCTTCATTAATGCGTAGTATTTTTCCTTGATGTTTAGGGTTTATCTTTGATCGAATGCAAGAAACAGAGGCACTATGTTGTGTAATCTTTGGCAGTGTTAATGCAAAGTGATAATAGCGGCATAAGTCCTCAACCTTTACTCAATTGGGGCGGCATAGCCCCAACCCCATTTAATAGCGGTATAAGTACCAAAAGATGATTTCCGTCCATATTTGACTAACGGAAGTAGTCAACGTTTGCGTGGTCAGCTTCTCATCAACATGGACGCCACGTAATCCGACATGTCACCATACACGTCATCCTCGCGTCATCAAATTTAATGCAATCGCCATTAATTTTGCATTAAATTTGATGATGCGAGGATGACATGTATGGTGACATGTCGGTTTACGTGGCGTCCACGTTGACGAGAAGCTGACCACGCAAACGTTGACTACTTCCGTTAGTCAAATGTGGACGGAAATCATCTTTTGGTACTTATACCGCTATTAAATGAGGTTAGGGCTATGCCGCCCCAGTTGAGTAAAGGTTGAGGACTTATGCCGCTATTATCCCTAATGCAAATATACTATAATCTTGATAAAGAATGAGCTCTGCAATTTGGGACCACTATTAGTGTGCGTAGCGTAGGTTCCCAACTGTAAATATTCTTTTCTTTCTCTGTTATATTTTAGCCAATAGGGCCATGTACACGTTGCAGATCTCCAGTCTCTATTTAATAAAAAGGATTGTTAAGGCAAAAGTGTCAAAACTTGACTCAACATGGATTCAAAGTGAAACAATGATGATAGTAAAATACCTCAAATTAACAAATACTGGGCTACACCTTTTTTTTTTTTTTTTTTTGCATTCAATTTTGTCGATTCTTTAAATGATAGAAGATGTCATGACTTTGAGAGGTATATAATATATATGCCCTTAGTTTTTTCACTTTCCTTTGCCAATCAATCCGTAATCATCCTTAATAAAATGTCACTGGTACGTAGTGCTCTGCTCATAGTCATGGTGATGGTGAGGTGAGCAAATTCACGAGTTTGTAGTATACTGTGATGCTATATCATTTCATCATGCAATGTTTCAGATAATCAGAGAAATAAATGACACACAGACAGACAGAGGCATAGTGTAGTGTGGAATTCCTTTATATAGGACGGTTTGGCTCGAGAGACAGATCGAGATGAAGTAAACTGTGTTTTTTTTTTTTCATGTAAGCTCTTGCTTTTTCGAGTCCAAATGTCCATTTCAATTCAGGGCTAGGCTAGTCTTCCCAATAATATATATTGGCTTCTGATCTGATTGCGTGTATGTGTATCCCATTAGATTTGGATTCCCCATGCTTTGGTCAGACTTTACCTTCCTCTATTCTTACGGAAATAGTATATTTTCAATACTGTTGGAGATGATCTCATTATTTTTGTCGGTCATTGCTTGCACTTGCAAATTTATAAATCCAGTTTGTCGACAAATAAACTGATAACAGGTGGACCGTAGACAATAGTTGTTAATTATATGTAAATATTTTTTGGTGAAAAAATTACCGCCAAATTGCTATGTAAGTTTGGGAAAAGAATGCAAAGGTATCATTCATAACCAATAACAACAATGTCATCCAAAAGATTCAAGAGCCGGAGAGCCGATATCGTCGGTGGTATTGGTTATGAATGTCGCTCTTACAAGTCAATAGCAAATTGTGTCGGAGAAGGCGGTGAATAAATTTTGTAACTGCTTGTCCTAGGTGGACCGAGCTACAAATATACAACGCCAAAGATATAGTGGATATGACTCGATTACATCGATAAAACATGAGAATTATAAATAATATAGTATCATAGCAGCTTGCAAAGCTAAAGGGCCAATTTTATCAGTAAAAATAATAATTATAACTATGGATTATGAATCTAATTTGTCAATACAATAACTAAAACTAGGATATACAGTATAAAAGTGTTACACACACAGTACAGAACCTAGAAAATTACAAAATTTCATGACAATCTCAATTCAACAGACATAACCTAATAAAAATCATGTAACTAGCTGTATACTTAAAACTCGTGAAGAACCTTAAATTACAATGTCTAAAACAAAAAATAATGAATTTCTAAATGGCCGGTGCGGGGGTGAACACTGGAGCGCCAATCAATAAATAGGAAGATTGAAATACATCTGGTTCAAAAACGAAATAATCAAAATACATAAATAACTAATCAATCCCAAAAACACTAAGCATATAAACCATCAGTCAGTCACAAAACTCAAATTTGACAGAGCTCCTAATCACGAGTTGAACCCAAAATCTTACCCAAAAGAACAAAGGACAAATGAGTCTTTGCCACATGGCACTTGGCTGACACGTGGCAAGCCACGTAATTATTATTTTATTTAAAAAAATAAAAAATATATATTTTTAAACGAAATTATTTTTATTTTTTAAACAAAATTATTTTTTTTATTTTTATTTTTTTAATAATAACAAATAAAGAATAATTAAATTTAAATATTCATTATTGGTTATAATTTTATTTTTAAAAAAGTGGGTAGAACGAATTAATTTTCACCGCACACGGTTCACTTGAACTCCGTTTCCGGTCCGGTTCACGCGTCGAATAAAATTGTTTTATATGTTTAATTATAATAACTAATAAACACATACATAATGTTTAAAAAGCCAAGACATAATTATATACACACCGCTTATTCAAAAACAAAAAATAGTAGTCATATTTATATTTAAAGAAAAATTATTTGTATTTGTTTGCATGATATTTTTTTGTGTTTGCATTTTAGAATAATAATAATTGTTTAATATGTTTTTTATTTATTTATATATTATTCTTTTTTTTTAATTTATCGTTAAATAATCATATGATTGATATTGGTTATTATTATTAAACTTATTAAGCGATTCGTTTCACCCGTAAACCGGATCGGAGGCGGAGTTTGAGTGAACCGTGACAGAGATTTTTTTCTTTATTTATTTCGTTTGATCCACTGTTCTAAAATGAATAATTATATTTAAATATTCATTATTGGTTTTTATGGAAAAATAATTTTATTTTAAAAAAAAGTTTTTTTTTTTAAATATTTTTAAAAATATTTAATAAAATAATAATTACGTGGCATGCCACGTGGCAGCCAAGTGTCATGTGGCGTGCCACGTGGCAAAGACTGATTGCCACATAGATAGATATTCTCGGTCAACTCTTAAATGCTAAGTTTGGGTACTTTTGTCGCCATTTACGGAGATTGTATACACAGCAGAGAATTTGACCAAAAGTTGGGTATTTTTACCGCAATTAACCCTAATAAAATTTCCAAGTTTTTAAGATTATATTTACAGCTCATATTTAAACCCTTTATTTTCTCAACTAATCGCAAAAAGCATATAACAGTTAACGAGTTACGAGGCAATTCACAATTCCCCCAAGGCCCCAAGCAAGGAACTTTCGCTCCAAAGAGATACCCCCTCCGCGATTGCACCCCACGCGCCTCTCCTCATAAACCACTCTCTCGCTCTCTCCACTCACTCGCCTCCCTCCATTGACTCTCTCTCTCTCTCCAGTCTCTCCCTCCGATGGCGAACGCGACGATCCGCGACTACGAGCTGGACTCCGACGTCCACAACGTCTACGACGTGACGCTCCCCAACGGCGCCGTCGTCTCCACCGTCGTCACAAACGGCGGCGCCTTCGTCGACGCCTGGATCGCCGACACGTGCCGCACCTTCGCGCCCCTCGTCGTGGGCCTCGACGTCGAGTGGCGCCCCAACTTCGCCGCCAACCAGGAGAACCCCGTCGCCACGCTCCAGCTCTGCGTCGCCGAGCGCTGCCTCGTCGTGCAGCTCCTCCACGCCGTCGACCCCCTCCCGCGCTCCCTCTTCGCCTTCCTCGACGACCCCCGCCACTCCTTCGTCGGCGTCGGCGTCGCCGCCGACGCCGAGAAGATCCTCTGCGACTACAGCCTCGCCGTCCGCAACGCCGTCGACCTGGGCGCGCTGGCCGCGCAGGTGCTCGGGGACCGCAGCCTGCGGTCCGCGGGGCTGAAGGACCTCGCGCGGCGCGTGGCGGGGCTGGACGTCGCGAAGCCGAGGAGGGTCACCATGGGGAGGTGGGACACTCGCTGGCTCAGCTCCGAGCAGGTGAAGTACGCATGCATCGACGCCTACGCTTCCTACTTGATCGGGTCGTCGTTGATTCACGGGTAATGATCGATTCATTGACATTTTTGGGGGGTTTTTGCACACTGGTTTTCGTGGGTGTTGGAAGAACAATCTGTAGATTTCATGGGTGCTCATAGAATCTTCTCTCCATTGGATTTTGCTCGCGGATTTGGGGCCTTTTTCGTTTCTGGGTTTCGATGTTTCTCGTTTCATCCATTGATTTTGGTCAGAACTCTGGTTTTGATTGGGTTTGTTTGGTGGTTTAATCTCTGTTGATTTTGATGAGTGTTAGTACTTTAATCTTTGCTAATTTCAGAATGTTGATTTCAATGGAGGTCTGTGGTAACACTAACATCAAACCCTTGACGGGTGTCTATTCGCTTCGAAATCTTTAATGATTGTTCTTTGTTCTTCGTATATGAATCGGCGTTCTTTCTTTATTCACTCTCATTGCTCATTGCAAAGTCCGGAATTGAATGCGTGTTCTTTGTTAATTACAGAATGTTGATTGGATTTCATGCGTTGTTTATCGCTATGAAGTAGCGGATTTTTGGCGAAACTTAGGTTTTAATGGTGTTTGCTTTAGTTTAATATTTGTTAATTGCCGAATGTAGACTTAATTGGTTGTTAATAATAATTTTTTCCATTGAATTTGATGCTAATGGATGTTAGTAGTGACATCAAAATCGTTAATGTTTGTTCTTTGTTTGGCAATATCTAGACTTAGAAGTGTGTGTTCTTTCGTAACATCAGAATGTAGATTGGTAAGAGTTACCTATCAGAGTATAGTGAAAGTACAATTCCAGAATATAATGAACCAAGTCTCTTGTGTTGGCATCGTAATCTTAGAATTGCTCTCAGGCCTGACAGTGACATGTATGTCCCTGAAGCACCGCGCTCTCTAGAACCCTTTGTTAATACCGCCATGTCCATGTCCCCCGAGCTTCCAAAGCCACGCGAGGACATGTTTGATCTGAATTATCAGGGTCACGCAAGCCTAGAGCGATATAAAATCTCCAAGGCACTGTACCAGTGCCGAATGCCGGAAGGAGCTTTGGTGGGCGATCACGTTCTCAAGATGATTAAGTACATCGAGAGCCTCGCCGACATGGGCTTCCCTATGTGCCAAGAGTTGGCCTCCGACCTGGTCTTGCAATCGCTTCCCCCGAGCTACAATCAGTTCGTGTTGAACTACATCGGGGACGAGATTGTCAAGTCGCTTTCGGAGTTGCTTGGTATGTTGATATTAGCTGAGAGTGACATACAGGAAGCCAAACCCAAAACAGACCCGACAGTTCGGGATGGTAGAGGAGAGGCAAAGGCCAAGGGAAAATTCACCAACAGCCAAAAGTTGGTTGCCAAATCGGTTAAGCCGAATGGCGGGGTCCCCAAGAAAGGCAAGGGTGTTGCTAAAGCGGTGAAACCCAAGGGCGAGGCCAAGGAAGGAAAATGTTTCCATTGCATGGAGACCGGTCATTGGAAGAGAAACTGTACTATCTATCTCGAGGAGTTAAGAAAGAAGCTAGCCGAAGGGGCAACTTCAGGTATTTAGATTATTTAAGTTTGATCATCCATACGGTTCTCGTATTCGACTAATAATTTACGTGGCTTGCAGCAGGAGAATAAGCGTGTTGGCTAAGGTCGAAGTGTCGAGACTGTTTTACCGTATGCTTTATGTTTAAAATTACAATTATTTCTCTATATAAAAAAAAAAAAAATACAATTATTTCCCGTTTACTTAGAATATGATTTTTCATTATAATGTTTAAAACATTGTGAGTTCTTAGTTTATGTGATTATAAATGAAAATATTGATTTAAGCATTTTGATGGTGTTTTTATTTCTGAACTTGTGTGAATGAGCTGTGCCTGTGCTACTGCTAAGCATGCTCAATGACAATATCTCAGGCCATGTCAAATTAGGGCTGTCTCGAAAACCCGGAATCCGGTTAAAAATCCGTATCCGATCTTAAAATCCGAATCCGAATCCGTATCCGAAAACCGGATCCGGATTTAAAACCGGATTCGGATACAGGTTTTAATTTTATAAAATCCGGATATCCGTATCCGGTTTTAAACCCGGTTTCTATTAATATTTTTTTTAATTTTAATAATATGTTTTAAACCCGGTTTCTATTAATTTTATATGTATATTGTGACAATATGTATTAGATTTGTTCGGTTTTTTGGACAACGGGAAAATATGTAGACTTGTACGGGTTTTTTAGTTGTTAAAATTAACTTTTTTTTAAATAAATAAAAACCGGATCCGGATATTCGGATAATATCCGGATCCGGTTTTAAAACCGGATGCGGATGCGGATCCGGGTTTTGAAAACAGATATCCGGATTTCCGGATATCCGGATATCCAGAAATCCGGTTTTTCGGATTCGGATCCGGATATCTATTTTCGGATATCCGGTTTTTCGGATCCGGATTCGGATAGTTCCGAAAAACCGGATATCCGCTCCGGTTACACCCCTATGTCAAATGTCAATAATTAATCAATTCAATAATATATCTTCTACACAAATATACTTCTTCAATTAAAAATTCTTGAAAATTACATTTATAGCTAGACTAATAGGAGATCTTAAAACTAAACCTTTTGTGCTCATGTCATTGTTGCTTTTGTAACTCCTGCTGTTAGATGACGAGAAGCTGGTTTGCTAATTGCGGTAAAAAAATACTTAAAAACTCTTCAAAATTAGAGCGGCATTTTCTCAAATTTTTAATTGCACAAAATAAGTTCCTGAAGGTCTCAATTTGATGGTAAACACTAAACATCGTAACATATTGTTTTTATAAAATCCATAAAAAATCAGAACTTCCATCTTACTGGTATGTTAAGAGTAATGGGTTTACCGATGATTTTCTCGAAAAAAAAGTACACCGATAACTAGAATTACCAATTAGATTTTACGGATAACCTTCAAAAAATATAAATTTCATTTATAATTTCATTACATAAAATATAGGGATAATAGCGGCAAAAAGTGTGCAAATAAGTGGCCAAACCGATTTAATATCGGTATAAGTAGCCAAAGTTTACCAGACCGTGGACAGTACAAATTCCATCTATTTCATGTCAACGCCGTTAGCCACGTCATTTCCACAAGTGTTGAGCTTTGGCCACTTATTTGCACACTCGGCCTAACTTTAGCCACTTTTGCCGCTATTATCCCTTATTTTTTTGCGTTCCAAAGTATTTTTAAGGTTTATCTAGATTTTTTTTTTCTTTTTCTTAAGATTTGACTAAAACTTGATTTCCGAAAGAACTGATTCCGTTTTTTAAATTTAGAACGATGAATATCACTTTCAATTTTGAAAACATTAAAATGTGTTATCGGTTTCACATGTAATTTACGATCATAGGATTTGACATAAAACCTCTACATATTTAATTGTTAGGGACCATTATTTTATTTTATTAATATTATTAATTTTATGAAATTTTATTGTACCATGCTTTAATGGCCTTAGTCATTTGAAATCACCACACATAACTTACGAAAAAAAAAAACCATTTTTGTTAACTTTGCGCAAAATGTAGGGGTTACTAGTGATTAGTTTAGCCTCTCCATGCTTGGAAGACTTACGCTCTGTTTGGTTCACCAGGGTACGGGATAGACAGTACTAACAAATTTTTGAGGTTCTCGGCCCTGTACAAATTACCTGATCATGATTTAGGGGTCGAAATAGAAAAAATTAAAAGAAAACCATCTTACGTAACAAGAAATAGAACAAGAAGTTATGAGTCACTTTCACTAATCTCAAAACCCATATCAAATCATTGGTGCTACTGTTAAATTTTTTATTTTTTTAAATGGTATCTTCGTGTGCCAAACTATTAACCACGAAGCCTTGGCATTATAGACCGAAAGACTACTTCATCCAGTAAAATTTCATTTAAATTAATAATCTCAATAAAATAATATTACTAAGTATCGATTTAGTCCCGGCTCTAACTAACAATGTTAGGCCAAAATTATTAACGAGATTATCATTTTTTACAAAGTTTTTAAAACACTACCCATTTTGGTACATTTTAATATACATAATGAGTAATTTTTTAAAAGAATATATTGTGGCTAAATGGGTATTTCCTATAAGAAAATTTCGGGTCTCTAACAATTAAATATATCTCAATAAAATAATATTACAAAGTCTCGACTTTAGCCTCGACTCTAACTAACAATGGAAGTGAATAAGGAATATTAAATTAAAAAATTGTATAATATAGCAGAACAAGAGAAGTTAACCAATAAAATATGAGAGAGAGCCCACTTTCCAAAATTTGTATCACAACTTGTAGATATTCTTTAGCGAGTTCTTTTTTTTATATGGGCTTAAAATACGATGTCGCAAGGCCTAATTGTTCAATTATTTCTCAATAAGAGTGCTTGGGCCGGGCCTGGCTTATCGTATCTTAACACTCCATTGAAAGAGATTAACTGACAGACATCTGCAAGCTCGAATCAGGGAAAGAAGGCGTGGCGGGCCAACATCAGCAGCGAAGACATCGACGAGAAGTCGACGAAAGACGCTCTCTCTGCCGTCCCGACCGAAGAAGTCTTGTTCGTCGACAAGTCCAAAGGTCTGAGATTTTGCTCTCTTGTTTGGATTGGAACTTCAGTTTCTGCGAAGAAGAAAGCATGGTGATGCGTGTTAGGATATCTTAGTGATGCATTGCTTTAGGGGTGTTTCTATGATGTATGTCGTTACGAATGGAACTGACTTGCTTTATTTCTCACTAGGAGGCCTTGGGCGTTGCCCCAAGCTGCCCAGTGCAGGGCCGGGCCTGATTATAGAGATTCGACCAATTGAAATTAGGTTGTAGAATTTGTGATCAATCTTTGAGTTTGTGTCTAAGAGTTGGATTGATTAGATTAGGTCTATATGATGAATTTTACTTAATATTGAATTAAGATTGGATTCAGTTTTCTAATCCGTTAAACTTAGAAGTGAAAGTTTTAATCCTCATCCCGTTTCAGCCCGGTCCCGGCTCATTTCTGCCCCGGCCCTAACCCGAAAATCGGATTTTTTGGTCTAAAAATCAAGTTCCACGTCTATTCCGGTCTTGTAACAGTAAAAAATCGTAGCCCCCTTCAATGTGATTTTCTTGATCCGCCGCTGCTAACGGGTATATACAGAGGGCGGAACGGGTACATAATGATGAAGTTTTCGTAGGATTTGTAAAAATTGGTGCCAATCGTGCCACTTCGATTTTATAAGTATACCGCAAAATCGATGGGGGGATATTGATCGGTTTTCGTAAAATAAATTTAAGTATTTTTGAGAAATAAGAAAAATCAGAGATTATAAGAAAAAACTTGAACTTCTGATGAAAAATGAAGTTTCAGAGGGGTTTTTAGGGATTATATATGGGTATATGAAAAAACTGAAGAAAATATGAGATATCTTGAGAGCGATCGACGTTGCTCTCCTGGAAAAGATCGGGATTGTTTATCGTTTATTGTCTTCTATAGGAGCTGTGTTTGGTTCCTATCACTAAGATTCTTGTGGAGTTAATCGATGTAGTAGAACCTCGTGAAATTAATAAACTCGATTAAATAATACTTTGTATAATCCCCACTCTGACTAACTTTACTAAATTGGTATTCATAAATTAATGACCTCAATAATATAATAAAATTCTTGATAAGTAATTACTATATTAACAAATACACGAGAACTTGTAGTTATAGTAAATTTAACGCTTATAACCTTGCTAAGAAGACTTGAAACCGAGATGATATGAAGTAATTGATTATCTATACATTATAGTCGTAGTCCTACTATATGATTTAATTACGTGTATTAATGTTGAATTGTTTTTCAGATTAGAGTGATGAAGAACAGTTTTGCTGAAGAGCTTTACTCGGAGAGCTTAAAGATGTCAAACCTAGATTTGAACTCATCACCAAGTATCCAGAATAAAGACTTTTCGTTTCCGCAAGGTGTGACATATTAATGTTGTTTTCGGGAATTATAAATAAATATTTTTCACCAAGCTACGGGATTATAATGATTAGAATCCAAGGACTTAGAAGTTATTTTCATGTTTTCTTTCAGATTCTGGCTTGGATGATTCCTTCGATGACGGAGAACCTTTCGGCGATGGTTCCGATGATGAACTGAAGAAAAAGTCTGATCTGGATAGGGAGTGGCAGTCGAGACGCAAGCAATTCCATACGGTATTTTGAAAAATCTGAACTTTAGTGCCCTTAAATTTCTTTAAAGCAGAGCTGACTTTTTTTAGAGGTATTGGTGCTGTTGGCCCTTATTTTACGTGGGGTATGCGGATTTTGCCCCTCCGTTCCAAAAAAATAGTAGAAATGGCGTTTCTTGTATAATGGATGTGCAGATTTGGCTCTCTCGATTTTGAAATGGCACAAACGGCCCCCTCCTTTAGTAAATAACATAAACAACATAAATGCTAAACCCACACAAAAAATCATAAAGGAGGAGCATATCCGCTGATTTTTAGGAACCGAGGGGCCAAATTCGCACATTTATCATGAAAAGAGGGGTAATATCCGCCATTTCTAGAATGGAGGGGCCAATAGCACAGATAACTATTTTTTTAATGGGGTACCGACACACGTATACATACAGAATTTTAATTCAGAAACGGGCAACTAGTATTTAATTCCTAAGATTATGCTTTATTTTAATACAAAAGATAATCATTTAATGTAGTAGGTGTTATTTAACAGTACAATATTATCAACCCTGGTGCTTAATTTGTTATAATAAATTGTATTTTTATTTTGCCGTGCGTTTTAAAATTTTGTAGATGGGATATCGTGACGGTATCATAGCCGGAAAAGAAGCATCCGCACAAGAGGGATATAACGCCGGCTATAAGAAATCATTTTCGGCTGGATACAATTGGGGTGTTGTCAGAAGCATTACCAGGTAAATTTTAGAAAACATGATCAAATGTATTTGGTACAATCATTCTTCGTTATTTTAAAAATTCATCAACAAGTCGTTTTTTTCCCGCTCGTGCAAAGTGCGTTGGCTTCACTCCCGGATGATTTGAAGGAAAAAATGCTAGAAACAGAAGATAAGAGAATGGAGTTTCGGAAATTGCATGATTCTACACGGTCTCTTTCATCTACCGAGGCTCTGACTTTGTTCAACGATTCTATTGCGGTCAGAAGAATTTCAGAACATGATCAACATCCCGACGTGATCCTCTCTCATAAAGATGATCTCTCGAACCAAAGTCTTCTGGAACGCTACGGTGGCGAGCTTCAATCTATTCTTGAGTCTTCGGAAATTAAAGTTAAGTTTTTTAGAGGATAAGACTCATTCCATGGTCGGGATTAATCACTATGTGTCACGGTTTTTTTGTTCTTCCATGATTCGGGAACGAGCAATGGATAATTACATGATATACTTATTTGTGGTGTAAATTTTTCAGATGAAATTTACTAATTCTCTGATACTTGCATACTACATAATCTGCTGTAATTTGATAGCATTTTAGGTCCGTGATATATTTTGCACTATTTTAATTGCATTTTGGCTCTAAATTTTTTCTATTTAATCGCAAATAAGTGAGATAAAATTTTGCTAATTATGATTTGCATCCGAAGAAATCACCCCCAATAGCTAGCTTGTAGGTGTACCACATAGGTAATAAACCGATTAAGATTGTATTTTTTCGACGTGAGACTTATCACGTAAGTTGATATCGAAAACTGATACAACCTACGACCGTGATCTTGTTACGGGAGCCGTTCGGTTGTGACGAAAAATCTTGTAAATCGAAAAAAAAAATGTTCACATCTTGCACTGATCCTAAATTCTTTCTAACTTTGGGAGAAATCAAAGTCATTTAGTTGAAAAGATGATTACTATTTACGCGAAGGGACATATTTATATGTTACTCGTAAATTACAGCCGTATTTTTCTTCACGGGTTTTCTAATTGCAACCATTAAGCTTAAATTGCTGAAATAATTACTGACTTGCAAAATAAATCTTATGAATCCGGGTATGCATCACCGCCCACTCCTACTCCTGCCCGTTTGTTGCTTGGGCCAATGTTAAGTTTCCGTCTCCGACAAGTCTTATCAAAGTATGAACACATGTCAACGCCCGCTTCTGAGGGCTCGGCCCGCTAGTAACTTGTCCCGATGTTACGTTTCCGTTTTCTATAAAGTCTTATCAAAGTACGGAAACGTATCAACGTGTTTATCAGATTTGCATGTCACACAAATTCTTAATATTAAGAGGTCTCATAATAAACTGTTATGGATGATATGAAAGTCACCATAAGAAACTCAAATACCAAATGCCATAATGTCATTACAGTAAATAACATGAAAATAAATAAATCACTCTTACATGATCACACAACAAAGCTTGTTGTTCTCTCTTGCCATGGAGTTTCACCTTTCCTTCACCAACAAGGCATCAACTACAAAACAACGAGAAACAAAATTCAATGACATAACATTAAGAAACAATTTAGGAACAAGTGTTTGGTTATAATCTCTCTACCAATGTGGGTTTCTTCTCTCAGCTGCAAGCTTGGATCGGCCTAATTGCGAGTGGAAACACGGGCGAGGAAGGATGGTGGTGGCGGTGGTGGCTCGGACGCCGGAGCTCGAAATCGGTGATCGGAGAAACGGTCTCGAATGCTTCGATGAGCAAAGAGACTCGCTTCTTCCTTGCTGGCCCGAGCTTGGTCACGGTCTCTTGCAGTGCTCGGTCGATCATCCAATCCCCGGGGTTTTTCCTCTCGTCCATATCTTGATGCTTCAGATCGACCGTTTCTCCAGCCGGATCGGTTACCGGAGGAAGGTAGTTCGGCTCTCTCGGGTTGAAATCGCTCGACGGATCTTCGTCGTCCTGTATCCCTCTCTTTCCTCTGCTCCACTTGATGCTCGGTTCTTCGCTGGAGCTCTGTTGTTCATGAGAGAATGGCGGGCTCGGTTTTGATGCTCCATTGTTTTTCTCTTCCGTGATCTCGATCTCGTCTTCGCCAAGCTCTTCCGCTTCTGTTTCTTGACCAGAACTTTCTTCAGCCTTCATAACAACTTGTTCCTCGGATTCCTGTTTAGTCTGAGACGATAAATTGGAGTTCCCGGTGTCTTCGGCTTCTTCCAATGCGTCGTGAGGCTCGCCTATCTCGGAACTCTGTTCTGTCATCTCTCCCGCCTCGTGCTCTTCGTAAACTTCAGTGATTACTTCACTTTCTCCAACGATCGAGTCCTTGAACTGATCTTCGTTCCCGGAAAGTTTCTCAATCAACGAGCTCTCGTCAAATTCATCTCCCGAACACGCACTTTCATCAACTTCAAGCAGATCAGAAACACTATCCTCCATTTCAGCCGAGCTTCCGAAACTCGATTCCGTCATATAATCGACCTCACTTGAAGCCTCCGATTTGTTCTCGATCTCAAACACCGGAAACTCTCCTTCTTCCCACTCCATTTCGGAGCCGCTTTCCCCGGAAAAGCTTCCCCCGCTCTCGTCTTCTCTCTCCTTAGCCCGTTCCGCGTCAAAATCCTCTTCAATCCCGGTTTCTGATTCACCAATCTCCTCCGAGAATCGCTCCGGAGATTCCTCGATGTCGATTTCAGACCGCGGACACCCGTCGGAGAGGCTCTCAGCGACTTGTTCAGACACAAAACTGCTCTTAATCTCAGTTTCCGCGTAGATTTCGACGAAGAAATCCAATCCAACTTTCTCCCGAGCTTCTTCTCCATCAGTATTCTTCTGTGTTTTCAAAGCGCGTCGGCTTGCCGACACGAAACGCTTCAATGGAGGTAGAGAAGCGTGCTTGTGATGATGACCGTTGAGAGAGCAGTACGTGTACGGACAAACCTTCACGACGGAAGTACCCTCCAACTCCGACCCGCCATCCTTGAGCTTCAAGTAATCGGGAAACTTCGAGTCCTTGAGCGTCGACGAGCACGTAGCTCTCTGCACGACGACGTTCGACGACGGTTTCCTCGGAGGCTTAAAACTCACCGTCTTTGTCAAATTTCTCACAGCAAGCTTCGAGTTACTAGTCACTCTCGCCGGCGACTTTCTAGCCTCAAAGCAGCTTGTGGCCTTCATGTAGTTCGGCGACTTCTCGACGATTTTCTCCGCTGCGACGATAGGAGGCCGAGACAGGCCCTTCCTTACGAGAGTCGACGATGGCGATGAAGACGCTTTTAGGCTCTTTTGACCGACGTCGGAGAGCTTGACGGGCTTGGATTTCTTCATCATCTTCTTCTTCACCTCCGTCCCTCGGGGAGAGGGCGGTTTTTCGGGGTTTAGGCGGAGCCAGGTTTGGTGATCATGGCCTTGATTATCAGCTAGGATGATTCTAAGCTTGTCAATGGATTTTCCTTGAACCATAATCACAAGCCAAGCTTGTTTTTGTTGATCTTTCTTTCTTTGCTTGGAGATCAAGAATTCAAAGGCAAAGAAGGAAAGAAACACTCTCCTTCTTCAACCAAAAAATGGTGAGAAAGGAGATTCTTTGATCCCAAACAACCAAAGATTCTCCAATATTGGAGTTGGGTTTTCTTTGGTTTGAAGTGGGTGCTATTTTTTATTTTTATTTTATTGTTTGTTTTATGTGTTTTTAGCATATGATATTTGAATAATATTTGGAGATAGGAATTTGATGCTGACTTTTACTAGAAGGTGGATTTTTTTTGGGCAATTAATTTGTATTTTTATATTAGCATGTGTGACATAAGGATTTCCTTCAAATAGGGCAGTGACTTGTTTCTTATGTTTATTAATGTTGTGACATTATTTTCTGCTTTCTTTTGCGTATTATATTTGTGTCTTAGTCATGATTGGATGTCCCAACATAATAAAGTAATTGTGGGTTGACGAAAATGCCCTTCGTTTTAGCTATGGATAAGCATCATTAGAAGGGTGATTTTAATGGAGATTGTACGCGTTGTCGCGTTGTATCTTGCTAACAACAATCATTGTTTGATTAGCTCTAATAATTCATGAAGTCCTGAAAGATTCTCAGCTTTAGAGCAACTCCGGCAGAATTTTCCAAATTATTTTCTAAAGCTATAAAAGCGAAGGATTAGAATTGAATACCCGAACCATATTTTACAGATCCTAAGTATGGGGTGACATACCATAGGCGGAACCGTAACAACAGGTCCGGGCATTAGGCCCGAACCACAACCACTCGGCCAAACCTTGGCCGAGCTCTTGCTAGACGCCAAGAAGGAACTCTTTAGGATAGTTCAATTGTTTCTGAATCGAATTTATTTGTGTAATTATTGATTCATTTATAATTGGGTCTTTTCTTTATTAATGAGAGTTATCTAAATCCTAGTTAATTCATTGTCGTTCTAATTAAGACAAGATTGAGTTCGATAGTTCTTCGCGTTGAATTTGTGTTCACTGTCTGTCGATCGATTTTCCATCTTATCTTATAATGAGATCAAGGTCTAGGACCGTGTCACCGTACTAGCTATGTTTTTAAGTTATTATGATGGCAGAAAAAAAAAAGGATTAGCTTATACATTGACTATTTACATTTTAAACAAAATAAATTACTTGCATAATATGTTTGATAAATTAGAGAATATAGTTAAAATACCTTTTAACTATTTTAGCTGAAAATGACTAAAATTATAATGTTGTTGAAGTTGCCCTTAGAGATCCTTATTGTGATAAGAAAGTAACCAAACAAAAATGGGTAAACTGCGGCTAATGTACCCAATGTTTGATTTTCTGCGGATTATGTACCCAATGTTTATTTTTGGCGGCTAATGTACTCAATGTTTGATCCGTTAGATATTTTTGGGTTTTCCGTTAGTTGACCGTTAGAGAGTTATATATACACTTTTCGTATTTTTGACATAACTCACTCATTTTTTGTCCAAATTTTATGCACGACCTATGGTTGGAAAGATAAGAGATAGATCTACAACTTTAATGTTTTAAGTTTTGTAAAATAAGTTTTAAAAAAATACGAAATTTCAAGTACAACGTAAAACTGGACATTAGTTTAATGCAAAATATTTGTTTCGAGCAAATTTTAATATACTTAATGACTTTTTATGATGAAACGTAAAAGTAAAAAGTTCTACATAAATGTTTTATCTTTCTAACGGATGTTTATTTATAAATTTTGGATAAAAAACGAGTGAGTTATGCCAAAAATATGAAATATTATTTCACATCACATTTTTTATATTTTTGTCATAACTCACTCATTTTTTTGTCCAAAATTTATAAATAAACAATCGTTGGAAAGATAAAAAGTTTATCTACAACTTTTTAGTTTTACGTTTCATCATAAAAAGTCATTAAGTATATTAAAATTTGCTCGAAACAAATATTTTGCATTAAACTAATGTCCAGTTTTACGTTGTACTTGAAATTTCGTATTTTTTTAAAACTGATTTTACAAAACTTAAAACATTAAAGTTGTAGATCTATCTCTTATCTTTCTAACCATAGGTCGTGCATAAAATTTGGACAAAAAATGAGTGAGTTATGTCAAAAATACGAAAAGTGTACATATAACTCTCTAACGGTCAACTGACGGAAAACCCAAAAATATCTAACGGATCAAACATTGGGTACATTAGCCGCCAAAAATAAACATTGGGTATATAATCCGCAGAAAATCAAACATTGGGTACATTAGCCGCAGTTTACCCAACAAAAATCTCATAATTTAGCCGCCATTGTAAATATTGATTCGTATGAACTGTAATTGATGGAACTAAAAAAAGAGTGAACTTTCGCGCAATGATATGATGTTTTAAGAGGGTTATATTTAACAAAGTAAATATGGTCAAAACTAAAACTATGTTTTCGATTTGGCCACTATTCAATAAAATCCGGAACCGTAGGATAAATCCGGCTCCGGATTTAAATTTTATTAATAGAAATTGATTATGCTCCCTTATCTGCATGTGTTTATTTATCGGGCATCAAGTGATTAAACTAAACATTAACTAAAAAAAGAAGAAGGTACTCAATAAAAAAGTATGGATGAATATTGGGGTTAGTGCGGTAATTAAGCATGTAACGTCACCACACCACGGACAAAGTTTCATCTTCAGGCGAAAAGAAGGTAGGGCGGTTGCATTGTGGGCCCATGGTCGGCGATGATGGGCTGCCTACGGGCCCCACAATGGGCACAACACAAGGGTACTTTTGATATTTAACACAGACGCTCCTCTTCACAATCCCGACCCGACGATAATCCATACAATATATATATGTTGGCCCACTTTGAAAGTCGCCACCACTCAAGTATTGGAATTGCAGAGTGCTTTTGGATCAAAATTCCAGCCTTTCGAAACTTGGCCCGAGATTAAAAAGAAGTGTTATACAAAATTAATAGTATTTTTATTGATTTGTTGATAGGCAACGAGTTCATTGATTTTTTTTCCTACATTAAAAAATATCAACGGGTTAATTTATATAAAAAATAACATTTTATGTAGATATACATTCATTTTATATAAAAATACTGATTTACATTGTAAAATAATAATAAGGATATATCAATAATGTAAAGCACAATGTATATTAATGTATATAAATACCACCCACTAATATAGTAGTATATAGTATATATCATCCGGTTTTCTAACCATTAGTTGAAATAAACGACACAAGTTAAATTGAATTTGATTATATTTGCAGTGGGTCAACGATATAGGTGTAGTTTTGATATTCACTTGTTTTGTAGTTTTTATTTCCAGTTATATTTTGGTTCAAGTTCTTAAAAATGTTTTCAACTTTCTTATCTCTCATTTTTTTTAATGGTATAGGAATTCAAACAAACAAACACATTAGATGAATACCTTTTTATAAACCCTAGTACTTGAATGTAGGAGCAAAAATTTCGCTGGGATATTCCAATTTTTATTTACTTATTGGTTAAGATTGACAAATCGTAATAAGAGAAGAGAATTGAATATTTAATTAACCTACACACTTATACACAACATGTCGGTCAGCTTAATATAATTAAAAATAATTGCGGCATAAAGATTTTTTTTGGTCTGTTTAAAGACTTAATGTTTGATTTTCTATATAACTTTGCCTATCCAACCCTCTTTATATATATATATATATATATATATATATATATATATATTTATTTTCCATTTAACACCCGACACATCAAATCTTAAAGTTAATTACATAGTATATGTTTCACTACACAATTAAGGTGAATAAGGTAACCCAAAAAAACTATATCTGCATGTAGATATTTTATTTAGGTTTAAATATTAAAACTACATTGTACAAAGTTACATGCCAATAGCCCAAGCTTATAGCTAGTAATTCTCTATCTATAAAATTTATATTAGTAAGAATTTTTAATATTGATTATTTTGATAAACAAAAAAAGTCCTTAAATTTAGAAAAATAATTCATGTTACTTTAAAAAAAAAAGTAGAAAAAAAATTGATGTTACGTAAAGAGAACTTGCCTTAAGTAACAAATAAATTCCTCTCTCTCATCTTTACTTGCCTGCACCTTTGCACGTATGTGTGGATAAAGATCGAAAAAAAAAGCTAACATAGAAATGATATTTATGCTATCTGTATATGCACCAAATAGTAATACGAGATTATGGAACACAAAGCCACGTGTAACATGAGCTTGCACGTTCAAGGAACATCATAATTCAACATACGAATAATAGCTCTCTCTTATTATCACTTATTTTTGTGGTTGATATCATGTATATATAATTATGTATTTGTACATATTCTTCTCTTATTATCATTTTTGTCTGAGAATGTTCTTTCTTTCTACGTACTTCCATTTTTCTAGCTCATTGTCTCATCACATTCCATCTTCGTTTGTTCCCCATATATATATAAGTGTTTTGATGGTCACTTTATATTATATTATATATATATATATATATATATATATGTATAGTACGTATTGGCTTCCCTTTTTCTTATGTATTATAACAGCCATTAGTTTCTAGTGAACGTTGTCAAGAATCAACTCGCATGTTAGCCATTTGTTTCTTAATCTCCTACAAAACCTCTCAAGAATTAATGGGAAGAAAATAAATTAGAAAGAATAGTGCAGTGAGAAGACAAAATATATACGCGTAAGATTATAAGCTGACATAAATACAAAGTTAATCTTCAATAAATGAAGTAGAGATGCAAAATAATAAAAAGGGAAGGATTTAAGAAGCATAGTGCTAACTTTGTCAAAAGGTAAAAGAAAAAGAAGAAGAAAAAAAGTAGGTTAATGCTCTTTATAAAGATTTCAGTGGCGTCTTTAGGTGTTATGTTTACACGAAAAAATAATATTTTTTTTAATGTAATTTAAAGACAAATAACTTATTTTGAGGATCTGCTTTTCCAACTAGAATTCCGGACATGGCAAGCAACCTTTCTTCAGCAAAGTTGCATAACTTCACAATCACAATCACAATATATAATAATAAAAAAGTGTCAAAGCTTGTCATATAATTGAAAAAAAAATTCATTTTTAATTCGGCGGATAAATGTTAATATTTCAATAAAAACATAGCATTTGGTATATATCATCGTATAAATAAATAAAAATCCTAAAGAGAACTGCTACAACGTTGACTAGTACAAAAAATAAATCATGAATTTACTATAACATAATGTTGAATTTAGACCATAGACTGATACAAAATAAATCAGGAGGAAAATTGACACAAAGTAATTAACCAAATAACAATTTTTTCTCAACAGCACTTTTTTTTATTAAATTATTTTTTCAAATAATCATGAAAACACCGCAACGACGCCAAGTTGAGCTCATGATTCTTTTCAATTCCTACATATAACTCGCTAAACTCATTGTGTATTAAAAACAAATTATAACCTAAGGGATTTATAATAATGATTTGAGTCACACCATTAACTAACTAACAACGAGTCGGATTATATGTTGTCGTCGGAACATTGCTGCAACTTCACGTCTCCTACGAGGAAGGAACATGGGCGAACGGCAAGCTAAAGTAGGAGAAGCCGGACAAAGTAAGCAGGAACAATAATATTTAGTAGTTATACATTAAAATGATAATAGGGTATGCCACATTTTTTTTATATGCTTGACAATTTTCTGTAATTATTATTTAACTCTATATGTACATTACATTATTTTTAGAATAAAGTTATGTATTGCATTGAATAGAAATGCCCAAGAAGAAGAAGGAGACAATAGACAGAGAAGCAAATTAAGGGGAATGAAATATCAATGTGTGTAGCATTTTTGTTGGTCAATCTGACTCCAATACGCTCCATCCCCACTCATGTATGTCCCTATTCAACTTCAAATTTATTTGAATATTTTTTACCCTAAAATATTAATCACGACTCATGAGATATCAAGGAGATGTATTTCAATTTTATTATTTTTAAATGATTAATATTCATAAAACTATTATTTTAAATAATATATGTGAGTACACCCGTCGGTTATAGCTTAGCCAATAAAATCAGATCACCACAAATAATTACCATTTTTTTTTAAAAACCTACAACTTACGCCAAAATCCGATCAGCATATAAAAAAACCTAAAATACGCTTGTGGCTTGTTGGTTATTTGTAATAATTTTTTTTGATCATCACAAATAATCTTAAATTTTTAAAAATCTATAATTTACCTTTGACCCGTGACCGGTCCACTGACCCCTTAATAATGGTCATCAATAAATTATTAGTTATCAGGCCTTTTAAACCTTCTGAGATGTGCATGACCCAAGGCCCAAAATACATCTTTTGGGAGAGAGAATGAAAAAAACCAAAGTACAATCAAATGATCAATATATGTGAAGGGATCCAAACACCACATCCCACAAGTATTTGACTTGATGATGATTTACCATTTTTTTTAGGGTATCTAGGAATTAAAATTCTAATCACTTTGTTCTTTGTAGAAGATTAGATACAATCCAAATTTAAATAAGGAACTAAATGTATATACATCATTTGGCACAAATGAGTTTTTGAGTCATACCCAAATTAGAGATTGAAGAATCAATAATAAAAACAAAATGGTTCTTCACATTTGGTCTTAGAATTTGAGGCCCAACGTTATTCGCGCTTAACTTTTTGTAGTAAAACCGAACCTGAAATCTGATCAGTCCAAGCTAACCCGAAGTAGGTTGCAGTAAAAAAAAAAAACTTTTGTAATTTTTTTTTTAACATTTTTTTGTAAATTATGATTTAATTATTTAATTCATATTGATATCTACCATGATTTTTAAAGAATATTCTTAAACATTCAATCCATAAAATTCAGTCAGTGGAATTGTCAATTACCGTTAACCTGTAATATCTGATCTGTAAACTCATTTTTATAAAAAGTATTTTAGTGACATCAAATTAGTAACGAAAAATTAATAAAATCATTTTATCAATTTTTTTTATCCGGACATTAATGTCAACAGATAATATGTGACAAAATGAAATTGTCACATATTAGCTATCTTTTGGATTTAAATCGACAGTAAGACACACATTTTACCTTTTACGGTTTGCAGATTGAATATGAAATTGTTCGTAAAATACAAAAATGCCGAAAATAGAAAACTACCGGCCTAAAATTCAGCTAAAAATCCAAGACCTCACTACGAAACGCTGAGATTTGCTCGTTGGACCGTTTTCGAATAAGACAGTCCGGTATTTTCATAGTTTTTAGCTCAATGGGACCAGTATTTTCTCATTACATTGGAGTCCTCTACGACTACTACATAATGGTCATTGAGCAGTCAATAATTGAATAATCTCAGCTCTACATACAATTTGGTCTCTAATCGACGGCTATATCAGTTACGGGCCGCCATGTGCAGCATTTAAGTTTATTATATTAAATAATTATGTTAAACCATGGCGGCTCACCAACTTAAATACTACACAGATATATTGAAAATCAATTTCCACATAAGTAATTACGATTTTTATTCTTGCTTGTGAAAGTAATTAATGGAGTTTAGTGTCGCTTAAAAAAAAAAAAAAACCTTTTTGGCCGCATAATTATCTATTTATAAAGAAGAAATAAAGAGAGAAAAAACTAACAATTGTTTATATATATGATTTATATTCTCATTTTTTTTTCAACAATAGAGCCCACCGCCGATATTAAAAGCGTATAAAGGACACTAATTTGAGTTTGCCGTATTCTTTTTATAGAAACCGATGAATACGTTTAATCGACTACATGTTTTTGGTAAATGGAACCAGTTGCGGTTTGCATCTAAGAAATCACCATCGATAACCGATTGTACTGTTTAGAAGACATGTCATGTTTTTTTTCTTTTTCAAATGATATTTGTATAGGCGATTTTTTTTTCGTTGTTATATGTAGGGTTATTATTTTTGTTTAGCTAATTTATAGTTTTGCGCTTTTGGTAATTATATTGATTACATTTTCTGGTAATCGAACTTAAAACAAAATATTTGAATATTAGTAAAAATATCTTTCTTTTACCTCAATATAACACGGGTCTTAATTTTAAAAGTGAAAGACAAACTAGAACTACGGTTTTCACTATCCAATTTAATGTCTGTACCGAGGTTAATGGCAGATGAACTCAATATAAGTGCTGATTTTTACATTTATATTTACTTGATTAATTTCAATTAAGAATAAGATGAACTAAATTAAGAGAAGCCAGTGCTGTAGGTTTAACAGTTTATTAAATAGTATTTTCTATGTCTTGTCAATGTCGCCACTTGTAGTTGCTCAACTATAGTTTTCATTTTAAAAATATATCCACTTTATAATAAATAGATTCACTACTTGTAACTAAATTTGTATATAAATAGGCCTAATCTACGATCCTTGGAAACGCAAACCAACAAACTTTCATCGTCTTTACAATCTCTAAACTATACCATATATATATATACACACACAAACTGACACACAGCTCTAAGTATTTTCTGAGTTTATACTTGTCGTTTTAACCTCATAGATAAAAGTCATGTCGTTTGGTGAAACCCGATTACAAGATACAGATCGCCCTTTGGCCATCTTTACTCCCAGTATTTGGGGTGATCATTTCATGACAAAACCTTCCGAGGCAATGGTATATATATATATATACACACATTATATTGCTTTTGTTACTATTCTATACAGTGCTGTTTATTTATTCCGTTCCAAAGAAATCGGAGTCAGAAGTTCAGTTTCCGACATCGAAACAGAGCTTTCATTCCGAAAATAAAAGCAGAAATGCATAAACGAGGAAATATGTAATTTCAGTTTTAAGTTTTTGAGTTATGATTTTTTTTTTTTTTAAATTTGTCTTTTTTGTATTTAGAAATATAGATTAAATGGAATCGATAAAGGAAATTCTGAATCCCTATCTACATCACTGATTTTACTTGTAATGATTTTTTAATTATAAATGTGATTTTCAGGCGGTAGTGAACACAGAAATTGTTGAAAGGGTGATGGATGAGTTGAAGAAAAAAGTGTCAAAGATGTTTGAGGTAAATATCATTCAAAGCTCTCGCGAGATGATAGACCTCGTCGACGCAATCCAACGGCTCGGATTGGCTGGCTATTTTGAGAATGAGCTTGAAGCAACTTTGAAGAAACTGTACGATGCTGAGACTGTCGACGAGCACTACGACGCTGACTTATACACAGTTGCTCTTCGTTTTCGATTACTTAGACAACAAGGCTATATTGTTTCATGTGGTGAGTAAATTGAGATCTTAATTACATCGTTACCAAATTATAATTTTTGATAATAAATCACACTACGAAAACAATAAAAATAAAGGAAGATCGCGAACAAGATTTATATGTAAAATGTCAATTTGGGTCGCAAACGATACTAACATTCTTAATATGATTGTGCAATAAGCAGACACGTTCACGGAATTCTTAGACAAAGATGGGAATTTCAAGGACTCACTCACCGATGATATTCGAGGAATGTTGAGCTTATACGAAGCTTCACATTTGAGATGCCATGGAGAGGACATTCTAGACGAAGCGCTCATCTTTACAACCAATCATCTAAAGTCAGCTTCATCAAAGCTGAGCAGTGAAATGTCGGAGCAAGTCAACCATGCACTGAAACACCCTATTCGAAAGAGCATGCAAAGGCGAGAGGCGAGGCGTTTCATTTCGACGTATGAGCAAGAAGCTTCACGCAGCGAGGCGCTCCTAACTATGGCAAAGTTAGATTTCAACAATTTGCAAGTCTTGTACAAAAAGGAACTTAGTGAACTTACAAGGTGCGTTAGATTGATTTTCTAATTAATGTTCATAGAATATCAAAGGTATTTTTTGATAAATTTATCGAAGTCAGATTTTGTGAGTCAGATGCTTTTTTACGCAACGCTTTTCTTGCATGAAAAAATATATTTTTGTTTCTAATAATAGGAAGCCGAGTAAATTTAGTTGAGTACAAACTTACAAATATAAGCATGATTGTTTTTATTTAGTATATCTCAAGTTGAATTATTAGGTGTGTATTATATATATGATCTACACACCAGCACACACACACAATATATACACGTACATACACACAAAAAAATGGCAACATCTAGCAAGTATGACTTTAGAGACTTGTGAATGATGTTGCTAATTTATGGGTGAAGTATGAGATACTCAAATTTATAAAATCATTAATTTTAAGTAATTCATGAGTTATCGTCGTATAATTTTATCAATGATCATTTATTTACTAATTTATAGATTTGTTAAATATTCGTAATATATATATATATATATATATTAAGAATTTATTCAAACTTGGTGGAATTATCAACATTTATATCACGTTGTCTTTGTTAGGTGGTGGAAAGAGTTTGAGTCTAGAACGGAGCTTCTGTCTTTCTCAAGGGACAGAATAGTGGAATGTTTCTTTTGGTCATTGGCTGTCTTTTATGAAGCTGAATATTCACTTGCCAGGACTACATTTGCCAAGCTTATTGCCGTGCTTACCATTATTGATGATATTTATGATACTTTTGGTACACTCCCAGAGCTAGAGATCTTTACTGAAGCAATAGAAAGGTTTGACCTTGATCACAAATATTTCCGAAAATATATGACTATTTCTTATCTGTTAATGTTTTCCTGATTACTCAACACGAAATATGATAAGAACTCTACAAGCAAACATTAATTATCGGTGTTTATAATACAAGGCCATGAGTTATTCCCCTAGCTAGCTTTAAGATAGATCCCATGATACATAAACAAACACCCGTCCAAGAATATTGAGATCTGATCTAAGATGAGTACGAGGCAAAAGAGCTACTGTTTTGAACGGGCATGCTAAGAATTTGACATGGAAAATAATAAAACAACTTAGCAATATTTATACGATTATGTGTTACTCATCTCATTGCTAATTGGTTTTAGCGTCGGATGAATGATATTGAACAAAATATATTAATTTAATAAAAATTCAATATGTAGTTTTTATATATATGTATATATATATATATATATATTTTTTCCTGAGGGATATAGAAACTCTAAAATGTCTAAATATTCTAGTGAGTAAGATTATTTGTTGAAAGAAAATGTTGGCACAGTTTGTTTGATTTTGTTCTTTGTAAATTTTTAGTAAATTATAAAACAGAATATTTTTCTTTTAACATTTTGAAAGAAAAAAAAAGAGCAATAAAGAGCTCATATATAATATTCGATGAAGCTTACTAATTAATATTATAGGTGGGATCTCTCGGCAATTGATGAACTGCCGGAATACATGAAGCTTAGTTATAAGGCAATGATGGACTTCTACAATGAAATTGACCATAAAGTTGCCAAAGGAAGACCATATTGCATTGCCTATGCTAATCAATCGGTGAGTTAATTTCCACATTTGACTATATTATAATTATTTATTTATTTATTTATTTATTTATTTTCAGTTGTTAAGGCAAGTTCGAGGATATTTTCACGAAGCAAAATGGTTGCACAATAAAGTGATACCAACTTTTGATGAATATCTGCCTGTCGGATATGAGAACGCTGGTTCTTTTTCTCTGATTTCCATGGCGTTTATTGGAATGGGAAACGATGTCAATAAAGAGTCGTTGGATTGGGTGCTTCGCGACCCGGAGCCAAAGTTAGTGAGGGCTTTGTCCGTAGTTGGTAGACTTATGAACGACATTGCATATCACAAGGTACGTGTTATGATCGGAGTGTTAGTAACTTATTATCCAAGTTTTAGTTTATCCGGCAAAATTTTGAAATAATTTGTTTTGTTAAAACCATATTTTTTTTCTCGTTCGGTTTTTGAACCCATCTATCAGGTTTTAAATTCATAAGTGGTATTCGTTCGGGGTGCAAATAATACCCGGAAACCGGGTAATTATCCGGAACCGAATCGGTATCCGGATTAAAAAACCGGAACCGGTACCGGATATTAAAATTAAAAAATCGGGTACCCGGTACCCGGTTTATTACCCTGTTTTAGTTTAGCTTATTTATTTTTATGTTAATTTAATTTTTAGGGTTAGCCTTCTCCCATCTCGACTTCATTTCACTCCCGCCTCCCTCCCATCTCCCCGACTTCATTTCCTTCCCCTACTTCATGTTCTCGGTTCCGGGTACCCGGTTTATTACCCTATTTTATGCATTTTGGACTGTTTTTTCTTTTATGTTTGATGTGCGGGATTATTTTTTTATGCATTTTTTTTTTTAAAAAAAGATGTATATTTTTGTTTTTAAATAATATATATATATATATATATATATTAAAAAAAAAAACGGGTACATGGTAAAACCGGGTACCCGGATCCGGTTATCAAAACCGGGTACCGGGTATCAAAATACAGATACCCGGAAATCCGGGTATCCGGAAACCGAGTACCCTGTTTTCGGGTACCGGTTCCGGATTCCGGTTCCGGGTACCGGGTACCTCAAAAAAATAGGGTACCCTATCCAGTTGAACCCCTAGTATTCATAATGCTCTAGTTGCTTGACTAAAATAGTCTGAAAATCGAATTTGTTGCTACATAGTACGTAGCTGATTAATTAAACAAACATTTTCAAATTCAATCTTGGTTTTGACTTTTGCCTCTATAATGTTTATGAAGTCACATTACAGAAAATCAGGACACATTGTGGCATCAGCTATGGAGTGTTACATCAAGCAATATGGAGTGTCAGAAGAAGAAGCTAGGAACGAACTGACCGAGAGAGTTGTTAGTGCATGGAAAGATGTCAACCAAGAGTGCCTCGAACCGTCCATTCCAAGGCGATTAGCGATGCGAGTTCTCGATCTCGTTCGGGCCAGCGACGAGATGTACAGAGACGGAGACGGCTTCACTCAAGACGTTCTTATCAAATACATGGTCGAGTCTCTTATCATTACTCCCGTGCCGGTTTGACCTAGCTACATATTAATTGGTGTATGTATGTAAGGACTAAATATTTGGATCTTTCCAAATTTAAAGAACTAGTATTTATTTATTTTTATTTATTTGTTGTCTATGCTCTCTGATTGAAGATATGCGAGTACCATGTCATGAACAAATTATTCCCAATTGATTCACGTACAAAAGAAATAAATAAGAGTGAATTAGCGAAATACTCATTATTATCCAAACTTTTCTAATAAATAAGAGTGAGTTAGCAAAATACTCATTATTTATCAAAATATCAATTTTGAAAATTTAGGACAAATTATTATTATATTTTTTTTCTTCATCTTTTGTTGATGTCATTAAACGACACCAATATGCATATTCCAAATTACAAGACAGATTAAGGACAATATGATTTCGCTACCACACGAAGAGGCACCTTCTTGTGAACAGCCATTCCACACACCTCCGACATGTCCACATTCTCCGGCGACTCCCAGTCGAACCAGTACAGAAGATTCGCGGCCAAATGCTCCAGACTTGCTGTTGCGAACGCCATTCCCGGGCAGTTTCTCCGGCCAAATCCGAATGGAATATATTCATAGCCAGCACCGATCCCGCCGTCCTCGAACCTCTCGGGTGAGAATTCGTCGGGATCCTTCCAGAAGCTAGGGTGCCTCTGGATGGCCCAAGCGTTGACCAAGACTCGGCTCTTCCCTGGAACGTCAAAGCCGGCGATTCGAACATTTGCCGCCACTTCTCTTGGTACGAGAAGCGGGGTCGGCGGGTGGAGTCTAAAGCTCTCTTTCACTGTGCATTTCAAATAGTTCATGTGATTTATGTCGTTGGCTTCGATCTTGGCTTTCTTTCCGACCACTCTCCGGACTTCAGCTTGAACTTTCTTCATCGCCGGCGGCTTTTTCAGCAGCTCTGCCATCAGCCATTCTAGTGCAGTTGCCGTTGTTTCGGTTCCGGCGACCAACATGTCCTGAATAGAAATTGAATATGAGACTAGTTTATTTGTGTGAATTAGGAACAAAACTTAAAAATAAGTTTTTTTTTTTTTTTTTTTTTGGCTCAGTGGGAGATTAACTGATTTTCTTAGAGGCCTTGATGAATTCAATCCCAGCGAAACACATAAATTGTGTGTGTATAATTCCGGCAAATGTTAAGGTCGGATTTGGTCAAATCCATCCTCAACTCTACACTTGTCGTTTTATCATTAAAACGATAGGAATAGAGGCAATATACAAGAGGATTTTCAGCTCACGATGGAACAACCAATAAAGGCCCAGTTCGCAGAAAAAGCCCAAAGAGAAAAGCCTCTACTAACCCTAAGCCTATAAATACAAAAGGAAACCTCATTGAGGGAGAGAGGTAAGCCGTCAGAAAGGAGAAGAGAAGCTACAAAACCCATTGAACTACGTGATGACCTGATCCCGGTTCGACGGGTACGTAGGCAGCCTCGCCGAAGGCGGCGGGGTGCGGCATCAAATCATATTTTATATTATTATTCCTTCGAGTGTCCAAGCTATCAAACGGGAAAGACCGAGTCCTTTAGGGATAAATAAATCGGAGATAATCGTTATTCATATTTTGTGGTGTTTGTTTGATTATCCTCGTGGCTGGTAAGGCGGTACGAATCGCCCTCTACAGCAAAGTACCAGCCGTTCTAATTAAATTGCAAATATATGTAACATCATATAACGTGAATACATTTAATCTTGATCAATAATGTTATTTTAGTAAAAAAAAAAAGAAAAAAAAAACAAACACTTAACGCGGAAAAAAGAACCTTGAGAATGGCCTTGATATGGTCTTTCGTGAGCTCAAAACCAAGACCCTCATCGCGTTGCAGTCGAAGAAGTACATCCACGAAATCCTCCATGTTCGATGTGCCGTCAAGAGACAATCCCATCGCAGCCTTGTGTTGTTCGAGCAGGCGATCGTTAAACTCGTCGAATGCTCGAAAACTCACTCGCAATCTCCCGACAAAGCCACTCAGCGAGTCAACCCATTTCAAAAAAGGGAAGAAGTCTCCGACACAAAATGCCTGTATCTTCATCGATATGTCTTTCGACAACTGTCCCAGTCTCTTGACTGAGCCGTCTTGCTCGTTGTAGCTCGGCCCGAGGATACACCTCGACGTTACAATAGTCGATGCACGACTCAATGCTTCGCTTAGATCAACAAACGAGTTTCCATCCCGACAGCGCTCGGTAATCCAACTCACCATCGCCTCGGCTTCTTCGTCCCTGACGGGCTGAAAAGATTGCACTCTCTTGTTGCTCAGAAGCTCGACAACGCAGACTTTTCTAACCTATTGAAGCATTCGCCATGCGTTAATTGAGGTTATCTTATTGGGTTGCATTTGATTAACTTTGTTATATACTAATGTGACATTTTTATCTTACTAATAATTTAGGGATATTTGAGTAAAAAATATCCAAACTTTTACCAATTCAGGTGGTATAGTAGGGGTCTAAAGTGACACTTTTTTCCGTGAACGTTTCTCAATTTTATAACGCTATTAAATCATATTTAAAATACATATTTATGTAGTACTCTAGCTACTTAGTATCTTCTTTAAGTTGAATTGGAGAGAAAAATGTGTCATATCATATTTGTTGATTTTGGGTACTTTTGTTGCTATTTTTTCAATTTAAACCTTAATCGACTTATTTAGTCAAAGTTTAATTATTTATGCTGTAATAATCCCAAAAAAATACGATTTTTGAAAAACAACTTACCTGTCTCCAAAATTGACCGTACGGCGCAAACGCGACGTTCTTGTGGCCATAGAACAGGATCTCGCTCGCTGTTGTTTTAGGGCGGCTGGAGAAAATGACGTCGTGCAATTCGACGATCTCACGAAGTATCTCCGGCGACGAGACGATCAGGGTCGGAACTCGGCCAAGGTGGAGGAGCATCAGGGGGCCGTACTTGTCGGAGAGTGCTGTTAGAGAGCGGTGGAGATGTTGACCTAGCTGGTGTATGTTGCCTATTAGTGGTAACTTTGGTGGTGAAGGTGGTAAATTTAAATTACTATTACGTATTTTTTTACGTAAAACCAAGACACAAAGCATGAGAAGAACGAGGTAAAGAGAAACAGAGGAGTAATTCGATAACCAATAACCGATCTCCATTTCTGTTTCTATTAGAAAGTGTTAAAAAGGGGAAAAGATTGTCTCAAATTGTAGCTCTCTCTCATAAAGTGCCTATATATATATAGCTTGTAAAGGGAAAAAATATATGAAGAAATCCATTTTTTTAAAAAAATCTGCAACACATGTTGTTTTTTTTTTTTGTTTTTTTTTTTTCAATCTTTATAAACGTTTATTAGGTGTTTTATAATTCCCTCATATAACTTTCTCTCTCTTTTCATTTTTATTTTATTTTATAAATGATCTTAGATAATTAAAGGGAAAAAGTTATGTTTGTATGGAAATTTAATCTATTTATACGGTTTTAATTGACACAAAGTTGAACAATTTTGTGAGTAAAATTTGATAATTTATGGTATTTAAAAAATATTAAAGAGCAAAATAAAATATTATATAATAATTAAGCAATGTTAAAATTAGTTGGGCAATATTTTAGTTCTAACATTTATCTGGGTATGAGTTGACATTTTTTTTTTACAAAATTTGATAATTTTATGAGTAAAGTGTCTGATAATTTCCCAACTCATGTAGAGAGAATGATATTTTTGTCCAAAATAAAGTAAAATACATTTTGAGATATAATTATTCAGATTTAATAAAAATATGAATAGAAAATATTGAACTTCTGTTTTGGGGAGTATTTCTTCAAGTTTTTTTTTCTTCTTCTTATATATATGGATAAAAGTGCGGATACATGTAGAGAGAGTGTGGTTCAAACTTCAAAATTAAACCAACCCTTTCCAATTTTTTATTTAGTAATAGTACTCTCTTTTTAAAAAAATTAGTGTAAATTTATATAAAATTATACTTAAATCCCTCCTTAATTTTTATCAAAATTTTACTCTAACTCTTCAAAATTAGATTTCTGACAAAAAAAAAATAAAAAAAATTATATTTGACACTCCTGATACATCATTCCTGATTCTGATACATCATTCCTGATTCCGCTGTTGCTGTACATACATTTTTCGAAACAAGATCAATTAATTGTCTAAGGGAGTATCTTTCTCCCAACTTTCACCATCAAATTACTTACTTTGTAAGGAATACTCTTTCATAAACAATTATGAAACCGATCTACCTAGTACAAAACGATCGATAAGTGTAAGAAAGCTCTATTATGAGTCATGGTGTTGTCTGCCACTTCCACAGCTCCACTAATTGGGGGTCCTTTGAGATGCGTGGTCGTCGGTGGTCGCAGTATTCCCTGCCCTTAGGAATGGTACGACTACGACATGGATAAGATATTGAAGAACGAGCCGATTATATGATTTATGTGCCAATCATTAGATCAGTTAATCACGATCGCGACACTCTAATATATCCCTGTAATCAACCTCAAATAAAGCGAGAGGATATGCCATACTCCTTTTCATGATCTTATAAGCTTGAAATTATTTTCGAAACAGTTAATCAAAATAAAAAGCAATCAAAACCTCTAAGTGCAAGGTCTCTGCCACTGCCTTTGAAATCCGTGGCCATCGGTCGCCTGCCCGCCCTGCAATATTCGCCAGCTGCCCATGCACACAGTAGGACACGGATCACAAGATAGAGAGAAACGGGTCATTTATATTATTTCATTTTGTAAGTGGCCACTTCATTTTTTTTTGTTTAATTTAATTTTTACAGGGTTACTGTCCATAAAAACAAGTTATTATTTTGATGAAAAAAAAATAAAAAAAATTACTGCCCTGTTTGGCTTATAACTCAAAAGAAATATTTTTAAATTTTAAATTTTAAATTTAAACAATATTTTTCAACAAAATGAATCATCTATTCATTTTCCGGCTGATATCATTTATTTGATTTTTTTTTAATTATATTTTGTTTCTTGAAGGATTTCGAAATACGCCTGAAATTTATTTTCTACATTTTTCACTCAAACTGTTTTCAATCAATACTATTTTATTATATATGTTTATAACTTTATATGCAGCATAAATATATGAAAATAACTAAACTTTGTGGAAGTGACATTTCAAATTATTCGATGATTTTTCTCAATTAATATATTTATTAATATTTTCTGAAAGAAAAAAATATAAATTATAGTTATATGAATTTTTCCTTCAATAATTATGTCATGATATTATTATTTTTAATCACATTTTTATAAGAAAAGGAAAATAGAATCAATAAAAAAATAAGTTCTCTATTTTTTTTTATTCTTTAAAAAAAAAAAACATTATTCTTTACCAAATAGTTATTTGAAAAAGTTGCAAAAATTTATTACACTACAACTTTAAAAAATTAAAAATTTAAAACAAAAACAAAAAATTATTTGATTTAACGAATAAATTATTTGAACGACATTGGATATCACAAGGTATAGTCGCCGTGCGAACTTAATATTAACAATATAATTTTGAAATAGGTCTTCTAAAATATGATTTGTGTAGCACTCAAGTAACGAAATTCCCGCCGATCTCCAAAATTTTCCGGTTATTGGCACTAATTTTAGTGGAATCACAATCGGTAAAAAAGTATTTTTTTTTTAGATTGAAAGTTAAGAAAATCAAAATTTAAGCGAAATAATTCAAAATATTTGGCCGAATTTTTCAAAATTTTAGTGTTCTAAAAGATAACTTCAAAAGTATTTTCATTTTTTTATTAAATTAATTTATAAGTGATAATGTTCTAAGTACTTTTATTTTACATGTAACACATATGTATTCTTGTTACTTATCGGTAGCCTGTAATATATGAACAATACAATTGTGGTGTTAGCCAGACGTGTCACCTCAAGCAATATATATTAGGAGTGTACCAAAAGTACTAGCCCAAAAACCTAATTTAGTGCCCAAAACAAAATTTAATAGATGCAGTTTGCGACATCAAGCGATAATCTACATTGTTGATATGCAACTATGCCTTTTGGCCTTCAATTTAATGATTTAAAAAAAATTCTATGTTTCTCTAGTCCGAGTTAAGAAGATCAAGACGCGTGGTGCCCTCTGCCGTGGAGTGTTACAGCAAGCAATACGGAGTGACAGAAGAAGAAGCTCTGAACGAGCTGACTGAGAGAGTTGTGAGTGCATGGAAAGACATCAACGAAGAGTGCCTAAGACCGCCCATCCCGAGGCGGCTGGTGCTGCAAATTCTCGACGTTATCCGCGCCAGCGACGAGATATACAAAGACGGGGAAGGTTTCACTGAAGACGGGCTTCTCAACGAGATTGTCGAGTCTCTCATCATCAATCCTGTCCCGGTTTGACATAGCTATATATAATTTGGTGCATGCATGTGTGGGTGTGGACTTAGGCTTGCTTCTTATAATAACTTGTCCACGTTGTTGTTGTTTTTTTTTTTTTGTGGAATGTCTCAATAAAAGAAGTCCTTAAATGATCTAAGATAATATTGGACTACTGTTTTTGTGTACGCAGCGTTGGATTGAGTGGATTCCGCCACATACATCGTTTCACTTTTACGACCTTTTTTTTTTCAATTAAATTGTAGTTTTCTGATACGATATTCAAAGAACAAGCCGACATTAATAATTAGGGATATATTGCTTAATTATAAGTACGTTATCGCTGTATATATGTTATAATACATATTGTTTTGTTTTTCATGATATATTTATACAATTTGGTCCATCCCACCTTCACGTGGATTATGGATTGTCGTTTCCTAGAAATAATTCTTATACTTTTCAATAGAAAAATGTCACATTATTTAATAACATATTTCTATTTTTGTAGTCATGATCTCCTAGACTGCATCTCAATTGGGTTGCGAACATAATAGTTTTTTTATTTGGTCACATGGACACTGTCGTTCCCTAGGTTTCTTTCTTCTATTTTTGGATGTATATATGCACGCACGTGCCATCCAGGTGCAAGGATCGAATCTTGCCACCGCCATTTTTTTTCATTCTTACAGCTATATATTTAGAAAACAAAATAAATAACTGCAGCAACAGACAGTTTATAAGTATATAATTTATACATTTACATTAACCAACATATAAAAAAGGACAATATATAGCAAATATATATGAAAATTCAAATAAATACATATTTAGCTTTACCACCTGCACGAGGATCCTGTTTTAATCTAATTTAAATGATAATATAGATTTCAATTTTGTAGACATCATTTTTATCACTTAATATAGTATTATTAAATATCTAGTTATATTATATCCTAAAACTTTATATGGTAATCTTGTGGCGATTGCGAAAAAAAAACTAGATGCCTTTAAACATCTTCTAATATAACTCAAAATTTCTCTTTATTATGAAAAAGAAAATTATTTATCTATGTGTACCCTTTTAACCTAACTATTATTGGCTCCATTCGTTGGCTGTGACTTTTTAGTGACGATTTCTTAGCAACCAGTAGCAGAACCATAAATTATATTTTGGGGGTTATACTTTTTTTTTTTTGTTCTTCTAAAAATTTTAATCGAGAGATTATATTTAAATTGTAGTTAAATTAAAGAGGTGAAATTGTATAGAAATTTACATCAAACAATAAAACTAGAGGGATATAATACAAAAGAGAAAGAAAGAAAAGAAAAGAAAAAGTTAGTGGGGTTTATACCCCACCCACACTTCAAAGTAGTCTCGCCCCTGCTAGCAATGATATTTTTTTAATATATAAATCATAGGCAAAACCTTTAAATTTTTAGTGTAAATAAAAGAGTGTAAATTTATAATTTTTTTTAAAATAGTACTAAAATTTATAAACGAATTTTTTTGAGAAGGTTGAAACCCCAATACACTATAAGGTTGTATTGTATCAACTAATTTCTAGAATATAACGTTATAACGTGCATGTTTTCTTGTAGTGGAAGAAGTACTATGCATATTGTAATCACTTTTGACCTATCTTTCCGATATATGTTTGCCACAAATATCCGAATATATAATAAAATATAGAGACACAATCTCCATAAACTAAGCTTATACGAAGGTAAATAGTGATGAGCTATACGTTCCAAAAGATGTTCGAACCCTAGCAGCAAAACAACCTCCTCGATTTTTACTTCTATTGTCGCTAAGAGTCGTTTTAGATTATTTTATTTTATGTTTCTATAATGATTGAAGTTTTCTCATCTTCCTAGATTGCATCTCAATTTGGGATGCAAATAACCTAGTTTAAATTTATTGTAATTGCACCGAAAATATCATCGATGACCAAAGAGGCGCACTATCGAATAAGTTTTAGTCACTCTTCTGAATTTCACATGGCATATAAGATCTGAGCCTAAAAGTAAGCACCAAAATATCACCAACCAAAGCCACGTATTATAGCCAAAAACTATGTAGGTGTACAATAATACTACAATAGATACAATAATGAGAATTGCATGCCATGATCTTCATCTTTTTGAGATTTTAATAGCATAAGTACCTATAACTATACGTATATCAAAGTAGACGCGGCATATACTCAATATATTTTTGTAAGGCAAATATTTTCAAGTTTCATAGAAATTTCTTCAACTATTACTTTATTATTACTATTATTATTATTATTACTATTATTATAAATGTAGTCATTGTAATCGTTAAGTATTGCCTAACTTCATATAATTCCATGTTATCAATAGACCCCTCTCATCTTAAAATGAAATAGGTACACACTTCCCCGTTTTTTGTGTTGTTTTGTTTTGGTTTTTAAGATTCTACTAATTCCATTTACTGTTAAAGTATTTATATCGCAAATATCCTTATTTAACGTGATATATTTGATTCCATAAATAGAGAACTGGCTCTCTGAAACACGAATGGCTATAATATGAAATATAAAATAATAAAATTGGAAGAAAAACAAAAGATGCAACTAAAATCCTGTGTCGTGCCTGAATGACAACGTGCCACTGCCATAACAAGCAAGTATGGATCTTCCGGTGGTGCAGACTTTTATAGTATAATGCAAGCGACTACGTAACACCAATCTATGGATTTTTCTGTATCGACCCTAAATATAATAATGCACCCTCCATAAGTAGCTTGGAATATAATGAATTTATATAATCATGTACATGCATCGTATACTATCACTACTTAAAAGGATAAAGAGATCGCTATCAGTTGAACAATGCCTATTATTATATGTTTGCAATATAATATTCTGATTATTTAATTAATGGCGATCATATATTCCGTGATTTGCTCCATTCACATTCTCCATAAATAGCTTGGAGGAATGAAGTATAGTGTCAGTGTGTACTTGGTCGTCACTGATCTTATCATGTCATCAAGCATGAACACATCCTTCTCTCCAATGATATGGAGAGTGATCAATGAGAAAGATGCTATAAACCCTAGCAAGAACAGCAATATCCTCGTCACCCTTTGCCTCACCTTAGTTCTCGCCGCCGCTTCATGGTACCGCCGTCGCCACCGGAAGGCACCAGTGTTGCCGCCAGGACCGCGAGGCGTGCCTCTGCTCGGATACCTTCCTTTCCTCGGGCGGGATCTCCACCGGCAATTCGCGGACCTAGCTGGCCTCTACGGCCCAATTTTCAAGTTCTGGCTCGGTGGCAAACTCTGCTTCGTGATCACCTCGCCGGTGCTGGTCCGCGAGCTCGCGCGCGAGAAAGACGTGCTCTTCGCTAATCACGAAGTGAGTGTCGCCGGTGCAATCTCGACTCACGGTGGCAGGGACATCGCCTTCTCCCCGCTTGGCCCCAGGTGGCGGAAGCTCCGTAGAATCTTCGCTCAGGAAGCTATGAGCAAGGCGGCGCTGGACGGGCTTGGCAGCCTCCGGCGCGAGGCCGTAAGGAAATCTCTCGGAGTCATCTTCGAGAGGGCGGGTGAGGCGGTGGACGTTGGACATGTGGCGTTCGTTACGTCCGTCGACTCAATGCTGAAGATGTTGTGGGGCGGGTCGATGGATGGGATGGCAGCGGTGGACGCGGAGAAGTTTCGGAAGGCAGTATGGGAAATTTTGTTCCTCGTGGGGAAGCCGAACGTGTCGGACGTGTTCCCGGCGCTGGCATGGCTCGACGTGCAGGGGATTGCGAGGGAGACGCGGCGGCTGACGGAGATCTTCGAGAGGATGTTTGACTCCGCCATCGAGCAGCGCCGAATGATGCGCGGAGACGGAGACCAGGACGGGTGTAATAACGCAACGCCAATGAGGAAGGATTTCTTGCAGTTCATGTTGGAGTTTCAGGACGATGAGAAGGGTGAAGATAGTGAAACTTCCATCACAATGGCTCAGCTCAAAGCCACACTCATGGTATGATTTAAGACTTAAATATACTTTATAAAAATCCGACTTTAACTAATGTTATTAAGTTAATTATTTCATATTATTATAAATAAATAAATTAATTAATTTATATATATATATATGACAAATAAATAAATTAATTTTTATACATATATATATATATAAGGGGCATTTGCCCACTCCTTTCCAACTTTCATATTTTATACTAGAAATAATGATATTTCTCAATCGTTATATTTTAGGTTTCTTACCTACAATTGTGTTTATTAACCCTCTCACTAACTAACACTTTAGCTTTAATTATGTTTCACCTCATCTATATATATATATATATATATATATATATATATCGATATTTTTCTCAACGCATATGTAGTGGCTAATATATTATGTAAAACAACAATATACATATATAGATAATTAATTAATTAATTAGTAGAGAATGTTTGTCATGAGTGTTTAAACACGCAATGTAATAGTTAAGATTGAATATATTAATGCATACTAAAGCATTAGCTAGCCCACACTCACAACTGGCTAAAAAAATATATATATTTTCCCTGTTTTATGCGCATGATCTGTAATTCTGTACAGCTTATATATATTATATTAAGAATACTCTACATGAATATGTGCGCCAATAATCGAAACTTGTTCGTCTTTTACTTCAAAGTTCAAACACGCCAAAGATTTGTATCATAAAATTTACATTTTTTCTTAAAGCACTAAAATTAGTAAAGATATTTGTTTAAAAAAAATACTCTAGAGATTTGAAATAGGTGGCATATATTATATATTGACACCGTATATATTCAAAATATTTGTGACTGATATAAATATTTTTACCGCAAAGATCTTAAAGTAATATTGTTTGTGACTGATTAATTATACATGTTTAAGTAATAAACAAAATTTTACAAATAATATTGAGTCACAACAATGCATTCACAGGACCCTGTAGTTGGTGGAACCGAATCCACATCAGTCACGGTGGAGTGGGCCATGGCCGAGCTTCTACTAAACCCTGCAGCGTTAACCAAAGTCAACGACGAATTAGCGCGCGTAGTGGGGCTAACCATGCACGTCGAAGAGTCCCACCTCTCGCAGCTGCCCTACCTCAACGCCGTCGTCAAAGAGACGCTACGCTTGCACCCGCCTCTCCCTCTCCTCGTTCCCCGGGTCCCGAGTCAGACCACCACTCTCGGCGGCTACACCGTGCCCAAAGGCACCACTGTCTTCATCAACGCGTGGGCTATACATCGAAACCCTAGCGTGTGGGAAGAGCCTTTAAAGTTCAAACCGGAGAGGTTTCTTGGGACGCAAGCGAAGAGGTTCGATTTCACCGGCAATGACTTTAACTACACTCCGTTTGGGTCCGGGAGAAGGATGTGTGCGGGGCTCGCTCTTGCGGAGAGAACGGTGCCGTACGTTCTGGCCTCGTTCTTGCACGGCTTTGAGTGGAAGTTATCGCCTGAGCGTGGCGGCGGAATCGACTTGTCGGATCAGTTTGGGCTGGTGATGAAGATGCGTGAGCCTTTGGTTGCTATTCCAACCCCTCGTTTGCTGGATTTGGATCTGTATTCTCCAACAATATCTCCTTAAATATTATTATATATGTTGCTTTTTCAATGGGTTGATCATCAGTTTGGTACGAATTCTAATAAGTCTTTTAATGTGGTCGTTGTAATTAAGAAGTTTCATTTTGCATTTGAGCTCAATGTTTGATCCGTTAGATCCGTTAGATCCATTAAAAAAAAGTTTAGGTACATAATTCAATTTTTTGAAACATTGGGCACTTTAGCCGTAATTTTTCCAATATCTAAAACACCACTAACAGAGTTTGACGGAGGAAATCAAATTCCTTAACAGAATCAACTTTAGGTACTTTAGCCACCAAAAAAAAGATTGGGTACATAATCACAAAAAATAAAAATATTAAAAGGTACTTTAGCCGCATTTTACCCTAAAAAAATCCGAATATAAAGATATGTTTGCCGACAAATTGCGGACATTAAAAGCAACATGTATGTTACAACAAAAATATTGACATTTATTTATTCTACACGGTTTACATTCTTTATTGCATCAATGGTACTATAAATTAATTAACATATCTTTCAAGACCTATAGTTTGTCCGTAATAATAAGAGTCATAGTCTTCAATGGGACTCATAAGTAAATTCAATCACAAGTACGAATAAGTTAATTTGTTGAATCACAAGAAAAAAAATATTTCTTAAGACTAAAACACTAAGTATGAAACGCAAAATCTCTGGAATGCCTACATATCATCTCGAGCTTTAAATTGATATAAATGAAACACAAATCAAACACCTGAGTCAAAATTTATTGCTTTCGGAAGTCGAGAATTATGTGAGCACCTTTCGTAGCACTCCAGAAACGTAAATACGTGCTTTTCCCTACGAGTGACCCCACCAATAAATAGCACATTTTTTCCCGAGTGACCCCATTAATAAATAACAGATTTTTCACAGAACTTTCATTTCTTTCACGACTGTTGCAAACTGTGTTGTAATTTATGCCTGTTGCGGTGGGAAAAACTTGTATCGACGGGATAACTTCTAGTACGATATAAAACCATCCAACAACAAGGTTAAATAGTTTAGAAAATATTATCTAAATATTTACGGCACTTGAATAGTTCAAAATTTTAAAATTTCATCCCTAACACACGGTTCAAACAATCATGAACACTTAAAAAGAGCCAAAATACATTATTTAAGAATATGGACGACACATACACAGTATGAACACATTGTTCAAGGGCGAACACGATCGAAAACGTGGACTATCATACGTTGCCCACTTGAAATTTCACAATATAAAGTAAAGAGTATATGAAAAGACCGAAATTAATTTTGCCAAGATTTTTTTTATACCATTGAAAACATTTTTCATAAAAATAAAGTATGAAATTATATAACCAATATTTTTTTTGTAAGATATGAGTACTTTTACCGTAAATGTTTCTTCACTTCATAACATTTGCAATAAACTCCAACCGAACGAATGTGGCGACGACGAGCGTATCCTCCATTGTAAGGAAGCTTCAAAGCAGCCCGCCATTGCCGTAAAAGCACAACCTCTTCTTCTTCTTCTTCTCAACGGAGCTCATGGGTGTGTCGATAATGGAGCCAAACTCGTGCGTGCGAGGCTGCTGCACGAGCTCTTCGATCCCTCTCCATCTTCCTCCCTCCTCCTTCACCCTCCACTCCCCGATCGCCCGAGGTCAGCTTCCTCCCATCGCGCTCGATACGCGTTTGGTTCTCAGAAAACTGAATCGCGTGCTTATGTGTAGGAGCTGAGAGCGTCGTGTACGAGGCGACTCTTGATGGACGGAGAGTTGCTGTGAAGAAGCCTGTTCTGGCCACTTCTGATGATCTTGACAAGTTCCACAACGAGCTTCAATTGCTCTGGTATTTCATCTCTCCTTCTCAATTCAATACTCAGGAATCAATATCTATATGTGTATGTGTGTGTATTGTTGATATTGAATGTGAATTGATAGGCAATTTGTATAGTTCTTGGTGTTCAGAAGATTATCAAAAATTGAATTATTTTCTTGCCAATTGTATGTGATTTATTTGGGCATTTTTTTTTCCTCTCAAATCGTTGGTTGGAATTGCTCTGTATTTGATTTCTCATTCTCAATTAAATATTTACAATGAATATATATATGTATTGTTGATAATGAATGTGAGTTTATTGTCAATTTGTATTATTCATAGTGTTCAAGAAGATAGTAAAGAATTGAATTATTTGCTTACCAATTGAATATGATTAGTACATAACAATGCTGTAATAATGGTATTACATGATGCCATGTATGATTAAACCCCGTAATTGCATGATAGTTAGCGATATTGTAGTTTATTTGGGTATTTTGTTTTTGTCAGTGTTAAAGTGGGTTAGATCATCCGAGCTTGCGAAGTTATATGCTTGCCAATTGAATGTAATTACTACAGAAGAATGATATAGTAATAGTGTTACACGGCACTATGTGCAATTGGCGATCTAGTCCGGTGATTGAACGAAGTGATTTTGTTATTTATTTGGGTATTTGCTTTTTTGGTGTTGAAGCAAGTTGGATCATCCCGGGCTTGCGAAATTGATCGCTGCTCACGCGAAGCCGCCGAACTATTTGTTCTTCTATGAGTTTTATGAGTCTCCCAATCTTTCAGAGAAGCTCCATTCCGAGGAGTGGAGTCCCGATATTGATCAAGTCCTTGGGATCTCTCTCCGGTTAGGTACGGCTTGAATTTACACTAGAACTCAGCTTTATAAGAGAAGAGAAGCTGTATGTTAATGAGTATATGCACGCATATGTTGTCGATGTGGGACCGTATCTTAACCTCTTTTTTTATTAGTCTTTTTAACTGAACCAAATTACTTGTTGATTTTTTATTCTTTTATGGTGTTTATAGCCCTATAAAGTGAATGATAAAATGATTCCCTGGTGGAACCACATAGTAACGATCTTACATGGGCTTTTTTGTTCCAATTCTCATGATTTGCCAGCCAAGGCCTTGCAGTATCTGCATAATCTCGGGATTTTACATAGGGATGTGAAACCGGCAAACATTCTTGTAAATGTCTTCCATTACTATTTATTATACTCTCAATTGCTCGTTTCTTTATTACGATGAATAAGATCGTTAATTTTACTGAATAAAAATTATTAACATAATCGTACGTGTTTATTATTGCAGCTTGACAGGGATTTAATCCCGTATCTAGCAGATTTTGGTTTGGCAGAACACAAGAAAGCTTTGAGAAAAGTCTGCGTTGAGAATTGGAGATCATCTGGCAAGCCCACTGGCGGGTTTCACAAGAAAAGCGTCGTTGGCACGTTAATTTACATGGCTCCGGAAATATTGAAGAAGGATTTGCATACGGAAAAATCAGATGTCTACAGTTTCGGCATTTCAATCAAGTGAGTTATAAGCTAAAATTTAAATTCAATACCTGTTAGATAAGGAACTATTAGCTGTAAGTACTTGTTTAGTTGTGTAGAGGCAGATTTTATAATAGTAAATCGGACCTCTCCGAGTTTGAAGATTTATCTTGTCATGCTCACCATGTGAAATTCACGTAATAATGCGCTATACACTACATAGCCTTTTTTTTATATATATTTTTGCGAAAATCGCGGCGAGAATATCCGACCACAACCGATTGGTGCTCTATAATACGCAAGTTTAGAATTTGACGGCGAAAATCCCAGCTGTTACAAATTTGTAGCAGCTGTAAGTACTCTGTTTATAGGGCATCGCATGACAAAAGGTTGCTACAAATTTGTAACCACAGGCATTTTTGCGGTCAAAATTTAAAGTTATGTATGAATTTATTGTGCCAATCGGTTGTGGCGGGTATTTTCGCGCAATTTTCCTTTTCATATATATATATATATATATACACACATATTATCTAGATGTATACGTTTCTGAGCAGATAAATCTGACATTTCAATAATATTCTATTACAGTGAGCTCATTACCGGTGTTGTTCCTTATACAGATCTTCGTGCAGAAGCCCAGGTTAGAATCTTGTAAAAGTTGATTATAGTATCGTGAATACAAATATTCCAAAATCAGGCCAGTATATGTACACACACACACACACACACACACTTATACACTGCTTCTTGAATGTATATGAATATGAAATTACTCAAATCTGCTCCATGCCAGGCACACACTGTTTTGGAGATGAACTACACAGAGCAGCAGCTCACAGCAGCTGTCGTTTCTGAGCATCTGAGACCGGTCCTCGCCGGGCCTGAGTCAGGGACGCCGTCATCATTATCATCTCTGATTCGAAGATGTTGGGATTCAAATCCGGAAAACAGGCCGTCATTTGATGAAATAGTTTCAGAACTTAGTTTGATTTCGGAACCTTTTCTCGCTAGAAACCCAATCTCTCTGGATCGTCACTCTCTTGATATTTCTAGAACTGTCCAGGCTTTTCAAGAAGCCGTTGACTGGTCAACTCAGGGTGATCGTCTCTCCAGAAAAGCTGCTTCTGAGGCCGATTCATCAAGTTTGACTATATGGACTGATTCTTTAGACGATTCATCGGATTACCATCCAATACTCTCGTGTGGATCGTTTGCCACTTGTGGAAGAAGAGAGACTATGGAGGACACACATTTTATAATGCCCCGATTCGGCGATGCAAGAGATGTTCATGTCTTTGGCATATTTGACGGTCATAGAGGTATTTTTTTACAACTTGGTTTGCATGGTTTATATGAAATTTAGGATTAATCTTGTACTGAGAGAGATTAGTTTTCGTGAATGATTATTGATTACTATTCTCATTCAGTTAAGGTCTCTTAAATAGACCAAGGATTACGACGTAATGACCCGAACTGGGTTCAACAAAATTAAACCCCTAAACATAATATATAATAATTCAAATGTAAGACCTAATAAAATATTCCAAATTGTATAATTAAATAACCATATTCATATTTCTGTTTTTCTAGGTATTCTAGGAATATTTTAGAATATTCTCATTAAGGCCAGATTATAGATATCCCTCAGCTAGCTGGTACTATCCCTATATAGACGTAGGGTGTGAAATATACAAGTAGAATTCCTCAGTGGGAAAACTGCGGCATAAGTACCAAGTAGTGCTTTGGGGGAGGTATAATCCTGTTATTAATGCGATTCTAATTTCATGCTATGAAATGTTTATGTAATGATTGTTTGCCCGAAATTTTCCTAGCATTCTTGTATTTATATTTTCTCTTTACTCGGTTTTGACTTAAGTCGCATACTAATTAGTGTTTATGACGTGCAGGTGCAGAAGCTGCCGAGTTTACAGCTCGGGCACTGCCAGGATGCTTACAATCATTCGCAACGAACAACAGGTTACTTCCCATCTTCAAGTCGTTCATGTATCTATAAGTTAGAAAATAATATGTATAGTAATTACTTCAATAGTAAACATCTAGGAAACTAATCCTACAAATGCTTTTTGCACGCAAAGCGTAGTCCTACCGATGCGTTAGTCAAAGCATTCGTCGAGACAGACCGAGCATTCAGAAGTGAAGTTGACTTTTGTCGCGAGTCAAAACGAGTTATCCAGAAAGAATGGTATCCCGGTTGCTGTGCGATCGCTGCTTTGATCGTGAAGAACAAGCTATTTGTTGCCAATGCCGGTGATTGCCGAGCCATTTTATGCCGAGCTGGTCGTCCCATTGCTTTAAGCAAGGTAAATTCTTAATTTAGGCTAAGTAAGGGCAGTCTAGTCATTTGGTTCATATGCTGTGCTAAAAACCTGAACTAAAACTTCTGATGCCATGAAACTGACAAATCAGGATCACGTTGCAAGCTGTCTAGACGAGAGGGAACGAGTTGTCGGTGCCGGGGGACATATCAAATGGCAGATCGACACGTGGCGGGTCGGTGCTGCTGCTCTCCAGGTTTGTCAAATGTAGTGTTACTGTTATCTATGTAGTGAAATAGACAGAAATCTCCCTCATATTTATTTATGGCTATATTTTTTCCTTTAAACTTCATTTTGTTGCACTTTTCCCACTCCAACTTTCATTTTGATGCATAATATACCCTCTGTGATATCCACATGATACAATTGAGAGCAAAAGTTTATTTGTCTATTCCTATTTTACGTCAATAATATTATTAATAATGGTTTTTCCCGCAAGTAAATCATGTGGATAATGATTACTATTAATTTTATACATAGGGAGAAATAACTAAACTGCCCTTAGATAGCCTAAATGAATGATAGCATAAAGATATTTCTTTTCCCGCTTCCTAAAACAGGTGACCCGTTCCATCGGCGATGATGATCTGAAACCCGCTGTAACTGCAGAACCTGAGATCACCGAATCAATTCTATCTGCAGAGGATGAATATTTGGTAAGACTTTTTCATTTTATTTTTGCTTTTTCTTTTTATTATTTTTGGACATTGAATCCGGGATCTATCATCGTCTTGTGATAGTATAATTTTTCGGGAAATATATCCAAAATTTACACAATCTTCACAGGATCTCTGCAAAACCCTTTCTATTATAAATTAATAAAAAAAATGGTCTTACACTAACACCGATTTAGAACCAGAACCGAGTTTACCAGTTTTTACCAATAAAATACTGGTTTCAGTTTTCAATTTTTAAACACCAACTATTCACATTTTTATTAAAATTTCATAGAAACCGATTATATACCGAACACTGTTTTTTAAAATAACGTATTTGTAAAAACCGGTTTGATTTTCACTTTTCGAAACTTCACTCGCTCAAATCTGCAAACCGTGTTCAGGTAATGGCCAGTGATGGGCTTTGGGATGTGGTGAGCAACGAAGACGTCATACACCTGATTAGGGACACGGTGAAAGAGCCCGTGATGTGCTCAAAGAGACTGGCCACGGAAGCTGCGACGCGTGGAAGCAAAGACAACATTACCGTGGTTGTCGTTTTCCTACGCCCCGTATCCACGGCGGAGAGGATCTACTAGTATATAATTAAGAGATTGGCCTTAAAGTGTATGTAAGTGTATTATTTATAGAAAATACTCTATCTTTAAATAATAATAAATAAATAAAAAACAATCAAAATATACCGTATAAGTGTAAACACTACCCTTTATGTTTCTTATAGTATTTTAATTTATTGGAAACACATGATATATCTTTAAAATGAAACTAGACTACATAACGAGGGTTATTTTGGTAAAAAATTATTCGAAAGTGAACTCTTAATCTCTTATCCAATTCTACCATTATTGAAATAAAAATTCCTCACCTTACCTTAATTAATTATCTTTTTAAGTTTCTCTAAATTGTTTATTTTCTTCAAATTTTAACAAAATAACTGGAGGCAAATTAAGAAATGTTTTTTTATTCTAAATAGCATATATATTTCAATCAAGAAATAATCTAGTCAACGAATAAGCTGCTCCGTTTCTCTGTTTTGGCAACACACTGGTTCGAAAGAGTGTCAACTCTCACATACAGATCAAAAAACAACATACAATTAGAGCACGTATAAACCAACACCAGGTTACGCGTCCACGGCCACGCGCTTGTTCAAATGCGTGGGCAGCCTCGGCTTGGCCACAGCCTGCAGTGGCGTCTTCATATACGTCACCATCCCGGGGCTCTCGGTGAGGTCAATCCCCTCCGGAGTTGTCCCCGCCGGAGGGCCCCATGAGAAGTGGTGTAGGAGGTGGCCGAGCATCGACGTGACAAGGTTGATCCCGAGCTGCGCGCCGGGGCACACACGGCGCCCGGCGCCGAAGGGAAGGAGCCGGAAGTCGTGGCCCTTCATGTCGACGTCCTCCTCGAGGAAGCGCTCGGGGCGGAAGGCAAGCGGCTCGGGCCAGACGGCCGGGTCGCGGGCCACAGCCCAGACATTGACGTGCACGATGGAGCCTACGGGCACGTCGTAGCCCCCGAGCTTGATGTGGGCATTGGCGCGGTGGGGCAGCATGAGCGGAGTCGGCGGGTGCAGCCGCATCGCCTCCTTCGCCACGCACTGCAGGTACGGGAGGTTGGCGATGTCAGCCTCGGTCATCACACGGTCAAGCCCGACGACGCGGTCGAGCTCCTCCTGCGCATTTTGCTGGACTCTCGGGTTTCGGATCAGCTCGGCCATCGCCCATTCAACGGAGATCGCTGTCGTGTCCATGCCCGCGGTGATCATGTCCTGTCCAAACAGCGTTCACACTAGTCAAGAGCCTCATTTTTTAATAATTTTGATAATATGAAGGAAAGAAACTTACCCAAAGGAGTCCAATAATGGTGTCCTCGCTGATGTCATACTTCTGCTGCAGCGTCAGCAGCGCGTCCACGAAGTGGTCCTTGGCCCCGCCGGTGCGCCGTGCCTGCGTGTGCTCCTCCATGATCACCTTCGTCAGCTTGTCCCGCCGCGCCCCGTGCTTGGCGATGGCGTCCTCGTCCAGCGGTGCGAACGGCCGCAGCCACGGGATGTACTCCGCCACCGTCAGGGACGCGCCCAGCTTGATGCCGTTGGAGACTATGGCCTTGAACTCGCGCCCTTGCTCATCCACCTCGCCGGCCTCGTTCATGAAGCGCTTCCCGAACACGAGGCGCGTGATGTTGTTGAACGCCACCGCACCGAGGTACTCCCTCACCGCCAACGTCTTGCCGAACTTCTCTTCTGAAAAAAAAAAAAAGGTAAAATGTCAACGACAATAAGGCGTACGATACGACATATAGTATGGTCACTCTTTAAATTTATTATTTTATAAATGTATTGAGTCTATACCGTAAAAATATCTTAAAATGAGTTGAACATAACTTCATATTCCACTTTTTTTTTATCCAGATTAATTCTGACCACATTAATTTGATATCTATAGGATTCATAATATTTATAAAATTAAATATATTCTAAGTATTTTTGTATTATTATTTCGTATTTATTAAATTAATTAATTATTTTTCATTTAACTATTCATATTGTTGTCTAAGTTGGTGTTGAAAACCATGTTCTCATTTAGAGTTCTAATGAGATCGGAATTTGATACGATCTATTCACACTGTGGAGATTATCAATTAATTTAATAACAAAGAGATATTAAATTAAAGAATTATAAACGTAGACAAATAATCCTCGAATATAGGCATTGCAATTTGCACACATTCCAATCTAAATTGAGGAAACTATTTATTCATAATGATAATTTGATAAGCTATAAGTTAAACGACGCTATACATATAATACAAAAAAATATATTATAAATAATTAGTGGTCTTATTTCGAGTATAGTGCGTTGTTGCCAAAATTTCAATTAATAAATAAAAAAGGTCATTGTCATGTGGTAGGTAAACGAACTCCACGTAAATTGCACGCATAATATATAAAAGTATTATAATTCATAAGTATTTTGTGTAACGCGTTTAAAAAAAAAGTATAAAAGTAATCACTGTGTATTTTTTATTCTCATAAATAAATATTTTTCTTAATTTTTTTACACGAAATAGATATTTACTACAATTTTTATAATTATTAAGTACAAAGATTGGCTACACTGCAAGTATTAGTAATTCGAAAAAAATAGCTAAACAAGTTTTATAAATAACATTTAATCAGCTTAATTAATCAATTAGACCCTTACTACATTTATGAAATTATAAACACGATTATCAATTTAAATTGAGAACGGTGAGTCAGCAAATTAAGAGACGCCAAATTTGTAGGAATCAAATCAAGATGAAATGAAAGTCACAGTGGAATTAATATCTCTCCTCACCAACCCCATCGTACGACACAACTTTTCTATGTGCTAGCCACGTGGCATTCATAGGATCAAGTTTTTTTTTTTCTTTTTGTGTCCAATAAAATATTAAAGAGTATATAATAAAAGAAAGTCAACCTGCTAGTGAAGATGTTGCATGTTAGGTAAAACTTAAGTCTTACTAAACTCTAATTAACATTTAATAGTCTCAGATTAGTGCGTAATAGACCAAAAAACTAACTACACTAATCTTATCTCCCTTAGATCAGTGCATAATTACATCATTTTTTGTTCTCTTAAAAATCTGGATTTACAAAAGTACCATAAAATTTGAAAAATATTTAGTATTTACTTTTAAATTACTATATGATCTGTATTTTTATTTAAAGAAATATTATTGTGATCAATACATATCTATAGTTAAGTAGTAAAAAAGTTATTAGATAGATTATCTAATTTAATTTATTATACACTGTAGAGATCGAACCATGGCACATCTAACTAGCACTGGTCAACGGCATGGAAATATCTTCCATGAATTTTTTAAATTTTTTGAGCTAAGTGATACTAAAAAGGATTTTTTTTTTCTTTTCTTTCCGGCCCCGCTACATTTAAACTAGTTCCGCTAGTGGTACGCGGCATTTCACGGCCGCTGAGGCTCGCGGATGCCGCGTAATTCCATCACGCAGTTGCGGATCGAAATTAGTCTTAAGCTATATACACAAAAGGACTATATGTATACATATATTATATAAACGGAACTTACCTGAAGAAGCACAGTCATCGAAGATGGTCTGGACCATGGCCATGACCTCGTCCTCCCTGATGTACCGCATGGCCTCGAGGCGCTTCGGCGTGAAGAGCTCCACCGTGCAGAGCTTCCGCACCTTGACGTAGTGCGGCCCGTAGTCGGCCCAGATCAGGTCGAGCCCGTCCTTGCTGAAGCGCGCGGCCGAGCGCGTGCGGAACCGGTCCGCCAATTGCTGGTCTTTCTCCTTCAGCACCTCCTTCGCCAGCGCCGCGTTGGAGACCACGACGTTGAGGGTGGGCCCGAACCACACGGAGATGATGGGGCCGTAGGCGCTGGCCCACTCCGCGAAGCACCGGAAGCGGACGGGCTTGATGTCGTAGAGGTTGCCCACCACCGGCCACGAGCGCGGGCCCGGCGGGAACTTGAATCTCAGGCGTTGGATGAGGCCGTAGAGGACGGCGGCGACGAGGATGGTGACCGGCGCGGCCAGTAGCAGGTTGGCCATTGGAGAGAGACGGCTTTGAACGAGGCTTTCGTGTTTAGATTGGTTTGTTTTGGTTTATTATAATGTGGTGAGAGGTGGGAGTTGGTGAGAGACTTCACCAACCAAGGGTGAAATAAAAATGTTTTGTGATTTCATTTTTTTTTTAATCATTGGTAATTAAGATGTAACAACGGACATGTGGTTTAATAAGTAAAGAAAATAAAATGGGTTTATATGTGGATATTTATTTTTTCTTTTCATTATTTTTAATCCTTCCAAGTTTATAATTCTAAATTATTTCTTATATGACAGTTTTTGACATCATGAACATTGAACATCATAAATAAATTTTTTATATTTTAAATTGTCATAAAAGAATAGTCTTATTAAACTTTAGAAAAACAAATATTTTTTATTTATATATCATGATAACTAAAGGAATAGTGTTTAAGTTTTCCTTAATATATGAAGTTATGAACACATATTTATTTTTAAGGATATCTCTTATCATTTATTTTTAATTTTAATTTTAAGTTGTAACTCAATTCGTACAATAACAATTTTAAATTTGATTTTGTATTTTTGTTCTATATAATTATTCTATTTATTTTTAATTATCAAGGTCAAAGGTGCAAATCTTGAAGAAGAAAAAAAAATCTTAAATTGTAAAATAGGTATTTCGTTAATAAACCTTATTTTTATAAGAGTTTGGGTGACTAGAGAGTAGATATTAAAGAACTCATGCCGAAATACAACGTCTCATTAAGTATATCTACTCCATTCAATTTTTCTAATTTAATAATGAGGCATTACTCTACAGCTTATCATATGTTATTACTAAGACTGAATTAGAAAATAAAATAATATCAAAATGACAGTATACAAGTCTTACATTAATTAAAAAGTATAACCATTATCACACACGACTTATTTTTTTGTCTAATATATTGCTACACTAGATCTTGATCCAGCTCTCCGAATTTGATTATATTTAGCATTTTGATTTCCTCAATCGACGATCGATCTACCAAACTAAATTGTTATTATACTATGCGTGAATTGGGATATATAATCGACGATTATAGTTTAGTAATTGACCCTGAACTCTAGTCTAAAAACATAAGTGCAAACGACCCTCTTACTTTTATAAACAAAACAAAACCCTCTTACTTTTGTTAATAGCCACTAAAGTCCCTCCAACTTCATTTTTTGACGTCTAAGCTCCCTCAACTTTGTCAATAAGCATCCAAGTCTTTTCACCTTTGTTTGCACGACAGTCTAGTCCCCTCTAGGCTCTAATAAGCATTAAAGTCCTTCCAAATATGAAAATTTGAGGGGTTTTAATTAGGAGTGAAACCGGAGTGCATATCCAAAAAAATTGGACTATACGATATCCGAATCTGGAATCCGGATATCCGAAATTATTATCCGAATCCGAAAATCCGGAGTGCATATCCAAAATCCTGATACTAATTTTTTAAAATCTGGATTTCTTATCCGAATTCGGTTTCAGACACCGGATTTGGAATTTTAGCCGGATCCGATTTAAAAAAATAAATGCGTACATTTTCTCAAGTCTCAACCGTCATAAAACCGTATAAATCTAATATTAATCTATTTTTTTTTTTGCATCCAAATGGATAATGAAAAAAAAAAGTACATTCCATTGTCTCAAAATTAAAATACATAAAATAAACATTGTCTCGCCATCTTTTAAAAAAATAATGAGAAAAATAAAAAATAAATAAATCGGCTTTAAAAACCGGATACCGAATATCCGAATTTTAAAATTGGATAATTTTTATCTGGTTTCAAGGCTTTATTTACACCCCTTTTAATGCTTATTGATAAAGTTGAGAGGGTTTGAGTGCTTGTAAGTTGTGCCTATATAAACAACTAATTATGTTTACTGATTGACCGCAAAATACACTTTCAACAAATTATCATAAAATACTCAAAATTCATTTTTTTTTTCAGCCCTAGAGGCTCCGGCTCGTAATCATAGGATATGGCTCAACGATGGTCGATTCGATGGAATGGAAAGATACACTCAAAAAAAAAATGTAGAAACATAAAAGGAGGTTGGTGGGAAGGATATTTAAAAAAAAAAAAAAAAAAAATATGAGTGAAAATTAAGACTTCAGAATCAACGTTTGGTAAGGATGTGGACACTTCTCAAGTAGAATAAATGTTTGGCTACACGAAATTTGTAATATATTAATCTCTAAATGTAGATTCTGATGTGCATATGCATTTAATTGTGAGAACATTTTATTCAGCCATGAGATGAGACTCACAAAACATTCTCTCTCTCTTAGGATCAAATTTGATCCTATTGGCTTAAAGAAAATATATAAACCTGATTCTGGGTAGGATACAAATATATATTTGCTATATGTTCTAGAATCTGAAGCTTTCTTGGGATATCTTCCAACTGAACTCACTTTGCAGAAAAAAAGATTCTTGTTAGCTTCCAAATGTCGGTTATGTAACAATGACGTGGATGATTCGGATCATGTCTTTGTTAATTGCGACTTTGAAGGTTTGGTTTGGAGTTCTATCTATGGAATTTTTGGAAAGTCAATTAATAGAACTGGCTCTCTTGCTTTACTTATTTCTAATGCATCATCGGTTAATCTTAGTCCTCGTGTTTTTGCGCTTTGGAACACAACTATTGTCTCTGCAATTTGGTTGATATGGCATTAACAATTTCTTTGAGACAGTTCTGGCGACTTACAAAGGAGGCTAATTTCTTTATACTAGGGTTGACAAGCACTACAGAGGATTCAAAGATTTTGGAATTTTTCGACATGAATGTTCATCCAAAGAAAGTTCCAATATTATTTCAATAGTTTGGCTTCCTCCCTCAGTAACTTGGTTAAAATGCAATACTGATGGCTCTGTCTTGGTGCTTCAGGTGTGGCTGGGGCCGGAGGCATTTTCAGAACTTACCGATGGTTTCCTCATGGATCGTTCGCTTTTTGACTCTGCTTATGCCTATGAAGCTGAGTTGATTGCTGCTATGTTTGCTACTGAAAAGGCTAAGGAGTCTCATTGGGAGAAGGTGTAGCTAGATAGTGACTCTAGCTACGTTGTTCAACTTTTTCAGAAAAGATCACGTGAAGTTCCGTGGAAGTTGCGAGCTAGATGGTCAAAATGTCTTCATTTCCTAGACACTATTCAGTTCAGAGAGGGTAATAGAGTGGCAACTGCCTTAGCTAATTTTGGGGCCCAATTTGCGGGTCATCATTGGTGGGCTTCCCACCCTAATTTCATCGCTTCCTTAGTTAACGATGACATTTGTGTGAGAGGGAACTTTTGATTTCGTTAGTTCTCTACTCTTTCTTTCTTTTGCTTGTAAACTCTTACATTTTTATTTATATTATCATGAGCTCTATTTTTTATTGTGCGTTTCCTGAGTATCAGTCTTTTTGAACTCAGGCTCGCACTGTAAGATTATGGACCTCCATCTTTTATTAAAAAATATCGAAATTCAATTTCTCAATCTTTTTTAATATAATTGAACCAAAACTAAATTTTTGATATTTAATCATATTTATATTATTAACCAAGCACGCCAATCAACGCCAATTACCTCTAATAAGATGACCCCTTTAATTAATACTATCATTCGTTTAGAAACATTTAAATTTATGTAACAATAAGTGAATATAAAAAAAAGTGAATAAAATCCCCCTTTTATAATATCTTTTTATTTATATTATTCCAAGTCCTTTGTTTTGATTTATATTTTGTGGATGTCAACTTAGTTGAAATTTAAGATTATTTTACGAGATAACGGGCATCTATCTTTCATTTATAAAAAATTACTCCATTTACATACCAAAAACTTGATTAATATTTCACATGTTTTACACCGAATATATAATAATACGATATTGCATTGTAAGTATAACAAAAAATAAAATAAATTGACATAAACTGTTTTCGTGTCATATAGTACCTTTCATCATTGAAGTGCTAACATCTGGCGCCGTAAAATATTATGTCATAAATGTGTAAATTTTTAAGATAGTAAATTAAATACAAAAACATATATATAGTGGATTTGGAGTATTAATGAAAGTATAAAACTATACTAATAAGTAATAACAACAATAATCTCTTAGACTATGCCTAGTATTGGTTGGTGGTTGGTCAAAAGTGGTAACATTACATGACACCAATTGCCAAATCTTAAAAAAAAATCATGCAAAGTTTAAAGTGGGGTCTACAAGAATGGTTTGCGGTTGGTGAGATGGGGGGGAGGATAGAGATAGACATCGATCTACAAATAAAAAGAGAAAAAAAAAATCAAAATTTATTTAATATAAATAAATAAACCCTCGTAAAATTACTTAATTCATTTTTTTACGTAAAAGAAAGTAATGGGTGACCGATGTTGATATGCATATAGCCATATACTACTTATATAATATATAGATTTTAGTATTTTAAACGATATTTGTTGGTTTAGTGGAATATACTTGTAAAATTTGATCAGTCAATATCTTCTTGTAAAACTCGTTTTTATAAATAAAATTTATCAATATACGACTAAAATTAAGGAGTAGTAACACATATAGTCTATTTGTAAAAAACAAATAACACAAAAAATTCATTTGTTGCGTGACGCAAATATCTTTAATATATTTTAGTAACATATATAATCCTTTTACATAAACAAAAAAGAGGAACTACTAGTCCCTCAGATAAAATTTAATAGCGCAAATATGTCATATTTACAAAAATTAATGAAAAATAACACAAGCGTGCCCATTTTTTTAAAGGTACTATATATGTACACCACTAAAAACTATTTGTGTCACTAAATCATGATGAATAGGTCATTTGTGCCACGTTTTTTGACAAACATATTATTTGCGTCACTAAATTATAACAAAAGGATCATAGGGTGTCACATTTCTTATTTTTTATTATTACACAGAGACTATCTCTATCACTATATCCTTTAACGGAGGAGTTATTGTGTCATTAACTCAAGAAAATAATACTTAAGTATTCAGATTTTCTTTAGCTTTAATGGAGATCATTTCAAGTCACGTGGGTACTTCACTGGTCCAATTAATTGCTGCGTAATTAAAAAACACATGCCGTGATATCTGAGTAAGGATATTTATTGAAGTTAAAACAATTTAAATACGAGAATCATGTTCGATGTTTCATTCATTCATTCATGATTCAACATCTACTTCTATTATATATAATATAGTATATAAATCTCACTATCAACTATCAAGCATCTCAATTACGCACGTGATCACTGACGACTCGTCACATTTTAATTTCAGTATAGAAAATAAGATCATAACCAAATAATCATTTTACTTATTAACATTGACCTCCTTAATTGTAAAAATAAAAATAAAGATGTAAAGCTCTAATTAAAGTTTGATAACCATTGGTAACTCGCGTTTCGGCTATGAGTTACAACAAGATTTTTGGGGTTTACCGGAAAGAAAAAAAAACCAACTGCCTTACCGGAGTCCACGAAAGAAATCATGTTTTTAAATATAGAAGAATTTATTCGCACGGTGTGCTCATTTGGTTAAAGAACGGAGTTACTAAATCGCTAATTAAGGGACGAAATAAAAACAATCATAAGTAACAAATAAATAATTAAGCTTAATTAGGGTTTATTATATATATATATATATATATATATATATATATATATATAGTTTTGCTAGTTGGCCATCTTTGCTAGCATGGAGCTGAAAATCTGAGACTGATATTTTACATATTCTCTTTGCCTATCCTTAAGCTCCTTCTGCGCCATCTTCACATCTCTACAAACCATAGTTTATGTACAAATTATCTCAAATATTGGATAAATTAAATCCGATTATATTCATGATAATAAAATATAATAAAAGAAATTATAATATTATCCAATCTTTTTCCTCACTATTTGCTTATATGTAATTTTTGCATGGATATCAACTACCAACAATAAATGAGGATTCTCTGAAGGTGATTGATTCAAACTATCATGCGTGTGGTCAAATGGGTATAAAGAGCGTAGGCTTGCTTTGAGCACTCTATATTTATCTGGGTTTGAATCAATCACCTTCACGGTATAAGTATCCAATTCTTTTTACCAAATATGTCCGTCTAATTTCAATATTTTTAACAGCAATGGTACATAAAAGCCACAAAATATTATCGAAGTCCTGATGTTCGGATATTAGATACTTATGCTGCAAATATGTCATTCAAAGTGCGGGGTAAGAGTGTTACCTGTTGTTGGGATCAATCCTCAAAGCTCTCCTTATATCTTCCTCTGCTTTCTCCAACTCAGAAAGCCTCAAATACGCTTGAGATCGTCTGTACAGAGCTTTGATGTTCAATGGATCAACCTCTAAAACCTGCACAACATTGTCATCCATGGAAATTAGTATTTTACCGAAATTATATTTTGATTAGCATGATACCCCAAGGGCTTAATAGATATGGAAATTCAAAAGCAGGGGCAATTCAAGGATAGAAATAGAACTTCAAGGACTATAAAAATATAAGACATGATTTTTTGTAAATTTTATTCATAAGCAATTTATAAATTTTAATGTTGGAGGTGTGATATAGTTACTCTATAAACTAAGAGAATAATTGTGAAATGAGAGTCGTCTAAAAATAGTTGTCCCCAAATTATGTCTAAACATTGCAATTTCTTAAATATATCAATTCCTAATATAGATTATAAATTTATAAGTACCCAAGTTTATTTTTTAGTGGGAACAATAGAAAACACTAGATTCATCGAGTTTTATCTTTTTTATTTTATTTTATTTTATTTTAAATTTTAATAAAGGGAGACACACAAATAATTAAAAATAAATTAAATTAAATTAAAATAAAATTGTATGAAGGTGATACATGTTCCTACATTGACATTATTTTAGCAAAATTGTATATAATATCAACAGTTTTAACACAAAATTCTATTAACGTGTTTGCTAAACTTAAGTACTTTTTCGATATATAAAAAAGGAACTCGGTATAATAAGTAAGCCACTTTTGCTGTTACTATCCTTATTATGTATTGTATATAATACTTATATATGGAATGTGCAAAACATGTTCTTTCATTGCTTAGGTAAAGCCTAAAGGGAATGAGAGAGAGACCATTGTACAGAGCTTTGAAGCTTCGAGAGCCGCCTCCAATCGAAGCATGCAAGCTGCGTTGTTCAGAAGACACGACAGCCGCAACGACTCCGCTAAGCGCTTCTCGTCGTCGGTAAAAGAATGGTCAAACTCGACGCACTTGGCAGCCTGCAAAATGATGACATATTACATAATATTATTATTTAGTACTCACAAACATTGTGACATTTTATTCAATATTTAATGGAAAGCTTAAAACATTTTATTTGAAGTGAATTTCCTTTTCGTATTTCTTCGAAGCGCGCCAAATTTTTCCGTCTTTGAACGAGATATTCCCTTCGTGCTTCTTCTTCTTGCAGGCTTCAATTTTCTCGGAGGTGTTCATCTTCCAATAAGGCTTCTCCTATTGCACAACAGAGAGATTCATATGATCAGAAATCTACCAAAGACCCCTTAAATTCTACTCGTTGGTGCACTTTGGCTTTTAAATTATGTTTTTCTCCAATTTGGCCACCGAAATTTTATCTGTACCCTCTTGAATTTTACTTTTAGCACACTCTGCCCTAAATAAAAAGAAACGCAATAATGCCCGCTTTCACTTAAATTTTAGGTATTTTTGCCGCAAATATATGAACACGTTTATATTTCTATTTTGCCTAAACCATATAAAGTCAGGTTGTATGGCAGATCAAACCTTGGCAAAGTCGATCAACCAAACTTGGTAATAGACCACTGAGCCTGCAGAGGCATCAAAGCTCGAGAGATACTCTGCCCCGACGGTCACCAATGCGTGTTCTCCTCGCTTCATCGTCATCACGGCTCTCTCGAAACCACCGTTAACTTGTCCTGCAAGTTACGGAATCGAAAAAAGACTCGGATCTCAAGTACCCTAAAACTTGCTCTTCAGATGAATAACTCCTCTATTCTCAATCACCTTCAAGACAGATAAATTCGCACGGTTCGTCCTCCGATCCCTTCCGCTCAATCTCCGTCCCGTCTTCGCGTTTACAAACATATGCTACTGAAAAATACGCAGATCATTGAGAAAATTACCCGGTTAATATCGACGCAAAAAGAACAAACCGAACCTTTTACTATTGATCCTTCTTCGGGGTAGTCGAAGCTCTCTCCTGGCTTTAGAATCTTCTTCCGGAGCTTCCCGTCTTTTGTGATCGGAACAACGCTTTTCCATGAGACGAGCTCAAGCTTGATCATTGTACCAGATCCCGGAGAAACGCAGCCCTTGGATTCAAATTCTTTGTGGCAATCTGAAAAGGAAAATTTAATGTGAGTAAATTGTGAAAGAAAGTGAGTGAAAACTTCGGAAATGCGGTAACTTACAGGCGAACTTGACTTCTAGCTCAACTTTCTCGCCCCTTCTCATCGTCTTCACCGCTCGGCTAATCGCAGGACACGCGTAATCTGACAATGGAACTTTAATCAATGAGAACATGGAACACATTTCAGAGTAAAATATCAATCCAAAAGGAAGTGTAACTCACCGTCATTGATGATGAACTCGTCACCGTCGGAATCGAACACGACTTTTCCGTTCTCAAGCGCCGCCTCGTACTTAACTGTGGAGGATATGATGCACAAATGCTCATTCACCTAAGTTATCTTTAATGGCCGAGAAAACACGTACGGATATTACCTAAAGCCTCGTCACCGTCTCTCGGAGTAGCCCAACCTTCCCCGTCTTGTACGATCTTCTTCAACACGCCACCATCGCCGGTGACGTCCTTAATCACACTCCAAGAAATCAACTCGATATCGAAGATGAGCGTCGAGTTTGGCGGGACCAAAGGAGGAGATCCAGCCTCTCCGTACGCCATTTTTGGCGGGACCGTGAATATCGCCCTCTCGCCTTTCTTCATCGTTGCAACTCCCGCGTCCCATCCTCCGATCACCTCGCCCTGACCCAATCGAAATCTAAAAGCGGTCTCTCTGTCGCGACTCGAATCGAGAAGAGAACCTCCATCGATCTTCCCACTGAAATGAACTGAAGAATTTTGAATGGCGTTAATAAACTCATTCATTCATATAACATATACGAAGTCAGTGGAGAAATGGCATAAGGTTTTAATGACCACCTTCGACTTCGTCTCCGTTTGCCGGAGTTTGCCATGACTTTCCCTGCGTGAGAACCCGTTTCTTGAGGCCGAGTTTCCCGATTTCCCTTTCCGGCGAATTCGAGTTTTTGAGCTCTGTTTGAAGTTCCAGAGCAGAATCCGAGGATGAGATTGCCATGGATGGATGGATGGAGAGAGAGAGAGAGAGAGAGAGAGAGAGAGAGAGAGAGAGGATAAGTTATTGTTGGTTTCCCTCCAATTGTTCCATTTGAGAAAGAGATATTTCGGTTATGGCTGTTATCAGTTAATTCAGTTAGACTCGGCTTAGAATACTGAATTAATTATTTTAATATATCTTAGTTTAATTTGACTATTTGATAATCAATTAACAAAAGTTTAATTATTTTTCTAGATTAAAAATATATAAAAGCATTTTAAAATGCTGTTTAGTGAAGAAAAAAAAACATCATTGATTGAAAAAAGTGATAAATATTTTTATAATATTTAATTATTTATTTTCCAATAAAAAAATAATAAATTTTCCAGTAGTTGACTAGTAAAGGACTAAATATAACTAATATCACAAAGGAGGAATAAACACATTTTTCATAGAGTGCTAATGTGTTAATATTATAACTCTAAGTTTTAGATACTAATTTCTCAACTTATTCCTTGATAACTGATTTTTCTTTTTTTAGAAATTAGATAAAATAATATATCAAATTTTATATTTGTAAAAAGAAAAACAGTATATTTACTTTTTGGGGATACATATATGATATATGATATATCTATGAACAACCTACTAAAAAAAACTACTCAACAGCAATACTAGAATAAGCCTCTTTTTAAAAGGCTTGTTTCTACAGTAACTACTGGGCTTTTAAATATTGGAATATGGGCTTACTCATTGTAGAGCTTAACTCATTAATAAAAAACACTTTATGTGAACTATTTGTTTTATCTAAGCCCAATCTTAACTTTAAAAATTATAGAATTTAATTAGAATTCTTAACTACAACGCTTAGCGATTTGTATCATTCCATAATTATTTAAAAAATATATATCTTTTCAATAACTATTATATATATATATAGTTGTTTGTGATTTGTCAACTTATTTCCTTATTCTGGTACGGAAAAAATAAAGTTAATGTTCTTCTAGACTAGTTTATATATGGTTTATCGTACAAAATAGTTTATTATTTACTAATATTTTAAAAATTATTCAATTGAAAATTAAACCAAACAACTATTTATAATATATCTCAACATGTCTTTTTTTTTTTATCACCACATATGCTTGATATTTTGGGTTGTTCATTCATGAACATATTGCCAATGCCATTAATTAGGCTTTGAGTGTGCCATGTCATTAAGGCATTATCTCGTTAATTAGGCGAGTCCGTATGTATATATATATATATATATATTAATATACTCACATAGTTATATATACTTAGACATGATTCATGACTATATGTTAATTGTTATTTCAAATCCAGCTCATTTTTGCCCTTAAGAGAAAGCAACCTATCGCGTAAATCCACTTTAGATATAAGTTTATCTGAGGTTAATGAAACCGTAATTGTCAAAAGACAGACTTTTCACTTGAATAGCAGGTTGATTCATTGGTTTTTTCATAAGTAACTCAACAAGATATCAAAATTTTACAGGTTAATTAACCGTTAATCGACAATTTTTCTTATAAAATAATAACATTTACATCATACAAATTTCAAATACATACATACATACACACACACACATATATTACAATTTGATATCTATTATATAAAATTATATTAATATATCGTATAAAAAATTATTGATGTATATCAACAATTTTAAGCACAATAATATAATTGGTGTATATCAATAATTTTAAGCACAATAAATACAATATCGTCGATTTCTTTTATATATATATATGTATTTTTTTATATAAATATTTCGATAATCTTCGATATTTAATTAGATTTGTAAAAGATTCATTGACTTATTTTTTTAGTTTTTTTCGTTTAAATCTCAGTTAATTTTCAGTAAACGAGCGATAATGTAATCCTACTTACAGTTTATTATTTTTATATATATATATATATATATATATATCCAACTGTTACACATACTTTCTTCAGGTGAATATATAAAAGAGACCATGAAGTGTATAGAGACAGACATGTGGTTGTTTCATTAGATGCCTTAATAATTCTCCTTTTTATGGCATAAACACACGTCAACATATATATGGATAATGTTACTTGCACCCAGAAAATAAACACAATCCATAATGAATAAGCATATATGCACTTAATCCAATCTATCAACTTAATATTCTATACTTCTCTCTCCATATCTTACAGTAACCAGATCTTACTAAAGCTTGAATAATCGGTGCATCATTGAATTGGATGGGATCATGACCACATCAAGCACCAAAAAAGAAATATAAAAAAAAAACCATTAATTTATAGAGAGAGATAAGAATTTAAGTCATTGGCAAATAGAACAACAACATGAGTGGGAACTGATGCAAACACTGTAGAAACCCTAATTGTCTCCTTTCACTAGAGCAACAAAGGATAATATTTAGAGTGTGCTTAGGAACAAAACAAATTGGCAGATCATACTAGAAAGAAAGTATCAAAAGAATATATATAATATATTGTATATATGTGGAGAATCGACGTTGCATATAATCATGATTTCGATCATTAGTTGTGTCCAGACCAGCGTTAATAATTGATGGTAATATTAATTTGTGAGTGGTTCCTGTATGTGAAGTCATAATCCTTTGTAATTTTAGGAAATGATTCTGCTACCCATGGCAGCATATACCATATATACGTCTCCATCTCTTTATAATATATGTTTAAAATAATTAATTATTAGAGATTCTTTATCTTGATGAGTTGATATAATTAAAATGTTTACACATCTCACAACACTAATTACGTGTAAACATTTAAATCCGGATACGGGTACTTGAATTTTGGAAAACCCAGATTCCGGATGGGTACACGGCCTGCTTGCACCCTTATGTCATTTATTAATAATAATCCGGACAAAATTTTAATCTTAAGTGTTTCCTTTAAAGCTAAGCCGTTTACACGTGTACATGTACATTCAGATTAACACTTATTTTACACGTACGCTTAGGATGAATTTTAAGCTCAAACGTGAGAAAAAATGTTAATTTTGAAGCCGACTCGTGTGAATGCAACGAAGACATGTGATAAGAAAGACTATAATATAAAAAATAAGAATAAAAACACACAAAAAGTTGCAATTTTGGACATTTTTGCCGCAATTGTGGCTTAAATAATATTAGCTAAAAGTAATAATTACGAGTGCATAACAAAGTATATAGTGAACAGTTTGACACCTGAGTGGAATTTGCATCATACTTCAGTATACCCATCTACGCGCGTCTAAAGTTGTAATTATATATATATATATATATATAATATGTTCGTGGTGTATGTACATATATAGAGAGAGGGAATTCATTTTATATTCATTGATGTCCGAAATAATCTTACAAGATGAGATCATAACAAGCTCATAGAAACTCAGTCACACTTGAGATTCAAAGGAAACACCAAGCTTAAGGGAAAAAGAAAAAGTGTTGAAATAGAAAAAAAAAAAAAAAAACCTCCCATAAAACCATGGAAAATTTGCAACCTATAATTTAATTATTAAACATATAAATAAAATTATATCTCAAAACTGGGCATGAAAATCCTTAGGCTTTTGGGTCTTGTGGAACTGCATGGACACAAACAGTGAGAGTGGCTGAATCGTTGTCGTTTTGTGATTTGGAGCCCTTCTTTTGCATCTCAATGTCATCGTTTGTCAGCTCATCGACCTCCTCTTTCACTGTCGCCATGCGGCAAAAGTTGTCGTTTTCCTTGTGATGATCAACACAAGAAGAGGATGAAACCTTGACTATCTCTTGGATTGTCTCCTTTTCTTTCTCTTGGTACTCCTTGTACTTTCCCCAAAGAACCGAGTAAAGCCCCATCACGATTAGTACGGCACCAAGAATACTGCATATTCAAAAATAAAAAATCATATCAATTTCAGTTATTATTTTCATAAAATATGTATGTATTTTTGTTTTGTAGGGTTTCTAAAGAATAAAGCCGGTCATTGTTACGAGCAAGGAGGGCTGGTGCTTCGAGCATTCAAATTTTAGGGTCTTTAATTTTTTTAATACACTATTTTATAATTTATGTCTATTTGTGAAAAACCCTAATTTTCAAACTAGCTAAAACAATTTAATTATAGGTGCGTAAATTGTTCTATGATAATATATTTTTTTCTTTCAAAGTTGTATTAATAATCTAATATTTTCATTTAAGTTTCAAAAATTTACTTCGCTTAATACTCGATAAACTATAATCGTGCAACATGATGCATGTTATATATAATGCAAAATAATTGGTGAAGCAAAGTGATATATATTCTAGCTTATAAAAAAGGTGGTCATGATTAATCAATTGTGCGCCACTTTTCATATTGTAATATTCAACAGCAGAAAAAGGAAAGCTCTTTTTCTTCATGTACTAATGGGGTTTTATAAAGAAACTACGTGCACATATATCCATATATTATACAATTAAGAAGTATATTATAATATACAATATGAATAGGTTAATTTTGTAGAAAACTTACGCTCCTAGGTAAATCTTTTCGGCAAGGATAAAGGAGCCCAGGATAGCCACAATGATCATCATGAGAGGGCTAAAAGCAGTGACAAAAACAGGTCCTCTTTTCTCCATCACCAAACCTTGAACATAGTAGGCGATGCTTGATGACACAATTCCCTACATTTGATCCCGCAAACATATAAATATATATTTTCTAAACTCAAGAAATTAAATTGTACTGCTTATAGAAGAGTTTTTTTTTTTTTATACATTCTATTCTTATTTTTGTAAATAAAAATGTACTTTTATTTTTTTAAAACAGTCAATATAACTTCATGTGTGTAATTAACAATTAATACTAATACTAGCTACTTTTTATGCAATTGATAATATTTTAAGGGGCTGTTTTGGATTCTTAAAAATAAAATGTTCTGAAGAGTATAACAGTGAATTAATTTTTTTATTTGTGTAATTAGAAGGCATAATTTTGTTTTTAAAAAAATAGAACATTTATTTTAGCTACTTTTGCTCACAACATCCTTAAAATATTTTACTATCTATACTGTTAGCTAAGGGGAAGAAATATTACAGCGTAGGCGGCGGCGAGAAGGTTCATGTCCCAACCGATGGCCCAAGCGGAGGGCTTGTGCTCCATCACCAACGTGACGGCAATCGACTGCAACGTGCCCATGAAGCAGACAAGCGCCGTCAGAGATAGTGGCGCCGTGTACTTTGTCATCGTCACCGCCTGGAGAATAAAGAAGGCGGCCCACGCTAAGGTTGCGATGATCAGCAGAATCGACCCCTTCAGCCAGTCCTTATCAGCCCCGGCTGCAGCGGCGGCGGTTATGGCAGAGGGTGAAGAGTTTTGCACGTGCGACCAGAAGAAGTTGATGACGTGTCCTTTGTAGAGCGTCATAAGCATCGCTCCGGCGACCGTCACTACCGTCCCGACCACCTTGGCTTGACATCTGATCTTCTTTATGTGCACTATCTCCATCCTTTTGTTTCAGCGTCCAAAAGAAAAAAGAAGAGTTAATTACCAGTTTAATATATATTTATATGTATATAGAGTGGGGGTTTCTTGTAGGTCAAGTAATTACCGGCAGAGGACAGCCATGACAAAGGTCATCGCGGGAAGCATGTTGCTCATCGCGCATGAGAACGTCGGTGACGTGAACTTCAAACCGGCATAGTAGAAGTTCTGATCAATCACTGGCCTGTTTAAGAAAAGGAACCACGCCGAGGATTTAGAAACTGCGGTCCAAATAAATTCACGTACAATCAATTTAGTAACGTTGACATTAAATTGAGTTCAACTCTCATAACACACACACTTAATTTCGAGCATTTTAAGTAACATCCGAATAAATTTTGTGTTATATCGATATTCAATATAGTGTTTGTTGCTTCGAATCACTCGACGATTGCTCAATTTCTATACTATATTGACGCTCGATCTTACCCAAGAAGACCGAGAACGAAAATCTGCATGAAGATTGAGAATGTGATCTTGGGTCTTATTTTCCTGCATGAACCAAAAGTAAGGTCGGAATTAGAATAAATTTAACTTAAAGCAATTAAAAAAAGTAACATGTATAAGAGTGAATCGAAGAATTTTCACAAATAAAAGCACAAAATAAGATATGACATTGAAAATACTTTCCTAATGATTAATTTTCATATTCATAGACTATGCGAAAGAAATTAAATGGGTCACATAATATTACTTTTGTTAAAATATGACACATATATATTTAGAAATATATTAAACTATTAAATATAACGGGTTTGAACCAAGTGAGAGTGGTCAATCCGGGTTAAGCCCTCGTAGCATCGTCTCTAGTGTGTAATAATACCTCTCGAGAAGAATAGCAAAAGGGGCTATAGCTGCGGTGGCAAAGGCGTGCCTATACACAACGAGCACGTAGTGGCTCATTCCTCGGTTGAGCGACACCTTCGTGATGATGTTCATGCCAGCATACCCAAATTGGAGGCACACCATGGCTATGTAGGGTTTGGCCCTTTGGAAAGAGTCTCCAAACATCCCAACTTTTCCCTCCATTTTCTCTATATCCAACTCTTTGATATATCACTCTTTAAAAAGAAAAGAAAAAACCCTAATGGGCAAGAGAGAAGAGAGAGGATAACACTTGCAAGTGAGTTATGCTTGTGTTGCGTTGTCCTAAGTGAAGTGTGGTGCGAGATGCGGTATTTATAAGCCTTATTGGCCTTTGATAATGATAATCGATGTGTGGATCTATTTGAATATTCTTACATCACCAAAGGAAGAAACGTGTTGGGTTACACGTTTCGGGAGGAGGGAATAAAGAGGTTCATTACGTGAAGAGTGGGATCCACTTGGTTTCATTATCATCCTCCACAAAATTATTCTTAGAAATTTATAACAATAAAAATAAAAATAGTCACATTTGTGCATGCTGATGCCACCAAGGGCCTAACTTGGCTTGCCAATGGTAATAGAGACTGTTTTGTAGGACCCACTCAGGTGTACGTCATCGTGGGCCCCACTTTTGGAAACGTAGCCAATGGTAATAGTTTCTTTTCTACGCGGCGTCTCGAATGTAAAATTACCATTAATCAATGTTATGCCAATTGCAATAATAAAAGAGATAAGGGTGAGATTGAAGTAACGAGACACCACTAATTAAAGTCATTTTTGAAAGTGTGATTAGCTAATAATTATATTTCATTAAATTCGTTGTATCTTAATAGGAAGTTTGCGGCAAAAGTATTAAGTATTCTCCACTTGAGAGAAGACACGATCTCAATTTACTTTTACTCGGTAAAAGTGACTAATTCAAGGAAAATAGTGTTATTGGTACATTTCGTCCGATGAGTTTTGGAAACGTTATGTGGAAGTAAGACATCATGTCACTTAAACGTCAATTAATTATATTGTTTTATCGTAGTTATCCCACTCATGCGGCAAAAGTATTTAAAGACCCAAGAAGCAAGACAAGACCCGATGTACGTTTTTTTGGGGGGCCAAATTGGCCATATGAAAATAGATATTGATACTTGTCGTCCATGGTTTTCTGCTGATGTTGAGTTGTATAAACAAGTCTTTCAAATTAAATAATGATGTTGTTCGGAATTAGCCACTTTTTGCACGAAATAGTTCGTTGATGTCGTATTATAGTTTGAAATACTTTAAATATTTATGCTGCAAATATCTATAAAATAGCTTAATTAATAGGTCCAATATTTGTAGTTTATATGGATCGTTTATCAAAGTAAACTTTTAATGTGAAGGGATCAACTCGAATTACACTTATTAAAAACTTAGTAATTTTATTGTCTATTAATTAATTGAGCTAAAAATCGAAATAATTTGGTGATTATGTTCACGAGCAACAATTTACTAAGGTTATGAAAGCAAATATTGCTACTATAGCTATATATTAAGGTCACTTTTGATGCAAGTAAAGAGGCATATATAGTGAAATTGCTACCTAATTGCACTCAATTTGTTTATATTAAAGGACAATCTTTTACCTATTGGTGTTACAATAATGGCCACAACTTTTTTTGAAGTTGGTAATTTCTCATTTTTGTAACAAAAAGAAACAAAAGCGAAATATTCCACCTTTATAAATGTTTATAATAGTGTAGAAGTTAGCTCGCTTGTCTTTCCTATCGATTTATTTGAAGAAATATATAAATAAATAAAGGATTAAGTTCGGTTGATATCAGTCATACTCATAACTCAAAACTATTTGCATGCTCAAGAATATTTCTTATTCTATTGGGTCGCATATTTTGCCAATATGCTAGCTTTTGCTATCTAGCAAAACCACTTATAATTTTCAGCCATTTTTCTTGTTTATTTTATTATTTTATGAGATATCAGTTACATGTTCCTTTCGTATTAGTGTATACATATAAATATAATCATAACTAATTTATCTAAAAATATTAATTTATAAAGGTTTTACTGTAATTGACCATTATACCTCAAACTTTATATGGCGGTGCACTTTTTCTTCTCCTAAATTATATATTTTATTTGCAATGATAGCATATTGGAGAAAAAAAATACCTGTAAGTAACACTTTTTTTTTTTGTCACATATATCTTTATGATTAATGAATTAACCAATTTTAGATTGTGACACTGTTGCTTACGAGTGTAGTTATTCAAAGACCACTAAAATATAAGACTTAAGATTAGAGAAAGTAATAAATTTTACCTTAAACAAGTCATGTATCATGCACAAATATTGATACTTTCTGTCATATTTAGTTTAAATGTGTGTTATTTTTAAAAGAAAGGTGCAAAGTGCACAAATATGCAAAGCTAAGGGCATGCAATTGCTCATCATAATAATATGAATTCTGTTACCTCACGACATAAATGTGGAAGCTATATGTGGTAGCTAGCTATAATCATAGGAAATTACCAATAGCTAATCAAAAGATTTATGTAATCTTTATATATATTGAAGATTAAAACCATAAGGGAATTTTTTGTTTGTACATATATATTTCAGTTTTTGTATGATTATATTTTTTATTTTAAAAAACAGCTAAATACACCAAAAAAGTACTACCGAAAGTTGATATGAATTTTAAATTATTTATAATTTAATTAAAAAATATAGCAATAGAAGGTCATTTTGTCCAAATACACTTATTAGACGGTATACTTATATTGTTTAAAAAATTCGAGTTATTTGTTTGAAAAATGGAAATATAGGGTATAAAAGATATTTTTCCTAAGAACATTAATTTGAACTGTGATTATCATATTCTCTTAAATTGTAATACTTAAGACTTAAGAGGGAATCATTTGCTGACAGATAAGGAATCAGTCCTATTCTCCGATAAGAGGAACCCTCCTCTCAATTCTCATGCTATTATTATTTGGTTATTATTTTTATATTTTTTTTTGGGACTAAAGTTTGGTACCATTAAATTACTCATATCATACGCCATTTATAGCAAAAATATATGCCATCTCAAGGCTTGTCATCACTTGGTACGCAGGCTGTACGATGAACAAAAGAAGACATTGCACGCAGAATGAACTGCAATTATATTATAATTAATTTGAATAAAAAACGCTTTTGAGAAATAAAAATGGTCGAAATTAGATAATTATATGATTCATATAAAACAATGTTTCAAAAAATATATTTTCTCTTCTTTGTTAAAAAACAAGGATAAGCAGATGACTCAATGCTATATGTGATAAATTTTCAAATTTTGACCATGTTCTATATATAGGTGAATAAGAACATATTCGTTGATAAAACGTCGTACAAATATTTAGAATTTTTTGGAATATTTAACCACTAATTCAACAAATAATTTTATTCTACTCAATTATCCAATATGGGACTTTTTAATTTTTTATTTTCCTCTACTTTTTAATTTTATTAATTTTCTCGGTATCTTGGTACGTATCTATAGATTTTGTGGTTGATATTTTCTCCTTTGGTTTTTGATATTATATTGTGGTTGATATTAGTCCACGTATAGGTAATGGAATCAATATCCTTGAATTATGATGTGCTTTACCGAATCCATATTACTAAAGGTTAATTGCAACAAAAATATCCAACCTTTGGTCAAATTCTCTGTTGTGATACAACCTCCGTAAATAGCGGCAAAAGTACCCAAACTTGGCATTTGGGAGTTGACGGAGAAAATCTACCTATGTGACAATCAGCCTTTGCCACATGACATGCCACATGGCACTTGGCCGCCACATGACATGCCACGTAATTATTATTTTATTAAATGATTTAAAAATATAATTAAAAAATTAAATTATTTAAAAAAAATTAAATTATTTTTAAAAAATAAAATTATTTTAAAAAAATAAAATTATTTTTTCATAATAACCAATAATGAATATTTAAATTTAAATATTCAGTATTAGTTTTATTGTTAAATATAATTATTCATTTTAGAAAAGTGGATCAAATGAATAAATAAAGAAAAAAAATCACCGTTCACGGTTCACTCAAGCTCCACTTCCGATCCGGTTCACGGGTGAAACAAAATCGCTTAATATGTTTAATGATAATAAAAAATAATAATCATATGTTATTTAACGACAATTTTCAAAAAAAGATAATATATAAATAAAAAAACATATTAAATAATTATTATTATTGTAAAATGCAAACACAAAAAAAATATCATGCAAACAAATAAAAATATTTTTTTGTTAAATATAAATATGACTATTATTTATTGTTTTTGAATAAGTGGTGTGTATTTAATTATGTGTTGACTTTTTAAACAATTTGTATGTGTTTAATGTTTATTAGTTATTATTATTAAACGTATTAAACAATCTTATTCGACACGTGAACCAGATCGGAAACGGAGTTCAAGTGAACCGTGAGTGGTGATTTTTATTTCGTTCTACCCACTTTTTAAATAATAGATAATTATAACCAATAATGAATATTTAAATTTAAATATTCATTATTTGTTATTATTGAAATTTTTTTTTATTAAAAATAAAAATAAAAGATAAGTTTGTTTCAAAAAATAAAAATATATTTTTAAAATATATTAAAAATATTAATTACGTGGCATGCCACGTGGCGGCCAAGTGCCATGTGGCAAAAGCTGATTGCCACATAGGTGGATTTTCTCGGTCAACTCCCAAATGTCAAGTTTGGATACTTTTGCCGCTATTTACGGAGGTTGTATACACATGAGAGAATTTGACCAAAAATTAGATACTTTTGCCGCAATTAACCCTATTACTAATACATGCAAATTAGTAATAGTATTAGTACTCTTCTAAAGATCTCAAAATGATTCAAGAGTACAATAGGTCATAAATGACCTGTACTTTTCATAAACATTTTTTGTTGATAAATTATTACTTATCGTAGTTTCTCTTTTAAGAAAAACATGAGTAATTTGTGCATTCAAAAATAGTAATCTAAATTTATATAAAATTTAGAGGTATAAATATATATATACATGTATATATATATATCTTAACTTTCAATTGCATTCAATTAATTTGCAGTAAATGAGACTAAACAAACAAAAACATAAATTCCTCCGATTATTAATTCAGCGGAATTGAAAGTTTAAGAAGTTACTCCATTATATATAGCTTCAATTTGCATAATAGAGTAAGTATATATTTTTTTGACAGCCTTTCATAAAGCAAATTTCATTAATAAATGCATATTACATATATACGACATATATTCAATCATGCAATTGAATGATACAAGGTTGGAAAGCCGTGGGCAAGTGGAGCACTATATAGAGTAGTAAAATGGGCATCTAATCACCTTCCAATCGTCGCCTTAGGAGGCAAATTGCACAAGAAAGTTGTGAACCCAAAAATAATGTCTATTTATTTTATTTTATTTTCGACGATTCGGGAAATGATTGGGATTTTTGGGGCATTTCATAATGTAAATATAGGATCTAGAGGGACAACAAACAATCATGATCTTCGACAGTGCGTTTCCGACAATCTGAAATGGTATGAAAAAATGATCAAAATATCATTACATTATGTATGATCGTGTTAGAACTTGTCGAGTTCGAAAAGAAAAGAAAAATATAACTTTCATTCACGATACTTTTTTTTAAATAATTTTTGTTTCAATTTGTCCCTAAGCGGTTAATGTCGAATAAATTTTATTTTTAGTTTATTAGTTTTTACATATCTTTTGACGACTATGGTAGTCTAAAAAAATATGATTTTTTTTTTGGCATGGAGAGTACCCCTCTTTTTGAGTGATATATTATTTTTAATAAATTTAAGACATAATCACATCATAAGTGATTTATTAATTACGCATCAATCTCATGAAGCCTGTTTCTACTTTCTAACCACCACATACCAATTGACAATCTCATGACAATTTTTTTTTTTAAATCATGCGAAGTCCCCATATCTTTTTCATGTGGGACTTACCATTCCTCCTCAAGATGCTGACTTTTTGGCTTCACTCGATCTTGAGCTGTATCTTTTGTTATTTATTTTTAGATTTTTTTTCGTTTGAGTTTGATGTGCTCTACCATGTGGAGTATATCAGAGCCGGCCCAATAGGTGGGCGAGTTGGGCGACCGCCCAAGGCCCAATATTTAAAGGCCCCGTATATTATATAACTTAACCATTAGAAAACTTAATTAGAATAACGCTTATAAGATATAATGAAATATGCCTCCTCGTTGGTGTTGTAAGTGATGCAACTTGAAAAATCAAGAAAAAAATATATTTCGTGGAACAACGATAAATATTTTTACATAAGAACAGTATATCTTATCAAATATATTATTATTACGAAATTAAAAAAAAAACCTCGTTTAAACTTTTCGCCCAAGGCCCCCGAAAATTTTGGGGCCGGCTCTGCCGAATATTTACTTGTGAATACTGGTAAGCTCGATAATCGGCGATAAGTCAAACTTTGCACATAGCACCTTTAATATTATTGGCGTTTTACTATTAAAACGTCGTGAAACTTTTATTTAAATATCGTCGTTTTCTAAATCATGTCATTTTTCTTTGCTGCATTTGCTTGAATAGATATGTCGTTTTTCAACATTAACTATTGTTGTTTAATTTGTGCGCGCCAAATTAACTTGATAATCACACACCATTTAATATATAAATGCTTGCAAGTTTGCTCTTTTTAGGATGTACCTCCTCAATTTTTAATTTGCAACTATCGTTTTTCGGTTCTACTTTATGATTAATATGGAAAATGACATCAGATTTTTGGTTTAGGCACTTCTATTTCCTGCCAATGGGGCGGATTGAGTACGATCTGATGAGGATATCCTATGGATTCCAGAGCTTACCTATATTCAGTGCATTCAATCACTCTGAGCCTAGAGATTCATAATTCTTCTGCCTTGCTTGGGTGGGGGACTCGACTCTCGCAATAGCGGTCGGGACCAACGCGCGCATCCTTCTCTTAAGAGAAATAATAGGAGATCTCCACAGCAACAGATCCTCAAGGGTATCGAACAGAAATCTCGCCGAGTTGACCGTAAGGCACAAATTTTGTAGGTATTTAAGCCGCACTACAACACGAAGAGAAGAACGCAAGGTAACTAACAAGCACAATCGTTAACGATTATTCTACTTAAAATTAACGATGTTATCTTATTTAATTTATTTTTTATTTTCTATAGATAAGAAGATTCGTTAGTAAGCCGAATTCAGCACCGCCTAAGATTTTAGCGGATCTGGTGAAATCTACGATGACTCAGGGGAAAATGTACCAACAGTGAGGAGGGTCAATCACAAGGCCGGCTGAAACCTATGGGCGAGTTGGACGGTCGCCCAAAGCCCTTTTTAGAGCAGTATATTAATGCGTTGTATAAATTTTGCTATATCGTACTGCTCTTGCAATACTGTAATAGCTCCTGCAATATTGTATTGCAACCTCTAAAAAATAATATCACAATAATGATTCGCCCAAGGCCCCGAAAAGGGTTGGGCCGGCCCTGAAGTATATCATGGGGTTCTACTTTAAAACCTGACTGACAATAAAGAGAGTAACACATGAGCTTTTTAAAACTTGCTAATTACTCCTTACTTTTGATTTGTTTAGTAACAATAAGCTAGTAACGTGAATCCAAATATTCATATGAAAAGTACTCAACACCAAGACGTTTTGTAATGCAGTTAAATGTATTCTCTTCTTGATAACTTACCATTGTTGACGAGTAAATTAAAAGTTTATAAGGATTGAATATATATAATTATTCAAAATGATATAAAGCATATAATTTCAAATGACGAGTTATAAAAAACCTCAAATGATGACTTATAAAGAACGGCATTCGAATAACTATATTATTATTGTAATAACTTTATTATTACTACAGACATACTCCAGTGTTTGCCTTGTTCATTCGTTTCTAGCCGCGGCGTGTTTGCCTTGTTCATTCGTTTCTAGCCGTGGCCTGTTTGATTTAGTGCCGCGGCGTTTTTGCTTTCGAACCACGGATAATTCCGCTGTTCATTCGTTTCGAGTCGCGGCCTGTTTGATTTCACGCCGCGGCGTGTTTGCGTTCGAACCACGGAAAATTCCGTTGTAGGAACATTTTCTCAACCATGGAAATAATTCCGTAGTTGAAACTTACTACCATGCTGGATTTTACCATGATTTTTAGTCATAGTTGAAAGCCGGATTTGTACTAGTGACTTCATCTAATACTTACAATTTTGAATCGTAAACTGCCCTAGATAGTTGGCGTACAATCTTCCAAAGGCACGAAAGTTTTCCAAATCAATTCTTAAGATCGGATATACGCAAATCTTTTAGATAAAAAGTCTCTAAACTTATAAGAATGTATCGGGGTCAAGAAATGGTACTATTAATACATTTTCCTTGATTTACCATACTTTGCTTTGCTTTGCTTTTAGGATCGTATATTCCTAGTTTCGTGAAAAAATAGGATTCAATTACCATAGTATATTCCACTTGGTGACAAAATAGGATTCAATTGCCATAGTATTGCGTATGATTCCACCATGCAACATGATAGAAGAGTGCAACGCCATTGTTATCAACTTGTTTCCTTTGTGGTGGAACCCAATACTAATAAGTGTATGACTGTATGCATTATGATATCATCATAAATGTAACCCTAGATTGCTTTGTTTTCTTAGACCAACATATAAAATATATAGGTCTTTCTTTTCTTTTTTGAAGCCTCATTATCATTTGTTGGGTTATTTGGAGGATAATATACATATATAGACATATGTGTGTATTATATTTATACGTAGCTTGTTAAAACACACAGACACGTGTTTATTTATATACATGTGATTAGTTATAGCTTATTGACCTAATAAATAAGCCTATACAAAAAATCGACAATTTTTTTTAGAATTTTTTGTTGTGTAAAGAATGACAATATTTATATAATGCTCATCATATTTTACAGAAATTGCGTTATTAAGGAGAACACTCACGTCGGTTCAATGTTAAAAAATCTAGAAAAACGTGCAGCTTCACATACGCTGATTTTAGATACTTTGTCTCTATTTTTTCTCTCTCGACTCATGCCCCTCAGTGGTGAGTATTTTGGCTATAATTATCCTTAATAAATAGGGATAATAGCGGCATAAGTCCTCAACCTTTATTCAACTGGAGCGGCATAGCCCCAACCTCATTTAATAGCGGTATAAGTACCAAAAGATGACTTCCGTCCATATTTGACTAACGGAAGTAGTCAACGTTTGCGTGGTCAGCTTCTCGTCAACGTGGACGCCACATAATCCGACATGTCACCATACATGTCATCCTCGCGTCATCAAATTTAATGCAAAATTAATTGAATCCCTCCATCACCCTTAAGTTTGCATTAAATTTGATGACACGAGGGTGACGTGTATGGTGACATGTCGGATTATGTGGCGTCCACGTTGACGAGAAGCTGGCCGCGCAAACGTTGACTACTTCCGTTAGTCAAATATGGACGGAAATCATCTTTTGGTACTTATACCGCTATTAAATGGGATTGGGGCTATGCCGCCCCAGTTGAGTAAAGGTTGAGGACTTATGCCGCTATTATCCCTAATAAATAACATAAATTTGTTAAATTATGATCTATAAAAACAATACAAAAGAATCGATGAGTATATATACGTATGCAACGGTAGAGCTACATAGAGGTGAGTGTATGATAGGGCACCACCTGAAAACAACTGAGAGTAAAAAAATAAAATAAAAATTTTAAAAATAAAAAATCGTAGATATTATGTATAAAATAATAACAATGAATCAAGTTATAGAATAAGCATGTAGTAGCTTTGGTTGTTGCCTTTATTTTAAGGTCTTCCTTTGAGAAAGATCTAGGATCTACTCCTAACAACCACAAATATGTACTCTTTTATTAAAAAAAATATAATTTACCATCTTATTTGAGGCAAAATACTGCAATATAATGAGTTATAGTACTTATATTATTAGTGATAAAATTAATAAGATATAGCTGTATTGTGAAAATAGTTTAAAATAATTGTTTAGTCTCTATCCTGAAGTTTCACATAGCGATGTATTATTATTTCACGTTTTCGCTCCTTTTGATCGCATTTCTACATAGTTTCAACATATTATAACTATTCTATTATTATGATTTTTTCACTTTCGGTTCTTTCTCATTAATTGTCTTTAAATAATTCAAAGTGAAAACTAATTATAATTATTTCTTAAAATGCGTCAAAACGTGGTCACTGAGATATATATTTCTACTTCTGTCAACATTGAATATATTATAAAATATTTAAAAAAATGAAAAATTAACTTTATATTTTTTTAAGGTAATTTTATCTATTTGATTTTATAATAGATGTTAGAATGTTATTATTATGTGATTATTGTTATTTATTTTTGTAACAAAAAACTATTAAAAATTTATATTAAAATAAAAATATTAAAAAATTATCTTAGACACCACCTCAACAAAAATTCTAACACCGCGACTCCCATATATAACTAGCTATAAAATCGTTCCAAATTGAGACGTGTCTCAAATTGAACATGCCTCGTACTATCATTGTCTTGGACATATATAGACCTAGAAACTGCTGTAAGAGTTCATCTTAATACAATGGGACACGATATGTAGAGTCCTTCTAGCATAACGACCTTTCTAGCCATAATGAGACTCAAGAGATATAAATCATATTTTCATAACTGCTGAGTAATATATATATATATATATATATATATAATGTACACTCTAAGTAAATAACTAAAAGTAAAATGAAAAAATTATACTTTTCTTATTATACTTGCACTCGTGCATTCCTTTGTCTTTAGAAAACTTTATATAAAACAACAAAGAATAATTAATATTTATCGATCTAAGTTATCGCACGTACCTTAATAATTATAAACACCGGTCTTTTTTATTTCTTTTTTCTTTATAACGATAATCATTTGTTCCTTATTATATATACGCCTTTACAGTCAATGACTCCATGCATTTTATATAATAACAAAGACTCGACCACTAACTTTGGATGATTTAATGTATTTATTAGTTATATTATATATACAGCAAAATGAAAGCGTTACTTGTTCATCATGTATTATAGCTATCATTTCTTTTAGCGCTCTTGATTAAACGTCTTAATTTTATAAAGAGAGAAAATAGACTACAAAAACCAAAGAGTTAATCTCTTTAATTATCAAAAAGTTTCTTTTTTCATTTGCTAAAAATTAAATAATCCCAATCTTCACGTACCATTCTTTTCGTTGATAGAAAAGTTTCTCTATTATTGAGTTCCAATCGATCATGCACAAATCTCTTTTATTCCAAAAGTCTTGACTGGTCAAAGATTCAATTCCCTAGCTAGCTAGCTCTCTATAAAAGAGAAAAGATATATCACTTCTTTTTCAAGTTAAAGTATTGCAAATTGCTAAGATACTATGGCTGTGTTTGGTACGTAACTTGAAAACAGTTTTTTAGTTTTCTAACTTGTACAGTTACACTGAGAAAAATAAATGACTGTTTGGTATGTAACTCATCAAACTGAACTGCAAAATATTTTAAGTTTTATTCTGTTTTTCTTAAGGATTTTCAAATACAGATTTTTGTTGTTTTCTGTTTTTTTCACTCAGTTTTTTCTTTCATCACTCCTTATTTCTATCGACTTCATTAGGAGTAAAATTCGGGAACCGGGAAATAACTCCACATGTATTTTTCAAAATTAAAAATTAAAAATTAAAAATAGTATAAAAACGACAATAAAAGTTTAAAATTCACTAAAATGACATACTAAATTCACTAAAATGACATACTAAAAACTAAAAAAATGACATGTAGTTTAAAATCAAAACCGGTACCAAAAACTGGGGAATATTTGTTTAGGGCATCGTTTATGGTTCTCAGTTCTAAAAATGGGAACCGAGAAGTACCATTTCTTGGGTTTAAATTAAATTTCTTGGATTTTTTTTTAAATCGATTTGGGATTGGTACCGGAACAGAGACAAAACCGGAAAACGGATACCAAATTTTCACCTTTAAACTTCACCATTGAACCTTCAAAATCTCGATGTCAACTGAGTCACCAACGCTAACTGCGACACCGGTGCCGGTGCCGATGCCGATGCCGAATCTGACTTGACCTATGTGATGTTGGGACATAAATTACTTGTGTGATGACTCTAGAAAAATGAATGCGGACGACCTATTGTGGTGAATATACAATTCACGCGAATACTATGTTTAATATAATGTTGGTGAAAAATAATAGAATAAAATGCATGAGATATTTTACTTTTGATGCATGTTAAACCTGATTATTTAGACTATATAGTATATAACTTTGATATGTTAAACATGAAATTTATGTTATTATATTATTAATGTAATAATTTATTAAGGTATTAAATATTCAATTTTTCAAGAAAAAATCAAATTGAATTCCAAACAATTATTCTGTTGTTTTATTTTTAAAAAATAAAAAACAGAAATGTGTACCAAACAGTTATTTCAAAATAACTGCAAAAGTCTTTTACACTACAACTATAAAATTATGAATAAAGAAAACAAAAACAGTTTAAGTTGTCTACCAAACGACACCTATACTACTATCATTTTCCATTGCGAAATCTTTACTTAATCTAATAGACAACTATGATCAATTATTCAAGCAATTATTTGGTTATTCATTTGCAATGCGCTCCCTTTTTATATGAAAGCGTAGTTTATATGTAGAGAGAAAAAAAAAAAAAAAACTATCGCATTCCATAAGATATATAAATATATATATATAGTTATTGAAAATTTGGATCTTTTTCTTGACTTGATCTATATCTAATTATCTATAGTTGTATGGTGCGACATAATTTATTGAAAATTTTGGAACAATAACACTTTGTTGAATTTGCGTTTTGGGTTTGATTATACCTAGAAGTCATATATATTATATATTATTCGTATTTTCTCTCATTTCATAGTAGATATTTCTCCTCTTTTTGTGGTTTCTTCTTGAATATTCTATTAATTTCTACGTGAACTCTATGTATCGATTATTCTTTATCTTTTGTCGTTCTTTTGCGTCTAATATGTACTAGTGTATACGTGTGTCACATATGTTATGTCATAATATATATATATATATATATATATATATATTTGTTTGAGTTTTGAGATTAATGGATGTGAATCAAGAATGGATCAAGTATAATATGTGCAATCGTGAGATAAGGGTTTTTGGTGGAATCGACTTTTCGTGAGTGATTAAGTGCCATGAGATTATTTGCAACGTTAACATATTTGTGTATTTCTTTTTTTTCTTGTCTTTTCTCTTTTTATTGATTGTTTGACTAGAACAATGTCTTGGACTTCTTTTGTTATCTTTTTCGAAGTTGTTTGTGACATTTCTATCACTGAAGAAGACAAACTAATAATGAGAGACGACAAATGACTTGCCATTAAACCTTTATAATCATATAATAAATAAGAGAAATAAAATAAAATAAAATGCTACTTATTTTTAGAATATTATAAATGTTAAATAGTCAACCATTAGGCTAGGTATTATATAGTGACAGCTTAACTAATTTTATGCGGACGTATACATACAAGGTGAACCAAGATCCCCTACTAAAAATATTTACTATACTAATATTATGTTTAAAAAGTAATTCAAATAGAAAACTTGTATATTTCCCTAGATACATATTATAAGTCGTACTTTTCTTGGATTTACGTGCAATATAACTATATAATAATGCCACACTTGATATATATATATATATATAAATATATTGAGTAGAAACAATATGTTCTTAAAAATTAAAACATGCTCAATTGTTTCATAATATAGTACGCGTATCATGCAATATCATAAATAATCTAGGGCCAGGGAGGGCCACACCCTCACCCCAACCACCTCGCAGCTCAATCCCTAGCAAAATATAAAAAATATAAATGAAATACCCCAATCGCTTAGCTAATTTCCTTGTGAAAATAAATCGTGAATGATTGTAAGAACAAGCTTTTGGCATTAATTAACTGATTATAGTATACGGCATGTCGTTTTTTTAGTAACTAATTTTTTGCCTATGTATGGAATATAGAACTGTGTTGCTTGTAGTTACTACTATTACATACAGCAACAACAAGTAATCAGAGAATATTATCCTTGCTTTTGAGGATCATTCTTGTCTTGCGTTGTATCTCAGATTATTATTAACTCGGATGTACAAAATTTTGTACAGCTTGAAATCGGATACTAACGATATTGGAGACGTTGTCGAGACAAGTATATCAACACACAATGAAATTTACAAGTTTATCAAACACGCGTATAAAATAAAAGACAAGTGAACACGCAATATTTGGTAACGCGGTCGCAAACCCCTCATGGGAACCTACTCTGCGGGGCACTGACCCAGATACTTTATTCTACTGGAAAACATAAAAAATGTTTCACGGTTATACATGATACTTAATTTAGTTTCACAAGAGAATAGACAACTCTCTCTCATGACCAGGCGCAGCTGGTGATCAAACTCTAGGGAAAAGCATGGCACTCTTCTTTGAAAATGGCCTTGGATGCTTCAACTGTCACACAACCAGTTATCACTCCGTGAATCAGATACAAGACCCTCCAGCTTCCTCTGAGGTACTCTTATCGGAAACAACCTTGGATTCTTCAACTGTCGAACAACCGGTCGTCACTCCTGGAATGAGATCGCAAGACCCTCCAGCTTCCTTTGAGCAGATTTTACATTTTTCCGTGCTAGTTGTTAACTACAACCAGGAACAGTTATATAGCCGGTCAAATTGGCAAACTAAATAAGGTAATAAGGGCTACACGGTCTTGGATAATTGAAAGGATGATTGTCAATCTTCAATCACAACTACTATAGGTTTTGATGTTGCAATCCACTCTTTGATTTTGCATATACATAATGAAAATCGTGGTAATAATTCTAAAGATCTTGGACATTAACTCTGATGAAGATCTTAAACATTAAATTTGCAGTCGTGTTGACACTTGTTCTGACAACTCATCCAACAACCTTATCTAGTCCGAATCTGGCAATCAAATCTCCAGCAATAAATGTCCTCCGTGAATGAAGAATATCTCCCAACAACTATGATATCTTGTCGAGTTGTGCATCTTGACTTCTTCTTTTTTTATTGCATTGATCTTCTTGATGATTGAGCCACATATTCTGCACGCGCCATATTCGGAAAGTCTTCCACAACATCTATATTACACATAATGACAAAACCGAACACGTAGGTTCTTACATTGCTGGATCATACATCTACTATGCGCCGGGACTGGTTAGCAGGAATCGACCCAATCCAAGTTTGAATCACTAGATGATATGAAAGAATATTCGCAGCTAATGTTTAGAGAACAAAAACATATACGTTAGTGTATCCGAATTGTGATGAATCTACTAGGGAAAATCGTCATTTGACTTTAAATAAGAAAGAGATTTGCAAAAATTGACGTATGGCTCTGTGTTTACTCTTCAATCATGTGGGTACAAGTCCGGTTCAGGACGTTCTTCACAAATTTGGAAATCTGCTTGGATCGAAAAAAAAAAACTTGGTGGTCTTCAATATGGGCATCCGAAACAAACAAAGCCTTGGAGATATATACATGAACGAATATATTATTGATAAACAAAATAGTGAGTGAAGTTGTACGTCAACACTCTGAATCTATTTTGTGTTTCTGCGTCGCACATACTTTTGTTGTAGTTTAAAAATTAATCCAACCATTAAATAATAATTAGTCGGGTAATATGTGGAAACTCGCAGCAGCTTCTCATGATTGCGATGCTTGTGTTGGTTATATTTCATGAAAGTTTTCTTTGGGTGGATCAAAAGTAAATTAATATAATCATAGATGGAAGCTAGCGAGGCACTTTTACTCAACGACATTTAAACAATATATAAACTTGTAATCACCAATTTGATGTGTTAAACCTTTCTTTATCTTGTTTAACGCTATTGCGTTGGTGACTAATTTAACACTTAGTTTTTGCAAATTGTAATTTAATTAAGGGATGTTATTGATTATCAACTTATAATAATCATATAGATTCCACGTATCGTATATCTTCGAGATCGTTGAATTTGTTACGCTAATTATAGACAAAGTATGTGTCCGTTTGGGGCTCTATTGATATTAATATTATAAGCTAGCTACGGTATAATGCTAGAAAAAGGCCTATTTAGAGTTATATAATTTGAATGTTGTAAATGCTGACATACGACGATATACATATATATATGGTGTGTGTGTTTGTTAAATTTGTGGAGGTATGCCGGCGATATTTCGAAAAGGGTTTGTTGCTAAAATTTCTGATTTAATACAATTCATCATTAATATGGAATAATTAATTTTCTGATTTTATTAAGATCATATATTTCCTTTTTATTTATTTCTGTATGATTTCTCTAACGACTTACCGAGTTTATTTGTTCTGTTTCCTTTATGTCGTTTATTCTTTTACTTTCCTTTATTGTCGTTTAATGCCATGAACCATCAAGCCATTTGATAAGGCTTCTTATGAGGTTCCAACGGCATTATTTTGTTTGTTTTGTTATCAGTATATAAGCTGATTAAAACACTTTGTAATATTTAATATTTTTCATCATCAATAAAACCATTATCTTTCTCTCTCTCTCTGGTTCAAGCTCGTCTTCAAATCGTGAAAGATTTTTTTTTCTTTACTAAATGTGATACTAATACTTGAGGTTTTTTTTAAAAAACAATTATTATTATTGAAACAATACGAGAGACTTCATATTTAACTATAAAACTCTAATTAAATTACGACTTTTTTAAATCTTATGTTACAATAGTGTTATTGAAGATTTGTTCTTTTGATTTGACCTTCTTTTTGCCTTGCATACGTATTGTGCTAAACAAGAGGGCTACGTCCGACTAATTTCTTTCGTAAGGTCATAGACAAAATAATTTGGTCGATGATTATTCCATTAGCTAGGCATAAAACACTCCTGAGCATCGGGCCGCCTTGGCAAGACCAAGGCTCGATCCCGCTCGATCCGACGATCCTTGATATTGGGGCCCCAAGCCGGAACTTCTTCTGTGGAGGGGCTGGCCGAGCACGAGCTGTTGCTAGGGGCTCGGGCAGGCTGAACCGCCTGCGTCCTTGTTCTTTTCAAGGTTTTTTTTTTTTTTTTTTGTCGTTTCATTTGCATCTATTCATTTTCTTTTATTCCCTGTGTATACCAATTTTACTGTCGTTTAGTTCATACTTCATAATACTTTTGTAAGCTTTACAAGTGTCGCCCAAACTCTTTCTCTCGTTTTTAAATTTTATAGTCGTTTAAAGTTTTAAACTCATTTTATATTTTTTGCTAGATTATGTCGTTTCACATATATATTGTCGTTTTTACAAAACATATAAAAAAATTAAGCGGCGAAAAGAAAAAATCTCGGGAGAAGAAACATACTAGCCATATTGATGAATTTTATACATAAAGACACGCTATTTTACAGTCAATGATCTCGAAGGATCCTGAATTGTGCATTTAAATTAGTCTTTAACGCATTCGAAGTGAATATACCACGCAATTGCAATTTGGGACTCATTCCTCGTGTGTTTACATATGAATAAACAAGTATTCGACAAGATAGCGATTGATGTATATGTATATGTGTGAGTATATAACTAGTTGATGAAAAAAAGTCTTTGATGGATACTTTCCCCAGGAGAAAGACATGGCACATGGGAGAAAGAAATTTCAAAAGAACAAACGAATCAATATACTATGCATCAGATATTTTATAAACTCCTTGAATGCAATAATAAAGATATTTATGGATTTACGTTTCTTAGGATTTTTCAAAATGGAAAATAATTTTGACACTAGAAATTATAGTGGTTCGTTCTTCCTAAATTTCGATCCACTATAATCTCACGGGTCACTCTCTTTTCGTGGTACACTCTATGTTGGGTCATTGGGGCTAGTGTTTTCATCTATAGATTAGGCTTCATTCTCAATAAATTTATAAGTAAAAGATCAATGGGGACCAAAATTTCGTAAAGTGAACTAAAGATTCAACAATAGATTGACGCTAATGGAATAGAAGGAATGAAATGGGACTCCGAATAATATAATAATATAAATGAATAATATGAGAGTTAACGTAATGAGGAAGAAAATGGACCTAGATAAATTTAATGTTATCACTCAAATACATTATTATTATTATTTACCGAGGATGACTCAAACTTGAAGCATCAAAACTAGAAAATGCATTTTTCATTCTTATTTTTCCTGTACCACTCAAACGCATTTTTTATATAAAATACTTTGTCCTTGACTTTATTTCTCTCCCTGAGTTTTAATTCTTGTTAACTTTTTACCCTAATTTTTATGTTTTACATTTTTACCCAATTTTTTTCATAATTTAAATTCATTTTACCTCAAAATATAATGGAAAAATTCAGGTAAGAGTACCTTAAAGTACAAAAAAATTCACGGCGTATTCCAAATTTTATTTTTAATGGTAAAAGTACCAAAAATAATATTTTACTGTACACCGTTAGTTCCAACTCATCTCCATCCATGTCAATCGGTTAAGTGCCACGTGTCACGTTCTATTGCTTCCATCCCGATAAATGAAGGGCACTTGACTAGGCAACTTTTGGACCTTTGATATTTTTCCATGTTTTGGAACTTGAAAACTTAAGATGATGCCATGTTTTGGAATTATAAATATGTTATAAGGGTTTTAATTTGGTGCAATTGGAAACAGTATGCATTCATGAAACAAAGTAACATACAAAACAAATCAGTTGAACTGAATAACATAAACTTTAAAATCTCAAACTACACATCTTTGTCATACCGTACCAAAATACATACTATCTTTTTTTTACTTAACTACTAGCCAAAACAAAACAAAAAAATATCGGAGTAAAAATGAAGAAGAGGAACTCCGCTGAAGAAGATTAAAAGTGAAAAAGACCCTGATCGTTGCTGGGAGGATTGGAGTAAAAATGGTTTTTTTAATATTTATGTTTTAATTTATTTAATTTTCTGGTATACAACTGGTTGTAAAAAAAAAATTGTGATACGTGGAAGCAGCAAAAAATGACATGTGGCACTTAATAGATGGAGATGAGTTGGAACTAACGGTGTACATAAAAATATTACTTTTGGTACTTTTACCTCTAAAAAATAAGATTTGGAATATGCGGTGAATTTTTTTATACTTCAAGGTATTTTTACCTGTATTTTCCCAAATATAAGACCCTTTAAGATTTATCCGCCTCCAACGAGCAACATCTCCGAAAGTGCACACGAATTCGCCATGCAACTTCCATGTCTCATTCACAATGAAGTAAATTAATAGAGACATTAAATAAGAAAGATCCTTGCAATTTCTATTTAGTCAGTCAACAAATATTTGGTAAATATTCCCTTCTTACCTTTCTTCAAAAAGCACATTAGTTTACTGAAGTTTCAATATCTTCTCTATTTATATGTGTATATACAAACGTCGAGCCCTCTCTCAAATATACCTAAAATCTTCATTATATTTTACTCTCATTAGCTATGGATTTCATGTACCCTCTAATGATTTTCTTCATTATCATACTCTCTCTCCATCAATGGCTTCGTTACTCTAGCCCCACGCAAAATAAATCCACAGGCTTCAAAACGTACCCTATTGTTGCATCACTGCCTGAGTTCTTGAAGAACCGTCATCGATTACTCGAGTGGTTCGCCGAAGTTCTTCACAAAAGCCCTACCAACACCGAGTACTTTCGGCGATCGGCCATCGTTCAAAGCATCGAGACGGCAGACCCATTGAACGTTGAACACATTCTCCAGACGAACTTTGAGAATTACCCGAAAGGTGATCGCTTCATCACTGTCCTCAACGACTTCCTCGGCCACGGAATCTTCAACTCCGACGCAGAGCCGTGGCGGACGCAGAGGAAAACTGCAAGCCTTGAGTTCAACACCAAGTCCTTGAAGAGCTTTGTGGTGCGGAATGTCGTCATTGAGACCGAGACAAGGCTTGTTCCGATGCTCGACAACGCTGCAGCAACGGGACAAGTGCTCGATTTACAAGATGTCTTGGAGAGATTCGCGTTCGACAATGTTTGCAAATTGGCTTTCGGCTTTGATCCCAGATGTCTCGGTGGCGACAGGACAACTGGCTCCAAGTTCATGGCGGCTTTTGAGGAAGCGGCAATGCTCAGTGCCGGTAGGTTTTGGTACGCCCTACGCTCATTCTGGAAGATCAAGCGATTCTTCAACGTCGGGTCTGAGCGACGCCTTAGAGAAGCAATCAGCACCGTCCATAATTTCGCCGACGAGATCATACGGTCGAGAATAGAAGCCGGAACTGACAAAAATAACGGTGAAGATATGCTGTCCCGGTTCGTCGGAAACGGGAAGAAATCGCCATTGTTTCTCCGAGATATCATAACCAACTTCATTCTCGCAGGAAGAGACTCGACATCCTCAGCTTTGACATGGTTCTTCTGGCTCTTGTCCACACGACCAGACATCAAGCACAAGATCTCGAACGAGCTTAAAGAGATCCGCGCACGAAACGGGAAAAACCCTAGCGATCCGTTCACTTTCGAAGAGCTCCGAGACATGCACTACTTGCATGCAGCGATATCCGAGTCAATGCGGCTTTACCCTCCGGTGCCCATCAACACGAAGCAATGCTTAAAGGATGATACTTTGCCTGATGGGACTTTTGTCGGAAAAGACTGGTACGTTACGTACCATACATATGCCATGGGAAGAATGGAGAGTGTTTGGGGCGAGAGATGCCTGGAATATTTGCCCGAAAGGTGGATCGGGGAAGACGGATTTTTCCGGCAAGAAAGTCTGTATCGGTTTGCGGTGTTTCACGGCGGGCCGAGGATGTGTCTCGGGAAAGATATGGCTTACATTCAGATGAAATTCATAGCTGCGACGATTCTCGAAAGGTTTGAGTTTGAGGTGGTGAATAGGAAAAGTCCGGAGTATTTGCTGTCGTTGACTCTTAGAATGAAAGGTGGACTGCCCATGAGAGTTTGGAAAAAAGATGACTGAGTTTCTTCTATGGTTTTGCTTTTTAGGGAGCTAGCTATAAGGGGTTTTTTTTTTAATTATTTTTATTATTGTTTGGATACTTGCATTTTTATATATAAATTATAAGTTTTAGCTTTGTAGTTTTTATTTTTGTGAGTTTGTTCTTGTCTAACTCTACGTCTCTACGTATTATTCTTGCAATTTATTTTTCGTTTTTGAAAATATAATATACAATATACAATGGTTCGAGAACTCAAACTCATATATAGAGCAAGGTGGTATAAAATACGTAATTTCGATTGAAATCGCTCATATTAATACCTAAACTCAAAACTTTACTTCGCCACCAAATGCTGTAAAATATCTATAGATTGTTGGTTTCAAAATGGATCTCTTAAGTCAAAAACACACACCAGAACACAAAGAGAAACATAGTTTTGAGGGAGAATACTCTCTATTAAAATAATGTCGAAAGTACAAAAAAAAGTGAAAAGTTGAAGCTATTTCCTAATTACACTCTACATCTAGGCAGCCCAAAACTTGGTGCCCAGGTTTAACAATAAATAAAAACTAATAAAGGAAATATCAGCCGAGCAAGCTTACTTGATGACGAAGTCACAATTAAATTTCAATAGATGTTATATAGTAAATTGACGTGTCATGTATCATGTTTACATATCATACATTCATACTACGTCCTATGGGATATTTTCATTTTGGTTACCTGTGGGATAGTTGAACTTTTTGACAAAAAAAAATATATATATGCTATGGTTGACCGCATTTTTAAAACTTACACACTATTGCTAATATCCGTAAATCCCTGACTTCGATCGTATCTAAACTTTAATGCCCATATTTAAACTTACACAGACCTTGCCGTTTAACAAGTTTATTGGTCATTTTTTCACCTTTCTTTTTCATGGGATATAGAAAGTAGAAACTACGATGTTAGTCTTTTTTCTTCTTAAAAATAAAAAAAAATAAAAAACTCCGATACTATTCTGTATTTTTCCTTAACATGAACGATGTTACTTTTCCGTGATAGAGGGAATAGAAAGCACACTTTACGTTTATAAATGTGTAGTTCTCTTAGAATTTGCAAGTATATAGTCAAGAATAAAAATAATGAGAAGAAATATGTGTATATATATATATATATATATATATATATGACATGCTCTTAAAATTAATACGGCATGGAATATTAAATTAAAAATTCCCACGAAAGGAGGAGTCCAACTTTTTCACGTGAAACATTACATTTTATGTCTAGATATATGGAGATTTTATGTCCAAGAATTCACGTTAAATAATTTCTTATAAAGCCCTAAAATAATATTAATAAAAAAAGCCTAAAAGGCATTAATATCTTTAATGAATGAGTTATAACAACATAAGAATTCACTACTTTCATTTTTGTGTTGCCATAAACTAAATATATATATATATATATATATATATTTATGATAATCGAAATTATGAATGTTCACTAATTTGTTTGTTTTAAAATTTCGTCTACCTTTCTAATTGATTTGACAAATTTTGGATATGTTGTTAATTTTTCGATACGTGTCAATTTCAAGAAAAGGAAAATTTTGTTAACAGAACATCAAAAATTATTCTTAAACAATAATAAAAAGAAAGTCGACGAGATTTAGTGAAAATAAAAATAGTGAATTCTAAGAACTTTGTATGTAAAAATAAATAAAGTTCATATGTTTCTAAAAAATTAAAATATTGAATACTTATGTAGTTATATATTAACCACAAAAATAAAATATTGAAAAATTAAATACTTATGTAGTTATATATTAACCACGAAAATAAAATATCGAGTAATAATAACGCTATCGACACTGGTAAATTTAACATCAACATACAAACTTCTTTAACCTAGTGGTAACACCGCTACATACCTCTCAAAGAGGTATAGGTTCAAACTTCGTAGGACGCAAATGCATATGCCCTTTTACATATTTTAAATTTAGTCAACAGTGCCAACCTATAAGATAAAAAAAAAAAATAAGCATCAACATAATCTATAAAATGAAATTTTTAAAGGACTGAAAACAACATATTGCTTCATATTAGCATGTGTAATACCATCAATCACAATGAAATATAAAACTTTATTGATATGCATTGGTACGTGTAACACATGATACCACCAATTACAATCCAATTATAAAACTTCGTTGAAATATGTCACAATGCACCAAAGTATTTCCATCTTTCAGTATCTAGACATGGAGATTTTTCGTGTGCAGTCCATTCTCTTCCTTCTCATTCCGATCATCTCTCTTTACCTTCTCTTCCGCTTCTACGGATCGAACTCCGCAAGCCGGTCCCGGTCAAATGGCTTTACGCTCTACCCTATTATAGGGAATTGGCCTGGACTCGTCGCCAACCGTCACAGATTCTACGACTGGGTTGCCGAAACTCTGGCCAACAGCCCCACCAACACTGCTATCTTCAGCCGATCAGCCCGCAAGTACTACCGCATCATCACAGCGAATCCCGACAACGTCGAGCACATGCTCAAATCAAACTTTGTAAATTACGAGAAAGGCAACAGCTTAATTTCAGTCCTCAGTGACTTGCTCGGGCATAGAATATTCAACTCCAACGGAGAGCTTTGGCGGCTCCAGAGGAAGACGGCCAGCTTGGAGTTCAATACCCGCTTGCTTCGGAACTCTGCCATGCAAAATGTCGTTGTAGAGATCCAGACGAGATTGGTCCCGGTGCTCAACGATGCTTCTGAGTCGGGTCGGACTTTGGACCTGCAAGACATTTTGGAGCGGTTTACGTTCGACAATGTTTGCAAAGTCATATTCGATGTGGACCCGGGTTGTCTCGCCGGTGCTGGCGATGGCGATGAGTTCATGAGGGCTTTCAATGTGGCCGCCGAGCTTAGTACAGGGAGATTCAGGTACTATCAATCACAGTCAAATAAACGGATAACAAAAGTGTACTTGAATCCATTAAGAATGTCCGAAATTTGTTGTAGTATTTAATCTTCTTAAGTCATCTAGATTATATAACTTAATTAAATCTCTTTATATTGGATTAATCTTGATTTACAAGCTAAATACATAATACTCATAGAAGCTCAATAATTGAGTAATTGATCCAACAGGTACTTCTTCACACGCATGTGGAAGATCAAGAAGTTCTTCAACGTCGGCTCCGAAAGACGCCTGAGAGAGTCAATATCCACCGTCCACAAGTTCACCGACGATATCATAACGTCAAGAATGGAAGAAAAGGAACAAAGAGAAAGAGACGATTTACTCACACTATTTCTCGGAATGGACGAGATAAACTCACCGGAGTTTCTCCGAGACAACTTGATCAGCTTCATCCTCGCCGGGAAAGAAACAACATCCTCAGCTTTATGTTGGTTCTTCTGGGTTATTTCCTCTAGAGCCGAGGTCCAGGAGAACATCCTTGACGAGCTCAGACGAATCCGAGCTCAAGCCGGTAAAAATGTTGGTGATGCGTACACCTTCGAAGAACTAAGAGACATGCAATACTTACATGCTGCGATTTCGGAGTCGATGCGGCTCTTGTGAACTTAAGCTTGACTTAGTCCGGGTGACGACCAGAACCCAGGACGGGCAGAAACACTTGCGAGGAGTCAGCCCGGGTACCGACCAGAACAGAAGACGGACAGCCGTTCAGCCCAGCTCGGGTGAACACGAGCAGAGTGTCCGGATAGAAGGCAAGCTCAGCCCGGAGCATACGAGCAGGTCAGCTCGGGGACAGAGAAGCTGTCCGGGCAGGAAAGGGAAACTCTACCCAGAAAGGAAGACGCGTAGCTTGAGGAGCAAGCAAATCAAGTCAAAGATTCGGCGAGATTATTTAGGGTAGTTTCCTTATTTTGTGCGATTTGGTTAGCTAGGGTTTCGCCTATGAGAGGCTATATAAACCTAGCATTGTACACTTTGTAATCGCGAAGAGTCCATTAGAATTTTGAGTTTATCTTCTTGTATTGCCTTCGATTATTAATCAAGAGAATTTCTTCTCCCAAAAAGTTTGTGTCCTTTATTTTCCTGTTCGATTCCTTTGGTGTTATTCGTGTTCTTTGCAGATCCGTGAATTGGGATCCAACAAGTGGTATCAGAGCTTCATCGAAGAACATGTCTTCATCAGAATCGACAATCGGAGATCTGGTTGTGAAGAAACCAGAATCCAGGGAAGGCACAGTGACGCTCCATTACCCCATGCTCACGAAGAGCAATTACGCCGTGTGGGCGTTGAAGATGAGGGTAAATCTGCAAGCGCAGGGAGTGTGGGAGGCCATTGAAGGTGGCGACTCTGAAGGGCGCAAAGAAAGGATGGCACTCGCAGCAATCTACCAAGCTGTTCCAGAAGAACTCCTTCTCATGCTCTCTGAGAAGGATTCCGCAAAAGAAGCATGGAAGACGCTTCGGACCATGCACATGGGCGCAGATCGCGTCAAGGATGCCAAAGTCCAGACCCTGAAGAGTGAATTCGAGGTCATGCGGATGAAGGAAAGCGAGTCGGTGGACGACTTCGCTCTGAGACTCACGTCCATTGTGACCGGCATACGCTCACTGGGAAACAAGGTGGACGAGACCACCATTGTCACCAGATTTTTACGTGCGTTGCCTCGCAGGTACATGCAGATAGTGACGTCGATTGAGCAGTTCGGCGATCTCAAGACCATGACGGTTGAAGAGGTTGTTGGGCGTCTCAAAACCCACGAAGAGAGACTTCGGGGCTACGGCGACAAAGGAGACGAGCAGAATCTCCTACTCACGCATGAAGAGTGGACAGCGAGACAGAGAAGATCCGGGGGAGCCGAATCTTTCTCAAGTATCTCAGGACGGAATAGCTACAGTGGAGAAGTCCGAGGACGCGGACAAGGTCGAGGACGGAGTCGAGGCAGGGATTCGCGAGGACGCGGAAGCAGCTCGAGCCGTCAAGAAGGCACGACCAGGAGAGACAAGAGCACAGTGAAGTGCTACAATTGTCAGAAGCTTGGGCACTTTGCATCTGAGTGCCGGAGCAGGAACCAGGGCGAAGAGGCGAATCTAGCAAGATTCCCAGACGACCAGCCGGCATTGTTGTTTGCCGAGCAGGAAACGCACCTGGACGAACAGAATGGCGAGTGTGACGCCAAGGCCCGGGCAGAAGTGATCAGTGTGCCAATCAGCCCAGAGGCCGAGCAGACCTGTCCAGAGGAGACCAGCGAGAAGGTTTTTCTCATCGAGGATAAGGTTATTGCAAACCTCCTCGTAGACGGAGAGAAGAAGGTCAGTACCGACGTATGGTATCTAGACAACGGAGCTAGCAACCACATGACTGGAGACCGAGCTAAGTTTAAGGAGCTCGATGAGAATATCACGGGCAACGTGAAATTCGGCGACGGATCAGTCGTAGAGATCAGAGGCAGAGGGTCGATCCTGTTCGAGTGCAAGAATGGCGACCAGCGTTTGATGACTGAGGTTTACTTCATCCCGAAGTTGAAGAGTAACATTATCAGTCTGGGACAGATGACGGAAATTGGGAATACGGTGTTGCTAGCCGGGCCCTACCTAAAGATGTGGACAAAGATAGAGTGTTGTTGATGAAGGTGGAGCGAACACCTAACAGACTCTACAAGATCCTCCTGAAGACCAGCCAGCCCGTCTGCCTCATGGCGTCGATGGCAGATCCGGCATGGCTGTGGCACGCTCGACTCGGACACGTGAACTTTCACGCGCTCAAGATGATGGGCGAGAAGAAGATGGCCTTCGGGGTTCCCAAGATAGAACACCCCGACCAGCTATGTGAGTGCTGCATGATCGCGAAGCAGGCGAGGTTACCGTTTCCGATCAAGGCCAAATTCCGAGCAGAGAGACCCCTACAGTTGGTGCATGCAGACCTATGTGGTCCTGTCACCCCAGCAACATTGACAGGTAACAAGTACTTTCTTTTACTTGTTGATGATTACAGTCGCTGGATGTGGGCTTATATGCTTAAGGAAAAGAGCGGAGCCTTTGAGGTCTTCAAGAAGTTCAAGAAGATCGTGGAGAATGGCTCGGTGCACAGGTTAAAGGTCTTGCGTACAGACCGAGGAGGAGAATTCACTTCCCAGCAGTTCGGAGAGTTCTGCGACCAGGAAGGAGTTCAACGTCACCTGTCCGCACCCCACACGCCCCAGCAGAATGGTGTAGTGGAAAGACGAAACCGAACTGTGATGAACACAGCGAGGAGCTTGCTCAAGAGCATGCAAGTTCCAGCCCGTTTTTGGGCAGAAGCAGTAAGACATGCGGTCTACCTGCTTAATCGTTTGCCGACCAAAGCGCTAGGAGAGCGTACTCCCTACCAGGCATGGAAAGGGAAGAAACCCCACTTAGAACATTTGAAAGTGTTCGGATGCACCGCACACGTGAAGATTGCGGGGCCACATCTCAAGAAGCTGGACGACCGGAGTCAGAAGATGGTGTACCTTGGCGTTGAAGAAGGAAGCAAGGCACACAGACTCTACGATCCACGACGCGGCAGACTCCAAGTGAGCAGAGATGCTGTGTTCGAAGAGGAGATGAAGTGGGATTGGCGCGACGAGAATGGAGAACCCGAGCAGAACTCAGTGGAGTTCATTGTCGAAGACGACCAGGATGTTGCCGAGCAGGAGCAGCCCGGAACACCCAGCTCGGAAACAGTCTTGCCAGAAACGAGAGAACCCAGCCCGGGAGAGAATAGCCCGGATACACCCAGGACACCAAGTCCGAGCAGGACCAGTCCGTCCAGCTCGGGAGATTCCTCCATAAAAGACGGCCCAAGAGGATTCCGACCTCTAGCAGACGTCTACGATCAGACTCAAGAAGTGGAGATGAGCCTGGAGGAACTCTCTTTGTTGTGTGCAGAAGAACCAGCCAATTACCAGGAGGCAGCAGCCGAGCAGGAGTGGCAGGAAGCAATGAAGAAGGAGATGGAGTCCATTGAGAAGAACAGGACATGGGAGCTTACCGACCTGCCCAAAGGTCATAATCCCATCGGCCTGAAGTGGGTGTTTAAGCTGAAGAAGGACACTGAGGGGAATGTCCTTAAGCACAAGGCAAGGCTGGTAGCTAAAGGCTACGTGCAGAAGAAAGGCATAGACTTCGACGAAGTCTTTGCACCAGTAGCGAGACTGGACACGATCAGACTGATCCTTGCTCTAGCAGCGCATCGAGGATGGGATGTTCACCACATGGATGTCAAATCGGCATTCCTAAACGGTGACCTCGAGGAAGAAGTGTACGTTAAGCAACCAGAAGGGTTCAGCGTCACAGGGAAGGAGCAGAAGGTGTACAGACTTTCCAAGGCCTTGTACGGGTTGAGACAAGCACCAAGAGCGTGGAATATTCGACTCGACAAGAGCTTGAAGAATCTTGGATTCACTAAGTGCCTGAGGGAGCAGGCAGTCTACACCAGGAGTACCGGACAGGAAACTCTGATCGTGGGAGTGTATGTGGACGACCTGATCGTCACAGGATCCAGCGCAGGAGGCGTAGATGGATTCAAGCAGCAGATGATGGCCGAATTCGAGATGAGTGACCTCGGATTACTTTCGTACTACCTTGGTCTCGAGGTGGAACAGAAGAAGGACTGCATTACGCTGAAGCAGTCGGCCTACGCGAAGAAGATCCTTAAACAGTTCGAGATGGCGGACAGTAACTCGAGCAAGTACCCTATGGAGGCGAAGCTGCAGCTCGGGAAGGATGCTGAAGGGAGAAGAGTGGATCCCACGGAGTACAGACGCGTGATCGGGTGCCTGAGGTATCTCACCCACACCCGACCAGACATTTCACACGCAGTCGGGATAGTCAGTCGATACATGGAGAAGCCCACGAGTGCACACCAGCAGGCGGTGAAACACATCTTGCGTTACGTGAAGGGCACGACGGACTACGGGATCCAGTACAACCGAGGAAGTGGAGCAGAAGTACTAGTCGGCTTTACGGACAGTGATCTGGCCGGTGATATCGATGACAGGAAGAGTACCGGAGGGATGGCGTTCTACCTCAACGGAAACCTGATCACCTGGCAGTCTCAAAAGCAGCAGACAGTAGCTCTATCCTCATGCGAAGCAGAGTTCATGGCGGCAACCGCAGCAGCATGTCAAGCTATGTGGTTGAAGGGGCTACTCAGAGAGATGACCGGATCCGAGCAGAGACCAGCTACTCTCTACGTGGACAACAAGTCTGCAATTGCGTTGATGAAGAATCCAGTGTTCCATGGACGGAGCAAACACATTGACACGAAGTTTCACTACATTCGTGAGTGTGTGGAGAAGCGAGAGATCATCGTAGAGTTCGTCAACACGAGGGAGCAACGGGCAGACATTCTTACCAAGGCTCTAGGGAGAGTCAAGTTCGAGGAGATGAGAGAGCTGCTCGGAATGAAGAGAGTGGAAGCAAGTCAAGCTTACGGGGGAGAATGTGAACTTAAGCTTGACTTAGTCCGGGTGACGACCAGAACCCAGGACGGGCAGAAACACTTGCGAGGAGTCAGCCCGGGTACCGACCAGATCAGAAGACGGACAGCCGTTCAGCCCAGCTCGGGTGAACACGAGCAGAGTGTCCGGATAGAAGGCAAGCTCAGCCCGGAGCATACGAGCAGGTCAGCTCGGGGACAGAGAAGCTGTCCGGGCAGGAAAGGGAAACTCTACCCAGAAAGGAAGACGCGTAGCTTGAGGAGCAAGCAAATCAAGTCAAAGATTCGGCGAGATTATTTAGGGTAGTTTCCTTATTTTGTGCGATTTGGTTAGCTAGGGTTTCGCCTATGAGAGGCTATATAAACCTAGCATTGTACACTTTGTAATCGCGAAGAGTCCATTAGAATTTTGAGTTTATCTTCTTGTATTGCCTTCGATTATTAATCAAGAGAATTTCTTCTCCCAAAAAGTTTGTGTCCTTTATTTTCCTGTTCGATTCCTTTGGTGTTATTCGTGTTCTTTGCAGATCCGTGAATTGGGATCCAACAGCTCTATCCTCCGGTGGCGAGCAATTCGAGGACGTGTCTAAACGACGACGTGATGCCTGACGGGACGTTTGTAGGCAAAGGCTGGTTCGTTTCATACAACAACTACGCCATGGGAAGAATGGAGAATATCTGGGGGAAAGACTGTCAGGAGTTTCGGCCGGAGAGATGGCTCGAAAACGGGGTTTTCCGGCCAGAAAATCCGTTTTGGTACCCGGTTTTCCACGGAGGACCGAGGATGTGTCTCGGAAGAGACATGGCTTACATTCAGATGAAGTCTATCGCAGCGTTGGTGATTGAGAGGTTCCAGGTCAACGTGGTGGAAAAGGTCAAGGCCCCGGAGCATTTGCTATCGTTGACTCTCAGAATGAAAGGTGGACTTCCCGTCACCATAACTAAAAGACACAACATTTAGTTTTTTAATTTAATACTATTTATATACTATATAAGTAAATACTGCTATAAACTTATTACTTTGTATTAATTTTATTTTTTAATTTTTCAATATGATCAATTTATTTTGATGAACCTCTAAACGTTATAAGATTGGTCCGTCTCCGTTAAATATATGACATCTTGGTCGCTTCATCAAGCAGAATATAGTTTTCATAAAAGCTTGTTAACGGTCAGTAGACGGGAAAAATAATTCAATGGATGGAATTTTGATTTGTCCTAATTTTGTAATTTTGAGAACTTACGCCTACGTTTTCTTCTTATGTATGGGGGCGTTACCAAACTATAAAAAAAATGATAAATGAAGAAAATGCTCATTTGTGACTTAGGGTTTAAAAAAAACGAGCATTTCTAATTACACCAACAAGGAAATGCTCATTTGTGACTCAAGGTTTCATTAAAAAATACATTTTCCTTAAATTTTGCAAACTACATAAATTAAAATTTATCCCCTATTAATCAGTATTTTAAAACCAAAATTTCAAATCAATTATCTACAATTTTACGAATATGTAATTATATTTATGTAACTATATTTACGATTCTATATATATTAACATTACTATATTTACAATTTTGTATTTTTATGTAACTATATTTACGATTCTCTTTTTTTACGTAACTATATTTACTAATCATCGTCCCATGTACATAAATCAAAGCCTTAAAAGGAACTAAACACACAATAATCCAATGATCTTACACGAAACGTAATTGTTGGTGAGTATATATACGTATGTTTAAAAATTTGTAAATATGTGTACAAAATTTATTAAAATGTTGAAACTATAAATATTTTTACGAAATTCTAAAAACTGTAAATATTTTTGGGTCAAACTAATAAAATTAAATTAAAACCTAATTAATAGGTAAATTTTTCGACCATAATTTAGGATAATTTAATTTCGAAAATTAATATATATTCTATAATAATTAATTATGAAAATAAAGAAATATAATTAATATTAGGGTTAATATGGTCTAAAAAAGTTTACAAATGAGTATAAATGAATTATTTGAAAGTATGAGCAATTCTCATAAACCTTAAGTGGTTTTTGGACATTTCGTGAGTTTATTTAAAAAAAAAAAATTGCGATTTTATCTAAATAGGTAAATAATGACATAGTAAAGGAATAGACAGGAGAGAATGAATTAGCACGAAAAGAATTTCGATGTGAAAAACGATAAGTAAACTGTAAACATCAATTAGTGTATTCATGAGCATGATCACGATACATATACGAGTGGGGTGGTATATGCGTAAAAATCTTTTCTTTTTATTCGAGTCTAAAAATTCTTTAACCCATTTTTGTGTGGCATTTTAATTGGCTATAAACTAATATGGATAGTTTTATAATTTGAGTAAATAGCATATATACCCCTAAACTGTGAACACCGTGTGCTCAAACATCTCCCAAAATCAAAAATTATTATAAAGTATAGCTGCTCAAAAATTCAAGTTAGGGGGTATTTGTGCAAATTTATTGAGTTTGGGAACAGCCAAATATATATGACTATATGAGGGACAATTAATGCTACAAAGGTGTTAAATATCGTGTTTGCGCCGTTTCGATCCCTCCATATTACGGGTTCACGTGCCGATGGGCAAATAAAAAAAAAATTGTATGTCGCAAATACTGCATAAATTTCATGGGGCATACCGCATGTCGATGGGAATATCAACGAAAATTCTAGAAAATATTTTTGAGTATTTAGGCAAATTTTTTATATACATTCAAAATTACTTAATTATAATTTTTAAGACATAAATAATTAGAAATAACACTAGTAAAAAGACGTTATATTGATAAGTTAAATGATTGTATTTATATAAAAATAAAAGCTATACTTATAACTTATAAAATGAATATAATTATATGATAACAATTAATATAAGATATCATATTGATATGTTATAATTGTTCACGGGCGTCCCCCATGCCAAAGGCATGCTGCAACTCTCAAAAAACGAGCATGCCGAAAGCATGCCGGGCCATTTAAAACTTTGATGGTACATAAAAAGCCACATGTTATTGAATTTGAAGGTACATTTGCAAGTTAGAAAAACCCATGAAATTTCCAAAATACACTCAAGATTTATGAGAAATACTCATGGTTTCAATCAATTCATTTATACCCATTTTTAATAAATTTTGGACCACTATAACCTTGATTTTAATTATATATTTTTAATTAAATTATTTATTAATTATTTAGTTTAATTTTGAAATTTTATTTTCCTAAAATTAAGGTTGAATTATTCCCATATTAATCAGATTTCAAATTAATTTGATGCTTTGACCTCAAATTTTGAATTTCTTTTTATTTATCTTTTATTTCTCTCTCTCTTCAACCTCGATCGTCTTCAACCTCTCGCTGCTTCTCTCTGGTTGTCGTCGCCGTCGATCGTTCTCCTTCTCTCGCCGCCGCCATCGTCGTCGCTCGACCTTTAGCGACGAGAACGCCATGAGGGAGGCGATCGAGGGGATGAACGGCTAGACCCTCGACGTCAGGAACATCACCGTCAACGAGGCCCAGTCCCGTGACTCCGGCGGCGGAGGTGGCTACGGAGGCGGCCGAGGAGGTGGCGGTGGCGGTGGCAAAATAGGCTACGGTGGTCGTCGCGAGGGCGGGGGCGGAGGCTACGGGGGTAAATACAATTACCGAAGTCCAATTTTGTATATATGTTTACAGTTTACATATTCAAACGATTCGTAAATATTTCGTAAACATATTTACATTATTTGTAAATATGTTTACAGTTACATATTCACAAGATTCGTAAACATATTTACGTTATTCGTTACAAATGTGCAAATTTTCAAATTTGTTCATATATTTACAATTTTATAACTACATCTTTCTTATAATTTCGTAAATATGTTTACAGTTTAATTTCATAAATATTTCTACAGTTTAATGCCCGTACTATTGTTGTTGAAAATCCTCCAGAAGCTCATAAACAAGCACAGTGTCACGATGTTCATCACGTTATTGAATTTTCGTAAATATAATTACAATTTCATAATCACGTAACTCGATAGAATGTTAATTGATAGGGAGAAAATATTTGAAAATTATTAAGGGAGATTTTTTTTTTATTGAAAATTTGTTTTTAAAATTAAAATCGTAAAGGAAATTTTATTATTTTTGTTCTATTAATTAATTCAAATTAATAATTAATTTTAAACAGAATTAAAATTCCAAATATTAATTAATTAATTCGAAGGGTATATTAGTCCATATTTCAATTAGTAGGTGGTTTTGATTACCATAAATAGAAATGAGCATTTTTTCTAAACCTTGAGTTACAAATGGGCATTTGGCTCATTTACCCTTGCAAGTTTTAGAAAGTCAATGGATATTTTCTATATAAAAAATTAATAATAAAGGTCTTGACCTCAAAAAGTAAATTAGAACTCGCTAAGAAAGGTTAATAGCAGCTTAAATACTAAATTTTATTTTTATATTTTATCGTAATATAAATTCAATCTTTATTTAAAGATAGAAAGTTTAATAGCATCATAAGTACCCAATGTTCTCTTTCTTGTTTCTTTTTAAAATTCCGCTTTTATTTTCAATTGATTTCATAAAATTTAGAATGTACTTTTTAAATCTTTGACATACATGAGAGAAGATTTTTTTACATGACGGATTGACGTCTAAAATTCTCTAAAATGAATAATAATAAAGAAGTGAACAAAATGAGAAGAAAATAATGGGCAATGAGAACTTTGACTATCGAAAGATAATTAGTTTTTATGCCACTATAAAAATATTGGGTACTTATGCCCCTATTAGATAGAATTATGAACGAACTTTCTTGAAAACAAACAAATTGTTGTATTCTTTCTCTTCTCTTCAACCACACAATTTCTCACAATTTTCTCACGCTCATCATCTAGATATCATGGAGATTTCCTCTGTCCAAGTCTTTCTCTTCCTTCTCTTTCCGATCATCTCTCTCTTCCTTCTCTTCCCATCGAAACGAGCTTCCAATTCCCATATCAATGGCTTCAAGCTTTACCCGGTCGCCGGAGTTTTTCCCGGGTTCCTGGCCAACCGCCATCGACTATACGACTGGATCACCGAAACCCTCGCCCGGTCCCCAACCAGCACCACTTGCCTCCGCCGCCCGGGCGGCGTCTGCGGTGTTTTGACAGCGAATCCCGACAACGTGGAACACATCCTGAAGACCAATTTCGCAAACTATCCGAAAGGCGAGCGTTTCATCTCCTTTCTCGGGGACTTCCTCGGCGATGGGATCTTCAACTCCGACGGCGAGCTATGGAAGCTTCAGAGGAAAACCGTGAGCCACGAGTTCAACACCCGCTCGCTCCGGAACTTCATCATGCAAAACGTCGTTGTAGAGATCCAGACGAGGCTCGTCCCAATGCTCGACGAGGCGGCTGAGTCGGGCCGGGTTTTAGACCTGCAGGGCATTATGGAGTGCTTCGCGTTCGACAACATTTGCAAGGTAGCCTTCGACGTGGACCCGGGCTGTCTTGGTGGGGACGGGGTTGCCGGAGCTGGCGATGAGTTCATGAGGGCTTTCGACGTGGCGGCGGAGCTTAGCGCTGGGAGATTCAGGTAGGGTTAGATTGGAATTAACCATGTATATTATGAATATATCAATGAACAGCCTAATTTTTTATTAATTGATCAACAGCTACGTCTTCACACGGATGTGGAAGATCAAGAAGTTCCTCAACGTTGGTTCCGAGAAGCGCCTGAGAGAATCGATATCCGTCGTCCACAAGTTCGCCGACGATGTCATAAAGTCAAGAACGAAAGAGAACAAAGATAAAGAAAGCCACGATCTTTTGTCCCGGTTTATTGCAACAGACGAGAACTCGCCGGAGTTCCTCCGGGACATCCTGATCAGCTTCATCCTCGCCGGGAGAGACACAACCTCCTCTGCCTTATCCTGGTTCTTCTGGGTTCTATCGTCTAGACCTGACGTCCAGGAGAATATTCTCGATGAGCTCCGAAACATCCGGGATCAAAATGAGAAAAACTCAGGCGATCCGTACACCTTCGAAGAGCTCCGAGACATGCAATACTTACACGCCGTGATAACGGAGTCCATGAGGCTGTACCCTCCGGTTCCAGGCGATTCCAAGGCGTGCTTAACAGACGACGTAATGCCTGATGGGACGTTCGTGGGGAAAGGCTGGTTCGTGTCGTACAACAACTACGCTATGGGAAGAATGGAGCGTATTTGGGGGGAAGACTGCCTTAAGTTTCGGCCCGAGAGGTGGCTCGAAGACGGGGTTTTCCGGCCGGAGAGCCCGTTCCGGTACGCGGTTTTCCATGGCGGGGCGAGGATGTGTTTGGGGAAAGACATGGCTTACATTCAGATGAAGTCGGTGGCGGCAGGGGTGATCGAGCAGTTTCAGGTGGTCGTGGAGGAAACGGACAAGGTTCCTCCGTATGTAATGTCGTTAACTCTGAGAATGAAAGGTGGTTTTCCGGTCACCGTAAGGAAAAGAGACAATGTTAGGTTTCGGTCATAGTCACACTGTTTTACATTTCCATATAACGTATGCTACTTATAGTTTGTCTTGCTATTTATGTATGCACGTCTCACGTGTGTATATATTTATTGGGAAACTTTAAAAAATAACTCCCAAAAAGTAAGTTATTTCTGTTTTGTTCCCTGATTTTATGTATCTGAAAAATTATTCCCCAAACTGTCTCTGAATTTTTTTATTCTCAAAATACCCTTTTTACCAAAAAAAAAATTCCCAAATTGTCTACACAAAGTTGTAATATTTTATGAAACATCAAACTATCTAACTTCAAGAGTAAAACTATCAAACTTAACAGGAAAACTGTCCAACATAAACAAACTGTCTACCCCGAAAGTGAAAACTGTCGAACTCCAAGTAATAAACTGTCTAACTTAATATATGTTTTATTGAAGGGGGATAAAACTATCCTTCTTGACCCTAACTTATCAAAGTGTCTAAGTTCGCTAAAGAAACTATCCAACTCGGTGAAGAAAATTGTCCAAAAGGACTTGCAATATTTAGTGAAACATCAAATTGTCTAACTTGAAGGGACAACTTGTCCGACTTAACGGGGAAAACTGTCCAACTAAACAAATTGTCTAACCTAGAAGAGAAACCTGCCTAACTCTAAGTATTAAACTGTCTAACTTAATAAATTATGTTTTATTGACGGGGGATAAAACTATCATTCTTGACCCTAACTTATCAAAGTGTCTAATTTCACCAAAGAAACTATCCAACACGGTGAAGAAAACTGTCCAAAAAAAACTTGCAATATTTAGTGAAACATCAACCTGTTTAACTTGAAGGGTAAAACTGTCCGACTTAACAGGGAAAACTATCCAATTAAACAAACAGTCTAACCCAGATAGAAAACAGTCTAACTTCAAGTATCAAACTGTCTAACTTAATAAATTATGTTTTATTTACGGGGGATAAAACTATCCTTCTTGACCCTAACTTATCAAAGTGTCTTAACTTCACCACAAAAATTATCCAACTCGGTGAAGAAAACTTTCCAAAAAAACTTGCAATATTTAGTAAAACATCAAACTGTTTAACTTGAAGGGTAAAACTGTCCGACTTAACGGGGAAAACTATCCAATTAAACAAACAGTCTAACCCAGATGAGAAAACAGTCTAACTTCAAGTATCAAACTGTCTAACTTAATAAATTATGTTTTATTTACGGGGGATAAAACTATCCTTCTTGACCCTAACTTATCAAAGTGTCTAACTTCACCACAAAAATTATCCAACTCGGTGAAGAAAAGTGTCCAAAAAAACTTGCAATATTTAGTGAAACATCAAACTGTCTAACTTGAAGGGTCAAACTGTCCGACTTAACGGGGAAAACTATCCAACCAAACAAATTGTCTAACCCAGAAGAGAAAATTGTCTAACTCCTAGTATTAAACTGTCTAACTTAATAAATTATGTTTTATTGACGGGGGATAAAACTATCCTTCTTGACCTTAACTTATCAAAGTGTCTAACTTCACCAAAGAAACTATCCAACTCGGTGAAGAAAACTGTCCAAAAAACTTGCTATCGAACTTAAACAAACTGTCTACCTCGAAAGAGAAAACAATCTAACTTCATGTATTAAACTATCTAATTTTAAAAATTATGTTTTGATGAGGGGGGGATAAAACTATCCTTCTTGACCCTAACTTGTCAAAGTATCTAACTTCACTAAAAAAACTATCCAATTTGGTGAAGAAAATTGTCTACAAAAACTTGCAATATTTTATGGAACATTAAACTGTCTAATTTCAAGAGTAAAACTATCAAATTTAACGGGAAAAACTATCCAACTTAAACAAACTGTCTACCCCGAAAGATAAAACAATCTAACTTCGTGTATAAAACTATCCGACACTTTATGACGGGGGATAAAACTAACTTCTTGACACTAAGTCGTCAAAGTGTCCAACTTCAAGATGAAAACTATCTAACTTTATGAGGAAAACTGTTAACACAAAGTTGCAATATTTTGAAACCAACCAACTGTCTAACTTCGAGAGGATAACTATCTAACTTTACCCAGAAAACTATCTATCTTCAAACAAACTGTCTACCCCGAAAGAGAAAACACTCAAACTTGGTATAGAAAACTGTCCACCCGTCAAAACTGTCTACCTTGATAGGAAAAACAGTCAAACTTTATGTAAAAAACTGTCTAAAGGGTATTTTGGGCAAGAACATGGCAAAATACAAGTTCGGGAATAGTTTTTCAAAAACATTAAATCGGGGAACAAAACTGAAATAACTTGTTTTTTGGGAGTTATTTTTTAAAGTTTCCCTATATATATGTACCTCAAGTTACTTAAAATTGTGCGGAATAAATATCCAAAGCACTGAATAAAAACAGAATACTTACATATTATTTAGAAGAAATGTTTAACTAAAATAAATCGATTTTACCGCTTCCGGAAGAAGAAATGTTTAACTAAAATAAATCGGTTTTACCGAATATTTGATAAATGCAATTTTCGCACCCTAAGTAAGGGTTCGGTTTTCCTTTATAAAAACACCAAATTCCAGTATTTGGAATTTTATTTGTGCGAATGTACCGCGATCACTGCCACTGTGAAGCTAAGCTACGAAAAATTGATGCGATAAAATAAATCAAGAAACACAAAAGGAATGTTAAAATATGAAAGAAAAAAAAGTGCAAAAAGACGATACAGGAAATATGAAAGAAAAAAGTGTACGAAGAACGTTAAAATAGAAAGGTAAATGGCAGCATATATTTCTATTTTTTCCAAACATCTTCACTACATTCTAAAAAAAAAATAAAAAAATTAGAGAGATGTACGAATTAAAGGAAATTTAATGAAAATTGACATAGGTCGACACAGGTTAACATTTTAAGACTTTTAGAAATATGTAGGAAAAAAATTGAGGACATACAAAGATGTTTGAAAAAGAATAAAAACATATGCCGCTTTTTCACAGAATAACAAACATAATGGCACAAAACGACGTATAAAAAGGAAAATGATCAATGTTTTGTCAAAAAAATTATAGATTAATTCAGTATTTTTTTTTTTTGAATAGCCGGAAATAACATGAAGTACAATCTTCGAGCAGTATGAAACATCTTTACCATTTCGTTTTTCGTAAATCTTTAAGGGAGTATAAATATGTTGTATATGTCAAAAGTTATCGACGAAAAGATCATATTCACCGCAAATCGAAAGATTCTTATATAAATCCTTTCTACCCTTGCCATTGATTGCATCATTTATCGCCGCATTCCAGAACAAATAAATAAATAAAAATTAAGCACGGGATAAAAATAAATGAAGCACATGATAATTATAATACGAATCGACATACAAAAAAATCACGAGCTCCCTTTTTCCCATTTTTCGATCTCTCCATGCCCCGCTAAGAATGTGCACATGCGACGCCGTTGCTGACAGAAGCTTCTTCATTCCTGACGCGCCGGTAGAAGAGGACATAAGCAGCAGCAGATTTGACCTCTTCCTCGTTTATCGCCGATATGTGACTGTCGTCAAAGTTGTACCATCGATTCTCATCAAGAAGCTGCAAAAGATTATAGATTATAATACATTTCAGTAATTCTGTATGCACCGAAGAAAAACTTCGGAACAATTTCCGATGTTGAATGTATTTATCTAGAAGAGTAGCTGAGCAAATTTTTTTGAACTTTTTACTGATACTTGCAACTTTTTGCCTCCTGAACTTTTATTTGCGGTCTACTTTGCCCTAGGAATAACTGGGGTGCAATCTGCATATTGTACTATATTTTGGTGTAAAATCCCTCAATTTATTCTGCACCAAATGTAAAGTCCAGGAAGCAAATTGCACCATATATGAAGATTTTAAGGATAACGTGCACAAAAATTAAACATAAGAGGACCAACGAGTAACGTTGATCCGAACTTTTATATGTGATGCACTTTGCCCCTTGAAATTCATCTATGCTGCACTTTGCACCTTCAACTATTTTGTTGGGGGATATTCTGTTCTAAAACGAAAGTTCCTGAGACCAGAATTAATTCAAACGAAAAAACGACTAAATATATAACTAACAACAACAACAAAAAAAACGGATGATAAATATTTGAAACTAATAAACATGGAACTGTAAATGACAGAAAAAAAAAATGGAAGTTCAGGAGGCAAACTGCACCAAAACGACATTGAAAGGGAAAAATGCACCTATGAGTAAACTTCTGAGGGTATTGTCGTCAATTTAATTTATTGAGAATATGAGACTTTCTTTCACTGACCTTTATGTTAGCAGTGTAGTGACCACTGCCCATTCCGCCATAGTGGTTGGTCAAAGCATAGAGCTCGTACAGTTGTGGCCGGTTATTGTTCTTATTGGCGATATAATTCGTCAAATCAAAGTCGTGAATCGGAAAATTCACGAATGTTTCGAGTTTGTGTTTCATCGATCTGCTGTACGAGAATCTCTTTAGATGGATGACTAAAACTTCCGGAAGTCTCCATAGATCAAGCTTTTTGCTTGCTTGTCTCCGCTCTCTGCACTGAGGACAGTACCTTCACACAGAAGCAGCTTTGATCAAACCATACGCAAACACATATGTATATATCTGTATAGATATATGTGTTATGCAGTTATGTAATATATGAATAATGCAATTGTGTTGTATATATTTGTAGATATGCATACAACGCAGTTTAGCATATGCACACATATGTATATATTCGTTGAATATGTAAATATATGTGTATGTATATATCATGTACGTGTGCATATAAATTTGTGCGTATACAATGCAATTTAGCATACAACGCATATAGACATGCATATATACATTTGTGTGTGTGTGTGTGTGTGTATATATATATATATCTATATATATATATATATGAGAGAGAGAGAGGTGGGAAGGGTTAGAAACTAACCACATATCTTCGGGTACAAGTGGCTCTTCACGTAGAAAAGCTTCTAAGCAAGTGTACAACGACAGAGGTTCATTACGGGCTTTCTTCGTCACAGGCCCGTATTTGAACACTTCTGGCAAATTTTCCAGGTACTGAGTATCGTAGTTCTCTAAATGCTTACGCGACCAATCTACGTACACAACTAAACGCTCAGAATACGAACTGATCTTAACAGTTTTCTCCTTTCCCACCGATAAATTGATGCATTCGTTCTTTTCATCAACCAATTGGAGGGGTAGTTCCAGAAAATCCATCACTTCTTCATTATTCTCTGAACAGGAGGCTTTGGATTCAGATTCAGCCTTGATCTTTGAATCGGATGCGTCGGGGTTTTCCACAATCGGAGTTCTTCGGAAAGGGGAGAGCATTGTATGAACCATTTTCTGTATATCGCCTCTTGTAATTGTATCATCACTTGAGATAGGTGATACAATTGGAATTCCATATGGTTTTGTGGAGTAATTACCACTGGCTCCTCTAAAACAAAATAATAACAAATGAAAAAAATAAAAATAAAAAAATACAGAGAATTAGAATAAAGAATAAACAAAACATGGTATGAGAGAATAGTTCTTAATAATCAATAATGAAAATTAATCGGCAAATGAAACTGTTACGACCCAAGATTCGATCTCAAAAGGGGAGCTTTGCCAAAGCCAAACTCTACTCTTATTTGGAAGATATTAAGTTATCCGTCAATGGTTATCCTAATCTCTCTCAAAGTGAGGTGAGATTAGGGTTTGTTACAGATAAGCGCTTTCCCTTCATACTGTTATTTTCACGATACCTCAATCCCGGATCGTATCAGCATTGAGAAAAGACAAAGAAAAGTCACTTACTGCTCTTTAAGGCGATGTATCAACTGAAGATATTTCGTGTTCTTTAACAGCTTAGAAGTCTTGTAAGCAACCAGGTAATCATCGTCTTTGATGGTGGATAACAAAATTAAAGGGTCATCCAAAACCCTATAAATAATATTGTTACGGACCTGAAATTCAATGAACCATTGTCAACTTCCAAATAATCGTGATAAATTAATGCCCCAATCATAAGATCTCAAAACGTGTAAATACCTCGACAAGTACGAGCTTCTCATTGGTCTTCAAGGAACAAGAATTGCTTAGCGCCTGTATCAAATCCCGAAAACGCCCCTGCTTTGGGACGATGACGGTGCACGAAGTAGGCGGTGCACTTCCATCGCATGAAAAAACTGTGACATTCATATTTCGTGTGACGGTAGACTGAAGCGGTAATGAAAGATACATGAAAGGGTCAAATGTGACCGAGACCTTATTGCACATCGGACAAACCAAGGTTGACTTATATTGACCCTGGAAAACGTAGCGACATGTAAATCTATGATTAGTAAACGTAAATATGGTTTATAGGATTAGATTCCATACTAGAAGATTTATTGTTATGAGCTACATTTTGGTGTATTTCTTGGAACATTATTTCTTAGATCAGGGATGTAATTATAATTACCCAAATAACTAATAAATAATTATAACTAATGTATTGATTAATCGACAAGTGAAAAGTTAATTAGTTTAATGAAATAGTTTGCAAACTTATTCTACGGTAAACTCACTTGGCAAACATCAACAATTATGGAATCATTTCGCGCGATGTGATTGGCCCAATACTCATCAGCAACTTCTTCATCGGGTCGGCCATCGGCATCTTTGGACTTCACATAAGGCTTGTCTTTAACACGATTTAAATCTTCATGAAGACCATCTAGCAAAAAAGCCAAAAGCTCCTGAAAGGACAATTAGCTATTTAACCCTATGGTTAACGCTATTAGGATCTAATTAGTCACACTAATCTTAACAAATATTATCAAACCTGAGAATCATGTTGATTATATCCGCTAAATTGTGGTGCAAACCGAGCGAGCTTTGCTTTAAAAGGCCGAGGAGCAATTGGCATTCTTCCCGGCGCCCAGAGTTTTCGAAGTAACTCCCCAAATGCTAGAGCCAGCTCACCCTACACGTCAAGCCAAAAATTATATCAATTATTTTAAAGTACATATTTGATAAAACAAGATAATATAATATTAATATTGATATAATAAACCAGCTGTAAAATACAAAAGAACAAAATTTCTACGCTCAAATACCCTCTTTCACCAATTCTGTGAGAGAATGCGAGTGAATTTTAAACATCAAATCCAATTCACTACAAAGATCATGATCTCGTAAGAGAGCTATTCTTTTTTTCTTTTTTATATGAGGATCTTTAGATTTCACTCCTACCCCCATGGTGACTCGAACCTTGAACCGCTGAAATTAAATTACTTAAAAGAAAAAACTAAAGCATTAAATTAATGTTCGCTAGTTGGTCGCCCAGTGGTATATTTTTTCCTTTGATAGGTTTATTCAAAGTACGGAAACATATATATTACCTGGCTATTTTTTTTCTTTATTGAGTGCAGTTTTGTATTTTGTGATAGTTTCCTTAATATTTAATATAGGGGATAAAATTCTTATTTATCTTGGTAAATTTAGTGGATTGTTCTGTATATATTTTACATTATAAAGGATATTAGAGCAATCTCTACATCAAAACTACAAATTAAATATAATGGGTCGAGTATGTCCAATTCAAGTGCATTTTAGATTTTTTTACATTCATAACAGAACAAATATGAATAAAATAAAAAAAGAAAAGATAACAATACTTACCACCATCCCAAGAGGGTTTTTCCAATTTATTTCTTGATGATAATCGTCCCTAAAATATTTGGCAAACTCCGGCGTATGAACGAGACACTGAACGGCACTATTCATGAAACAAGTGTTTCCGAGGTTTAGCAAACCGGTCAAACCGCCGGACGAACCCCTAGTGCTGACACCGCTGATCCCATAAGGAAAATCCTGCTCTTTGGATGAAACTAGGGCTTGACTTTGACTTAGCTCGGAGTTGTATCCTTTGCTGGCTGGAAAACCCCCTGCAATCGATAAGATTGACTTAGAAGGCTCTACAAAGATAGATGTAGCTTCCTTCTGAACAGATCCGTTATTCTCAATACCCGAAGCTGTAGTATTTCCGTGGTTAAGCACTTCCACCAGAATCTGTATTATATAATTATTGGCAAAAGAAAGAAGATGTATTACAAAAAGGATCACTTTCCACTCGAAGAATCGAGATCACAAAACTTTCTGAAAGGGTTTAAAAAGAATTTGACGCAAATTCATGAACACGGGGCAGTTTCTTATCGGGAAAACCAATTAACTGGATAATAAAACGAAAGAATTATTTATTTTCGGTGATTATAGAATAAGAGAGAAGATGTGTTACTGAGAGGCGCACTTTTTACTTGAACCTTCTAGTTCGCAAAGTTCTCTGGTAAAGATTGAACTGGAAATTCACCCAAATTCATGAAGAAGAAGAAAAAAATAGCTCTTCACTTCGAAAATCAATGAAAGGAATAATAAACAGAAACAATAATCGATGCGATTCAAGAAGCAGATCATTCTCTCCCAATGATTACTTCTCTACTAAATCTGATCTTACAGAAAATTAAACTCCAATTTCCTAACCAATTGAAAACCCGAGTTGTGAAATGCCGTTCGATGAATCAATCATTAAAAAATAAAATGCGGAAGCCCAAACATCAATCGAGTTAATAACTTGTAAAATTGTTTCTGGTCGCTCCTAGAAGATGTTCCAAATATGGTTGAACCAACCATGAAACATAGAAAAAAATTACAAATATATATACCATAGTTTGAAAACGGCATGATTTTTAACATTCAAAACACTTACATCCTGATCCATCTGTATGTTTACATCATCAAGCGTTTTATCCATGTCATTCATCAAAGCATGTTTCCGACGCCCGTAGTAATCCCAAATGCGCACCTGAGAGATAAAATACGAATAAACAGCTAAAAATTTAATCAGGAAAAAAGCTAAAAAAATAGTTATTTTATTCCTCTTCTAAATATTATCAAACTTTAAAGAGTTATTCGACAAGCGAAGTGTTTACTTGTTCAATGTTAAGATCAAAAATCTCACAAGCTCTTCTATGAAGCTCTCCAATGGTTTCCTGTCAAAACACATCAGCATATGAGTATGAAAACCTCACTCTTACGAAAACAGTGGCAGAACAGTAAAACCAGATAGCTCTATAACTTCATTCCGTACCTTCTTACTTATTCTTATAGCAGAAGTTCCGCCTTTAGGCATTATGAGAACTTGAAGACGAAGAGGGTAGACTTCAACGGTCAAATCGGTTTGTGAGAGACCAGAGCTTATTACTTTCCTAGCCAATGTGGGACCGCCTCCGTACCTACAAAAACGGAAATCTGAATAACCGATACCAAGGCTTGTTAATTGTCTGATACGCTATTATAGCTTCCTTCAATAGTCTACGGGAAGTACACTCTAGCATAATTTATGCAGCGGGCAATAATTAATGCCTGATTTATGAGGCAAAACGTAAACGGATTCACTTGATCATGAATAAATCAAGGGGTGGTCAGCTTAAAACACTGCTAATTGGTGACTTTTTCATTCATTTAAATACTAACTGTGATGACCCAAACTGGGCTCTGACGTCAAATTTGTAACCGCCAAAATCATTCTTATAGCAAGAATTGTGCCTAATATGTACTGAGCTCATTCTCCCCTCTTGTGTCAGGGATAAACTTTAGTGAATGAATATACCACTGATTACAACCTAATGTGTCGAACCGGATCTGCCATAATTAGACCTAAATGTTAGGTATGGAAACCTAATTTCTAGCATTGCAAGCGATTTTCTCAAGTATTTACGAGATGCTACTATTACACATCAAAATAGCAGAAGTAAACGCAAAGCTTTGAACCGCATAATCTGATTTTCAGACTCCAATTTTCTACGCAGTGCAAAGAAAAAGGTATATGGTTCAAACGCAAAAACATTTCAAGTTCCGTAAAACAATATTTCACACGAAGAATCCGATCATTCCGTACCATGTGTAAAGCTGGTTCCAAACTTCCTGCGGAAGCAGTACGTAATCCCGACCCTCCAGTAAAGTATCATTTATTTCAGCGGCTACATTCGCGTCTTCAGAGCCAAAGATCAAGTCCGAGTTATCGATATTCACGGGCTTTTTTGAGGAAGATGAACCAAATGCATCACACTGCTCGGACAAGGATGACCCGTTATTCGCGTTGTTCGGGTGCTCTTGATTCACGTATTCAATCCAATTTTGCCACCATCTACCAAACAAATCCAAAAAAAAAAAAACATGAAAATCTTAGCTAGAAACTTGAACAAACTCAAATTCATGAAAACCCTTTAATCACATTTGGATTTTGCACAAAGAAACACCATCACCAAAAACCAGCTCGAATCAAAATCGACCAAACACTTAAAACCCAGTTTAAACTAAAATTCAATCGATAATAATAACATTCGTCGAGAATCAAAAAACCCAGGTAATTGTCGAGAAAATCACAAGAAAAAAAAGGAAAAATCAAACTTGCAGTGATTAAGAGAGTGAGAAGCGAAGAGGGAAAACCTTTGGGTGATTAAGAAGAAGGTGTCGCCTTCTTTGGTGTTGGACTCGGCGGCCAAAGCAATGTCTCTGATCAAAACCCTCTCTTCCTCCGGCGTCGGCGAGGAGATGCGCATCGACACTTCCGCCATTTTTTCTTCTTCTTCTTCTTCTTCTCCGAGAGGGAGAGAGAGAGAGTGGCGAAAGTCAAATCGCTCTTCCGACGGGGAAAAACCCAGGAAGGAGTGAGTTCAGATTTTTTAAAGGCAAATAGTGGTGTAAGTACTATAGTTTTCTTATTTAAATAAAGCTATTAACGACATAAGTACCAATTTTCTTTGTAAAGTAACTATAAACACTCAACTCTTTTTTTAGCGGAAAAATTTGTAAAACTCATGTACTAAAATAACTACGACGAAGGTTCTTGTGGCATATTATCAGAGATTGGCGATTTTATTCTCTAAAAAAAGACATTTATGTTACATTAGAAGAAGAAAAAGTATTTTTATTGATATGAGTTTTTTTGCAGGAATAGCCTTAAGTGAGATCTCGTTGCAATCCGTACCCTCCTTCGGCACTATTCATGTTTATTAGCAGTGAGCTCAATAAATGTATGGATTGCACAAAATCTCAAATGAGGTCTTTTAGCCTATTTTTCTCTTATTGATATTTACAGCAAACTACTTGTGTGTTACAAAAAAAGTATAACTTATATCCTCAATTTATTTTTTGTAACATAAATTCTCGATATATAAAAAAAAATAGCAGAAGAAATTAAGTGCTTTTCGTTAACTCTTGCCATAAAGTTTTAAAGGGTGTTGTATTATTTGTCCCGTTTTGATCACGTTTCTAAGAATTTCAAAAAATTTATCATGACTAGCATTTACACTATCACCAACCAGCAACTTATTTTAAATAAATGTGACCTTTCTTACGTTTTTTTTCCTTCTATTTACCAACAATTTAAAGTTGAATATCGATGTTAGTCTATAGATTACTTAGTTGCAATTAAAGAACAATTCGATAATAAATTATTTATTTACAGAATATCAATAAATTACTTTCCTGCATTGAGATTTTTTCTCAAGTGATAAATAGCAGTCAGCAAATAACTTTGACATTACATAATACAATTTGATCTTCTAAGCCTAACCTCACAGAAAATGTATATATATATATATATATATATATATATATATATATATATCTATGAGCTAGCTTCTACGTCTTTGCCTTCCCGTTTGGGCTCTTCCTTGACCTGATCTTCCACTTCACTAACCTCTTCAACAGGCTTGTACGAGTAGAACCAGGCGCAAACGACGTAGTACACAAGATTCAGAACCTGAATCCCGCTCACCATATAGTAATAGTTATCGAGCTTGCCCCGGTTCAGGTTCCGGTCCGGCAGCCAGTTCCCGGCATCAGGGCCGTCCCCGGTGTGGTCGTGGACGACTGTCACCAGCACTGTCCCCATGTAGTTTCCGATCGAGATCGCGATCCAGTACAGCGCGGCCGCGGTGCTGCGCATGCTCTCTGGCGACTGGTCGTAGAGAAACTCGAGGTGGCCGACGGACATGAACACCTCGGCCACGCCGTGGAGGCAGAACTGCGGGACGAGCCAGAAGACGGTGAAGGGCACGACGGCGCGCGGGGCGTCGAGCAGGCCATGGTGCGCGGCGGCGGCCCTGCGGCGAGACTCGACGAGGGCGGCGGCGACCGTGGAGAGCACGCTGATGGCGAACCCCACGCCCATGCGCTGCAGGCAGGTGATGCCCGTGGGGCGTCGGGTGAAGCGGCGAGCGAGGGGGACGAAGGCGCGGTCGTAGAGGACGAGGCCGAGGAGGACGGTGACGGTGGAGAACACGGAGAGGCTGGCGGGCGGGACCTGGAAAGAGCCGAGGCTGCGGTCCATGGTGCGGGCCTGGAGGATGACGAAGCTGTGTTGGTGGGAGTGGGACATGACGAGGAGGATCCCTGACGCCCAGATGGGCAGCATTCGGATGATGCACTTCAGCTCCTCCACGCGGTGGACGGTCGAGATTCTCCACAGGTTTACGCCGCCTCGGGGTGACGATGACAACGACTTTGCGTTGCGGCTAGGGCTGACGTGGCTTTGGTTCTTTGCTTCTTCTGGTGTTACTATGGCGGCTTTGTCTAAGAACCTTATGCATGGACAAGAAGAAGAAGATAAATAAGAGAACTAAAATTGATCATGATACTCTTTCAAATCCGGCTGGGTAAACCGCAAATCGATGGGTATACTAATAGAATTTTCGTAACAAAAACTATATGTACATAAATACAATTAATAGTACTAATTTTACTATTAAGAAATATAAAATGAGCAAAAATTAATTAATGGGAATTTTGCCACTTAGTCATATAACAACGTTCATAAAAAATAAAAATAAAAACACTCTTGGAACAGGATTTTGATTTTTAGGACTTACTTGAACTGATTAGAATGAAGAAGCCTTCCGTGCAAGCAAATCCCGGCGTCAAGCTCTTTGCTTTCGTACAAATCCCGGGGATCGGCCGGCAGGGCCTCCTTCCTCTTCCTTACGGCAGCAGTTACCACCTGCGCCAGTCGGATGAGAGGGCTCCCACCAGCCTTGAGCCTCCGGTAGAGTGGGGAGCCGACGATGAAGGCGATGATGGAGAGCGCCATGGCCACGGTAGGGATGCCGAGGCCCCACCCCCAACCCACGTTGTCCTGGCACATATAGATATGTTAGTCCTAGGTTTATAGGACCATTTTTTATTAGGGCTCTAAGAGCTCATTTAACTATTCAGAGGATGATTTTTTAAATGCTGTCTTTTATAACTTGTTTAATTTGCCGCTCGCAAATCGTCTTCACTCAGTTTGATAACTATGTTCTGGCCTTCGTATCGTTTCCGGTAGTTTTACCAAATTGAAAAAATTGCGTAATTTTATCTGTAAAAAAAAAATAGTGCATTTTGCGCCCTCTAGATTTTTCAACGTTTGTCAATCACCCTAGAAATTTTATCCTAGCTAGTTTCGTCACCGAGCATTTTCACTCCGTCTAACCCTAGAAGCGTCTTTGTGTTGGTTCGGCCCAACTCCAATAGTTCAAAAAAAAAATATGTGTATGTTGACCGTGGACTTAAAATTTCTGTGCCGATGTTTAAAAACCAGGTCAGTGACACATACCTGCACGTAGACGACGGCGGTGAGGGCGGTGAGTGTGGCAAGCCCCATGCTGAAGTAGTAGAGGTTGAAGAAATTCCAGCTGCGGCCGTTGACCCCAGCTTTTGTCATGTCGAACTGATCGGCAGCAAAGGTGACGACGCAAGGGCGAATACCGCCAGTGCCGATGGAGGTGAGGAGCAGCGAGAGGTAGAGCACCCAAAGCTGCATAGCCGAGGCCTCCACGCAGTTGACTTGCGACGGGCAGCGTGGTGGACGCAGGGAAGGCAGCACCGCCGATATCGTGATACTAACTAGGCCCTGCCAGCCACTCCGTTTGTTACTAAATTTGGTAACAAAAGAGTGCAATTCGGTTCTAACGAAACGTTACTAAAGTTTGGTAATTATCAACGGAAATTAAGAGCTATATATTAAAAAGATAATTTAGGTAGCAGTAACTAATTATATCTTTGGTTATTTTTTAATTAATTGAGTTTAAATATTGCTACTATCGACTGATTATTATTCACTAAATGTTGAAAAGTTATATCAAAAAGGGATATTTATGGCATAAGTTACAAGTATACCCAATTTTATAGCAATTGAGCCGGTATATTTTTTTTTTTTCTCTTTTTCTTCGCGGCTATAGTACTTAGAAGTAACTAAACAATGCCAAAATCGGATTCCATAAAAAATAACTAAAAAATTAGCGTTTTTGAAACGTGGGACTCTTACACATCGTGACGTGGCACTTAACACCCTATTTTGTACGAGTTTTAAATAATTTTAGAGAGTTTTGTCGTCAATATTACTTCTCTTAATTACCAGATTGCATTATATTTCATAATTTCAAGTTCTCAATCCACTAAACTCTTATTACCATTAATTTAAACACATTTCGCGTTTCTTCGGTAAAGATTAAATTTACTTAATTTCAAGCTTCTATCTTTACTTGTCAAAAAGATTTCAAGTACGTCAACGCTGCTCGAAAGAGAGAGAGAGACCAGTTCATAGATGACGGAGCTGACGACGATGGTCCAAAATCGGCCAGCGAAGGAGTCGGCGATGAGAGCGCCGATCAAGGGCGTGAAGTTGGCGGTTCCGCCGAAGTTAGTGAGAGTGTTGGAGGCCTTGACCAAGGGCATGTTGAGCTCCTGCGTCAGATAAGTGATCATGTTCGCGTGGAACCCGGTGCTTGCGAATCTATCGCATATTTCATTCGCTGTCACACACACACACAATATTAATATATAAACACAATGATTTATTACTATAAAAATAAAACCAACAACCTGCGAAGATTACGAATATATTATATTACAAAAACAAGCAGAATGACTGCTAGTACTACAGTGACAGGAAAAAGCATGCGGAATAATATAGGTTTAAAATAACCTTTATTAAGACGGCATAACTATCCAAAAAAAATTAACGGACATTGGTCAAATGTCACGTGGTATGCCGGACGTTAGACAAAATTGAAGCAATGTATATTTCAGTCAACTTGAAATCATTTAGCTTTTGACACCTATCTGTAAAATAAAATAGACGGAAATATGTGTCGCCTCAATTTTATCAATCTTAAATACTTATGCCGTTATTTTTCACCTCAAGCTCAGACTGCCTCTATTGATAAAAAATTATAGGTATTTTTTATTCTGATAAATAAATATTTCTTAAAAAATTTGACACAAATATAAGCATTTCGTATGATTTAAAAAAATTATATACTTATGCTGCTGATGATATACCTTTGAATAACATTAAATTGCTTTACTCGTTAATATCTAAGTAGAGAAGATAATATATATATATATATATATATATATGAAGAAAATAAATTTCACTGATTTTGTGGGGTTTAAAGGTAATCTCCCACAAACTTTACCACTAAATTAACATGAAATTGATGGTTGACATATGGCAATTATTAAACTAATTAGTGACCACCCAACTTGCATAATCCACTATTTGATTATACATTTTCGTTCTATAATTCCATCACATTAAGTGAAAAGTAGAGACTTTTGCAAGAAAATGGAGTGCAAATTTAAGAGGAAAAAAAAAACCTTTTTTATTACAAAAATTACATACCCAAAATGAAAGGCATTGTTCTGATTCCACCAACTTTCCTTCGCTTAATAATCTTCTCTTCATTCTGAGGCTCATCTTCTCCTGCAACTTTAGCTAAAGAGAGACTCATTTTGGAGCTCTTTGTGCTATCAATTTCCAATGCCATTGTTGTGTTTGGCTTTGGATGCCAAGCAAGGGAGCTCTATATATATGGACCAAACAATAATTTTTTATTATATCTTTTTTTTTCTCTGAATTAATTGAGTGAAATGCCAATATTGTATTTGGAAATGTGGGGTCCATAAATTGACCTCCTTGGTAGTTATTAATGCTTTGGTCTTGTCTCGTCTTCATTAACATTATTGACAAATGTTACATTATTGTTGCATAGACATAGACTTGCCAAATTGCTAGTATGAATTAGGATATACTCTCTCCTTCTTAATTATATATAATATATACATTGATATATTCGGTGATATAAATAATAATCCTCTTATATGGATTACTATTGAAAAAATTGTTCTAGGACAAAGTGTTTGTTGATTTTTGCAATAATAATCGAATGCTTTTGTTTCAGGACAAAGCGTTTGTTGTTTTTGTGGTCTATTTCACTGTAATATTGCATTGGTGGTTGTATCGAATTGACGATATTCCTCACATATTAACATGAGTCTTTTCAACGTGCTGAGTAATTGAGCTTTTCATTCATTTTTTTAAATTCCAATAACGAGGTCATTTATAAAAATAAGGGATAATAGCGGCATAAGTCCTTAACTTTTACTCAGCTGGGGCGGCATAGCCCCAACCTCATTTAATAGCGGTATAGGTACCAAAAGATGAATTCCGTCCATATTTGACTAACGAAAGTAGTCAACGTTTGTGTGGTTAGCTTCTCGTCAACGTGGATGCCACGTAATCCGACATGTCACCATACATGTCATCATCGCGTCATCAAATATAGTGCAAAATTAATGGCGATTGCATTAAATTTGATGACGCGAGGATGAAGTGTATGGTGATATGTCGGATTACATGGCGTCCATGTTGATGAGAAGCTGACCACACAAATATTGACTACTTCCGTTAGTAAAATATGGACGGAAATCATCTTTTGGTACTTATACCGCTATTAAATGGGATTGGGGCTATGCCGCCCCAGTTGAGTAAAGGTTGAGGACTTATGCCGCTATTATCCCTAAAAATAAAAGAGACACTTTCAAAAGTTAGTTCTAAAAGTCTTTGGATGTTCAAACTGAGAATCTCAATGTAAATCGAAATATATTTACCACTTTAATTATGTATAATAATATATTTTTCTTAATATTTATCTATATATATACACTCATTTTTGGAGCTCCAATTTGTGATATGATATTGAAAGATATAGCTTATAAAGATATCATTAACTACTTATTACTACTCGATTGACTAGTTCAATTGACCAGTATAATGCTCAATCAACTAGTCAACCAGATCGTTCATCATCAATAATTGCATACTCAAGTTAAATTGCCTTAATATATATATGGGTAAACTGCGGCTAATGTACCCAATGTTTTATTTTTTGTGAATTATGTACACAATGTTTATTTTTGGTGGCTAATATACCCAATGTTTGATCTGTTAGATATTTTCGAATTTTCCGTTAGTTGACCGTTAGAGAGTTATCCTCCTCTATATGCATACTTCTTGTATTTTTGACATAATTCACTCATTTTTTGTCCAAATTTTATGAATGACCTATGGTTGGAAAGACAAGAGGTATATATACAACTTTTAAGTTTTAAGTTTTGTAAAATAAGTTTTCGAAAAATACGAAATTTCAAATACAACGTAAAATTGGACGTAAGTTCAATGCAAAATATTTCTTTCGAGAAAGTTTTACTATACTTAATGACATTTTATGATGAAACGTAAAACTAAAAAGTTGTAGATAAATATTTTATATTTCCAGTGGATGTTTATTTATAAATTTTGGACAAAAGATTAGTAAGTTATGCAAAAAAATATGAAAGATTATTTCACATCACATATTTCATATTTTTGGCATAACTCACTCAATTTTTATCCAAAATTAATAAATAAATACCCGTTCGAAAGATAAAATATATATCCAAAAAAATTTAGTTTTACGTTTTACCATATAAAGTCTTTAAATATATTATAATTTGCTCGAAACAAATATTTTGTATTAAACTAACGTCTAATTTTACGTTGTATTTGAAATTTCGTATTATTCTGAAACTTATTTTACAAAACTTAAAACATCAAAGTTGTAGATCTATCTCTTATCTTTCTAACCATAGGTCGTGCATAATATTTGGACAACAAATGAGTGAATTATGTCAAAAATATAAAAAGTATGCATATAGAGGAGGATAACTCTCTAACGGTCAACTAACGAAAAATTCAAAAATATCTAACAGATCAAACATTGGGTATATTAGCCACCAAAAATAAATATTAGGTACATAATTCGCAAAAAATCAAACATTAGGTACATTAGCCGCAGTTTACCCTATATATATATATAACATTGTAACCATAATGGTAAAACAGTGTCAAAATCTTACGTAAAACAACTGTTTGGAAGCGTTTTGGCAAAATATTTTTTCCTTTTGAAAAATGATACCTAGAATATTCTATTAAAAACATGATTGGTTATATTTTTCACAAAATATTTCTCTCAAAATAACTTTTCATTTTATTAACTTTACAAATGAAAATAAAAACATCTTTTTGATGTTTTCATTTTCTTTCTTGAACTCTCACCTTCTTTAATATTCTCTCTCCTCAATTAAATTATATTTTTCTAATAATATTTTAGTGCTTATTTCTTCTTGATTTATACTATTTTTTTTCTTCTTTCAAAATTAATTATGATATGTGATATTTTGTATTATTATATATATAAATTAGTGTATAGATAAGTTTTTGCGTAAACTTGTGTTAGTATTTTCTAATGGGCATAATTTTACGTTATATATAATTTTGACTCTACTTGGTTATGTTGATATAATATATAGATATAGGTCATCTCTTTTGGATCTTGGTAATTAATCAATAGTAAAATGATAGATACGACATTGCTTAATTTAATTTTAAGATTAATTTACAAAAGCTTAACCAAACACTGTTTTATTTTTTATTTTCAAAAAACAGTGTAACAAAACAATAGTCAATCACATTTTCAAATATTTTTATAAAGCTGTTTTAGAAAATTAAAAATGCAAACACAAACTGAAAATACAAAACGCTTCCAAACGCTACTTAAAAGGTTTCTTAAAATTTGTAAGATTATGAGCTACTCTTTTATCAATTGATTTTAAAGTGAAATTGTTAATACTTAAAAAATACTGTAACATGGTATGAATTCTAATATGAGGTTAAGAGATTTGCAAGAGATAAATATGATTATTTTGCAAATCCAAAGAGAGATAATGAGAAAAATAACAAGAGTCGCTTTGGTGCATGACTGCATGTGAAGAAATTGGTTTGCAAGTAAATCATTTAAATTAAAGAGATCGAAAATAAAAATGAATAGGTGACGCCCTTGCTTACGTACATGGGCTCGAAAACAAAAACATCCGTGTAACAATAATAGTATTTTTTATTATTATTTTTTGCTATAATACAAATCTGTGTCTCAATCACTAGTCACTTGTTAAAGATCTAGGAAATTAGAGATTGAATTAATGCCAGCAAATAAGAGTGTCCACCATATATTCAAATTGACATCCACGACCGATCTAACTAGTTCACATTTATTATCCACAATTAATTACACACTTACGTGTATATATATTAGAGATAATAGAGGCAAAAGTAACTATTTACAGAGTTTAATTGAGCCGACAAGTACGTATCGAAGCTCGTTACGTGTAATACCGTCTGATTTATGTTCAAAAATGTTAACGGTGGGACATGTATATCAATTTCATGCAATTGTTTTAGTTATAATTTAATTATCTGACTCCCTCCTCTATTAATTTATATTAAAAACTAAAACCTTAGGAAATTAAATGAAAGACAAAGTTTGTGATTTTTTCGTATTTTTTCCACTATTAAAAATAACTCAACTCGAGTATTTGCGGACATTGTTGACTATAATTTAAGCACTCGTATCATTATTATCTCTATCGGGGACGGAGCCAGAGCTCTGACTAAGAGGGGGCGAAATTAATTGATTATAAATTTCATAATAAAACGAGATATTGAAACTACTATTAAACATTGCATTATAACTATTTTTATGAACTTTCGGTTTATGAAAATAGTTCATTAGGATATTTATATGATTAGAAATTTATGTGTTACGTTCTCAAAATATTAATAAAATTTTTTGTTTCAATATTTAAAACTTTGCACGTCTTAAATTGATTGGTAATTTTTATTCTCTAATTTTGTAAGTTGTAATTGTTTTAGTATACCTATAATTACGTAAAGTACAAAAATACCATTGAAAAAAAGAAGTTATAATTATAAAGTGTTGCTAAAAAACATTAAAAAAATATGGTGGGTTTGGGAATTTAACCATGGGCTATAACTTGGAGGAGAACTTTAAAAGTAACAAAATTCCACTAGCCTGTAATGATATTTAATTTGCAAATGCTATGTTTATGATTTATATATAAACTTTTAATGATATGGATAAATAAAAAAATAAAAACAACGTGTTCGGACCAAGTGGAGCGGCCCCCGCTCCACCACTGATCTCTATATATGATTATAATGTGTATATTATTATATGATTGTTGGGTTTAATTGACTGTATGTTGATAATGGTGGGAAAAAAAACTTTTTATAGAAGAAACAGCAGTTATTTGTGCAAGTTGATTAGTTTGTATTAACTAAGAAGCTCAAACAAGTAGCGTTAAGTACATCGAGGTTTCATTCACAACACATAAATGGTGTGTCGTTTTGTACGAATGAAATGTAGTTTTGTCGATTCGGCTACTTTTGGTTTAAACGTACCAAGAGCGTCACTTTGTTAAGAACGCATCATATTGCACATAGCTATTGTATTTCGGAAGGGATGCGGCTCCTCGTCGCTATTTGTGAACTGCTATTCTCTTTCAATTAACGCTAAACCCTCTGTTAGTGTATTCATTTCGTTCTTGGTTCTTCATAATTAATACGCTTTTGTGCATTTTAGACTCAAAACTTGGCGTAGCATGTGGTATTCCAAATACCTTTTTTTTTTCTTTCAAATATGTAATTGACGTGTGATTCCAAGTTTCCAACCACAATAATTGTTCCTATAATTACTATCATATAATTGATGAAATCTTATACTAAAATTGAGTGGAATGTAGGAAATGATAAGAGCCTGTTCCTCATGCACGTCAAAGCTGCAAAAACCTGCTTTATTTTTGGTTGTTTCCGTTTGTTATATTTAGATATTAGGATTCCAATTGTGGGGTCCTGATATTCCACTCATCTTGATCTTTATTGTATGTTTCTATTATTATGTATCATTCCATGTGGTCGGTAGATAGATATGTTATATGTATAAGAGGATAAATTGGCAGACCATACCTCTCAAATTTATTTATTTATTTTGTAATATTTTAGTTTGCTTAAGCTATAAATTACTTATTCTTTTTATTAGGAACATGATTTATGTTATCTCCATTTGTGCATTGAAAGGAATGAAAAAAGAAAAAACGAAAAACATTGTTCTAGTCGGACTTCTGCATCCATTTTTGTGTTGAAGCAAGACTATGTTCATATAGAATTCCGTTTAGGTAGCTTGAAATACCGGAGAAAAACACAATCCGGAGTCACGGTTCTTCTTTATTTCTTTCTTTTTTCTAGTCTCAAAATCCAATTCTGGATTTTAAATTTTAAATGACACGGATTTTTAGATCAATTAGCCGTTATTAAAAAATAGAAATAAAACATAATTGAAATATTTTCAAACTTGGGACTTCCAGTTCCAAAAACAAAAAAAAAACGGAGCCTAAAAATAACAGGATTTGGAAGAAAAAAAATTCACTGAACCGGATATACTATGGGAAATTTTATAAAATAACCTTTAACACACCACAAATTATTTATTAACTCTCAAATTTTCATAATTCTCAAAACAACATTTTTTAATTTTATGTTACCAAAACATGCTTATTATTGTTCATTTTTCAGGAAGATATATGCCCATTTTTAGGATTAATACGTCTTGAAAAAATAAACAGTATTAAAGGTATTTTGATATTTGAAAATATTTTGGGAGTTATGAAAACTTGAAAGTTAATAACAAAATTTGTGGTCTATCTACGGTTGTTATTTTATGAAGTTTCAATATACTATAGAAGATCAATTAAATTTTCTTCAAACTTTTCTTCACTATTTCCATTGACTTTTTCCTCTGCTTCACATTCCTTGAACTGAAACAGTAATTCAACATAATACGAAAAACGACTGAACAAATATAGTGATAAATATATATATATATATATATATGTTTCATGTATGAAGAATAAATCAGCATGTAAATGCAATATTATTGAAATCCGAAGATTGTAAACATAGCCGAAGAATATATAATTAAAAGGGGAAAAATACGCTCTACTCTAGATGTGGGAGGATTTCTTAAGGCCTTCATCAGTTGAATTCCTTCAATCTCTTCTTCAGCATATCCATGGATTTCTTCCGGGCGCTCTGCTTCGTGTTCCTATTCGCCAAGCTCCCGAATATCCCGTCAGGGGTGTCCTTGAATTTCTCGATAACGGAAGCCACTTTCTTGTAATCCAAGGCGTTGTAATTCTTCTGTCGGATCACGGGATTCATGAAATTCTCGGGCTGAGGGCTGAGCAAGAGGTTGGTTAATTGGTGTGCTTCTCTCAAGCAAGCTCGGAAGCCACCGTCTTTGTACACCTCGTTCAGCCCCATGCTGTGGAATTTCTCGTCGCAAAAAGACTCTAGAATCTTTATATCGTTGTTGATGCTCGTAACTGCGCCGTGGCTGAATCTCTTGACGGAGTCGCCGAGAAATGCCGCCACGATCGAGTTGGAAATGTGCTCGAGAGCTCCGGTTCCAACCTTGTACAAAGCGTCTAAAGGCAAAATCTGTTGTGCCGTGGATAAGATCGTGTCGAGGTAGATGATGACTTCGTTGATATAATCGTTTCCATGTTCCGAAATCTCCTCGGAAGTCCACTTGATGTTTTCCGCAAGCGCCATGAAATCATCGAGTTTTCTGTTCACCAAATTGAGAAGAGCGATATAAGCTGCGTCTCTCGAAGTTCTCAAGACCATCTTTGCAGTCAAACTCGCTTGAGTTCTCTCGACCGATCGTATCGGAATCCCGGAAAGCTGAGCGGCGTTTCTGAGGAAATAGTCACAAGCTCGTTCGAGAACGGAAATGTTTGCAGCGACCTGCATCGCTTGAGAAACGCCGATTCCGCCGCTTTGAATCGTGTTGAGTAACAGATCGTTTAGCACGTCAATTAAGAGCTTATCGAGATACTTCTTCACAACGTCGTAGAAGTTGCCGTGAATCCCGTAGGAAAGGTAATCAACGGAGCCTTTGATGAACGATCTGACGATGCGACACGAAACGGGAACCATTGATGAAAAAGGAGCTATATAAGGGAAAGCCGGCAATATTTCCGTGCTCTGGAGATTGAACGCCAAGACGTTGTTCTCATAATCCGAGTCCTTTTTCATTACCATCTGTTCGTAGGTGTCCTGAGAGAGGGCATCTACTATCTGGACACGGCACTCTCCGAGGAGAAGCTTGTGGTATTTTTCCCGGCTCATGTTCAACGCCTCTAGAAGCGGGCCCACTTCGTAGCCGTATTGCCTAAGAGTGGACCCGAGAAGAGTGACGTAGTCCTTCACCAGAAGAAGATTGGCCGCCGAATTCATGTGCGAGAACTGATCTTCTAAGACGGAAGTCATTTTGGACAGAGCTGTTTCCCACATCGTCTCAACCTGCTCGGCCAATAGCAGAGTGCCAGCTGTCCTTAGTACCCTATCCTCAACGATGAAGAATCCAGCGATCTGAGCCAAGAATGTCTGATGAGATTCGACGAAAGGCTGCGACGAGGGAATCTGGAGGTCGGAATTAAGCTGAAGCATGCGATTTCTGAAGTAATACTCGCGAAACTGCTCGGGAATCCCCAGACATGTGTGGATGTGATATGCCCGATAGAGAGGCGTCAGATCGATCTTCAGAAACGTTTCTTCGTCCAATTCTTCGACATCGAGATTAAACGCGAAATCTTCTAAACCCGAAGCGTTCTGTTCCTCAGCTTTCCTTTGACGTTCTAACATCTCTTCGTCTTTCTGACGGACCGATGCGGCGTAGCCAATGGCCGTTTGGCCGAGAACTTTCGCCGAACTCCTTATGTGCACAAGCCACTCATTGAACTGGCTACACACTTTCTTCTCGATGTGGGACTTTATCACCGGGATTCTCCGCTCTATCACTGTTCTCACTGCCTTCACTGGAACGTCGTTCAAGTAACTTTTCTCGATAAGATCCACCGTTTTCAGAGCCGGGTAGAATTGCCCTTCCGAGATGTGACTGTTACACTTGGCACAGAGATCCAACACCATCAAGCAATTTCTCGACATCTTTATCGCCTCAGCAACGTTCTTCTTCGTCCCGTAAGACTCGAGAAGCTCCTCGAGCTTGATCAGAAGCGCGCTCCCGACCTCCTGAAGCCGGAAATTATCGTTCGAGAGCTCACCTTTCAGCTCCTCCGCGTCTACCAAAACGCCCCTGAGCTCATCAACAGCGAGGATGAACTCCTCGTAGTGGGTCTTGCAGAGATCCTCGATTTCAACCTCCTTCTTCTTTACGACGTGCTTGAGCTGATGGAGGAGCGCCTCGGGCCGGCCCATCTCGAAGGCGTGGCGGACAAGCGGCGCTACATCGTCGCCGTTCCCGATCAGCGTGGCGAGGACTAAATCCTCCCCGGTGTCACCATTCTCTGTCGCGATTTTCCTCTTCGGCTTCACATCCATCACAACTCTGCATCGCCACCCAAAACGAAACCCAACGTTGTATTATTTCATGACAGAATTCACCATTAAACCAATCCAAAGCTTCCCAAATTCAGTCTACACTATCGAAACTAGAATCCCCCATAAATTCATATTAAAATAAACCCATTTCGAACAAATTTATCATGATCATGGGAACAGAAGAAATAATACAGAGAACCCAAAACGTGAAACCTCGAAATAGGAAGACACAGTCGCAGAGAATTGACGCAAAACAAAAACAAAAAGAGCTTACCTCTTCGAGATTATTCAGAAATGGGTTGGATTGTTTGGGCGTTGGATTCAAAGAGAAGATTGGATTGGAGAGTGAGTGGCTCTCTCTCTGTTTGTTCCGCCGAGTTTGGTGTTGAAGCCTCCGTGCTTCTCGTCCTTTTCTCTCCTCAAACGCTGCGTTTTCATTTCAAACATTTGCCTGCAAAAGTATATTCACTAATTGTTTTTGCAGGTCCTTGAATTTTGAGTGTCGGTCCGGTCTACCCCTTATTTATCTTTTTCGGTAGCAAAGTTCTGTATACTTCTAAAAAGACGCGCATTACTCCCCGTGTGTTCAGCTGATATACATATAAATCATTTTCGACTTTTGAGGTGTTCTTTTAAATATATATTTTTTTATTTTGTGAAATTTATATCTTCGCTTCGGGACTAATCTAGCTTATGAATTATACAACAGTCCTAATGTGATATGTTGATATCGTTCCACAATTGATTAAAAAAATCTTGAGTAATGTGTTGTATTGTCCCGATTGCTCTGTTGAATTGACGATTGTTTCCACAAGCATTCAGTCTTTTTAGCGTGCTTTATCCTCACCCGCACACTTTCTGAGAAACTTCTCAAGAAGTCACTCATCCTACGATTACTAGAGTCAAACACGATTAACTTATGAACAAACTACCGAAAAGAAGATGCACCTTCTCAACATAAGCAGTACCAATCAATTCTTTTTAGAGAAATTACACCAAATAGCGAGATTGAAACATAGGTTTAGCAAAATAGCCAAACTTTGGTTAATTTTGTAAATTAGCCAATTAACATGAGGTGGCATTTTAATAGCATTTTTTATTCCCGTAATGCCCTTTAATTAACCATTTTATAATATAATTTTCGTATTTAATTAAAAATAATATTAATGTTTCAACACAAATCAAGTTGTAACTGTTTTGCATTTAATTGTGCACAAATTTTGGAATTAATTACCCAATTTAAATCATTTTTCTACGATCTTTTCTCTCTCTCTCTAAAATCACCAGCCTAGCAGGCAAGCAATTAGCAAAGAGCGAACTTGGAGTCACTCACAACTCACAGCTCAAGAGAGAGCAAGTCCAGAGATTCCCATATCTCCCGAGATGGAGAAGAGCTTCGGCGTCCAGCAGCCGTCCCCGGCGAAGCCCAGTCTCGTACTCCCATCACCGAGGCCACCTTCGAGAGCCGCCTTTGCCTTGGCCCAAGTCACGCTCCGAGTCCGGTTTGGCTTTCATCATCTCTCTCTATCTCCCTGCAATTGAGCTTCGCCCATGACTGCCATGGACGCCACGACATTCCCTTCGCCAGCGATGCCGATGCCTCTATGGCTTCATCCACGTCTACGACAACCAGATCTTATGGCAAGCCAAAAAATCCTACCTCTGCTATACCCAACACACCTTCGATCTGCGCCGCGCGGGATCGCTCTGCCGATCCGTCGTCGATGGAGATGATGTCGCCGGCGGAGAAGTCGCAAAGTAGGTCGACGATTTCGTGGAGTCTGTTTTCGCGCTCAATCATCGAGGTAGGAGTCTAATAGATATCGCCTTCTCTCTGAAGCGTTGAATCTGGGTTTGAATCACCACCCACCACCTCTGCACGCACTGTCAAGCTCCGACTGCCACCAATGGAGTCGGTGAATTAATTCGTGTTGATGTTCATTAATTCATGTTAATTCGGTTTAGTGATGTTTAATTTTTTAATTTTCAAAAATATTTTGATTTGTTGTAGATCCATATTAATGTCTTTAATCTGTGTGTATTTTAATTTACTGATTATGTTTATTTTTCTAAAATAAATTTTGTTTTATTTACTGTACATTTTTGTTTGTTAATTTTTGTTTATTTCAGTTTATCTTTCGTGGACAAGGAGAAACAGAGGCCGATCCCGAGGTTCGGACGATCGTGGACAAGGAGAAACAGAGGCAGTTCTGGAGCCTCGAGCTCATCGCGTCAATTTCACGTGCAGTGCGGGTATGGAGACCGTCGGGTCGTGCCTCACCAACAAGTACTCCGAGGGGTTGCGCGCTCGGAAACACGGAGGCCACGGTGATCGACGGCGAAGCTTCGGCGGTCTTACGGGAGAGAGAAAGAGAGAGATTATTTTTTGTATTTAAAATATTTGATTATTGTATTTACATTTTAATATGAATAATATTTTTTATTGTAATTTACGTTGATTCGTTATTAATTTATGTTGATTCGTTATTAATTTACGTTGATTCGTTGTTGATTTACGTTAATTCGTTGTTAATTTACGTTGATTCGTTGTTGATTTACGTTAATTCGGTGTTGATTTACGTTAATTTGCGTCTTTAATTTGTTGATATTTTTTGAAAAAAAAATCCGAAAATTATATGACTGTTTTAAATTTAAAATTTGAATTACACAAAAAAAGGTAGTTTGGTTTTGGTTGTTACCATATTAATAGCTATTTCAATTAATAGCAATATTTTCAATTAATGAAAATAAATGAATTTTTTTAATTTTATTAAAACATGAGGGCACTACTGTAATTGGAATTCCATATAAATGCTTAATTGGCTAGTTTACAAAATTAACCAAAGTTTGGCTATTTTTCTAAACACACTTTCAGATTTGGTTATTTCTCCAAAGCGCCCTTCTTTTTAAGCCTCTTCGACCGTACACTCTCATACATGTATAATCTCAGATAACCGTGCAGTCTCATACCTGCACAATCCCGGGAACATCCCATCAGCATATCATGTTTCCCCAAGTGATGCAGGACTACACAACTTACTTTTTCTTGCTTTTTGGCTCACGGATTGATGACTGTCACATGTGGTGCATCGTAGAACTAGTAACTAAAAGTGTCAATTCTTTCATTTAAAAAAAAAAAAAAAGCAAAATTTCTACAAATATTTTTAGCATAATGAGAAATAGATCAAATACATCCAATTAAGATATCAACCAAAAATTAAAAATCATCCATTGATTCGTGAACAGTCAATCTCATCTCAATCAAGTATGTTTTATACAAAATGATCTATAATATATATTTTAAAGATTTACAGCTTGAAAGAATCAACCATGGCTTTGAGTGTTCCCTCGCAGGTCTGCCATTGTTTGTCGTTGGCGCTGGCGACAAACAAGACGACCGTGCTTCCCTTGGCCGTCGCCTTCGCGAGATTGTGCGACCCCGTCAAGGCAAACGGAGTCTCGAGAACATATTTGTAGTACTGCAAGTATCAAAAAGACAAGACCTTATTAGAAAACAAACAAGAGACTATAATTCAAGGAAAGACTTCGTACCGTCTGATCGTCGAGCTTTTCCACGGACGACTCGATCAGCTCGTCGGGATCGTAAGTGTTCCCGGTGACGAAAGCGCCCAGCGAGGCTATCAGCTTCTCAGGGCTTCCGATATCTTCGATTGTTGCATTGGGCTTGTTGGTCAGCCGTATGAGTGGCGACACGACGACCTGAACTTTACCTTGCTTCTCATTCTCGAACTTGACCTCAATCCACGGCTCGGCGCACTTGGGTTGGCAGTAGTTTCCGGACAGGATGTTGGCCACGCGCGCCTGCTTCCACGTTGGCGGGATTATGAACTGGTATGGCTCCACGTTTCCTGCAAGGAACTAGATCAAAACTATCATTAGCCGCGAAATTGACCATATTATTAGTGTACACAAGATTGATTGCTTTCAGAGATTAGTAACAGGGTAAAACAGTAAAAGAGCCTTGATTCCAATTTGTTAAATTACTGTCTGATATTCTTGTTCTCAAATTTTTCGGAACGTGCTCATTTTTCCTAGTGTCGACGCTAGCATTCCGTGCACGAGGCGATTAAACTGACCTCCGTACACGATGTGGCAGCAATTGTACGTTCTCGTACATACAGTGGACTAAGTAGAGACGGGGCATTCCGGAGATGGGGATTAGAGCTCGGATACGGTGATCGCAAAGAGCAGTTTAGAACACGCAGAAGACCGATTCGGAGCATATGTCTTCAGGGTAATCCCGGCCTCCCGAATATTTGTTCTTAAACCGATAAAACCGAAAAGATCGGTACCAAGGATAACACTGATTCGTTATTAATTTGTTCTTTTACCAATTCGGTACAGACTCGTAATCGCCCTATTTATCAATCGGTTTTTTAATTATATACTCACGTGTCGCATTTAATAATCGTGTTTGGCCCATTCTATTGTTAAAAGAATAATTAAACTCATTTGAATTTATTTAACTTAATAAACATAATTACAATATAAATAACCATTAGTTTTATTCAAATGTTGGACCCAACTCTGACCAATCTCAATAAACAAAAACAAAAGGTAAGAATTACCTGCGCGGAGAGCCGGAGTGTCTTTGGACGACGCTTTGAAGAAGACGAAGGACGGGTCGCCGGGCACCGGCGGGAGGAACGCGCCGACCTCGACCTCCCTCGCGACGGAGGGCGACGGCAATTCGAGGCCGGCAAGCAGCGGAAGCAGAGCCGCTCCGCCCAAGAACTCTCTTCTGATCGGGAAATTTTGCTCTCTTCTCCGGCCAGGAATCTGCACGGTTCTGACCGGGGAATCCGGCGGGGGGAGGCTTCGTGGCGAGGAGGAGGCGGTGAAGGAGGGGATCGGACGGAGAAGAGAGGACGCCATTGCTGTTTGTGAAGGAGAGAGGTTGTGTGATACTGATAGGCTTATCCAATCCGAGTTTGCATGGGATCCAGTGTCCACGTCGACTCCACAATGCTGACAGACAGAGCCTCCTAAACTATATCGAGGACCAATCTAATTCTAATATTTTGATTTTTTTTGTTTTGTTTATTTGTTTTTTTATTTTATCAAAGCTCTTAAATGTTTAAACTATTTTTTTTTTCGCTGAGAAATTTGGTCTACGCTTTCAACCGATCTAGCAGGATTAAATTTGGTCGGCCACCATTTCAATCATTTAAGAAAAAAATTGATGTGCCGATAAGTCTTGGACATGTGATAATTTTAAAAAAAGTTAATTTCTTATTACCATTAATATCAAACAAAAATAGTGTTAATTCATGTAAAATTTTAATTGAATCCCTTAACTTCATTGAAGTATAAATTTAGCTCGCCAGAGAATATTTAAATATATTCCCCTCAACTATAATTTTGTTTTCACTTGCTCATAAAGTAGTAATTGAATCTATTAATTAGGCTCAAAGCAGAATCAATGGCAATCGCTCATGGGCTATCTAAATCATCATCATCATAATTATAAAAATAATAATAATAATAATAATAAAAAAAAAATCAACAGAAGAAGAAAAAAAAAAAACAGAAGAAACTCAGTGATGGGCATTAATGGAGTCTTTGGGTGGCTTTTGAGCCAGCTTGACTGGATTGGTTGATAATAGCTGTGTCCTGGTCAACATTGTAAATGGTTTGGTAAATAAGCAAGTAAAATGTAATTGGGTTGCACTTTTTATTTTATTTTTAAAATAAACCATTTAATGTAATTAACTTTATTTTATTGCAAGATCTTCGTTAAGCTTCAAATTTGGAACTCCTTATTTATTTTATTCTGATTTTCTGAACAAATTCCCTTATGAATCTTCATATATTTATTGTACTGGCACCACAGAAAAACTAAAAGTGACAGTTTTCCCCCTAAATTATAAACTTCCTTAAATTCTTCCTCAATTTCTCCCTTTAATTTTTTTTATACAATTTTTAGCTCAGTGGTTAATTATTCAGTCCCTAATGTTTGTCCGCTCCAAGGTTTGTGTCCGGGTTCCGCCACTGTATATTGTTCTAAACCGTAAATCTTAAGAAGTTTACCTCATTGTAGCCATTGCTCCCTCTGATTCCTCCAGATTCATAAACGGCAGCGGTCAGTTCTTTAAGCTGGCCGAGTTGAATTGTCAGATCCCGAGAGCTCCGTTCAATCTCCCTCGTCTTCCTCTCGCAACTCTTTCGTTTTTTATGCGAACTTCTCGATGCACTCTTTGATACGCATGACGAGTTTGACACCATCTTCTGGTTTCTCACTTGCCAAACACTCTTCTCGACGTCGCATTTGAGCTCACTGCTTGTCAGCTCAATCCGGTCCGTCCCTTTCTCTCTCATAATTTCGTCCACCTTCTTCGCAGCCAAATCTATGTACTCTTCGACCGCGTTTCTGCTTTCCTCGTTTCCTATGCTTTTGGTGATGAGATTCATGGTTTTGCGCATAATGTTTCTTGGATAAGAAGTCAACTGACTTGTTCGACTTTTCCCGGGGTCAACTTCCGGAAATTCTCCTTCCATGGCGGATTTGGTCCACCTTTTTAGTATATACTGATTTGGAATTCGGAATATGTTCTTCGCGTTGAGTACCTTTATGCAATGTCCACACAATATCCCGATCGACTCGAATTTTCCACAGCTGCAAGTGACGGATGAACTCACGGAACCGAATGTGACGATGAATACATTTTCACCATCGGTCAATTTGAAAGTGGAGATCGTTGTTTCTTCAATCGCAAACGAGAGGCTGTCGAGCAATTCGTCTTGGAAGAGTCTGAACACTGTGGAAGTGTATGTTTCCTCCGCGTGTTTCTCCATTCCTTTTCTCGATCTTGAAGAACCGATCTTGCTGCAGTGAAGGTCTTCGAAGGGCTTTCTCTCTGTTTCTTTCGTAAATTCCTGAACGAAATCGGAGAGAGACTCGATACCAGGCATTACATTTTGATAAATTGCAGAGATTGCGGGGTTATCGAACACGAGCTCAATACCAGCTGAAAAAGTGTGTTTCCCGAGAAAGTGACACCATTTTTCCCGTAATTGGGTGAGCCATGGAGTTTCCTGGAGATCGAATTTGGTCAGTAACGTATCCCATCGCAACTCAAATTCTTCCTCCGATTGAGAATCACCCACGCATTTGGTAAAGCTTTCCTCAAATTCAGGCTGCTCGAAGCATCCACGGAGTTTTCTTCTCGCATTTTCGCAGACATTGCTCACTCCAAGGCGATGCTGAGTCTTCGGGAAGACCAATTCTATTGCAGCCGCTATTACCGGAGATTCATCAGTGCTGTAAAGTGTTTTTGGTTGGCGATTTTCCATCGCCGCCATGAACACCCTAAAGAGCCAAGAAAATGACTCCAACGTTTCATCTTGCAGCGTCGCACAGCCGAACAAAACGCACTGTCTGTGATGATTGACTCCCCAGAAAGAGGCGTATACAAGATTATCGTTACGACATGCAGTCGTGTTGAACACCGTGACGTCCCCGAAATAGCTGTAGTCCATCAGCGACGGGAAATCTCTCCAGAAGAAGTTCGTCACCCGGTTCATGGAATCGACTTGGACCGTGTAGAAGAACGAAGGCTCTCTCATTTGCATATCTAGAAACAGATTGATCAAGCAGCTCGAGTTCGTGTCGTTTAGGCCGGGGAGTGAGTTAACTTCATAACGCTTATAAGGCTCTGCAGCTTGATCATATTCTTCAATGGCGGCTTTCGAGAAATCGTTGGAGAACGAGTCCAATAGATGATTCTTTTTCGGGTTCCCGAGCTCGTGGTTGTGGTCGGGAATGAAGCTTGTGATCAGCCATTTTCCATCTTCAACGGTCAACTGAATGCTCGCTTTGCAGCCAGTTCTGGTTTCTTTCCTCTTCTGCTTTTGAGTCATGTGATCATTACCGAGCTTCTGCCATTTAAAGCCTTGTCTGGAACAGAGAAAGTCGCGCTTCCGGATCGCGCCGTTTGCCAAGCGCTGAACCTTCCCTTTCCGGACAGAGAATCCGAGCTCAGTGGCGTATCTCTGGTAGAACATGTAGGCCTCTTCCTCGGAGAAAAACTCCATGCCGACTTCCGGAGGCCTCTTCTCATTTGCGGGTAAGTCGGATTGGATCTCGTCTTCGTCGCTTGATTCATCGTATTTATCATTCTCCGACACCAACGAGTGAATGATGAAACCGAAATTGGCGACAGAGTTATCGCAATCCTAATCGAGAAAACAAACAGGCAACAAAGGTGTCAAAATAGTTTTCTAGTTTTTAGGTAGAACCTCGTGATGTAAATATGATTTCGTAAAAAAACAAAAAAATCACGTAAAAATAAAAGAAACTTTACTCTATTTAGAGACATTTACGGCAAAATTATTTTTTTAATTAAACATGGAGGACTGGAATCTCTCTAAGTGTACTTGAATCCCAACTAGGTTGACACCCAAATAACACAGAGAAAGAGCCATGGCTCGAGATAATATAAATGAAAATATCAACGTTTACAAACCAAAACAAAGGAGAAAGAACTATCTAAACCTAAAGTTATCTCTCGAACAAATATCGTCGTTTACAAAAGACGAAGAAAAATCCGGGTGCGGCAAAAATACTTGAAAAAGAGATAATATTGGCATCATATTTTATTTTTTTGTCGCGGCGTATGTTCCAAATACTCTCAAAAACTGTAAACCCTGAGGTACCAAAAAACATAAAATTAGGTACTAAGATTTACACCTATGACAACATTAAGACTACGAAAAAAAATCGGTAGAAATTCCGCAACTTTAACGGTTTCACCTGACTTAATAGTAATTTTAATCATAAATGTTGAATTATTTATAGCATTTCCAATTATTTTGCGCTAAGACTTCATGATTTTTAAACCCTTTTAAAGTTCAAAATATCGTTATCGAGGAAAAATCGATGGTCGGATATCACTGATTCGATTAAACTCTTCCTAATTTCACTAAAATAAAGCTCTCTAATTCATTCAAATTTATGAGAAACTGAATGCTAAAGTAACACACCATACCAAAACGTGATGCTCAGTTGAAGAACAAGTCAATCCAAATGATCAAACAAGTTATAAAACTCAGCTGCAGAATTCAGATATATAATTTAAATCACCTGGTTCCCGCTTTCCTGAGCCTTCACGATCTCATCCCTCCGCCCGGGCAAAGAAGGCCGAGGCGGCCGCAGAGCGTTGCTCTTCCGGAGAGGCTCCGACGCAGCGGAGGCGTGCACGGCCGGGTGCTTGTCGTTGGAGTTGAACCACCAGCCGTCTTGCGCCAGCTGGCGCCAGAGTAGTTCATCGTCGCAGTCGCCCGCACGGGGCGGCGTCGAGAGCAGGCTGTTGACGAAGGAGGTCCCCGACGGCGAGAGGTCGTCGGGGTCGAGGCTCGGCGGGCGAGGAGTGCTTCCGGCGGAGGAATCGTCGCCGATGTCCCTCATGGTAGCGAGTTGACTCGCAAGTCAACGTGTGTATTATTGGTAGACTAGAGTTTATTCTTAGTGATAATGTTGAATATGGTAGTTTACAAAAGTATATCATATAACTCTAAGCGCGTTTACATTCATGTCAATCGTTAATCAACAAAACCATATCAGTGTTACAACTTTTTCAATAATTAATAAATTTGGATAATTGCGGTAAAAGTACCTAAACTTTTCCACTGATATTCTCAAATTTCAATTGCACTAATGAAAGGCCATGAAAATTGCATTTTCAATTGGTTTCTTCACATATATTCCATTCATTTTAAGTTAAAATTTATAGAGACACATGATTTGAATTAATCAAGCATACAATAAATATTTAATTAGCAGAATTGAAAGCTTGGAAACATGAGGCCCTTATTTGAAAAGCTTAGATACTTTTAGCAAGTATCCTTAATAATTAGCTTATGTACCTTTGATCACTTTACTCTTTAAAAATTTATGGCTTTGGTCACTAATATTTTTTCTAACATTTTATATAACTTCACCTTATAAATGTATTAATTGTATCAAATTGCCCGTCGTTAAATGTTTACCGCATACCCGAATGTTTTAGGAAAATTTTGACACTTACTGAGAAACCTTCGTTTTTGCCATAAACTTTTAATGAAATTTTTGTATTAAAAAAAAAAATCCTCTTAATTAGCATTCTATTTTACGATGTTTAAACTTTTATTTTAGCTTCTTGCCTATTTGCCATAAACAGAGCCTCACTATTTACGTCATATTATTTATTACAAATGACTAAAATTTTCACGATGCAATTTGAGATAAAAAAAAAATAAAAAAAAATTAATAGAATGATAAGCTCATAGTTAACTGATAAAAAGTTAAGAATATAGTTTTATATTCAAGGAAAAATTATAAACACATAAATCAGGGGTTTATCTAATACTGACTGATAATATCGGAGAGTAATTAGGGATATTTATCCAAAAATAATTAAGAACTATGAGCATATTCGAGTTCACTCATCGAGATTTTCGGCTTCCATCTTTAATTAAAAAAAAATAGAACTATGAGCAAATGAATTTTACTAATTTGTATTAAGTATGTTTGTAGGATTATTGATTTGATAACTTACTACTTAGCATAGTAAAAACTCAAACTAAAAAATAACATTATTTAAGTAAGATGATAAATAAATCAAGATAATTTATAATTAAGATGTTAAAATAGATGTAAAACTTCGATAATCATACTAAATACTTATCTGGGAACGACCGGCTAGTAATATTGGTGCGCAATTGTGCTCGATAGCGTCAACGAAGGATAACTCAGGTGGTTGAGTACTTCAACTTATACCCCTGACGATATTGTTTTATGGGGATGCTTTTTTGTCATTACTTGGAATGAAATTAGCATCGCTAACAAGATCTAAAATAAAATAAAAATATCAAGTAAATAAATAAAAATTCAGTTTTTTTTTTTTTTTTTGGAAATGTGACTTCCTGAGGTAAGAAAAAAAAGTTTGAAAATAGAATTACAAAAGTGATCATCTAAAAAAAAAACCTACAAGAAGTCAAGAAGAGAGTGCAAAATGAAGTTTGTGGTTCATGTGATGTTAACACTAATCGCACATTCTGTCAAAAAAAAAAAAAAAACACTAATCGCACACATGAAAAATTGCTATTCTACACACAACCTAAATAATTCATATAAAATTTGGCCAATATATTCAAAACTTGTAAACTACAAAGAGAATAAATATTGGCAATAGTAAATGAAGAAGAAATAGCATAAAGTAGAATAATTAATAAATAATAAGGTGTCCCACGGGACTACCGAATGTGACTGCAAGATCACCTTATGATCATAAAACAAATCCAAGACTATCTATTGACTAATAATCAATGCATTATGTCCCATTGCTAAACCTCCTTGATTTATTTTTTTAGTAAAAGATGGCTAAACCACCTTGATGTTTCAATAGAAGTTCATATCTAAGTATATCACAAAATAAAAACAGAATTAAAATAATAATAATAATAATAATAATAATAATAATAATAGAAAAGGTGAGGAATATGAGAATTTTTACTTGATAGTTTAATTTTAAGAGTATATCAATAGATTACGAGTATGCAGATGCACTTACCGTAGAGTTCCAAAAATCTCTAATCAATCACGCCCATCATATTTTACGGGTATACTACTATGTAAAAATTTATTTCTTTTGAATTTTTCTATTTAAGAAACAAAATTTTAATTCTTACACTTAAAAAAAAAAAAAAAAAACCTACATTAAGAAGTAAAGTTTTGAACTAGACTCCTTGAGGAAATAAATATCGTACAGACGTTTAAATAAATAAAAAAGAGGTGAATGTATAACGTGAGCACATCGGGAAAAACTATAATAATAAAAATCTTAAACGTATGATATATGAAAACAATGACGATCAAAATAACACGACATACCGTTATGAAATCGAAATTAGTTCTCGTAATACCCGATCGATAATCCTTCGATCAGTGATCACTCTTGGCAATAAAATTTATGTTGTTATACATATATGTGTGTCATGTGTATATTATATTATATAATGTTTAGGCATGCAAGTATTTACCTGAATATATAGCATGTGAACTGGTGGGCGTGGGAGAAAGAAAATACTAAGGAAGCTGCAACGAAGTCTCTGAGGAAAAATAAAAAGAAAGAAATGAAAAGAAGAAGAAGAAAAGTAGAAATGACAAAGTCACTCTTCTGGGACTATATATATATACACCCTAGCTAGTCCAACCAGGTTCACAAACCCTAGTCGAGGTTTGAAATCCCGACGGGTTACCAACGACATACCGTTAACAAATCCAAAAGTCAATACATACAATTAGTATTTAATACTTATAATTTGCTCATTTGTTTATCTTGTGGTAGTCGTTATATATGCAAAAGTAAGACTATATTATCGGCTTTGATCGGTGTCAATATATTGAACTCGTGTATGTACTATACATGTTTATGCTTTTAAGTTTTTACTAATTTTCTTCTCTTAATTTGTTTCTCTATAATTTATTTTTCTTTTATTTAATTTATTTTGAGTCTTGTTTTACTTTGATGCCAATCTTAATAGAATTTACATCAATTCTACAATTTTACAGTAAGAAATCGCTTAAAGTTTCTAGTAAAAACATCTGTCAAATCCAAAATTTCACACCGTAATTTGTACCGTGTATTCGTAAGCTCCCGAACTCTTTTTGTTTCTCTTTTATCTTAAGAACTTATTAATTTGTGATTTTGTCCCCTGAACATTTTTTTGTATCAGTTTATCATTTTGAAATTATATATATATATGTGTGTGTGTGGAGATTAACGAATGATGCACCGAGTAAAATGATGTACCTACGGAATTTATTTATTTTTCCGATCAATATTATTGCCGCCAAAAATAGAATTTAAGAAAATTTTGCATACTTTATGCCACTTTTGCTGCAAATAACCCAAATAATTAAATACACCTAAATATAAATTGGTTCAAATAGTCAAACGGACGATGGCAAGTTTAATTTATGGGTATATTGAGGGTGCGACATGGCTCCACTTCAAAGAAGAACTCTACAAGTATAGTGAATATTTTTAAGTAAAAGATAAATGTCCGAAATCTCGCAAAGGGAACCGGCCCGTATGTCGGTATCGAAAGAACGGCTTTAATTAATTGTTGATGAAGTCTATGAAAAGAACTAATAACCTTTGTTATGTTCCTCCCCTGTTTCGTCTTCATACTCTTTAACTTGTTAGGATATATATTTGATTAATTTTGACTTGGAGTAACTAATTATTTAAAAGAGATTATTATTATTATTATTAAAGCTCTTAGTCTAAAGTATTTGTAATTGGTGTACTCATATCCTCTTTCTTTTTCGCGGCATATACACATAAGGTATAGTTCTGTCAGCATTCCGTCCTCACCATGCCGTTAACTATCACGAAAGTTGTGCCGATCCAATTTGACACGTCATGAAAATAGGTATTGACGGCATATATCTTCTAGTTATTTTGATTGGTCAATGTGCTTACACTTTTATTTTTAGCTTCTACTACGGTTTAAAAATGTAGTGGATTGTTTTTTGTTTAAAACTAGGATAAAAAAATTGATTTTATTTTAATTTACGCCATTTAAAAAGTCCAAATACATCATCGAACCATCCTAAACACTCATCAATATCAAACATACATTATATTTGATCACTTATACATTTTCGTGGAATTATATGAACATCAAACTTTTTTTTTTTTTCTTTAAATAAAATTTTGTAGCAGTATACCTTTAAAAAATACTTTTAGCCTATCGCCGGATAAAATAAATTAATAAGTTTCTAAATACATCTAAAAAAATACGATAGCTATTTGGTCCGATGTCGGCGGTTCATGCAAATACTATAAAACAGATTCCCTTCCTAATAGTATTAAAGATTTTTTGTTTTTCATACTCTTTATTTTAATCAATCTTACAATTAATTCCTTTAATAGAGTTCAAGTTTTTATAATTATCAAAATAGACTTTTTAAAATTTCGAGGTCAAATTTACCCCTACTCTTAGCCCGTTATTTTAATTTCATGATATCAGTGTCCAAATTTCATGACATTAATTTTCATATTTAATAGAGTAAGGGCCCTTTGATTATATTTCTTAAATCCAAATTGTAGAAAATAGTGTCAGAAAACATGTTTGGTTATGTATTTAGAAACGAAGTTAAAATATGTTTTTTTTTTGTGACTTTAAAATTTACATAGAAAACAAAAAATACATAAAAGATGTTTTCTACTTTATTCAATATTACTTGTTTCTTCTCTCTCTAATATAACTATTTTCATGTATATTTAATTATTTTCTTTTTCTAGGAACCTCGGATGGACTAATAATTTATACCGTTGGAAAGCTTACGACGAGAAGAATACAATGATAGGTGATAAACTATAGCTTTGACGTATTTTTTTTAAAATGTTATTTTTTTATTTATTTTAATATAGTTGAACAAAAAAAATAACCAAACAATATATAAGATATTCAAAAACATAATTATTAATTTTTTTAAATAGAATACAAAAAAAAAAAACATAACCACAGTTAAGTGTCATAATTTCAGAACATTAATTGTCTAAATGACATGACATAAGTGTCTAAGTTTCAAGACATAAATTGTCTGATTAAGTGTCCAAAATTCAGGGGTAAATTTGACATAAATCTTTTAAAAAACCCATTTTAGTACTTATGAAAACTTTGAAGTCTTTTGAGAAAATTAAAAAGATTTTGAAGTAATTGAGTAAGTTTCCCAAAGATAATCTTCATTCCATGTGTAATTCCAAAGAAGGTATCCTTGGGCATTAACACCAATAAAAAGAGATTCAGAATAGTACAAGATTGTATTCTTGAAGTAAAAACTTTATAATTGATTTTTTCAGGACCAGAGAATTGGGACCGTACACAAATATTATTTTTGAAATTATTAGTTTATCGAGTTTTAATTTTATGTACGTTAATTTCTTTTCATTACCATGACAGCAAGCAAGCCCACCTTTTATTTTAAGAGTTAAAAGACAACAAATATTGAAGGGATTTGCCCTCCTCTTCCACAACAACCTGAAACCTCTCAATCACCGAAGCGGCGACGGATTTCATCAGAATGTAAGCCATGTCTTTCCCGGGACACGTCCTCGGCCCACCGTGGAAAACCACGTACCGGAGCAAGCTCTCTAGGTGGAAAATCCCGCCTTCGAGCCACCTCTCTGGCCGAAACTCAAGGCAGTCTTTTTCCCCAAATAATCTCCATTCTTCCCATTGCATAGTTGTTGTACGACACCAACCAGCCTTTCTCACGAACGTCCCGTCAGGCATTACGTCGTCAACTAGGCACACTTTTGAATCGATTGGCACGGGAGGATACAGTCTCATGGACTCCGATACCGCGGAGTGCAAGTATTGCATGTCCCGGAGGTCTCTGAAGCTGTAGGGTTTGTTGGAGTATTTCGCATTTCGGCTTCGGATGTTCCGAAGCTCATGCAGAATATTCTCCTCTACGTCAGGTCTAGAGGATAGAACCCAGAAGAACCAGGAGAAGGCTGAGGAGGTTGAGTCTTTCCCGGCGAAGATGAAGCTGATCAAGATGTCACGGAGAAACTCCGGCGAGCTCTCGTCCATGCGCATGAACCGGGAGAGCAAATCGTCTCCTTCTTCGTCGTCTTTCTCTTCCATTCTCGACTTTATGATGTCCTCGGCAAACTTGGGGACGACGAATATCGATTCTCTCAGGCGCCTCTCAGAGCCTATATTGAAGAACATCTTGATCTTCCACATAAATGGAAAGAGGTACTTGAATCTTCCCGCGCTGAGCTCCATCGCCACGTCAAAAGCCCTCATGAAGTCGTCCCCTGTTTGATTACCTGGGTCCCCGCCGAACGCGAACTTGCAAATGTTGTCGAACGCGAACCGCTGGAGGACGCCTCGCAGATCCAAAATCTGACATGCTGAGTATGTCTCAAGTTATGTTATAACATCGGTTCGCTCATACGGTTAGAAAAGTCAAGAAGATCATTTCTTGGAGACCACTATGAGAAGGTTGTTATGGTTAGTTAATGGGGCTTAGGATATAACGGGAATTGAGTGAAACGTAAGAGTGTTATATAAACTCAAGGGTGAGAGGATTAGGATAGAACAATAATTTATTAGAATAGGATAGAGAGAGAAAGGGATTTACAAAGCCTTGTGTAGAGAGAGAAACTCAGAGAGAGAGTTGCTGAAGCTCTAAAGATCGCTGAAGAACATAGACGTGCAGAGGAATGATCGGGATTCCCTAGACGCTTGGAAGCTTAGAGGATCAACGAGTTAGTTAATAGGGCTTAGGATATAACGTGAATTGAGTGAAATGTAAGAGTGTTATATAAACTAAGGGTGAGATGATTAGGATAGAACAATCAATATATCATAACATGATAGAGAGAGAGACAAAATGATTTAGAAAGCCTTGTGTAAAGAGAGAAGCTCGGAGAGAGAGAGTTGCTGAAGTTTTGAAGATCGCTGAAGAACATAGACATGCAGAGGAACGATCGGGATTCCCTAGACGCTTGGAAGCTTGGAGGATCAGTGAGATTGTTAGCTCTTTTTCGCGATTGCGAGAACAGACTGTGATGTCAATGTTCATGTCGTAACGTAAATTCAAATTCTGGGTTGTTATTTCTTAAGGTGGTTTGAGATTAATCACACATGACCCGCCTTTGACGCTTCATCTAGGACCGGGACAAGTCTCTTCGACGACCTTTTGTAGCACGAAGCTCCTCAAGGACTTGGTGTTGAACTCGTGGCTAGTGGTTTTCCTCTGAGTCTGCCAAAGCTCGCCATTGGAGTTGATGATTCCGTCACCGAAGAGGTCGCCGAGGATGGAGATGAAGCGGTCGCCTTTCGGGTAGCTCGGGAAGTTGGTCTTGAGCATGTGCTCCACGTTTTCGGGATTCGTCGTAAAAACATTGCAGAAGCCGCCAGGGCGGCGGAAGAAGGAGGTGTTGGCCTGAGACCGTGTGAGGGTTTCGGTGATCCAGTTGTATATTCTATGGCGGTTGGCCAAGAATCCGGGCAAAACTCCGACAACGGGGTAGGGCTTGAAGCCATTGAAATGGGAAATTGAAGCTTGTTTTGATGGGAAGAGAAGAAAGAAAGAGATGATCGGAAAGACAAGGAAGAGAAAGACTTCGATAAATAAAATTACCATATCTAGATGTTTGCGTGTGGATTATGCTATTTCTCATGGGTTATTTATGATCAGAAATATATAATTCTTGAAATTAACCTCATTTATAAATATAAATTATTTAGAATATTATATATTTATTTTTTCTCCATAACTTGATTATCATGCTTAAAACTTTTGCATCATCTATATTAATTTGCCAAATTAACCTCTCTCTCTTTTTTTATACGTACCGGGCCTCTACTTAAAATCATATTACAAATATATAACCTTAATTTTAAAAAACAATCAAAATACACCATCATTTTTGTGATTGGAAAATTTTTATCTTCTATAGTTATCATTCTTAATTAACTAGGGAAAAAAAATAAAAAAATAAAAAATAAAACCTCGATCCTAACCATTATTTTCTCTCGAGACTGTCATTTCCATCGCACTATCACCGAGCTTCATCGCCTTGCCCCTCTGTTTCTGTACCTCTCCGTCGTCATAGGCTGAACACGTACTGTATTAGTCAATGCTGCGATACTAATCAATGTTTGCGTATTTTGGTCTCCGCAGACCTAGAGATTTTGTAAATTTAAATCATACAAGAGTATAAAAAGAAAATAAAAGTAAATTTTAGCTGTTTTTAAAAAAATAAAGGGCATATTTTGCAGAAATCAAAAGTAAAAGGTATACAAAAGAAAAAATATATTTATATAATCTTTGGAACTCGGTGTGGAACTGAAGAATTCAGATTTGATCGTTTTCATAAATTTTCAAAGAAAATATTGAGAGTTGAAAATTCAAGTTACGAAATTTCCAAATCATATATTGCTTTCGAGTTTGGATTAATATATAAATAGTAATCTCCTGATTATTGGATAATCTTTATATATATATGTTGAGGGCAAAAATACCAACAAACAGTCACGAGGATTTTCTCCTCGAGTTTAAAGAGAAGGGTTCGGGTTTAATCTCTTTATGGCTAAGAACGACAAGAAGAATGATGGCAAACGTCTATGGACTCTCTTGATTGACGAAATTTGGAGATTACAGCTTTATGAACACGCTCTCTTGCTTTCTTGGATATGATGTTGCACCCCTCCGTCTATGGCGAGGTTGCCTACGTACCCGGCAAGCCGGGATCAGGTCATCACGTAGTTCAAAGTGGATAGTGTTTCTCTTCTTCTTTCTTCCTTCTTTCTTTCTTTCTGGTTTCTCTTGGCCAAAATATGCAGCCCCCTTTCCAATGGAGCTCTCTCTTAGTATTTATAGGCGTTTTTCCCTGGCTTCTAAGCCGTTGATCTTCAAATGGTCTTTTTCCCTAACTCATCAATCGTTGATCATTATGTGGTCCCTTTTGTGGTCCTCCCTCTGCCGAAAGCGCACATAATGTCCTGGGACCACCTCTAGGCGTCTAATGCGCGTACGGATTTATTCGGGCCACCGACAATGCCTCGTCCTCATTTAATGTAGATGGTCGTACATTCTGACACGTCCTCGTTGCGCTTCTTCTCACCTATTGGTGTATATCTTTGTCGCGCTTTCGATCAACCTTCTCGCCGGTTTACTTCCTCGAGTAACTTCCTCGCTAATCGCCCTCCTCGACGAACTTCCTTGCTGGCACTTTTGTCAATCTATGCCCACATGAGTGGCTTCCTCGAGCGCCTTCTTCGAGCGTACTCCCTCGGGCATCCTCCTCGAGGATACTTCCTCGAGCACCCTCTTAGAGCATCCCTCCTCGGGCATCGTCCTCGAGGGTACTTCCTCGAGATGCGATGAAATATTTCTTCGTTGGCCAAAGTCAACGAAACTCCTTGCCTCCATTTCGCATCGTTTTGGGATAAAACGACATGAGTGGTGTTAAGGAGGGATTTGACGATATCCGACCTTAACAATATATATATATATATGACGAATAATCTATGTATGACTATGGAAAGAAATGTGAAATGTGACTTCAACAACGATTACTTATCTCAAAGTACTTAATAATAAAAAACTTGATATCATGGACAAAAGATTGATATAGATATTTGATATCATGGAGAAAAGATTCTTCATATATAAATATTTTTGTCGTATCTTCATATAAATATTTGATATCATGGACAACAGAATAAAGAGATGATATGGGTGAGGCCATTGGCATTCTCATAGGTCCCAATGCTTTCTGGCATTTTTTAAGTTGTTTTGTGGACAGTTTGCTTAACCGTATTAAAAGAAAATTGTATAGAAAAGTTGGGGACAAGCTAGAGGCTTGCATCTTTGAAGCACGATCCAACTCGCACCGATCCCGAGCACGCAATCAGAGGAGAAATTGGCCTAATTTGTTAATTCGAATATATTCTAGATTATAATTTTGATGATATCCCGGAATTTTCGCACCCGAGATCAAGGTATTAAATTTCTCGAATATCCATCGGCATGCTCATCAAAAATCTTTTTTAGAGGATATGCGAAACGGTATATGCATCGACATATCCATCGACTTACCTATGAGATACACGTCGACAAGCGATATATCCGTAAAATAAAAAGTGCGAAACGAAATCGGCAAGCGGTATTTAAAACCTTGCCCGAGATTGAAAAAAATCATCGTAAAACCCAACAATTACAAAATCACCTTAAATACTCAAAAAATCGAAGATACCTTATATTAGATCAGTACTTGAACATCTCTCTGGAGCACTATATGAACATCGATTTTTATTATGTATTTTTTTTTTAAAAAAAATTGACCTTTTCAAAAAATTAACTTTCACTCCCTCGCAGGGTAAAACAAATCAATAAGTTAATTAAAAAATACGATCGCTATTTGGTCCGATGTCAGCTTTTCATGCAGATACTGTAAAACAGATTCCTTTCCAAATAATATTAAGAAGTTGCTGTTTTTATACTCTTTATTTTAATCAATCTTATAAATTTTGAGAATATTAAATGATAATTAATTGAACGTTTAATTTCCATCAGAGGATCTTTGGATTTCGCTCGTACTCTCATGGTGACTCGGACTCAAGACCTCTAATGTCTTAAGTGATGTGCTTGTTACCACTAGACCAAGCGCATCTTGTCAAGTGTAGAGTATTACCATTAAAAAGTATAGAGTATGTATATAATGTGTTACTTTTGCCACAATTAATTTCTTTATATTCTATGTATAGATACCATATCTTGAATGAATGGAAAATACTTTTCACAAATTATCTTACAAAAATAGATCGAGAATAGTACAAGATTCAATACTTTATTTTAAATGTAAAACACTTATAAATTATTATTGTCGGGACCAGAGAATTGGGACCGCACAAAAATATTATCCAATCGAATTATAAATTTATTGAGTATTAATTTAATATATCTTCATTTCTTTTTCTTATGTTGACGGCAAGCCCACCTTTTATTTTAAGAGCTAAAGACAGCAAATATTGAGGGGATTTGACCTTGTCTTCCACAATAACCTGAAACCTCTCAATCACCGAAGCGGCGACGGACTTCATCAGAATGTAAGCCATGTCTTTCCCGGGACACGTCCTCGGTCCACCGTGGAAAACCGCGTACCGGAACGAGCTCTCCGGCTGGAAAATCCCGCCTTCGAGCCACCTCTCGGGCCGAAACTCAAGGCAGTCTTTTCCCCAAATACTCTCCATTCTTCCCATTGCATAGTTGCTGTACGACACCAACCAGCCTTTCCCCACGAACGTCCCGTCAGGCATTACGTCGTCAGCTAGGCACGCCTTCGAATCGATTGGCACGGGAGGATACAGTCTCATGGACTCCGATACCGTGGCGTGCAAGTATTGCATGTCCCGGAGGTCTTCGAAGCTGTAGGGTTCGCCGGAGTATTTCGCATTTCGGGTTCGGATGTTCCGAAGCTCATGCAGAATATTCTCCTCTACGTCAGGTCTAGAGGAAAGAACCCAGAAGAACCAGGATAAGGCTGAGGAGGTTGAGTCTTTCCCGGCGAAGATGAAGCTGATCAAGATGTCACGGAGAAACTCCGGCGAGCTCTCGTCCATTCGCATAAACCGGGAAAGCAAATCGTCTCCCTCTCCGTCGTCTTTCTCTTCCATTCTCGACTTTATGATGTCCTCGGCAAACTTGTGGACGACGAATATAGATTCTCTCAGGCGCCTCTCAGAGCCTATATTGAAGAACCTCTTGATCCTCCACATAAATGGAAAGACGTACTTGAATCTTCCCGCGCTGAGCTCCGTCGCCACGTCAAAAGCCATCATGAACTCGTCCCCCGTTTGATTACCTGGATCCCCGCCGAACGCGAACTTGCAAATGTTGTCGAACGTGAACCGCTGGAAGACGCCTTGCAGATCCAAAATCTGACCCGACTTTGACGCCTCATCTAGGACCGGGACGAGTCTCGTTCCGATCTCTTCGACGACGTTTTGTAGCACGAAGCTCCTCAAGGACTTGGTGTTGAACTCGTGGCTCGCAGTTTTCCTCTGAGTCTGCCAAAGCTCGCCATTGGAGTTGATGATTCCATCACCGAATAGGTCGCCGAGGATGGAGATGAAGCGGTCACCTTTCGGGTAGTTCGGGAAGTTGGTCTTGAGCATGTGCTCCACGTTTTCGGGATTCGCCGTCAAAACATTGCAGAAGCCACCAGGACGGCGGAAGAAGGAGGTGTTGGCCGAAGACCGTGCGAGGGTTTCGGTGATCCAGTCGTATATTCTATGGCGGTTGGCTAAGAATCCGGGCAAAACTCCGACGACGGGGTAGGGCTTGAAGCCATTGATTTGGGAATTGCTAGCTTGCTTTGATGATGGAAAGAAAAAGAAGAAGAGAGAGATGATCGGAAAGAGAAGGAAGAGAAAGACTTGGACTATCTCCATGTTTGCGTGTGTACGTATTAGGGTATTTCTCATGGGTTATACATATAATCAGAAATGTATAGTTCTTGTAGTTAATTTCATTTATAAATTATTTACAACTTTATTTTTTTTGCCCATACCATATTATCATGCTTAAAACGTTCACATCATATTCAAATTTATGCGAGGGTATAAAAAGAAGAAGAAAAAAAAGAGAGAGTATATTTTGACTCTTTTTATAAATAAATAAAAATCCTTTAAATAATAATTGGACCTCATTGTAAAACTGTTACTGAAGAATTCGATTGCATCACTTTTTAAATATAATATTGAGAATTGAAAATTCAAGTTATGAAATTCTAAATTAACGAGTAATCTCGTGATTATTGAATAATATATATAGAAAATCAGTGACGGTGGAAGAAAATCTGAAATTTGACTTCAACAACGATCTCTTATCTCAACTTAATCATAAAAATACTTGATATCATGGACAAAATATTAATATAAATCTCTGATATCATGGATATAAATCTTTGATATCATGGATAATAGATTCCTCATATAGAGATGACTGTCGTTTTATTTCTTCGTAATATATTCATTATTTTTGTGGTATACCCATAAAATCATTGTGGTCCAATCCGTATCAATTTTTATAAATTTTACAATAAATTGAGCTTGACTTTAAAACACTTATGGTAGAGTTTGGAGCCCATTTCCAAAATTATTTGCATTTTGAGAATAAAATTATATAATAAAGTAATTAAAAATTTGATTGGTTGATGTGTTTTCATTTTATTTCTGGTTGTTGGAGCTTGAAAGGCCATCTTCCTTAATTATTAAATTGTGTTTAGTTGTACTTTGTAATTGTACGCTACCATTTTTATTTTTTTACCGTTATGGCTAAAATTGGGCATTATGCATGTGTGATGCATGATATGTGATGTAGAACGGAACTGCGAAGATTAAAGAACACGTCTTTACAAATAGAAAATTTGTCTTCCTCAAGCAAAATAACTCAAATTTTATTCAATCAAAAACTGCATCATAAAATCAAGAGCTCGAACAAATATCCGAAAATCTCTCTGCTAAAAATAAAAAGAAATGAATAAATAACAAATAAACTTAGAACAAATAAATAAAGAATAAACTTAAACAGAAAATTTAAAATAGCTCGAGTTCCTCTGGAATCGTTTCGCGCCTTCTTTCTTCGGTCCCGCGCTTCCAAGAAGGCAAGTCCGATTGTGTCGGCATCAATATAGTAGCTTATGATTATATTAATTATTTTCAATTTGCGTAATAAGATGAATTTGATTAATGAAAAAATATTTTTATTATATTTAATTCCTTCGTTTTGTTTCTCATGTATGATTCTAATAAACATATTACGATTCTAACCCGTGAAAGAATCCGATAAATATCATATTACTATATTATGAAATAAATATATTATTTCATAGTTATATTTACATATATTTTCGTATATATTACACTATTATTATTTGAATTTCGTGTCGAGTATATTATATGAAATAAATAAATTATACCTATTATTTTTATTAATTTATATAATAGTTGTATGTGCATTTAGCGAGCTATCTAAAAATTAACCCTCATTTGCAAAAGTCAAAGACCGAGAGCCCAAGACCTAACTCATATGGCAAGGCCCGGAACCCCGAAGGCCCAGAAGACGAAGTCTATCTTCGTGAAAGGCAATTCGGATAACCCAGCAATGTTATCACAACGCCGGGAAAGTCCTCGACTAGGGAGCACAGAGATAAAAGGCCATGGCGAGCCTCCCGACGAGGTCCTCGACAAACCGACGAGGCGACTCGACGAGCGTCAGTGGTGAGGTCCCCGACGAGCGTCAGTGGTGAGGTCCCCGACGACCCCCTCGATAACATTACCGACAGGGGATAGCTTGCAATAATTGCACACGACGAGAAGACTCGAGCTTCTGATGATCCTAGGGAGTTCCTCAGTGTTCCCCCGGACTCAACATACAAGCTCGCGGACACCCGGAAGACACTACAGAAGAGCCACGAAGCAACCGACGAGCCCCTCGCCACGAAAATGAGCCGCGGCAAGCCTTCCTTTGCAAGGGGAGGTGGCAAAATTATGATGGGCAATTAATGGAGAATATTCTTCATTGATTCACCCAAAATCAAGGAAAAGTGGTTACCCTTTACCTATAAATGAGAGCATCCTCCTCCTCATTTCATACATTCTCTCACAGTTTTCTCCAGAGCTTCTTTATCTAGTTTCTCTATCTAAAACTTGCCCCTCCTCTGCCTCATCGGTTCGCGTACTTGCCGCCCCCAGAGCTCGCTAGAGGATTAAATAAAGCTAAGACTTGACAAAGTCTAAGCCTTGCTAGAAAAAGTTGTAGTCGTATCGTTGCCTGTATTTGTCAAGTGTGGATCACGACATCCATTTCCTGCATTTTTCCGGCGTGGGCGACGACACCCATTGCCTGTATTTGTCGGTTGTGGGCAACGACATCCTTGCCGGTAATATCCTCGCCACCAGCGACGGTCACCCCCGCACCGCCAACATCGGTCTCACTGACGAGTCAAACCACATCGTCAATCATCCATTTACCACTAACAGTGAACTACGTGATGACCTGATTCGCCAGGACCACCAGACGATACGTAGGCAGCCCTTCTATATTGACGGGGCGCGACATCAATTATTTGTTTTTTTGCAGGTCCTCCCTCGCCCCTGAACACCTCGCCGATGAAGGAAAATCATCAAGGATCGCTAATAACAGCCTAGAGGCTCTCCGAAAACGAAGGATTCTTGTCCAGCTTTGGCAATAATCAGTCAACCCGAGTCGACTCCACCTTTGACCGCCCACGCAACCACCGGGTCTGGCTCCGAGCTCGAATCGTGGATTGGGTTCTCAATTAAGCTATTTTCGCACAATAACAATAGTCGTAGTTGCATATATTTTTATCAATATAATTATTAATATTATTCTTATTATCAATTTATTATTTCTTATTCTAGACTAATGATAATTTATTTCTTTCTAAAATCAATTATAAAAAACATTGTAACAAAATAGTTATTTTATAAAATTAAAAATACACACACAAAATGAATGCCACCTTCAAGCATACGTGTAACAACATTGTCTGAAGAAATAAAAAAGTATGCACAAACATATGATATATGATAGTTTTTTTGAACAGAGATCATGTTTACCTTATCTATTAATTATTATAATATCATAAATTTCTTGAATAGAGGAACCGTTACTCTTGTACTACTATGGTAAACAAAAGTGCTCAATAGTTAACCATACCACTAACTTAACTTATTACTACACATAAACAGGTAAGCATAGTATAGTGAGTTCATATCTGATGAAAAGGTCAACGCTCTCCTATATACAAAACTGGGCTCTACAAAGTCAACGTTTGACTCATCCCTTCTCAACTATTCATCATCATCATTCATCACAATCGTCAAGCAGTCACAAGATGAGGCCCGGCCCGGGGAAGAACGCAGGAATAGGTTACGTATTTCACGCTGTCCATAAGCACGACAACAAAAATCCGCGACAGAGACTTGGGCTTCATGACCCCGTCGATGTCACCATCGCTCCCGGCCTCCCGGGGGTCGATGAGCACCGAGACAATCATAGAAGAAGCTGACCCGTTCCCTGGGAAGCTTTCGTTGTTTGAGCTCCGAGCCGAGTGTTTTTCAGTGATGTTGTAAGTGGCATCGGAGAGGAGTGCCGGGAGTCGCCGGAGGATCCTCCTGTTGGCTCCCTTGTAGTGTGTGCTATTATTCCGAGCGGTGTTTGACGATGTGTTCGCGACCTTTGACGCCGGAACGATGGCGCCGGAATTGGAAGCAGGTGAGACGTCAAACTGGAAGACTTCGGTGCACATGCCCGAGCTCAGCATTGGCCCTGCAGCAGAGTAAGGGCAAATAAGGCATTCACATAATTGAAAGATAGTTTTCGTATTAGGGATTTTAATTAAATTCTGCAGCCATGTGAGGATTTTCTAAATGCATAAATTATTGGGAGTTCTAAAGATAATTTATTTAGAGCGAACGGTCTAGGCCTAGCATTATTTCTGTATTATGTCCTTACTTTGATTTTCAATAATGAAGTTTTCTTCAATGGAGGAACGGGAGCAATTGAACTAAATGCTATATGCTAGACCCGTGGTCACTAAATGCTATTTCGTATCTCTCGTCAGAGCATCGCCAGGAGAGTATTCAACCTTGCTTGAGAGTCTTATTATTCCTTTGCATTGTAATAAAGAAACGGGGATTCATGACATGGAGCATTCCCGCTGACCGAATTTGTTCTGGAAAAAACCGCATTTGGATCCTATCACTATACATCAAGATCAAATCGAGTAGACTGTATGTTGATGTGTACATGCTTAGCATTGAACAAATTAGATCTATGACAGAGCGTTACATTAATTTGTTTGTTCAATCACTTGGCTTTAAGGGATATATTTTTAGTCAATGATTAAGAACAATGGTTCTATTCGGTGTATGATAAATGATCTGAAATCTCAAACAAGGAGAAAATGAAAACCTATTATTACCTTCAAGACCCTCGCGGAACCACTGTTGCAGTTTACCATCCGCTGCACTCGACTTCGGATGATCCTTCACAGTTTCAGCCGCGCCAGATGAAAGAGCCTTCACTCTTTCAGTAGGATTTCTATATAAATGGCCGTGTCTCCCTGAATTCGTTCCACTCTCCTGAACAGCATAAGAAGCAGCCTTGTTTCTAGCGATCGCCAAACGGGTCTCCTTATTTCTCTTCATCTCGGAACGAGCAAGAGACGCCTTGGTTTGTTCGCTCGCCAACACGGAATGTATAATCAAATTCCCATCGATTTTCACCAGCTTATCGTTTCTCGGGACATACAAAGAGGCAGCAAGAGACTCGCTACCATTCAAATCTTTCTTCCCACACTCAAACCCTACTTTTCGTTCATGGCCTCTTTCACGATACACCCTATTATTACCTCCTACATTATCTCCGGATCTGTCCGATCCATCATCAACAGTTAAAACTCTTCCTAGGTGTTGATTGTACGGCTTCCCATTAATATAACCCGATCCGACCAGACCTTTGTCCGTAAGACCGCCGAAGTTAACATTCACAATTGGAACTAACCCGCCAAAGAGCAGGACGAAAAACAACAAACCCAGAAAACTGATGCTAGCAACCTTCTTAGTCTTACCGCCCTCGGACTTTTTACCCTCGGATTTCTTAACCCTAGAAGCTGACACTGTTTGTTGAGGTTTCAACCTAGGAATGGGAACCAAAGGTACCTGAGACCCTTGAGGCTTCATGACGTAAGGCGCGTAGGGGACCCACGGGTAAGGCATCGGCCCCATCGCTGGGTGCGGGTACATACCCGGCGGCGGCGGCGGCATGTGTCCCCCACTCATTTGTTGTCTCAAAGTGGCATTCTCGGCCATAATGTAAGATATTCTACCATTCAAATCCGCAATTGTGGAATTCATGTTTCTAACCTTGTCTTCCAATTCCTCCACGTAATGCTTCTTCCTCTGTCTGGATAGCTGCGCGCTTTCGCGGTTTCGCATCAGCCTCGCCTTCCGTTTGTCGTCGTCGTCACTCAGTGGACTCATTACCGAATCTGGAGCGGGCTCGGACGGCACTGATGACCTCCGGTACTTATGAGTTCTCACCTCCGAATTCCCTTCCTCTTCTGTCTCCTTTTTCCTCTTAGGCACGCAATTCTTCCCAATTCCCTCCGATTTCACCTTCTTCTCCACAAAAGCAGTAGAAGACACATCCCGATCAGAGCTCCGTGAATGCACAGGCGAATTCTCCCCCTCGGAGAGGCCCGAAGAGAAATTCCCCGACCCCTGCGACGATGCCGGCTCGACATGGGGATCGTGATTGCAATCGCCGGAATTTGACTTTTTCTCGCAGGAATTCGGTGAGAATTCGCTGCTACACCCACCGGACTCCGGCGATGGACAATCGAGAAAGCCGGCGACATTGCAATCTTTAACTACTGACACAGTGGAGCTCCCGGACTCCGGAGAAGCCGATTTTACCGCCACGGGGCTCGAATCGGCAGCGCAATCGTCAATCGGACCAGGGATGAGGAAGTCCTCGGTCTCGGAAGGAAGGTAAAGGTCTCCAATGTCGTCGAACGTGAGCTCGTAGTCGCAATTCTCCTCGAACCCCAACCCTAGTCCCAGATCGGAGAAGAAGTCCTCCGGCGGAATGGCGTCCTCGGAAGCGAAGAATTGGTCGTCGAGAGGCGGGATCGCGAGGGCCTCGAGCTCAGTCGCGAAGTCCATGGCGGTGGGGCTCGGATCGGGCTCCTTCCGTGGACCCACGAGCAGCGGATCAGCCATGGCTAGGGTTTCGATGTGCTTTCTGTTTCGCTTTTCTCGAGAGAGAAGACCAAATTGACAAAACTGTTTTCCTGAGAAAACACGAAAATGAGGATCTTCGAGACTTTTCGTTCGGGGTTTTGTGGCGCGTCAGCACGCGCCACGCGGGTTTTGGTAATATGCAATATCTTTATTGTTTAAAAAAAGGAAAAGTAATTAAAAATCACTTTAAGCTTACCAAATTTTTATTCTTCATAATCCAAACTTTAATTCTTAACCTTCTATGAATATCCAAAAACTGATCTAATACTATTGCTCATGGGTGCGTGAGAAGAAAGAAAGAAAAAGAAAACAGCTCAATGGTCTAACCTAGTCGGATTAAACTCAACTTTAATTTTACTCAACTCAACTTAACTCCATTCAAAAAAAAAAAAATTAACCCAATTATTTTATGCTTACGAATATGTTTATGACTAAGTTTATGCTTTACTTTACAATTATTTTTCGTATTTCCGTTATTCAATGTCTAAAATCATAATAATGTTTAGTTTTTTAATTTGATGTTCGATTTTTTCTTTAGTTCAGCTCCACGACCTAATAGTTTTTTGGGCTGGGTTGCATTAAGCTTTCAAATTTTTTAGATTAGATTCGGTCGCTTTTTTCAAAACTCAATAAGATTAGATTTGGGTAGCATTTTTCATGAACACTATTACATTGAAAAGATCAATATTTGTTTTTATCTCATTTAGTTTTGAATCTGGACAAGGAGTCGATTTGAGCTATGTCATTGTATTTTTTATACTCGAGTTGGGAGACTCAATTCTCTTCTGATTATACGTTTTGACAAGAATTTAAATATAAATCTCTCTAATACATAATTATTGATTCCGTAACTTGCGGATGGTATTTTACTATTTGGGATAATAGCGGCATAAGTTCTCAACCTTTACTCAACTGGGGCGGCATAGCCCCAACCCCATTTAATAGCGGTATAAGTACCAAAAGATGATTTCCGTCCATATTTGACTAACGGAAGTAGTCAACGTTTGTGTGGTCAGCTTCTCATCAACATGGAGGCCACGTAATCCGACATGTCACCATACACGTCATCCTCGCGTCATCAAATTTAATGCAATCGCCATTAATTTTGCATTAAATTTGATGACGCGAGGATGACATGTATGATGACATGTCGGATTACGTGGCATCCACGTTGACGAGAAGCTGACCACGCAAACGTTGACTACTTCCGTTAGTCAAATATGGATGGAAATCATCTTTTGGTACTTATACCGCTATTAAATGAGGTTGGGGCTATGCCGCCCCAGTTGAGTAAAGGTTGAGGACTTATGCCGCTATTATCCCTTACTATTTTTACAATTTAGAGAGGCCCCTAGCTACTGGCACGGTGGCTAGGTGTTTCACACGCGCTGTTCTGGCGCGCGGGTCAATAGTTATCCAGAGGATGATCGCCACATCATTACGAGCACGGAACACGTGTATTTCCTTTCGAGTTCAACTACTTTATTTTTTTGTTCATTGTATTTATTTTGTCTTATTGCATTTAATTATAAGAAATAAATTTAATATGTGACCACTTTGTGGGCATATTGCTTGGTCGTGAACGATTGTGATTAGAGTAGAAGTAACGTTTCCGTCAAGTTTTTTTAGTCAATTTTTATTTTCTTTTTCCAACTCCTTCAAGAATATACAAGTCATTTTCGGTTTATTAATATGCTCAAAAAGTTGTCTAAATTAATATTCAATATTCTAAAAGATATCTTTAAGTTTAACTAGAGCTGCGGGTGGCGACGACTGACAGGGTATCGCGACGAATCGCGACGCACGGGTTTGAGTCGCGACGAGTCGCGACGCGCGTGTTTAATCGCGATTCCTTCCCTCTCTCTTTCCCCTCTCTCTCGCTGTCTCACGTTCTCTCTCTCTCTCTCTCCCACCGCGAGTCATCGCGACGTGAAGGATCGCGACGCATCGCGACGTCTACAATGGCGACTTTCGGCGACTGAGTCGCGACGGCTCGCGAAGTCGCGAGTTTCAGCTCTAAGTTTAACCAATAAAATGTTTTCGTGCAATTCTTTTGAAATAACAAAACGCAATTATTAGGTAGTGTGTGGAAGCGTTTCTATTTTTGTTTTGTGTTTGTATTTTTTATTTTCTTAAGCATCTTTATAAAAACGTTTTGAAAATGTGATTGGTTTCAATTTTGTTATACTGTTTTTTGAAAAGAAAAAATAAAATTGTGATTGGTTTAAATTTTTTAAAAAATAAAAACTTATTTTGTTTTATTACTTTTATTAAAACGATTTGTATTAATATTAAGTAAGAAACTTTTTTATTACTTGTATTCTCGGTCTTATTTTTTGCATAAATTTTCAATGATATATAATTTTTTTGCATAAATAATAAATTATTTTTCATTATAAAAAGTTTTTACTTATCAACTATATTTTTTGTTAAATTATTTTAATTATTTATGTCTAAGTATGGAGATGAACTAACTATTTTAAATTATTTTATGCTAATAATATATAGGAGAGAGTGATATGTTAGTTACACTCGTACTGTAATAACACCATGCAAATATCGAATGTCATTAATTATAAGAGAGAGATTGTGACATGGCCCACATGGGTAAGCTTTACAAATGAAAACACCTAAATACGTGTTTTCAAATGTCAGTGTAAACTTTACAAAACAATATGCCTCTATCAAACTTTACCAAATTACTACTTCTTTTCGTAAATTATCGATTTCCTTCGATGGAAAATTGCTTCTTTGATTTTTCTTTTCTAGAGGGTTAGTGCTATTAATCAAGGTGATCCAATGTCTCTATCAAACTATAATAGTTGTAGAAATATTTTGAGTCGTATAACTTGCATACGCAGAATGATCTTTTTAGTCTTATTCGCAATCTAATCTAAATGATTAATTATTTGTTGATCAAATATATATGCAATTATTTTTGTTAGTAAAATCTGAGGTTCTAAATATTGTTACCCAAGATAAACCGATGACTCAATTTTATAGGTCTACTCAGGGGCGGAGCTATGTAGGCTCGAGTGTGTGTTCAGGCACCACCTGAAAATAACGTGAAAGAATAATTAAATAACGATTTTCAAATAAAAATAAAAAAATGTGGTACATATTATGTACTTAATGAGTTGTATAATCAATAATAAATGCAAGCAATCCAACTGGTTGAAGTTTTATTTTTCAAGTCATCTCCTCTTGACTTGAGTTCAAGTCCTTAAGTCTCTATTTTTTTGGTTTGTTTTCTTCTTATTAGTTTTAGTTGATATATAAAGGGAATATATATGTAAAACAGTGTTATAGTGCTAAATAGGTTCAAGTACTACTTAACTTTCTTATAACTAATTATTTTTTACATGATAATTAATTAATGCAATTAACATGATTTTAATTAATATATATTTTTTTAAATGACATATTTTCTTTTTGTAAAAACGAAATAGCACTGAAGATTGATATCATCATAGCTCATTAATTTTGATTATCCTATTTTAGAGGTTAAAAATTCTTGATTTTCTTATTTTATTTATTTAAGAAGTATATTGTAGTGCTCAATTGGAATATATATATATATATATATATATTTATATTGTCATTTGTACATTGTTGCGATATGACATTGCTAATTCATCAGTAATTTATATGCTTGAAGAAAAAAAAATAGTTACAATTTACTTTAAAAAAAAAATCTCAAATATTTGTTAAAGACTTCACTTTAACTAAAATTTTGGCTCCGCCGCTGAGCACCACCTCAACAAAAATCCTGGCTGCGCTACTGGGTCTACTAATAGTTTTTCGTAAAGTTTACCAATGAGTATTTATATAATAATTTTTATACTATATAGATATAGGTTGTAAATGAAATTTTATAAAAAAAAATAAAAAAATTAAAGATATTAAATGAAATTTTAAACTAATAATATACGGTACAACTATAACTTCGTGTTAAAAATATAAAGTTGTCAAAATTTGCGCTAGTACTTAGCAAAATTTTGAAAAACGACAATAGAAAATAAAAAAGTTAAAATACGGTTGGAAAAAAGGCGTACTCGTCGGTAATTTGGAGTACTTAGCGAGATAGTCTCTTTGAATGTTAGATATATCAACTTGTTTAATCTCCTTCTTATTGGGTATTTGGATGTTTAACACTCTTTCGGTACTTGGTTGCTCCTTTTAATATTACTTCTCATTTATGGACGATCGATTGTCGTATTTCAGTGGATCGAATTGTGTAAAGGACAAGAAGTTGTTTACTCAGGTTTTATCATCATCTTATTATGCTGATAATATTCAATTTATTAATCATGGTAGGATTCTCGATTCAAGTTTGTTGGACTATCATTTTATGTCTTCCAAAATAGTTTTCAATGATGTTTTGAATTTGATGTCTTCTATTTATCTTTTGACTGAGGATGCTAAAAAAATTATTAGAGGCTTTTTCCTCAACTATTTGGTTAAAAGGCCATAGCTTTTGGCCTATTATTTGTGCTTCAGATTGTTTTTGGACCTACCATAAAGTTCTTGAAAGTTGAAACTCCATCCTTTGATCGGTCCTCACTTTCTTTATTCCATTAGAAAAAATGCAACGATTTTTTTTTTTTTTAATGGTATGATAACCGGCAACCTCATGGCACTCTTATTGACTTTATTTAAAGATAAGATTGTTACCGCTTCTAAATTCTCAAGGAATGCTCGAGTTTTTGTTATTGTAGATGGACATAAACGAAGATAGAAATGACTTCTTTTTCGAGGTTTTTACCAAAGGCTCGGATAATTAAAAGGCTATTTTTCGCTCAAGTGATAAGTCTTCTCTATTTACTACGGTTGCGTTTTTTTTTTTTTTTTTTTTTGGAAAATATGATATATTGACAATTTTTTCAGAACATATCTTAATAAGTGTAGATATATTTTTTTTTTGTTTTTTTTTTGGACATACGAAATATTTTGTCACTTTGAGTTGGTGGTCATGATAGTATACATCAATTTTTGGTCATTTCAACTCCTCGTGATATTTGTAAGAATTGAACCAAGTTTGCTTGGATCAATAATAACTTCACTAAATGATTATTTGGGACTCAAAAACTACGTGTATATATGTAATTTTAATCATTAGTGTCACACATTTTTACACTATAAAAATATATATAGTAACATAAGTACATCTTTGATCTTAACCAGTAGTAATATACAACACAACACACACACATATATATATATATATATATATATATATATTGAATAAGAAATATTTCTTCCGCTTAAAATATTATGATTTGGTCAAGAGTGGAAATTTTATGGATTGGTATGAAAACTATGCAATAAAGAAGCAAGAGCAGGGGGTACCTATGAATTCCAAATGCACACACTACAAAACATTGGGTATTTATATAAAATATTGAGTACTTTATTGACATTTTCTGTTAAGACTTTTCAAAATGTGGACGAAATTTAATAAAAAGGAAAAAATGTCAACATTCAAAAAAATATACTGTACGTGTGGCTATTTTCTTAATTTTATATAGAATTAATAGCGGCAAAAATACCTTAAACTATAACTTTGATACATGGTACCACCACTTGCTTAAAATTAGATTGTTCAAATTGAATACTTTTGCCACTAAAAATAAAACTTCATAAGTACTTTTGCTGTTATTAACTATATATAATTTCTTCCAAATTTATGGACTTTGTGTTCGTACTCAATGCTCTATTTCATTCTCAAGCTCGTTTTATGCAAAACATGTCGTATTGAATCAGTGATAGTTGCGTTGTCGTTTTTGAAAATCGATACCTTCATAAAAACGACAATCAATACACACGAATAATAGAATATGATGACATAAATACTTTGTCCCATTCAGCTTATTATTTTTCATTCATATGAATATATAATATGTTGAGTTGATGTCGGTATATTATAATAAAGAAACGTCCTTTTCATTTATTTTAATATCTATTCTTTAAAACAAAAACAAAATTGGCAAAAAATAGGATAATTCCAGCCATCAAGAGAGAGATAGTGGTGGGAATTTGGGAAGACTTTTTGTCGTTTCATATCACAGAAATTGAAAACAATGACCTTCCAATTTACGCATTTTGCTGCACTTTACCCCCAACCTTAAAGTTCTGATCAATAGCACACATATTTTCAAAAGGACTACATTTATCCTAGAAAATTGTAACCGGTGCGAATCACATTATTTACTCTTATAAAATTAAAATTCTTACAAAATTAGGGGAAAAACAATTAAATAAATTGAATACTCTAAAATGATCGTTTTCCGTGCATCAGAGTAGCCATGTGCGGCGATGGCCCTGCCCAAGGCGAAGCCCCAACGCTATGAACTTTCCAACAATAACCTCTGTCGTTGAGTTAGGCAACGCGAAAGCCCGTAATACAAGGGACGAGGGAGGTTGATTTTTATTTTCTTTCAAAAAATTATACCAACACACAATAATAATAATAAAAATTGAAACAGCGACCAGAATTCTTCTTTGACACCTTTACCATTTTTTTACTTTCTGACAACGCGAACCATAATTTTAGACTTTTATAAATAAATAAAAAATATTGCAAGCAGATGTGTCGTCCGGAAGGCATTTCTCGCGCAAGTGAGTTAGGCCGCCAAACGCGTCAATAGTGGCGAGTGTTGCGACCGGTGGTGGCTGAGCTCCATCAGTTGGCCACCATGAATTGTGCACAAGTCAACAATTATAGGGCAATTTGGTAGTTTTTTCGAAAGTATATCAAGTATAATTATAAAAAAAACATCTGAAATATGGGGGATAAAGTGCAACTACTCACGAAGTTGAGGGACATCACTGCAATTACTCTTTGACAATAGAAAATAAAAACAAAGCCCGAAATGAATAGAATTATATAAAAATAGGAATAAATAAAAAGAAAGGAAATATAAAATTAAATCCGATCCAAAGTGTGTCCCTCTTTTCTTTCCCTTGGTGGGAATTTGGGAAAGGATTTTCCTTTTCTCTGCTCACAAATCTCTCTCTCTCTCCCAAACCAGACGAACAACTCTCCAGAGAGAGAGAGAGAGAGAGAGCCATGGACTCTTCGTCTACTTCAAGCGACGCCGCTTCGGTGCTCAAGGACAAGGAATCCATGGTTGACCCCTTCCTCGTCGAGGCTCTCCAGAACCCTCGCCACCGCCTCACAAGTTAGTCCTTCGATTCTTGAATTCTAAGCTTCGCTTTTTTTTTTTGGTCCCAATTGTTCGCGAAGCTGAATTGGATCTTTTCTGTATTGCGATATGGACTGTGATGAATTGATAGTTAGCTCGGTGGTGGTGATTTTGGATTTGATTTTTGGGTTTAATGGTTGCTTTAATGGGCATCAGATCTGGGTTTTATTTTTGGGGGAATTTGCCCCTTTGTTTTGTTGGTTTGAAATTGACAAAAAAAATTGACCTTGATTATCAATTGTTGTTGCTAGGTAATACTCGATTCTGATTAGGTATGGTGTTATTCACAGAATTCAATATGTGTTATGAGTCTGAGTTTTAATAATGAGATTTGGTTGAAAGTCGAAGGTGAAATTCGACATGGTTGAGCTCGAGGTTGAAACATGGTTGATGTAATTGGTACATATTTAGCTACTTTTTAAGTATGGAATTAGATACTTCGTGGAGAAGATAAGATAGAATCTATTTGCATAGTTCGGTTTTAGTGTTCTGACGAGATTGGATACGTTAATCTTCAAAGTGAAGATCTTTAACCTGGTATTTTTTGGTGCTAGAATTATCTCCTCTCTTTTTTATAAAGGGAATTCGGACAAATTCACTGCATTATATTACATTTATTTTTGTATATAGTTTGTATTGTTTCCCTCCAAAATGTACGTGGAACGCATGTAAATGTTTATAAATTTTAATAATCTGATCTGTTTTCGAAACCCTCTCCTCAGTTTTGCGAATGGAGCTCGATATCCAGAGGTTTCTGCAATTTCCTGATCAGCAACAGTTCGAATTTCAGCACTTCCCCACATCGTACCTTAGACTTGCAGCGCACCGTGTTGCTCAACACTACAGTTTGCTAACTTTGGTTCAGGATTTCGGGTTAGACGGTCAAGGAAACAGGATTTTGGTGAGAAAAACGCCGGAGAGCAGATTCCCTCAAGTTCGTTTATCTGAAATACCCGTAAAACAGCTGGAAAACGATAAATCAGAGAACGTGAAGATCGTGATCAGAGCTAGACCTAACAAAGCATCTCTAGATGATGGAAACGAAATTGGGATTAAACGGAATTCCTTCAGAAGCGTTGAAGAGAGAAAAGAAGACTATGATAGGGCACGGGCTCGGATCTTTAGCAGCCCTGAAAGTCCTGATTCAGATGATTCTGTTCCTCAAATTTCGATGGATGAGCTTGAAACTGCCAGAAACCCAATTCTGGATCAAGAAAGAAATTTGATGGTCAGGGATTATAATTCTGCATCTCGAGTTGCCATTTTCAGGGATAGGGAAAAGGATCGCACAGACCCGGACTACGACAGAAGTTATGACAGGTAAGGACTTAAATGATTCATTTTTTTAAAAATATCTATTACGATCTCGTGTAAAGATTAGGAGTAAGGATTCTCATAATGTGAATTTCCCGTGATTGTGCAGTCTATATTGTTTTTAATTCTTTTAATTGTTATGGGATCCTCCATTGTTTTCTTTCCTCTCTAACAATCCTAGGTGAACTCGTTTCTTCGAAACCATTTCATACGCCGAATAACTGGTATTATCAGTTTTAACTGAAGAGGCTTTAGGACTGGATAAAAAATAAAAAATAAAATGTGGCTCTGATTCGCCATATAAAAAAAAAATAAAAAAACTTGTTCCGGTATCCATTTCTCAAACACGTGATGTCCAGTTCTGGACTTAAAAATCGGAATTGGAATACTGCTTCTAGTCGCTGATCTTCATAGAAACACTTTCTATAAATGAAGTTATTGGATCAGTTGTTTCAGCCTCTTTGAGGGCATTTGTGCTCGTTTTTTATAAGTGTTTCTCATGTTACACGCGGGTTTCCCAGGTATGTTAGGAGCCTCCCTGCAAACCAAAGCTTCAACATGGCGCATTTCAATATGCAAAAGATTCAACCGCCTTTTCTGCATTACGATCCCACCTTTTCTCCGTTAGGGCAGATGCCAAGGGCACAGACGTCAATGAACTACGGGCCACCCTCTAGCCCAATCATGAACCCTTTCTGTGCTGTTGGATTGAATCCGACGACGGCCAGAGATGCTGCGTATATGCAGTGGTCCACCGCTGCTATGATGTATGCTCACTCATATGAACAGTCTAGACATGCTGGTTTCCAGGTAAAACGATTGAATCTGTTTTTTTTTTTTTTTAAATAACGTTTCGTCTCTTTACACATGAATTATTTTTCTGTTGCCGTCTTTTTCTGTTATGAAACCGGAATACTTATCGTCCCAATAGAAGCTCTTATCGCGTTCGTATGTTAGAAGATGTTAAGGGATAATTAAAGATCATTTTGAAAAGGTGCCAAAAATTTATCAAAGCAAGATTAGAAATGAATCATGTTTTCAATATGTTAATGTGGAACTTCCGAGAACAGTTTACTGATTTCATATCTTATTTTCAGGCCCCGTTCTGCTCGCAACCTTTGAGCTTCGATTATGCGCAAAACCATTAAACGAGACGCCAGGTTCGGGTAATTGTATAACTAGATTTACGTGGCGAGTGTATAATTAGATTTACATGCATCTTAGGTTCTGGTTTTGAGTTTTAGTTGCCGTTGTTCAAGACATTGTCGTGATTTTACAGACTGTTATGCAAGCTTAGTATTTTCACTTTCGGGTCATACAATATCAGTGTGTATTAACAACACTAGTACTACTCGTTATTGATTACAACATATTCTTCCGACCTAAACTTCACTTTCAATTTACTGTTCTCGGCTTTTTCTTCCATTGATAGTGCGTGTCAGATAACGGTATCTCCCTATATCCTTACGGTATTTTCTAGCATCTCTTTTGCGCCTTCAAGTTTTTCGTGCAAAGATACCTCGATTAGTTAGGGAATTAATGTCAGTGTATCAAATCGCAACCCTTTAGAAGCGACAGTTAAATCCTTATTGACATATCTTTCATGAGGGAAAACGTCGGAATTTTTTTTTGCAACATAACGGATTGTGGCGACCCATGAGGAGCTCAAGAAATGCCAGGCCGGTGGAGTCTTGAGTGTCTCAACTCTGAAGTGTGTCACTAAAATGACAAGCCTCTACACCGTCGCTGGCGAGGGCGGGTGTTAAAGTTTCGAGACGGAATATGATACCATTACTTGTTAGTTATAGCTGCTAAATAAACTGAGTTTCATACTGCAATCACGATAAGACTGAATCCGAGTTCGTTAAGTTGAAAGTTTTAAGCATATGCGAAACTCGGATTTCTGAAAAATTAAGGAACTAGGACTAGGCTGAGGCTTTCAAAAATCGACCCAGCTCGAAACTGGTTGAAAAATTAATGGAAGACCTGGAAAATTGGCACCAAAAAAAGATGTGTAAATTTGGGATTCAGTCCCGGTTTGGTCTCTAAAGTGTTAATTGCAATTGCAAGAATATTCAATAACTGCTATACTAGTTTTTTTTCTTCAACTTTATCAGTATTTTTTTTTATAATTAACATTGTGTATAAATTGTTTTTGGATTATTTTTCAACTTATTAATCTATGTCAGATTACTTTTTTATTTTTATTTTATCAATTTGCTTCATTAACTTATCTTAATGTCACTTTAAAAATTAATTTGCTTCTTGAACTTTATATATGTATCAAACGCTTCTCTCTATTTAATATATAATGATTTCTTGCTAATTTAAGAGTATTATTTACAATAATGCTAAGAAGTAAAAATAATAATAATTAGAAGTATAACTATAAAATAAAAATTAAACGTAAATCTGAAAAATATTTAAACTTGAGAGGCTAAAGCCTTCTTTTTTTTTTGGTAGTTATGCCTTGATTTGAATGACATTAGAGAAACGTTTCATATGTATTTTTTTTATTGATTATATTATTCATTTTTAAATTGAAATATCCACTGTTTTCTTGAAGACATATAACTATTCAATTGTCATTCAACATATATTACAAATAATGACATAAAGAATATCATAGTACAATAATCACATGATTTCTCCATTTTGAGTTAAACATCTATAATTTATTCGGTTGTTAATTTACTAAACAAAAGAAGTTGACCTTAAACTTGTTTAAGCAATGGATTTGGAATCACATGGGCTAATAGAAATAGAAAATATCTTAATGATAAGATTAGGAATAATATCAATGCCAGCTCTGAGTTGATCATATCACTATTGTCACCATTTAAATATTCTATTATTATTCTTTTTGTCATTTTGTCCAAAAATCTACAATGGTAGCTACATTGCGCTTAAAATAAGATAATACAAATTTGATTATTATTATTTTTTGAATCTCTTGCCAAGGATGAGATGAGCCAAGTTCGAGTCATGTCGGTGATGTACATTGATTGTACTCGATACCTCTAACTTTATTTATTTATATACATAGGAAAGCCAACACAAATATGACACGATACGATATGATGTGAATAATTTTAGATCGATTTTATTGGATCGGTTGTAATTATGTCGAACACAACTGAATTATAATAAGCATGACAATACAATTTCCACTTAACTAAACATGATTACGAAACAAATTATTTATTCTATGTAGTTAATATATTTTACTATTCCCATTTCATTTCAAATTAATGTTTCTCAAATTCGATACTTATATATTGCATTATCCAATTAAGGAGTATATATTTGAACTTGTGGTAGCAAGTTTAAATGTAACTATAAGGTCTAATCTAAGTTTTTATGTTTACGGATTTTCTTATCTCTTGGTTTTATAAGTTATTATAAGTATATATATATATATATATATTTTAATATTAGTCACAACTATTGTGAGATTGTGACGATCTTATCAACTCATTTAATTAATTAAACCCATTTCATCTTTATTTAATTCAAAAATCCAATTAAAAATATGAATTTCTAGCATGCCTTGTAAACTATGGTGAGCCAGCAATTTATAATATTTTATTTCCCCTAAGAATTTTTTTTTTTATAATTTAATTTATTATATCCATAAGGGTTTCGTTTGTGTGAGCTAGTGGGGACCTTGTGATCTGAGAATTTCATTGTAAACTTCCTAGAAAATGCAATAATATATATAAGTATGAAAAGTCTATCTTTAGCAAAAAAGAGAAATAAATGAAGCAAGAAAAGAAAGAAACAAAAAAGATTTTTGAAAAGTCTTTTAATGGGGAGAATCATTTTGGACAAACACCATCCAATTTTTGCTGTTCTATTTGGGTAATTGGCTTTAATGCCCCTCTAAACTTTGAGTATTGGTGAAATAACCCTCTTAATTTTAATAATCGGCGTCCAAGCTCCTTCAATTTTACTTTTTTGATATCTGAGCCCCTTAACTTTTTTTAATGAGCATTAAAGCCCTGCCCCTTAAATTTAAATTTAGCAATTAAACATCCAAGAAGTTTAAATTATTGCATATTTTACCCTAAAAAAAAAACTCAATATACTCCTCACATGAACTTGTATTTTGTTGCCCATTAAGATGTTACAGAAAATTAAACTATGTAAATTGATCCTTTTAAAGGGTTTCAATGCTAATTAACCAGATTGAGGGTGGTCAAGCCAAAAAAAAAACTAACTAACTAACTAACATAGTTGATGAGGTCATAAATTTAGAGGGACTATGATTTAAATTAACAACATGAAGGAGTTGATATGAGCAAGATGTGCTAGGTCTAGTGGTAACAAGTACGTTTGAGACATTAGAGATCTTGAGTTTGAGTCACCGATAAGGATAGGAGTGAAATTCAATGATGCTCGTAAAAAGGGAAAAAAGGAGGTGATATGTACAAATACCCAAAGTGGGAGGATGACTATGTCATTTATCCTATCTATTCTTTTATTGGTGATTTGAAATTTAGGAACACTGTATCTACCTCAAGAGATATTGCTCCTTCAAAAGTCAAAACACGAGTTTAGTTTAGTTTAATTAAATATTATTATTTCTTTGTTAAGAAAGTTTGTTCTGAGATTATTACAACTTTCTTTGTTAGCTTAGCTCCGATCTTTCCACTACAAGTGTTGGTTTGAAGATTTCTATAATACTAATACTTACGGCAAAAGTATCTAAATTTAATCCAAAATAGTGCAACACACCTTTAAACTTTTAAATGTGCAAGTAAATACTTAAAATCGTGAAAAAATTGTGTTTTCAATTAGTTTAGCTCATGTGTCCTTATTAACATTAAATCACGTACACTTGTGTGACTCAAACTGAAGTATTTAACATGACATATCTCAAAACGTGAAAAAGTGAATATAAATTTTACCAGCTATAAAACGCAACATATATGTACACACATAGGAAGAGATCAATTGAAAGCACGAATTTCACCACTTTAAATATTTAATCAACGCAATTAAAATTTTAGAATATATTGCGTTAGTTTGAATTACTTTAGATACTTGTGCAACAATTATCCCTAATCAATTAATATATTAATTGTTAATCTGGTGAGATCCAGATTGTCTTCCACTTCAAAAGCTTGAGATGTGTAATGGAATATGGCAAATCAATGTTGGCTCAAACTCTAATTAATTATTCTTAGAAATAATATTATCAACCAAACCATCTATTTTCAAAGTCTTTTGGATAAAAATAGAGTAATTGACACAATCTTCCCGAAGTTGGTGCTCTTTTGCAACTTAACTTTATAGTTTAAAAGAAAAAAAAATACGAAAAATGTATTTGTGTAGGTTTTTCTTACGATATGCTTTTATCAGTTTTATTATTTTCTTCAATTTTTTTTTTAGTTTAAAAGCTTAATTAGAATTATTAGATTCATAAATAGTTTTTATTTTATATAGTGGTCATTAATTGATAAAAATATTTTCGACTAAGAAACAATTGGCGTCATATTATTATTCCTTATTTTTTCTCATCTTAATGACAAAACTCTACAGCAATGATAGTAGTTTTCAATGTTATGTAAATACCAAAACTAGACTTGCAATATTCCTACACATAAAAGCAAATTTGCTAGTCTTAGTATTAAATATTAATTGCCTCAAAAGTACCTAAAATTATTTAAAATAGCAAAGATATATCCGAAGCTTTCAATTGTGTCGATTAATACTCAAGGTCGTTAATTTGCATTTTCGATTGCATTTTATCTACTTTGCGTATTTTATTAAAATGAATTACAAGCTTAGAAATATGTCCCATTATTTGGAATAACTTCATATACTTTTGTCGCAATAACTATTACTCTTACTTGATATGTAAACTCTTTTCTTTTCTCTCTCGCTTTAGAATATAGAAATTGGCAAAGAGACTATCAGAGAATGGCTTTTTAGGTTTAGCATTTCATATATATCCAAGACAAGAGCCATAATGTCAAGCTGATTGTAACATTTTCATTATTCTTCTAATGGGACCATAGTGTCAGCAATATATATATATAAAAATGCATGTCGTTTTCAGTCTCCATATCTTTGAGTTGGTTTATTGCATAAGATCAGATTGTTAGGCAGGAATGTAAGGAAAAGATTGGACTTTCCCAGGTAATATCATTGCAAACTTGGCACATGGGATTCTCTTCTGCACACCATTAACACTGTAGAAACCGGATGAAACCCGAAACCCTAAACCCGGATATTGATTTCGAATTAACTCAATTTGGGTAAATCCGAAACTGAAAATTTGATACCATAAAAATTACTAGTTCCCGAATTTTTTTCTTCAAGATCAGTAGGATCCTGGTACGGGTTTTCAATTAATCGCCATTAGACAAAATTATACCAAAGTTTTCGCTTATGCAAATAAAAATAAAATTTCTAAAAAATATTTTGGACAGTAAGTATTAAGTATAGACGTATTTAATTAGGAAATAATTAATTTATTTAAAAATATTGATGTTATAAGTATTAAGAAATGGTGAATTTTACATGTTCTCTGGAAGTGACATTAAAGAAAAAAATTATGACATATTAAATTGATGAAATGTCTCAATGAGAATATCGTGATATGCTCATAAATACTTCGCTTATTCATTTATTGATTTTTAAGGAATTACTATGTTTGAAGTTGAATGTTAATTTTGCTATAATTCCATTCGATTTTAAATATTATTTCTCCGTAAAATAATTCGATCACAACTTCACAATGCTAATTTCGTCAGTGTATTAGAATATTATTTCTACGTAGAAATTTTCACAATTTTTTTAATGTAGTATTATAAAGTGTTTAAAACTTAAGATTTTTATGTATTCTTGATTAATTCATTTAAAGACCGTAAGACATACAAAATATGTATTTAGGAATTACGAGATTTGATTGAAGCATAAAGTGAAGATTTAAAAGGCATTTAGAGATCTCATAAACACCAACAACTGAAGACTTAAAAGTTAAAAGTCAGTTTGGTGAAGGGCATATTTGTAAATATAGTTTACACGTAAATATAAAACTAATATATATATATATATATATATATATATATAATTGTTCATGGATATTGGATAGTGATCTACCATTTGATATTCAACATGAATCATGAGATCTTACGAAAATAAAATACAAATTAAAAAGAAAAAGAAAAAGAAAATCTTAGAAGACAAGGTTCACTTATCTGCAAATGATTTACTGAAATTATGATCATTCAATCATTACTTTCTGTGATGAAGATTGAAGATCTTAGGATACAAAATCCTGATTTATCTTATTTATTAAAAAAACAGTCAACGAATTCACAAAAAGATTTATTACCGAGTCATATCCTGATAAGTCGGGCAACCGGAACTCCGACTATGATTTTTTTAATTTTGGGTAAAACCGTAATCGGTGACCAATTGTGCCGATCATATTAACATAAAAATTGGCCCTTTTTCTGATTAACGGAAAAATTAACTCTTTTTATAATCACCGGCTACCGACGGACTTCAATTCTTGGTTTGGCATTACTAATTAGTCTCGAAGGTTTGACCAAGCTATTGTATTAGCCGTTACTTAAATAATACGAAAGTAGTGTATTTTAGTCATAATCAAATTCCGTTTCCAAAAAGAAAACCGGGATTCCAGTTGCGATTCGAAATCAGGATCCGGTCCTGAGTCCTCTTAACAGACATGACTACTTCACGGATTTCTTACATTCAATATAAACCATCTTTAAACTAAAGAGCATATAGTATTTCACGGAAAGTGAAAGAGCAAATCACAAATAGTATTGCGCATTCGGAACCAGTCGTTAATTGCACGGAAAGTGCTGATTACCGACCATCTGGTCTTAAACAGCTCGTTAATTCATGAACTCATTCAAATCAAAGCGATCGAAAATCTACTTTCAGGGTCATTAAGGATATCATCGTATAGGCTGTAAAAGATAACCGGAAATCCGGCTCTATAACCCGATTTCAAATACTCGGAAGTCTCAAGTCTTATTACTTTCAAGAGTCACACAATGTACAAAGCACAGCTCATCTCTCTACATAATAATGCTTCTTAGCTTGATAAAATAAAAATTAAAAAACAAGAGGCTCTCGGACTTGGTTCGTTGCCCGGAATCGGAAACTGCCTCGAAAGGGCTCATCGACAATGACGAACCCATACCTAGCTTATGAAAAAAAAACATAAAAATTAAGATTTGCCAGCTTTATTTATCCTCAATCCGCAAGCTCGAAAATTAGTCAATGCGTTCTGCTTCAGCCTAAAAACCTTCCTTTTTCGAGAGAAGTCTCCGAAATAAATCAAGAACAATCCCGTCTTCGCAACCCCAGATTTTGACAAATCATCACAAATCCGCCGTGGTAGAACGAGTTCCGTAATGCCATCTCCGCCCGAGTAACATCATCTTTGAATCTCAGCCACCAAGAAGCAAATAAGGACTCAAAAGAAAGATTAAGCTCATACCAAGATTGCTAAGTTCAACAAATACAACACCATTTCGCAGACCACCCTAACCCGAATCGAATAAAAGAAAAAGCATGAAAAGTCGTTCTCTAAACCGAGCAGATTCAAATTTTCGCCATGTATTACCCGGATTTCAGTCCTTTCCGGTCGGGAAAAGCGTGAGCGCTTTCCTCTCAGTAGCACTGGCATTGGCACCGGAATCCAAATCCTCGACGTACCCGGAAACCCCGCTATGAACGCTCGCCCCGAGCCGGTGAATCCCGTGCCCCTGCCGCCCAAGGAACGAGTGGTCAAACTGAACCCCGCCGTTGCCAGCTGGGGCCGATCCAAAGTGCCCAACCTGGCGGTGGCCGTAGGGCCCGCCCTGAATCTGCGCCACCGCAGCTGCCATGTGCTGCTGGTGGTGATGGTGCTGCAGCGCCGCCACCGGCACGAACGGCAGGTAATGCTCCGACCCTGGCCTCCCCACCGGGGCCGAGCCCGGGTGGAGGAAATGCGCGGGCACGGGCGAGCTGGCGAAGAGGTGATCGGTCGGATCGGCGCTGGACCCCGCCGAGCCGCCTCCGGCCCCGCCGCCGGAGAGGCTCTGCATGCGCTTGAGGTAGAGGCGGTACTTCTGGAGGTGGCTCGCGACGTTCTCGCGGGTCAGCCCGTCGACGCTCATGAGCTGCATTATCGTCTTGGGCACGGCGTTCTTGATCCCGAGGTGGGCCACGGCGTCGACGAACCGCTTGTGCAGCTGCGGGGTCCACACGAGCCGCGGCCGCTTCAGCGTGCGCGCCGGCTCGTCGCCCCCGCCGCCGCCGGAGCCCAAGTCCGCCGAGTCGCCGAAGTCCGAGGAGTTGGGCTGCGGCATGGCCGGCGGCTGGAGCTGGCTCGCGGGCGGCGTCGGAGCCGGCGCGCGCGTGGGGCTGCCCCCGGCGACCCCGAAGGCCGCGGAATTGGGGTTCCGGATGTCGAAGGCGAGGGCGAGATCGGGGGTTATTAGGGTTTGGGAGAGAGGCATGAGCTCCTCCGGCGAGGGAAGCTCTTCTTCCCATCTCGAGAACCAATTGGAATCGTCCTCTCTCATCTCTCTCAGCAAATGGGTTCGCTTCTCTCTGAACTGGCCCAATTCTCCTCTTCCGAAAGAAGAAGAAACCCAGCAAAAATATGGGTTCTTGAGAGAGAAAGCTCGGCGGCGGCGACGGCGACGGCGGAATCAGGAATCGGAGGAGGGTTTGGGGAGAGAGAATCGAGGTGGATCTTGTTGTTTGTTTCCCAGCTTTTGATAATCAACTACTCTTGTTTCTGCTGATGCTTTTGTGATTATGCCAACTCTTGTTTGCTTAGAAAGAGAGATCGGATTTTCCATTTTCTATTTTCTTTTTTCTTTTTTCTTTTTTATTTTCCGGGATTTGGGGGTCTTATGCTTTGAGAGTGAGTGTTGCAAGATCTATCAGATTCTTGCCGTTCCCACTCTTCTCGCTGCGCGTGCCTGTCACGCGCCGGCTCTAGAGACCAGATCGTGTCTTCTCGTGCCACGTGTCCGCTTGTCTTTCTTTCTTTCGTTCGTACCACTCAAGTTATTTGCACTATAAGTATCTAGTTTTGTACTAATTGCACTTGTATACACGCAAAGGCAGCAAAACACTTCAATCTTGTTCATGTTTCATTAAACACTGTGTATATGACGTACGAGAAAGGAGAGAAGTGGAATTACACCAAATTATATTGTTTAAAACTTTAAATTACAATAAGGAAATTGATTATTACATGCATAAATTGGGTTCTCAACCAACCTGGTGTACATAAGAGAATAATTATGTAAAAATGTAATTATTATATATAAGAATTATTTTTTGCATAAGTACCTAATTTTATACCAAGTGTGTTGGTGTGGACATGTTCTTAATCTCTTTTTAGCAGAAGTAGTACTCGAAGACCACAAAATAGTGGGTAAGACTAATCCCTTCCGGTTCAGTTAGCGTATGTTATTACGTATTCATGCTTACGTCGATAGTTTTTTTTTTTAAATTGAATTATTAATATTTATATACTTTAACCGTAGACATACATGTGCCCCTTATATAATAGATCTTAACAGATAATGGACATAATTGGATGTATATTACTTTTGCTACTATTAAAGTTTTAAAAAAAAAAAGAGAGAGAGAGAGAAAACGTTGCGGGTATAAGATAAGTACTTAAATCGCAAATATTTCTAAAGTAAATTAACATAAAAAATAAAATAAAAATGTCCAAGCACTTCTTGATAAGCCCATAAATGTAGGCCCACTGATAATGTTAGAAATAGAATACTCAGAACTTTGAAGAAAATTATGATTTGAGAGGGTTAAGGCAAATCCAAGCATATGTTGACTTTTGTTTTGCAATGTTTTGATCTTTAAAAAAAAATTAGTGAGAAATATTAACGTGTGTACATAAGGTCCATTTTTAATTAATGTTTTGGTATTTTTTTGTGCTGGTGATGAGGAATCAACTGAGTTAGTGTTGGATGTGAAGATAACTTTATTTTATCCTTTATCATGTCTTCTTTTGCTTGGAGAGGAATACTTGTTAAGTTGTCGATTAAAAATCAAACTTATTTTTTAATCAAATTATTAGGAATCACTAGTACATTTTTAAGTTTAGAATAAGGTTTGAGTTGTCGTTAAAAAGAAAATACAAATGATCTGATTTTACGGGTATATCTACAAACAACAAGGTTAGTGACACTGATTGGTATTTTACAGACAACGAATTAATCGACAAGGCTTTTCTATGATTTTACGGACAAATCGCAGCCAACGGGTGTAAATAAAATAATAATACTTACTTTACATAGATACAAATTAAACTTCAAAATTCATTTTATAAAATTATTTTGATGTATAGTCGATTATATTTTGTTGATATATCAATAATATAAAGAAAATGATGTATAGTATCGTCGTTTTTTTTCCTTTCTATTATCAATTTTTTTTGCTATTGTCGAGGAACCTTTGGCATTTTATAACATTTACGAAGGATTCAATGATTTTATTTTTATCGTTTTTTTTAATAACAAAAACAATTAGTTTTTTTTATTAGTACTCACTGATTTTCATAAACCCCAAAAGCTTAAACTAATGGGTTAGAAAAGGGTAAGATCAAGAGACAAAGGAATCTTCTAGAGAGAGGGAATGGTTGAATAAATCCACTAAAAAGAAAGCATCCAAAATATAGAAAAGAAAAGGAATTTTACAAAAGCAGAAAATAATTTGCTTTTGAGTATGAAACATTGTTTAAAGTTAGCCTTTGGGTTGAAGATTTTTGCATTGTTTAGCATAAAAATATCAAAGATGTTCTCTTCCTATTTCTAGCCAATGGGGATATTAGGCACATAACATTATTGCTGCCACAAATTGCAATTTTTCTATAAATTTTGGGCAAAATAATAACACCAATAAGTGTCAATCACTATCACAAGAAACTTAAAACATGTGATTACGCATATTCATGTTGTCACCTTTCTAACTTGAAAGTTGAAACACTTATATCTCCTTTTTCCATTTGCACAAATTATATTTATTTATTTATTTTACCAAAAAAAAAAAAAGTTTCCCTTTTCCTCCAAAGAAGAGCAATCATTGATGTAGCTACAAAAAGTTTCAACAATGCACAATGTAATTGCCCTTGTGAGATATTGCCATAACTCATTGGAGAGTAAATAAATAATAATAATCATAATTCGACAAACTCACAAGATCGGAGTTACGCAAGTTATTCTAATGATTTGATAATTGTTTTAAACCGAAATCGAGATTTAAAAACTTGCATATAATAAGAGAAAATTTTTCATTTTCGGTTTTTGCAAGGGATCGACCTCCGTACGGGCAAAAATTAATCGCCGTATTTTTTTTCAATAATTTTTATATAAAAATTTAACTTTTTAAAGTTTAAGTGAAACGTTAGATGGGTTTTTTTTTTAAGAAAATCAAATTTCAACTTTTTATATTGTTAAAATTCAAATATATTTATAATATTTATAACAAGTCTTTTTCTAAATATTATTAATTTAAGTATGCCCGTAAAATCTTATTAACATGATATGTTATCTCTCTATAAGCTGTCTGTATATAAATTTGGACTCTCACTTGGTTCAATTATACTGGTCCAAATACACTATCGTTTTAAACATGGATCAAAACCGACGAGAATTTATAAACTCACAAATTTAACTCATATTATTTTAAATTATGCTCAATATATATTATATATATATATGGAAACTTCAGTTTGTATGCCTGGTAGAGTATGTGTTTTCGAAAAAGTACGGAGTTTGTTAAATTACAAAACTATGTCCCCAACACACTTTTTGTCTTTACATAAACACTTTTAAACACTTTAAAATATGCTCCAAAAACTGTTAATGTATACATAAACACTTTTTGTCTTTACATAAACACTTTTGGGACATAATTTTGTAATTTAACAAGTTCAGGTACTTTTCTAAAAATACATATTGTCCGGGCATACAAACTGAAGTTTTCATATATATATATATATATATACACTATCGTTTTTATATAACACACGTCGGTTATCGATTAAATCATAAAATCTTATCGACAAAAACGGTTCTTGATTTTGAAAAACTATATATTTTAAATGTACTTGAGCCCATAATCGGTCGATTAACCCATAAAATGTCACCATCAGTAATCCCAAGGCATGTTCAATCTCTCAATGTTTAACCTCGGTAATAATTATACGCAAATTATGTGTTATTAAGATTGGATAAGAAGTAAATAGCTATGGCATTATTAATTAATAAATTAAGAACGAACGTGTGTGTCTCAAATGTGCTTTGCTTTGAGCAATAATGCCTCATAAAAAGACAAGATATAGAGATGAGAGACCACCACAAACCAGCAAGGTACATGCAATAATGTACTTCTTTCTCAATCAAACTTTTTTTTTTTTTTAAGTATAATTTAATTTAATTATTGCAATATGTATCTTTTGGGAATGCCTTGAGGTATCATTTGAATCACATATTATAAGATAAGAGTGACATTGGCATTTTAGCATAAAAGTCATTTTGAGAATTATGTATCATTTGACAACTAGTCTTGATTTTGACACCCTCTCGCAATTCTCATGTTTTAAGCCATCAGTATCAGATAAGAAGGAACAAATAGAAGAAGAAAAAATCAATTGATTCCTAAATAAAATAAAATTAATTCAAATATTAAAAACCATGGAATAAAATTATGGAATAGTATATAATGTATTATAGCAATTTTGTAATGTAAAGTTTCGGTTTTTGGAACTCTAAAATTGGTAAAACTCGGGAATAAAAATACTTAAATTATAGTCAATTAAATTATAGTAAAGTTAGTCGGTTGTGTACTCAAGTTTTATTTATAATTATAGTGAGCAAAAATACTTAAAATTTCACAAGTTATCATAAAATGGACAGATATATCTATTTATTATTATTATTATTATTGAAGTGGAGTACTTAGTTTATTACAAATGAAACTTACATACAAGTCGACACTAATTTACTTTCTTACATAGTTTCCGCTCGTTAATTATAAAGTGATTTATTTTCTCACATAGTTTCCGCACGTTAACTTTGGCTTTAATCACATTTAATATGATGGACGTAAACTTCGTTAGAATTTAGACAACTCCAATTTCCCATCCTTAGTAAGATATAGAAAAAGCTAACAATTAGGAAGAATAAAGATCAAGATTAAGAAAGTTAAAAACTAATAGCTCCTTTTGTAAGTAATTGATCAATGGTTTCGATTTGATTGCTTTGTAAACAACAAATAGATGTTGATTTGTAACGAACGTACCTAGGAATCCATGCATAGATTTCTTTAAAGGCAAATAAAACAGCCACAATCAATAGCAGCGAAGAAAAATGTCACCAAACACAATCATAATAAAGATTATCCTTTTTCTTCCTCACAACTCATATAAAACATAAATAGCTAAATTCCGATTCCAAATCCGGAATCACGTTTACCTTTTTTTATATTTTTTAAATGATTTAATTTTAAAGATTAAATTTAAATGTGAACCGATATTTACGGTCTAAATTAATAGGCAATCATTATAATTGATTAAAAAACTCTTCGGAAATTAATAAAAATAAACCTTAAGAAAATTATATTTTCGGATTTCAAAAATAAAAAACCGAGACAACCAATAATTCATAAAAAGGATTATAGACAACCAAATAAAATTTCTCCTTAAACACCATATCAAAATGCAAGTACACTTAGTTCCACTACTCAACAAAAAAAGAAAAATATCCCTTCAATTTTTTCTTCATCGTGCACTGATAACAGTACTAAAAAATAGACAAATAATATGTGCACAAAAGGTTAAAAAGGCAAAGTCCCATGAATGATGATGAATATGCAAGAGATCCAAAGGCCCACATGTTCAACATGATGTCGTTTTGTTCCAAGTGGGTCCCACAGGATTCCAGCTTGGACCACAGCTTCACATGTTTCATGAGCACGGAAAACGACAAAGAAATACCAAAACGACCCAAAAATGAGGATCCAAAATACCATAAAGATCTCATGTGATGTTCATGTGGATAAGATCTCCTCTTTTGAAGCTACCTAGAAACAAATGTTGTCAATGTTTGGTTTTGGCCCTTTATTTGGACTAATTGGTAGTATTGCCCCTTGAATGTTGCGATTTTGCGCAATTTTCCTTATGAATCTTATTTTTGGCGCTACTACTTTTTTTACTTAAAAAAGGTGGTACATTGTTCCTTACACGTTTATAATAATAATAATAATAATAATAATAATAATATTTAATTTGTGCATAATCCATGACTCGCTCAGCGCAAAATTATCAATATATTAAATTATGACTATTGTGAAGCAGCGTTTAAGTCTAGTTATGGATGACTGGACTTATAAAAAAATGACGGCGAATAAAAAAAATTAATGAAAACACCCTCAATTTAAGTATTTTTAGCTACAACTAGCCTTTGAAATCTTTCTGTTAATTCCCGATACTCACGATACGACTGCGTTGGCGATGGTTGCTTTTCTTCTATCGAAGCCTTCAAATGCCGCATTGTTATTTCGGACGCATCAAAATCCTCCTAATGGCACAAAATATAATTATCAGTAAAAGATTAAGAAGAAAAAGAATGTCAGAAAGTATGCACAACTAATTTGAAGATCCAACCCCTTTTACGTTATAAAATTAATCGAAATTGTAATTTGTAACCTACGTGATTTATTAAGTGCAAAATGGAAATAGAAAATATTGTAAATGTAATGTGAGAATAGAAAATTACATTTTTTTTCCCATTTAACGAGGTCACATTTGCATATGTAGCAATTTATTTTAGATAACCTTATAACAAAGAGGGGTAGTATAATATGCACCAGAAATGAAATTCAGGGGAATAGTATGTTAATAAAAACCGACCTCCATGGCCTTCACACCCGCTTCTCGACAGACGCAGGATATATCAGCTCCTGTAAAGCCCTCTGTAAGAGAAGAAAGATCCGCTATGCTGACATCAGCACTACACGGAATCTTACGTAAATGGATGCGAAATATCTCTTCCCGGTCTTTGCCATTAGGGGGTCCCACATAAAGGAGCCGGTCAAAACGCCCTGGTCCAGCAACAAAACTCAAAAGTCAACCAATTTGTTTGAACGTGTGTTGTTTGAGTAAAACCTACGGGAATTTCTGAATGATCGTTCAGTAATGAAATTGTCTTTAACAAATACAATTCTATACTCTAAAGTCTAAACATGTCTCTAATTAAGGCAATATTTTTCTTCTTCTAATAATTACAAAAATAATAAACGCTATTATAAGCTGTCTAATCTACAGATATAATCCTACAAACCATATCTACTTTTTCAACACAGACCTGGTCGAAGAAGGGCGGAATCGATCTTGTCCGGGCGATTTGTCGCGGCAATAACGGTAACATCAAGTCTTTGATGCAAACCTGGAGGCAAAATTCTTTCATTAATCAAATTATTAAATAGAAACAAGTACGGATAAGTATATTCACAGATTAATTTTTTAATTAACTGACAATCTAGAAGCAGAAAAGAACTCAATAAATTAGGAAACTATACATCAAAACGAAAACCGAGTATATAATAGAAAACAGAAATTAGCTTATACAATTGATTATCTTATCTCGTACAAAAGGGCAGAAGAAAAAAAAAATACTACTCACCGTCCATCTCAACAAGTAATTGACTGATAACCCTATCAGAGACCGAAACCCCGTCGTTTTCCTTCCCACGAATAGAAGCGAGGCTGTCGAGTTCATCAAAAAATATGACGGATGGTGAATTTGCCCTTGCTTTGGCAAACACAGATCTGACGGCCTTCTCGGATTCCCCAACCCATTTACGGAAGAGTTCGGGACCCTTTACGGCAAGGAAATTTAGCCCTGCCTCGGAAGCTACCTGTGTAAAAAGAGAAAGGAATTGAATACCATATTTCTCAATTAATTCTAGATTATTCTAAGGTTCGTTCTACAATACCGCTCGTGCCAGGAGGGTTTTGCTGCATCCGGGCGGACCGTATAGCAAAACGCCCGTAGGAGGACGAGTCCCTATACGGTTGAATGCATCTCGGTGCTTTTGAGGCCATTCTACAGCTTCAATTAGTTGACTTTTGACCTCCCTTTGACCCCCGACATCTTCCCACCGAACCTTCGGAACCTCAAGGATTACCTGGAGTGGAATAATTTTAGTAGTTTTATTTATGCGTAATTATGGTGTGCCATGGCTATATTTCTAAAACGATCCGTTAGTATACATTGTAGACTATCTTAAAAGCTAGGAAGGGGGAGTTTTGCAAAAAAATGAAATAGATCCTAATTTGAGCACAAAATATATGGGAGGAATTTGCAGACTCGGACTATAGATAACAAAAGACTAAACTGCCCTTTCTAGGCCTAAGCTAAGGGTCCAAGCCGATATTTCCTTCTACTCTTGCAAAATACTTTTATATGGCCTAATGCATATGTACTTATTATTATTATTTAAGTATAGCATACCTCTCGCATGGCACTGGGTCTCACTTTCATTTTCGCCTTCTCAAAGTCGTCAAAAGTCACTTTCAACGCAGATTCTTCAGAAGTTGCAGAATCTAAACAGTCGATTAGAATCTCTCTTCTACCTTCTGAGTGATCAGGCCGCGAAATAGCGTAAGAATCGTTAAAGGGTGATTGCTTTCGTAGGTTAGCATGACGTTGAAAACAGATTGAGGCTGCCTCGTTGCAGAGAGCAGCCAGATCGCCGCCTACGAAACCATGGGTGGAAATAGCAAGATTTTGAACTTGAGTGTCCAAAAGGGAGTGCTCCTTATCACGAAGAAGAGACTGCAAGATATCCAATCGCTGCTTCGGAGACGGTACACCTGCAAAATACTTTCGAATTAGCTAGAATATACACAAATTTACTAAGCATAATTAATATTCAACAAAATAATACCGAACTTTCGTTACTTCGACATTTAGTATTTTTCACGTTTGAGAGCTAGAGAATTCAAATATCTCTATCGATATAAAGTTGAACTTTGAGGTATTGAGTTATCTCAAGTAAGGTCACAAGTGTAAATGTGAGCGTAAACCACAAACATGGACTGCAAAATTATTATGCACTACGATAATAGATGATGACATCAGTGCATAGGCTTTTAGTGTGCATGATTGAACTCAAACCGATAATTAAAGAGAAAAACAAGAACGCTTCATTGGTAAGCGTAACCCCGGGTCACTAATTCGAGAGTTTGACGGCGAACACTCTCTCAATGATAATTATTAGGAAAAATCAATTAATCCTACATGATGCCTAACCTAAATTAGGGGCCTAATTATAAATTTAATAACCCTAATTCATTAAGGGAAAGGCGACGTTTTTTTTTTTTTGAATAAAGTTACCGGGGCAGGAATCACTGCTCTGGTGTACCCCAATCGGCTTACTAATGTGTGTTTCATTTTCGGGAGCAATCACTCACCTATTTCAATTTCCTTGTCAAGTCTCCCGGGTCGTCTTAGAGCAGGATCTATACTATCAGGTCTATTTGTAGTTGCAATCACAAGAATTCCCTCACTTCGACCAATCCCGTCCATCAAATCCAATAATGTAGCAACCATTCTTTGAGATAATTCTTCTCCCCCATCTTTTCGCGCCTGTGCTATGGCATCGAATTCATCAAAGAATATCTGTAAAATAAAATGGTAATTCCAAAATTATTATCTCTGGATTTAAAAAAAAAAAGTCTAGAATTAAAAGTTTGTTGGATAGTTTCCTCTTATTTTATCATAGTTAATTTGAGACGAGTTTGAATTAATATTGTACCTATATATAAAATAAGGTATATTTGCAGCATGAGAATCTATAAAGTAGTTCTTTTTGGAGCGGCATAATCCCGTTATTTGTATATTAGGGGTTAAAGTACCCACTGTTACTATAAATATGTTTCTAAAGTTCCTAATCTGAACAGTAACGCAACTTACAGAACTACATATATCATAACACTGGGTAATTAATCTGTCGTAAACAAATCACCCGAGTATGACACCTAGTGTATGGGTACTTATGCTACAAACGTCCCTCAAAATATCAGAGCAGTTTACTCATGAAAAATTTCGAAGACGCCGAACTTCTAGTTTTAGTCATTTTGGATGAAACATGTTAGACGGGGCAGAGAATTAAACTCGAGAATTGTAATATCTAATGTTTTAATTCATAAGTTCTCGTCACAGAAAAAAATTCAAAATATTAAAAAAAATTGTCAGAGTTCAAGAAAGGAGGCGCACCACAGCTGGTGCAGCACGCTGAGCTGACTCGAACAGTTCGTGTAAAGCTTGCTCGGTTTCTCCGTATTTTTGAGTCACGAGTTCAGGCCCATATACAGAGAAAAGATTGACTTTAGCATCGCGAATGCATGACTGAGCCAAAGAAGTCTTTCCAGTGCCAGGTGGACCGCGAAGAAGCACTCCCTTTGTAGTTCGTAAACCATAACTAAAACAGTTACATGAATGACCAACACTCAAAGTTAAGAATAATGATCTTGAATAATCATTAACCGGTAAGGAGTTAAAATTTAAACACATAATCAGCTGCTAATAAACTAAGTTATAATAATTAGGGATAATTGCGGAAAAATAATGCCCAAAGTTATTCAAAATACCGCAGCACAATCCGAACCTTTCAATTGCACTGGATAATTACCATGCTCAAAATACTTGTGTTTTCAATTGGTTTCATACAATGTTTCTCTGTAAACGTGAAATCGTTCACATGCATGCGCCTTAACATTATTTTTTTCTCATCCTTTTAACTTGATGTTACTCTGAGGTGACACAATTCTTAATTTTTCTTCAGAAAATTCTTCAAGATAGCATCAAGTCTATATCTTCGTGATTTCCTCTGTTAACAATTTTAAATACCCCATTTCATACACACACACACACACACACACACACACATATATATATATATATGTATGTATACATGTATATATACATATATACACACACATATATATATGTATATATATGCACGTTACATTGATTAGACATTTAGTAGTGAGGTACATTTGCATTAAAGCAAACTAGGCGATGGCTTAACGATATCATATGAAATATAACTAAGGATTTTTTCGAGAATAAGATAATGAATTTTATTCGAACAATTTAATTACAATCTAAAATATGGACTTGAAAAATATAATAAAATAAAATAAATATTCTAGACTTAGAGGTAATAAATGAGATGCATAGTTAAAAATCAACTAATAAACAATAGAAGTAATACTAATAATTCTACAGTAACATACCTTGACAAAGTGTTCTTTGACGAGGATAGTATAATATTCTTCAGAATACCGTATTCCGCGGAAAGACCGCCTAGTTTTTCGTAATCATCCTCGGAATCAATTTGAAACCCGGATTCCAAGTTAAACGAGCTTTGCCCTTCTGGAGATTTCAATTCCAATCTTGACGGTAAGCCTAAACATACTTGCGTTTCACGCTGAACTACAAATGCATCGATCGACCGAGTCGATGATTCAAAAGCTTCTATAAGATCATTTCCACTTCCCATTGACGAATTATAGTCCAACTTTTTAGCACCAACCACTTGGAAGGTGCACAGCTGTGAAAGAATTGGTATTGTGACAAGATTACCCCTGAGCAAACACCGAGAATACAGCCACGGAGTAGCCCAAGTGTCAATGAGTCTCTTAGCAACACCTTCTTCTCCCAATAACTCCGTAATATTAAATGACACGGTTGACAAATCGTTTGAATCGGTCAACTCTTCGTAAGAATTGTTGCATACGGATGAAGTCAACTGACTAGTTACCGAAGAGCTTGCCTTTATTTGATTCATCGGTGTCTTCGGCGATGAAAATAGTTGACTTTGACTCGTTACAGAAGAACTAGCCTTCATCTGATTCATCGGTGTCTTGGGGGATGAAGACCCGGAAACTCCGTTACCAAAACTAAAGGATGTTTTAGAAGCGATTTTTGAAGAATTATTGATTGTGGATAATCTCTGACAGTGAATTAAGTCTAGATACAATTCACTGCAATTGGATACCAAACAAGGATTAGAAGGCGAAATTTCGTCTTTAATGGGGCATATGAACACCGGCTTTCCCACGGTTGGATCTCCCATTGTTCTTGAAAGGCTTGAAGATAATCTCACTCCATCTTTTACAACCTAGAATGAAAGTGAAATTTATATCATATAAAGTTATGTATGTGTAACTAATTTGGATACACATACCACTAAAAAAATAGTTATCCTAGCGGCGGACCTTCAACTTCCCTTAAACTTTATGCTTTTTCATTTTTTTACCCATAATTTTTTTAATTCTTAATTACACTAAGTCAGCTCCTCCTACACTATTTAGCGTACCGGGATTTGAATCCTAGGCCCGCCCATGGTTATCCTCTTTACCTCTTCAGAAAATAGCTCATCTGCGCTGTCATGGTAAGTTGGTAACAGCAATAAATTTAGGAGTTGTGATACCTAAAAAACCTAAATATGTAGAGAATAATATATAGCCACATTAATAGAAAGCATGCTTTCCAACAATTTAAATATCACTACTCAAAATAAAAGATTTCATTAAGTAGCCCAGCACATCATAGTTGACTAAAATTAACTGTCAAACGAATCTTTATTACTGAGTATTACGGTTGTTGTATGAGATAGGGAGCACTTCAGTATTACGGTATATTTTTCTACAATCTTCGTAACATAAAGTAGTTTCAAGAGATTATAAAAAATGCTGGGCCGAACCTTGCTGGAGCAGCAAAGTTTTGCAAGAGCAAAATAGTTTCCTGCTTCATCGGTGAATCTGTAGAGCAAATTACTGCCGACGTGGCTAGCAAATTCATCCGATACAGAGCTGAGAGGAGAGCTGTCTGAATATTTACTACTAAGAGAAGGTAATGACACCTGCATTGCAGCATTAGTGTATTAAGCCCAAAGAAAATCACACACACACATATATATATATATATATATATAGCTTTTAAAAACTTTTGAGGCGAGATGCTCCAAAAATGGCTCTGAGGCACGTCACAGCAGGACGCCCCATAAAACTTTTTCAATGAACGTTTGGGCGTTTTTAAGTTATCAAAATTCTGAAGAAAAAAAATCGTAAAACCTTTTTTTCTAAAAGTTGTAACTACTGGGGTAAACCCCTGCACCAGCACCTCATGGCCACCAAAAATTCGAATAATTTACGTCGCACTGCTAAGCTTCAGAATTAATCGGGCCAAAAAAAAACCGGGTAACAAATTTTACCATCTTCTTTATTTTTAGTCTTAAATTCTACCATTCCCCTATATATTACGAAATTACGTTCGAACTTCTGAATTCTATGATTTTTAAGACTTAGAATTAGTAATCTGCTAAACTATGTGTTACTTGTATGACTTGTAGGAGATTTATGAATTCTATTGTTCTTATTATTGACGCTTACGCCGGGTGGTGCGAAGGAAAAATGCCTCGGTTACCGATCAAACCTTTCGAAACCTTGTACTAAATGCAAAGGATTAAAGCATAAATGGCAACTAGGAATGACATTTGTTCCAAGCAATTGATATAATTATATATATGTTACTAAGAAATGAAAAACCCCAGCAACACTGAATCAAGAACCTCTGTACACAAAAGCCTCTGAATTCATGCCAAGAAATTGCAAATGAGTAAATTACCGACACCAGGGAGCCATGGGCGAAGGAAGAAGCGACCATGGAGGTCTCGGAGAGCCAAACGGTGCTTCCACTCGACTGATTATCGACTTCGGCGACGGCGCCGATGAAGGCAGTTTTGGCAATCAGGGAAGGGTATAGGGCGGAAGCTTCTTCGAGAATTTGCAGAAGAAGGCCATCATCGTCGTCGCAGGTCTCCGAGCTCGGAGGAGCTTTCAATGGCGTCTTCGCCTGCTTCCTCGGCTTCGACGGCATGGCTGACTGCTCGAACAGTGCTCTGGTTTACGCGGCGGCAAATGGGAGAGGGTTTATACGTTATTTAATTTTATAGATTCGTTTTTTATACATTTTCGGCAAAAGTATCTAAACGTTTTCAATATGGTTCGGAATTTACTCAAAAGTTTATGCTTTAATCGATTTTTTTCTCCTTTTTTCAAGTTTACGTTTAAAAATAAGTATTAAATATTAGAAATCTCGATACATAAAAAAAATTAGTGAGTTATATATACGTGTTTAAAAAGTTCTATATTAATGAAAACACGCGACGTGCCGCGCTAATAAAATTTAAGTACTTATTTTGCAATGATCAATTTTAATATGTTAAATCAACATTAAAGTTTAAGCAATTCATAATTTCATAGTATCCTTTTTTCTTTTTGTCAATAAAAAATTCATAATAACCATTTTTTATTTAAGATAGAAAGTTAAACATTTCTTGTGGGCAAGACAAGCTAGGCCCACACAGAATATAAATTATAAATTCATAAAATTATGGACTTTCTCTATCTTGAAAGTCCATCCGGTAATTTTTAGTTGTTGGACTTTGATGAGTTATTTTTTTTTTTTTTATATATAGTTTCTCATTTTTAAAGTCTACATAGAATAGAACTATTAAAGTGTTTATGATTGTTTTGAGTTGCCCTATGAGTGAATTTAAGTTGTTTATAGCAAGGTATTAAATTTCTCGAATATCCATCGGCATCCCCATCGATTTTTTTTTTTCCGAAGATATGTGAAACGATATATCCATCGGCACACCCATCGAGATACCTATCGAGATACACATCGACAAGCGATATATCCGTAAAATGAAAAGTGCGAAACGACATCGGCAAGCGGTAGTTAAAACCTTGGTTTATAGATAGGAAAATTGCCTTTATTGGGCACCAATATGAAACCAGTTTTGATTTTTTTTATTTTACTATAATAATACGGATCAAACTTTAATTAACTATGCTTCTACAAGTACTTATGAGATCCACGCAAATCGAAATCCCAAAACAAACAAGTATATTTTTTATTTTTTTGAATTACAAACAAGTATATGTTAATATATGACGGATCTCAAATTTTCTTAGTAGCAACTACATCGGGTAAGTATATGTTAATACATGACCAACCAGCCATCATCTTCCGGCGGCGATGCTGGAAACTAGTTGAAAATTAGGGCTGAAACCAGAACTGGGAACCGGGAATTGACTATTTTATGTCCCTGTCCCGAAAAAATCGGGATACAGCTTTCTGTCCCGGTTTGGTTCTGGTTCTGGTTCTGAAAAGTCCTTGTTTTTTATTTAAATCAGAACCGGGACCAGGACCGGGACATCGATTAAAATCCCAATTTTTTTAGGACCAAATTTCGAGACAAAAATCGGGACAAATCCGGGACAAAATCCAAGATAGAAACATGAAAATTACCAAATCCGAGAAAATCCACAATGTAAAATACCACATCCGAGTAAATCCAAAATGTAAAATACCAAATCCGAGTACAAAAGTAAAATACGAAATAAACAAATGCAAGATCCGAGTTCACGTCGTGAACTTCACAATACCAAATTCAAATCTCTGTACAAAAAATCGAGTCTAAAATGCTAATAGTAAATACCGAGTACAAACAAATTATTTTTTTATAACAAAACGACATATAAAAAATGACATGTTAAATAAAATATCGTGTAATGGCTGAAAAATAAATGACATGTTAAAATAATGGGGTGAAAAAAATAAAATAATGGATTAAAAACATAATAGTAAACGACTTATAAGAAATGGCATGCTAAAAAACGATAAACTAATAACAAAACGACATAAAACCGGAACCGGGACAAGAAAACCGGGAATTTCATATTTTGAATTGGTTTTGGTTTTGGTTTTTCAAACCGGAACCGGGAAGTCCCTTTTTAGGTTATACTAGAAAGAAAAAACTGATTTTTTGCACAAAACGGTCCGGTACCAGGACCAGAACCAGGACAAAACCGGGAACCGAGTACAAAATTTTCACCCCTATTGAAAATGGATGAAATGAATTGAAACTAAAGTAGAGTTGAACTTGAGAGCAGCTCCAAGGGAGCTGCATTTCATACGCCATTTTGGCGTTAATGCTTCAGTGGAGCTGCATTTCATGCGTCATAATGGCGTGGAAATGATTTTGTGAACAATGTCGCGCGTCAAATATATATATATATATATTTTTTTCTTTTTGATCTTTTAAAATTCTTAAGATTACATAAATGTCTAAAGTTTATAAAATCATTTAAAAATTACCCTAAATATTATTTATAAAGAGTATTTATTTGTCACAAAAATTATTTTCGGTAGGTAAAAGTATTTGTTATTTTACATAATTTAAAAGACTACAATGAAATTCCACAAGACACAATTACATTAGAAATTTATACACATACGATTACATAAAAAGTAGTACAAAACACAATTACACTAGAAAATAAAACAGAGCATAAGTAATATTAAAACTATAAATACATTTAAAAAAATACAAGCAAATAAAATTACAATAGATAAGCTAATATTTTTCCGATCGATATTTTGTAAATTCAATAAGTGATCTAATTAGGAATCAATAAATAAACATAGGGCTATGAGTGTAAAATGTAAATACAATATGAAGACGATGAAGATAGTGTGAGAAATAGAGTGGGAAATAGAATTTTCTTAAAATTGATTTACTGTTTAATGTGAAATTGAGTGAGAAATAGAGTGGACGGCTGGATATGGTCTGAGTATATAATTTTTTAAGTAGAATAATGATTTAATAATATTAAGTATAATATTAGAGTAAAGCTTTACTTTAGTTTCAATAATACATGCATTATTTAAGGGTTATTAATTAGAATAATAATTTATTAATATATATTAATTAAAATTAGGACATGTATTATTTAATCAAAATTATTAATTTATCAAGTAATCATAATAATAATCAAACACTAAGTATAGCGAAATTTTTAATCATCCATGTAACATATAACCATATCTTACGAAAACCTAATTAAGATGAAACATAATCAAACACTCAATCTCTATGTTCCCCACGAACGACGATATTAAATGATCAACATTGCGTCCTCTTCAACGACGGAACGGCGGTGAGAGGGACGACTTTCTTCAGCGTTACTCCGAACTGCTCGGCCATGTCGAGGTTCTCGGGATTAGTACCTTCCGGAAGCTTCCACTCGAAGGAGTGGAGCAGTGACGCTACCATTAGGGTTACCATCCGGTGCGCCAATGGCAAGCCGGGACAGATTCTCCGCCCAGCGCCAAACGGAATGTACTCGAAATCCCGTCCCATGTAGTCGACGCTGGAATTCAGGAAACGCTCGGGTGAGAACACGGACGCATTGGGCCAGTACTTAGCGTTTCGCCCGATGGACCAGGCGTTGACCAAAACCTGGTTGCCTTTCTCAATGGTGTAGCCATTGACTTTGACTTCGGAACCGGCCACGTATGGAAGGAGGAGGGGCGCCGCCGGGTGGAGGCGGAGCGTCTCCTTGACGACGGCGTGGACGTAAGGTAGACGGTCAATGTCTGACTCATTGACGGTCTCATCATCGCCGATCACTCTCGTTAGTTCTTCCTGAGCTTTTCGCATGACATTAGGGTTTCGCAGAAGTTCCGTCATCGCCCACTCCGTCGTGGCTCCGGTTGTGTCGCTGCCGGCTATGAATAAGTCCTGACGGCAGTGATATAGACATGTGAATATTGGTCTAATTAAATAAGTTTAAGATTTTTCAACTTTAGGAGTTTAGAGATCAAACATGTATTTCATAAGACCGACCATTTTCGTGCCATGTCTATTTTGTCTTATTCTCGTGGAAGAATTCGTTCCCTTTGAAAAAGGGCATGTTCGTTTTCTTCCTCGATATTTCATTCAAGTAAACCAAAAATTTTATCATCGTATAATATATGATGACAGAATTAGCAGCATTATGAAAAAGTTGGTCAGATATTTCTTTCATTTTTTACTTAATTTTGCAGTAATTTATATATTATCACTTCAAACTCTAAGAATTAAAGTATTTTCGAGGTCAATAAAATTAATGATATTCCGGAAAAATTACTAAACAAAATTCATAGAAAATGAAAAAAAAAATCATGAATTGAACACGTGACAAATTAGGAGAAATATAACAAAATCTGTGATGAGTGCTTACGGAAGGAACTTAATTAACATATTAAGTACTTTTTCAAAAAAATACAAATATACGATTAAATTTCTTATATTTGTGGAAATTTATGCCGATAATTTTATCATATGTAAACTATTATATATGAATCGCTCACTTTAAAAACATACATCATTGATCACTCCACAACTAGAGTTTTATATTACAGTACATTAAAGTGTATATTTATTATTTTGTTATGCACTCTCTATCATAAAATGAATGAAAACTATATAAAATATATTATATACATTATAAATTCTTACCGCTATTATCTAGAATAATTTAAATTTTTACCGCTATTATCATCTACTTTAAAAAAAAAAGTAAATTAAAAAAACTGACCAGAATCATGGGCTTGATATTTTCTAGAGTGAAGCCACCCTCTCCACCGCCGGGTAATTCACACTGCTCAAGAAGCACCTTCAAGAAATCGCTCGCCGCCTTCTCGCCGGTGCCGGCCCGAGCCTCTCTCGCCCTCAACCGCTCTCCGATGATCCTGTCGAAGATCTCGTGCATTCGCCCGTACGACACCTTTATGTTACGTCTCAAACCCTGCAGATCAAACCGCCGGAGAACCGGAAAATAGTCCGACACGTTCGGCTTCCCCCCGTCCTCCATGATTCGCCACACGAGCTCCTTGAACTCCGCCGCCTTGTCAAACCCGTTCGGGTCGACAACGTCCACCGAGAAGATCGTGTTCGCCACAAGGTTCAGAGCCGTCGCGAAGCTCAGCGCGCCGAGGTCCACGCTCTGCCCCGCGCGTGCCCGCGCGTGGGCGAGGAGCTCGGCAACCTTGCGGTGGCGGAGGTGGCGGAGCGCGTCAAGGGGCTGCGTGGCGAACATGCGGGTCGTGCAGAGACGGCGGCGGAGGCGCCAGTGGCGGTCAGCGGCCACCCAGGCGAGCGTGCCATGGATGTTGGGCTGCGTGCTGACAGAGTCTGGCACGGGGCGGGCCGCGATGGCCTGGTCGTGTGTGCGGAGGAGCTCGCGGGCTGCGTCCGGGGAGGAGGCGACGATGGTTGTGACGGAGCCGAGGCGGAGCGTCATAAGGTCACCGTGGAGCTTGGCCCACTCGGAGAGCTTCTGGTGGGGGAGGGGGGTTAGCTGGAGGAGGTTGCCGAGGATCGGGATTCCCCTCGGGCCCGGTGGGTGGTTTCGGGAGCCGGGTTTGTGCCGGGCACGGAGGAGGAGGATCAGAATCGGTACGGAGAGGAGAAGGATCAAGTGTAAGGGCTCCATTTCCGACTTCAGAGAGTGATCAATCCCTTTGCTTCCGTTTGCTTGTAGTTTATGCGATAGGTATAATATTCTAGTTTGAAAAGTATTTAATACATTTAAAAATCATTGCGATAGTTTTTTTTTTTTTTTTCTAGTTTGAAAAATCCACTTTGAAATAAGTAAATTATAAAGCTCTTATGCAAGTGGTAACTCCACCACTCCTCTGTTCAAGAAGTCATGAGTTCAAACTCTCTTAGGTCTCAAATGAGTGTCCCCTTTATATTATTGTAAACTTGGTCAATAGTGCTACATGTTCTTACACCGAATATATTTAAGTGATGCGAAAGTGCATTGTAACCTTGGCCGATAGTGCAACTCCATTCAAAACAAAAAAAAGTAAATTGATAACATGGAGATTTTAAAATTAATATATTTTGAAAATTATTAGTTTACTAAATATAAATTCAATATGTTAATTCTAAACAAATATCGAATAAAGATATACAATTGATTAAGCATTAAATTAAAGGGGTTTAACTCACTAAAATAAAATATTAAAAACAATTTTTTCTTTAATGAAAATTTATATAACTTTAATAAATTAAAAATATTTGTAATAGAGATTGTTATAATAATTAAAATTAACTAATTAATTTTTAATTATCAATTTAACGGTTCAATTTACTAAGGTTATTTTCAAGTCAACGGCAAGACACTATTTTAGTATGATTTTGCACTATAAGCTTTTTTGTTTCTCAGTAAAACTCTAAAAATCACACTATTTTAGTGTGATGCCTAATTGGGTATAATATTACACTACATTTAGTGTGACACGGTTTACAACACATAATATTATTAGATATTCATTAATAAAATGATAAAGTAAATGTCTATAAAATGATAAACTAAAAAGATAAACTAAAAATATAAAATAATAATTTTTAATGTAATTGTTAGTGGTGTGTTGGAGACTTGGAGTAATGAATAGTGTTTCATATAGGGGGTAATAAAACTCCCGAAAAATAATTTTTCAAAATTGTATTTAAATATGGTGGGGTGTCTGAGTTAAAACTTTATGAAAATAATTTGATGTTGAGAGTGGAACTTGAATGGGTTTGTTACATTATGGCATCACGCATTAAATTGGATTTGTTGATCATTGTCGTTTTTGCACCGCTAAAGGGACTATGGTTTTTTTTAATAACAATAATAATAATTAAAAATAAGTGATGATGATTTTATTCGATATTACTTCTAGAAGTTGTAGTGCTAGATTAATTAATGCGTAGAAGAAATTGCTCAGGGTGGGTCGTTAATTCAAGGATAATGTACCTGTTTGATTTTTTGAGAATTATGTATTTAATGTTTATTTTTGGTGGCTAATGTACCTAATGTTTGATTTGTTAGATATTTTTGTGTTTTCCGTTAGTCGATCGTTAGAGAGTTATTCTCATTTATATACATACTATTTGTATTTTTGACAAAATTCACTCATTTTTTATCCAAATTTTATGAATGACCTATGGTTGAAAAGAAAAGAGATAGATCTACCACTTTTATGTTAAAAATACGAAATTTTAAATACAACGTAAAATTGGACGTAAGTTTAATGCAAAATATTTATTTCGAGAAAAATTTTACTATACTTAATGACTTTTTATGATGAAACGTAAAACTAAAAAGTTGTAGATAAATATTTTATCTTTTCAATGGATGTTTATTTATAAGTTTTAGACAAAAGATGAGTAAGTTATGCCAAAAATATGAAATATTATTTCACATCACATATTTCATATTTTTGGCATAACTCACTCGTTTTTTATCCAAAATTAATAAATAAACACCCGTTAGAAAGATAATATATATATATATATATATAAATTTAGTTTTACGTTTCACCATATAAAGTCATTAAATATATTAAAATTTGCTTGAAACAAATATTTTGTATTAAACTAACGTTTAATTTTACGTTGTATTTGAAATTTCGTATTTTTCTAAAACTTATTTTACAAAACTTAAAACAACAAAGTTTTAGATCTAACTCTTATCTTTCTAACCATAGGTAGTGCATAAAATTTGGACAAAAAATGACTGAGTTATGTAAAAAATACGAAAAGTGTACATGAAGAGGAGAATAACTCTCTAACGGTCAACTAACGGAACACACGAAAATATCTAACAGATCAAACATTGGGTACATTAGCCACCAAAAATAAACATTGGGTACATAATTCACAAAAGATCAAACATTGGGCACATTAGCTGCAATTTACCCTTAATTCGATATTATTATTTTTGAATTAGTTAGTACTGAAAGTATGTGCACTTTAATAAGCTCCAAAAACCTCGAGTGATGATAGCACATTAATCAAGTTAATATAAAATAAATTGTACCTAGTCTGTCTTTTGAACTATGCAAATTGCTTGTAAATTTAATTTAAAAAACCCAAAAACTGCTCAAATAATCCTTCAAAGTTTATGAAAAATGCCTATAATTTCAAAAAACTATTTTATACTTATTAATAAATTATTTTGGACTATTTTATCCCTAATTACAGTTTTTAATTTTCGTTTTATTTATTTATTATTTTTTAATTCGAAAATTTTTAATAGCAATCATGACGGTTGACTCATCCATTAATTATCATGTTTAATTTTAATAAAAATTGTATAATTATTTTATATTCAAATATTTCTTCTCAGCCAACCATCGCCATTGAAATACTTCAATCTTCAGTCTCTTCGCCTTCGACCATCGCCAAGTTCCCGCTCGCCGTCGCATCTCTATCGCTTCTCTGCTGCGTCGTTGCGTTGCATTGCGTTGCCTCCAACTCTCCGTCGTGTCGCCTCTCTGTTACGTTGCTCCGTCGAGAAGGTTCTCCGTCGCGTCGTCTCCTTCATCCATTGTGTCGTGGCGTCGCCTCTCCGTTGCGTCGTCACAAAATCACCTCCATGGAGCAGACTTTCAAGGCCTTCAACGTCGTCGGCGACTCGGTCAGCCACGTCGGGATCGCAGTGAAGTGCGGCAAGGAGGTGACGACTGCGATTCGCAGCACTATCATCCTCGCCAAACTGTCGCTTGTAATTGTTCTTTTTTTTTTACAGTTTTTGTACATATATTTACGATTTTGTTATTGGTATTAGTATATATATTTACAGTTTGAAATTGGTTTTTATATATACATGATTCGTATATTAATTACCAACGGTTCCCGGAAAAAATATTCGTATATACATATACAAGATTCATATATTAATTTACAGTTTGAAATTGGTTTATATGTATATATTTACATGATTCATATATTAATTTACCAACGGTTCCCGTATAAAATATTCGTATATACATATACAAGATTCGTTATTTAATTTACAGTTTCAGATTGGTATATTTAAATGAATTCTTGAAAAATGTTTATGCAAATAAGAGTAAGATTGAACCAGAGATAAATGCTTTGGTAAGAAAAAAAAGGCGGAAATAACTAATTATTTTAGAATATTTTTTTAATCTTCTTTTTAAATTTTGGTCGTTAAAATGCTGAATATTAGGGAATTTTATTTGAATATTAATTATGGTTAGATAAATAGATTAAGTTATTTTTACTACTTTTTAGGATATATTCAGTTTTTTTATTCAAATCCAACGAGCATTAAACTGAATATCTATTTAATTTTAATTAATTAATTTTAAACACAACACATCATTACACGTCATTGGAAAAAAAACGCCAAAATTCACAAGGGCATATTGGTCTACATTTTATTTTGTTTGTGATTTTTTTTACCAAAAATAAAAATAAGCATTTTTTAAAAACATTGTGTTACAAATGGACATTTTCTTCATTTGTCCAATTTAATTTACGTCTATGGCGATGCGAGTATAATCATAGAATTTTCGTAAAAGAATTTAAACATGATATTGATTGTGCTTATTCGTTTTATGGGTATACCGAAATCATTAAATAATCATTACAACTTTTTATAAAATAATAGTATTTAAAAATGAAAATTATATATAAAATTAATCAAAAAATGAAAACGATATGATCATCAATATATTATACATTTGTTAATGGAAAACGTGGCAAAAACAATACGTACACGACTTCCTTCTCATGGTATAAAAATACCATATTGCATTGAGATCTGGATGATTTTGGTCCAACGAAAATCTGTTCAACATGGTTGACTTGTTAATATGAAATGATATTACGGATCTTGATTGGTTCATAAAGTCGTACGTAATATATGAACCAAATACCAATACATGAATTGATTTTTATTTTAAAATGGGAATACATGAATTGATTGTTCGTAGTATTAAAACATATTGCAAGTCTATGTATGAACCAATAATTCGATAAAAAGAGCTCGCAATTATTGAGCCTTCAAATACTTCAAGTGATCTAAAACTTAACGATCGGTGTGGTTTGACTGTTCTAATAATATATTGATTTTTGAAGTGATTGTTTATTTCTCACATTGTCATAGTATTTTTTTTCTCTCTTTCAATTTGTTAATAACTTACTTATTTATAACCCTCTCTTTTTTTTAATCTACGAGTGTTGGTTCATTGTGCGGATATGGCGTTTCCATTCTATAAGTACTATAATAAATTACTCTTTTTTTTATGATTTTATCTTTGACTTAAATAAAACCGTAAATAATTTTAAAATGCTTTATTTCAGTTAATTGATAATTAAAATACTTTTTTATATTTTTCTATACTTTTTTATTTTTGAATATTCAGACAATCTGGATGGTCTTATTATCATCGTGTGTAGCATCAAAGGCTAAAAGTAGTTGGTTTATTTTCATACTTGTCACATTAAAGGTTAAAAGTGGTTAGTTAATTTTCATTAATGTGTACAAGTCAGGTTCAAGAATCAAGGGTACACGTGATCGTTGGAATACCATATTTCAAATCGTGGCCATGTTTATTTATCGAAGTATTTTTCACTTTTCGTACTGTAATAATAGAAAAATACAAGTAATAATAATGCTCCGTTCGATAGACCATTACATAGGCGGAACTAGAAATTTTGTGTGGGGTAACTAAAAAAATTCTTAATAAAATTTTCTAATGATATATATTTGCGGGTTTTTGGTATTAAATTTTATATCGATTGGTATTATAATTTTCTAGTTTATATATATATATATTATATTATATACACATATAAATAACTGTCTGACAGTTAAAAAAATCATTAAATTAGTAATGTATGATAGGGAATTGTACCTTTTAAATATATACTATTATTAAAGAGTTAGAATCTTTTATTAATTTGTTTTTAACTTATAAAAAGTTATTTATATAGTAGATAAAAAAAAGTAAAGGTGGATGTAATAAAGTCAAGGGGTAATTTATTAAAAAAAGAGTCAAGGGATAATATATTAAAGTTTAAGGGTAAACTGGTAAATACATAGCTGCAACTCGCGATGTCGCGATGCATCGCGAGTCGAATCGCCAAAATCGCAAAAATGGCCGTCGCGACTGTGCCAAATCGCGATGCATCGCGATGCGTCGGATTGATGATGTGGCGATGTGGGATTGGGCGAGAGAGTTTGGCGCGAATTTTCATCACAAATCGCGACCCATCGCGATTTTGACCAAATAGTCGCGACGCATCGCGAACGTGGATTACCCATCGCGAGTTGCAGCTCTCGTAAAGAGTATGTTTTGTGTAATAACCTCATCATTTTGAGGGTAAAATCGTAATATCAATATAACCCCTGCTTTTCCATCTTCATCTTCGTGATAGATGGTTCTTCATTCGAACTGTAGAAAGGTCGCCATCAATGGCAGAGGCTAAAAATAAGGTCTTCAGTTACTGAAAACGCAAGAAAATAGGGGGGCCCGGTGAGTAAAATTGAAAATAAGATGGTGTTCATACAAGATCGAGCTCTACTAGCTCGAAAAATCGTGGGGTGGCGAAGGCCCCGGTACCACAAGCCGTAGTTCCGCCTTTGGTCCATTATAAGATTTTTTATTTATTTTAAAAACAACTTAATTTTAGTGGGGATCGAACTCCACAACCTCCATTTTGGAAGTGGTGTGAAATTACCACTAGACTATCCTAGCAACCACTGTCCATTATAAGATTGTCTCCCACTTTTTTTGATGAAAAGTGTAGGAACAAAAAATAGAGTACATTGTTTAGTGGATTTTTGAGGTATTCATGAATATTATTTTTCAATAGAGTGCGTTTTCTACGGTTCCGCATCACTCATGACATACGGAGTCATTATTCGTAAAATTATCATGTAAAGTCATTATACGTTGAAAGATTAGTTTCTCCTAATTTGCGCCGAGTAAACTACGCGTACCGAAACATGTGCATGAAAAGTAAATGAACACGCAATTTTTCGGTTACGTAGTTCGATACCTATCTACTCTGCATGGCATTCATCCAGATTAATCACCATGAAAAAGGATATCCATTTACAAATACAATGTAAAATATCAAAGTTTAGGAACTCCCCCTTAAGCTACGACTGGTCACATTTTAATCTTGAATCCGATGATACCGTGATGGTGCACCGACTATGGCTCTAATCCAGGTCACCTTTACTCTTGAGTGCGTTGGGCACAACAAGCTCCAATGTAAGGCTGAAGCCTTCAAACGATTTCAATGAACGTCGTCAATACCTCTCTCGAGGATTTCGTTTGCGACCTGACTGTGGCTCCTATGTCGGTCACCACTTCTCTTGAGAGAATCGGTCTTGCAAGTTTCCCTTGCTGAAGTCGATTATCGAGAGAAAACCTTCAACCAGTTTTTCTAGTCGTAGTCGACTAATCTATCTAAATGAAAACTTTTTAATTTTAGTTACCAAGAAAACCAAAGTGTTTTGTTAGATTATTGTAAGAATACAACTCAGTAACTTTTCAACTCATTTATTCTAAATAATAGTGGTACCATCAACCAAGATTAGAGTGTATTTGCTTCGATTTTTTTTTTTCTTCACATTTTTGCTTGCTCTCCCCTCCTTACTCTCTTTCTTCTCACTCTATTTTCAACTCATTTATTCTAAATAATGTTTTTTTTTTTGTATTTTTCATTGTGTTCTCATTAGATATGAAAATAATTCACGTGGTAAGCAGTAGTAACTAGAGTTTATGATCTGAGCCCACATAAATTGAAAATATTCAACATTTAAAAAAAAAATTGACTAAAAAAAAGTATAAAAAGCATGTCGTATAAAAAATATTATTACTTTTTGAAAAGAAAAAAAAAAGCTACCGATGTAATTTTAAAAACTGAAAAGAAAATTTGAAAACTTTTTGGATTAGACTTACCAATCGACTATATGGGATATAAGTTTTTCTTCTAGTTTATATCTAGCGATTAATGAGAACAAAAGATAAAAAAAAATTCTCAATTAAATTTAATTTGACCACATGTCGTTTTTGTCTGTACCAAACGATTAATGAGAATGAAAGATAAAAAAAATTCTCAATTAAATTTAATTTGACCACATGTCGTTTTTGTCTGTACCAATTGACCCACACACTATGATCACAATTTGCCAGAAGAGCAAACTGGTTGGTTGGTTCTAAAAACAAACAGAGAAAAACAACTCAGTTTTTCTTAGGCAGACGCATCGGAGCCGGAATCCGCCGGCAAGAGGCTCCTCGCCGGTGGTAGGAAGGCCACGGCACCCCGCTGGGAGCTCGAATACTTGCGGTAGACGGCCCTGAGCTTGCCCTTGGCGGCGCCCGAGTGCAGCACTGCCAGGAGCTTGGCGCAGTCGGTGACCTGAGCCTCCGAGAAGCCCGTGTGCCGCTTCAACGTCTCGTTCCACACCGGGGTCTTCCCAAGCGTCGCGCGGGCAGCGTAGACGGCCGAGGCAGCCATCATTGAGGGGCAGTGCATCACCGTCGTCGCGTACTGCATCGTCCCCAGCTCAGCTAGGTAGTGGACCAGATTCTCCACCTGTGCCGGAAAATGTTCAGTTAGATTAATGTTACATATTTATCGTGGTTATAATTTATCGAGCATTAATTTAACGAGAGTAGTACTTAGTTCAGTCATTTTGTTTAACTTACTTGTTTGTCGTTGGGGACCGAGGCTTTAATGAACCGGACGAGGAAAACGTATGGTGTTGGCACCGTCAGGTACCACTCCAACTTGCCCAGAATGACCTTTTCCATCTTCAGAATCTGCTCGTGCGTGTAAGCCCGGTCCGAGAGGCAAACGTAGTCGTTGACCTGCAAGATCGTCGACCGAAAATTGTCAGAAACTACGGCTTCTCAAAGAGATTTTCGTGTTAAAGTTTTCGAACATTCACCTCGGGAGCCCAGATTTCCTCGTATTTCGAGGCTGTGAGCATCGCGCTGATGCCGACCAACTGCAGTTCCCGCCTTGCGACGATCTTCACGGCGAGGAAGCGGTCGATTATGTTGATCGTGAGGTAAAACGTCTCCGGCGAGAGTTCGAACTTCGCGCTGACTTCCACCAACCAGTCAACGAGGATGGCCCTCATCTGCTCGTTGATTTCGGGCTGCGACTCTATGTAGTCGTGAAGGCGGGTTTCGCTCTGCATGGAAAATTCGCAAACCCCGTCAGCTAATTTCTTGATAATTCGAAGCAAGATGTTAAAGAACAGAACATAAAGTTCACCTCCGCTAATTTGTAGTACGCGTACATGTCTTCGATGTACTCAACGGCGTGCAGCTCGTTGTCGACGTCTTCTGCGTCGATATCCATTACCGGCTCCTTCGGTTTGTTCGTAATTCCACAGGCAGCCTGCAAGAAGAACAAATTAACTTCCATGTTTGGTTCATTAACCAGTTGACTTCGGGTCAAACCTTGAAATTACCTTGCTTCTAGCTGTGAGGACTGAAGTATAAGTTGGCCCTTTCTTTCTCGACGTCCCGTCTTCTGCTTTCTTTGTGGTCTTCTTCTTGACTTTATCCTCCGAGTCGCTTAGCTCGATCACCTCTACTTCGACCGGCGTCGGTTGCTTCACGTGAACCGTCTTTTTCTGCTGGGGCTTGGGAGCTTCCTCGGCCCGTTTAGCCGGAGCCGGGGCTTCTCGGTTCACATTGACGCACGTTTGTTTCTGAATAGAACAGAATGAGTTCGTTTCTCAATATAACATTCCGGAAGATTAATCGATTTTAGATTTGAAAAAACACGGTGAAGGTAATGAACCTTGTTGTTCACAGCGGCTTTAGCAGCTTCGGCGTTGGCGATGAGTTGAGCCCGGAAGCTTCTGAAAGTCGGGAAAACCGGAAAATTAGCAAGATGAAAGAAACCGGAACAAGAGAGAGAGCGAGAAAGGAGGAGAGAGAGATACCTTGTGATGGGGCGATGGGGCTTCGTATCAACAGGGCGGCCGGGGACCAGATTCCCGATGTCGCCGAGAGCTCGGCGGTTCCTCCCATCGGCCGCGGGAGCGTTCTTCTTCGTCGCCTTGTTGTTGTTATCCCCGATTGCTTCACCTTTCGTTGCGAAAAAAGAACAGAATACATGAATATATACAATCATTCTATTGTAAAAATCGCGAAGAAAACACGAACAATGGAGATCTTTCCTTCTGAATTAAATCAATCTCTAAACTAAAAGAAAAAGCAAGAAACTCTGCGCTCTTCAAGATCAGGACGGAAAAAGATCAAACACGATTCAAACCCAGATTCGATCATTAAAAAAAAAACAGGAACACGACATTTCAAACCCAGATTTGAGAGATCAAAGACAGAAAAATACCTCGAACTTGTTGAGGAACAACTACCCTGGAAGCCATTTCTTTCGAACTTCAAAATCGATCGATGAACACAAATCTCCTTCGAGAAATCTCTCTCACTCTCTCTCTCTCTCGCTCTAAGATTTGTGATCCTCTGAAGAAACTAAGAAACGGGGTTTAAAGAGTGAGGCACTTTTCGAAGCTAGGACAGAGGCGACCTTTCACTCACAACGGTCTGATTTATTTTGATTTACCGCCGTTGGATCTGTGGTGTTCGGATCGAACGGCTAGATTTCGGTCTCAGGGAATTTTATAGCCGTTGGGTTTAGCTGTGTGTTCAAAAGTTAACGTTCTCCGTGAAAATAAGGGTTCTGTTAAGACACCGTCACGCGGAGTTCACGGAAGAGGAGATTTCGTGCTGTCTAATTTCGAAGATAACACGTGTTCGAGGTCTTTTTTCACGTTAAGGTTTATGTAAAGTCATTTCAAGATAAGCCTTCTTTATGTTACTTTTATATGCAAATTTATTATATTTTAATTTACTAACTATATGTTTATAATTTGGGATAATAGCGGCAAAAGTAGCGAAAGTTAAGCCAAGTGTGCAAATAAAGTGGCCAAACTGATTTAATATCGGCATAAGTAGTCAAGTTTACCAAACCGTGGACAGTACAAATTCCATCCATTTCAAGTCAACGCCGTTTGCCACGTCATTTCCACAAGTGTTGAGTTTTGGCCACTTATTTGCACACTCGGCCTAACTTTAGCCACTTTTGCCGCTATTATCCCTTATTTTTTTACGTTCCAAAATATTTTTTAGGATTTATCTAGATTTTTTTCGTAATTTTTTTTTCTTAAGATTTGACTAAAGCTTGATTTTCGAAATAACTGATTCCAATTTTTATATTTAGAACGCTGAATATCACTCTCAATTTTGAAAACATTAATATGTGTTATCGGTTTCACATGTTTTTTTACATAAAACCTCTATATATTTAATTGTTAGGGACCATTAGATTTTTTAAAGGAATTGATACGAAATACCCATTTAGCCACAATTTTTTTTTATTCAAATTACTCATTGTGTGTTTTAAAATGTACTAAAATAGGTATGTTTTAAAAAGTTTGTACAAAATAATTTTTTTGTTAATAATATTGGCCTAATATTGTTAGTTAGAGCCGAGACTAAAATCGAGACTTTTTTACATTATTTTATTAAGATTATTAATTTTATGAAATTTTATTGTACCATGTTAGGAAATTTTATTGTATTTAATGAAATTTCATAAAATTAATAATCTTAATAAAATAATGTAAAAAGGTCTCGATTTTAGTCTCAGCTCTAACTAAAAATGTTAGGCCAACATTATTAACGAAATTTTTATTTTGTACAAACTTATTAAGACATACATATTTTAGTACATTTTAATACACACAATGAGTAATTAAAAAAAAAAAAAAAAAACTTGTGGCTAAATGGGTATTTCGTACCAATTCCTTTAAAATAATCTAATGGTCCCTAACAATTAAGTATATAGAGGTTTTATGTCAAATCCTATGATCGTAAATTACATGTGAAATCGATAACACATTTTAATGTTTTCAAAATTGAGAGTGATCAGCATTCTAAATTTAAGAAACAGAATCAGTTCTTTCGGAAATCAAGTTTTAGTCAAATCTTAAGAAAAACAAAAAACAAAAAAAAAATCTAGATAAACGCTAAAAAATACTTTGGAACGTAAAAAAATAAGGGATAATAGCGGCAAAAGTGGCTAAAGTTAGGCCGTATGTGCAAATAAGTGGCCAAAGCTCAATACTTGTGGAATGACGTGGAAAACGGCGTTGACTTAAAATGGATGGAATTTGTATTGTCCACGGTTTAGTAAACTTTGGCTACTTATGCCGATATTAAATCAGTTTGGCTACTTATTTGCACACTTGGCCTAACTTTGGCCACTTTTGCCGCTATTATCCCTTATAATTTAGACAAAATAATTTTACTTTGTATTTTTATTTTTTATGTGACCATTATTGTTGATGTACGTTCATTATATATATGACTAAACTGTATATCACATAAAGGCGACAATTAAATTATATCATATTTAATGATAAAACGTGTTGATGGTATATTTATTCTAACCCAAAATTCAAAGCAATCACGACGTAGCACATGCCACATAATAACGTGACTAAATTAATCCAATTATCATTGCCATTCGAATTGATCAATCAGTAAAGGCTAGATCAATTAGCTATATATCCGATTTGGGCCTCACAAAAGCCCAGTAACCCGAATATCACATTATCCAGCCCAAATTGCCACGAGGCAAGCATCCAACTCCTGGAAGGTCAAACCACGACTCTTCCACGGTTCCACGAAGTGACCCAGTCTACTCGAGAACTTGTCTGCACATTCAAACTCTCCAACGACTATAAGGCCCAACTACCAAGTCGCGATTAAGGGACCTATTCTCTCAACCACGTGTAACATGGGAGAATATTTCTGAGCCCAATAAAGCCCAACTACTAGGGCGCATGAATAAGGCCCTAACAAAGCCAACAAGAGACATGGAGCGAAGGATCCGAGTTCACTCATTCTGAGAATACCATTGTTGTCATTCAAGATATTTGAATTCTCTTTTCTCTCTCAAATTTACTTTAAAACTACTAATAAATTATAGAGAAAGTAGTCAACTACCGCATTGGGACCAACCTCTATAAAAATTCCGTATGTCAATTATACATTATTATGTTGGAGAATATCTATAAGACGCGAGATCGAAATTCAAACGACAAATACACGGGCATATTAATCAAACAGACTACTGAAAGTCTGGGACTGTTAAGTTGGGAATCCATGTCAACAACTATTTTATGATAATGAATTACAATATTAATTTGTATTTTATTATTATTATTATTATTATTATTATTATTATTATGTAATCTTTTTTATTAGTTTTTAATGAAATTTTAAATATTCACTATCCAAGTATACACAATTTTTATTATCATATAATACTTAAATTTGTAGTTTTCACTCTTTGCATCCCGCAACTTATCTTTATACTTATATTTGGTCTCTTGAGTGTATCATGTCAAACTTATTATCTTTATTAAGATACACCGTTTTATGTAAAAGGAGACATCCAAAATTTCAGAGCATATAGTAATTCTAATTCAAGTAATCAAACGGAAATTGTGATTTAGCCTCAAAAAAAGAGGTTAATTAAAAACCGGCACGCCGTTACAACGCATGATTAGGCAAACAAAAAACACTGCCTAAAACACAACCAAAAGATTAGTATAAAATAGCTTACATTTTTTTTCTTAAGCAAATCATCAAAGACACACAAATGCATACATTTTTCTCAAAACAAAAAAAAAAAAACACCACCTGATTGTACACTCACATCTGTGAAAACTGTTTGTTAGATTTACTTTTATACTTGATCATCTGGCCCAGCAAGCATGACCTGTAATAAAATAAAATAAATTCAAAAACATTTCAGATATTCATCTTTCAGGGAGAGAAATATATTATCAATAATAACACAAAGCAGAAAAGCAGAAGAAGTGGCACTTACGTTGCAATCGAGAGCGTATTTCCGGGCCAGAGTTATGGCTGCATTTCTGTCTCTCTCGGATTCGAATGTAAGAACAAACGAGAGGCCTTTCCTTGCTTGCCAATACAACGACTTTGCTGCGGCGTTACTGCCGCCTCTATAGCCGCATAGCTAGATACGATTACGCAGAAAGTCAATGCGAAATTATTCTATGTTTAAGAAAAGTAATCTAAAGCAACGAACTTGTTATATTGTCACAGTTTCACTGCAGAATTTGTGAACTGTAGAAATCGTAATTGACGGTTTTCTGTCAATTATCGTGTTTCTTGATAAATATAAAGCTTCTATAGCAATGTTAGCTAAAACAGTTTCAAATGTTTCAAAATTTATGTTTTTATATGCTTTAGCTACTATGCTTGTGAAGTGTGAGGTTTGGACGTGAAACCAAGGCTTCCGTTTTGAGAACGAGATCCCGGGTCATCAAATAGTACAGAAAAATTAAATAAATTAATTACCTGCATTGAAGAGGAATAAATCTCTCTAGCCTTTGTAATCCATCCTCTGCAAAGCTTAGTTCTCGACTTTCCGACGTGGAACACGTGATTGGAATTCGATGAGTAGTCTTGTCCGTTCATTTCGGAAATAACCACCTAAAAGAAATCAAAAAATGGTGCGATTAATAAAGATCCCAAATATAAATATACAAAGAACTATGATTACTTCAATTAATTATTTTCTTATTCGCAATATAATCAAGCTTCTCGAGAATTGCATGAAATCCGAGGCTTGAGATAATATTCTCTTGAAGAAACAACTGAACTATGCGTAATAATATTAATATAATTTGTAATAATATGTATACGAGGATATGGCTCAGAAGTATATTGATATTTAACAATATGAACATACATAAGCCATCGGTGATGACCGGATTCGATCTAAAAACGAAAACTTCCCCACCTTCGACAAAGATTAAGTTTTCGCTAATGTTTATTGGCTACTAATATCCAAAACCTTAAAACATCAAAGATAATTAAATTACTAACACAACACATTCAAATCTAAGAAACCTATTGACAAAATTCATTAACGTAATAATCATAATTAATCTATGAATAACGTACATGCTACGAGCGCAAGAAGTCATAGTGAGATCTTACATTAAAGTCGGAATTCGACTTTTTCAAGAGTGTCTCCACATGACTCACAATTCCTGCCACTGTAAATATTAAACTGCACACATTATATTATGTAATTATAAGCATATATCTAGGGGCCAAAATTAACACACTGAATGACTGACCGGGATCAACCGGCCCCGGAGTCATCACGGCGACTTTCAGACCGTTCATAATAATGTCAGCTTGTAATATTCGTCCAACATCTAAGGGCTCCGGTGCGTAAACTGGCTTATCGGCACCTGATGAAGAAACTTAGGCTAATAAGTTTAAGAACCAGAGGGTTATTTGTGTAAATACCCATAATTTGGTAGAGTACAAATACCCTTTGATCTCAATATTTTGCTAAAATCCCCCCTGGTGTATTGTTTGGTGCGCATTTACCCCTCTTCCGTCGTTGAATTTAACAGAATCAGCAGCATATACCCATTTTTAAGAACTAGGATAATTTGTTTGTTCTATAAATATATTGTGACAAATTAATTAGGGTATAAATGACAAAAATACCCCTAAATATGCATATGCTGCTAATTCCTACAAATCAACGCAACAAAACAGAGCCGTAAATTTGCACCAAGCCAAGAGATCTAGGGTGTTTTATCCTCACTTCCGGACCCGATCGATGTGTATTTGTGGGGAAAAAAATCGAATAAAAGAACTAAGATGCTATAAAGCCGAGAAATATTATTGGTTCCTTATTTAGAACAATTAAATTAAAAGTAGGAGTGCATGCCTGAAATAGCCTCATCCCGACTGCACTCTAGAGACACGCGATACCACTGGAAGGAACATTTCGAGAGTGGTAGTGCATCTTCTGAGCAAACGCGAATCCGAAGACACGAGCCTAGCATTGCCGGACCATCCAAACAATACAACCGGGTTTTGTTCTCCTCGGCTCTCTTGCTTATCGCCAGCTGCCAATATCAATAAATACTTACCAAAATAAATTGCGGCGTTCCCAAATCATGAAATGCAATAATGTACTTAATAGCGAGTATATGCTGTAAAATGCACAGCGTCCAATATCCACCGGGAATATTGCAATAAAATACGTAAGTTTAATCCAATTATCCAAGTTCTGTAATCATGCGCTCGGTTTTTTGCCGTATTAAATTAAACCATGAGTTAATCAACTTAAACGGATAATATCACTTTTCTAGGTAAATTTTTTAATTTTACAAGTTCTATTTGGATTAAGAATCTCTAAATATTACATTTGCTTAAAGTCTGCATGCTCGTGAATATACGATACTGACCTCTTTCTGAAGCTTGAGTGAAAATAAGAATTTCTCTCTAATTTGAGTTCGCAATGCACGGAGTTCGTGTTCCATCTCCATCACCTACAAAACAATTAAAACATTACACTTTTTAGCATGCACGATCATTAAGAATGTTACCCAAAAAACAAAAGAATACTATACAATTCTAATTTTACTAAAAGAATATAATCAAGAAGTTAATGAAACCTTGATTGGCTGATGCAACAGTTTAATTCGTCGAGCCTCTTGAACCTCCTCCAGTAGTCCGTCCACGTCCTGAATTAAAATTAAAATTAAAATGCAGTGAATAAAATCCATTCACTTAAAACAATTTAGATCCAGAAATACTGGTTCCGGTTATATTTTTGGATACTATATTCTGAGCTGTTGGATACTAATAATTAATCACGAAATAACAAGGAAATCAAAGTTACATTTCAACATTAACGTACAGGAGATTCATGTTTATTAGCTTCAGTGATCTTTTCTTGTTCTTCGAGTGCCTCTCCAATCCTCTGAACGACAGACCGAGCACTTTCGATTTCCGCACAAGCAAAAGACTTCTCTTGGCTGACCAACTTTTTCGCATCTTCGGACGCCTGTCGACACAATTTAATGCAACATTAACAAAACTACAAAATTACTATTATCAATATGTTCTGTTTTTTCTTTTTAACCAATTTAATTGTTCATTTTGAAGGTGAAATGTCGAAAGGAATCGAACCTGTTTAAGAAAGTTGGCGAGCTTTTTCACTTCGAATTTTTCTTGAATCAACTCTCCCTCGTTTTGAGTCAATTTCACAGCTAAAGCTTCCACCTACACAGAGATAATTAAGTGTATATTAGTCATATATAGCATAAAGAAATACAAACACAAACTTGCCAAGGAGTATCGCGTGATTCTAATTAATGTTATGAATTTTTATTATTATTATTATTGTACAAATTTTCGATTTTCAAGCATTATAAAATGATCAAAACAACAAATTTGGTGAGAGCATGCAGCTAGATATACACAAGTGAATGTGACGAGAGTGTTAGCTATGAAAATAAAGAGAAAACACGCATTGAATCTAATTTTAAGTGTAAATGCTAAATATATAAAATGTCTCGTCGGCCCGATCCATCCGCTTCCACCAAAGAGAAGCAAAATATCCAATAAAATAATGTCGCGCCGCGAGGCTTCAGGATGGGTCGAGCCAAGAAAATAGACTTGGGTCACAAACTCTAACATAGAGAATGGTGTTGATCGTTTGGTTTAATTTGCAAGGAAATAGTAAATTATTTGAAAAAATAAAAATGCCAAGAAAGACCAACCATGGAGATTGCTTTCTCCACATCCTCTCTATTGCGGCCCGCCATGCAGCCCCGGATAAACTCCAACGCGTCTCGGAGCTTCTTTAGAAGCACGTGTCCCTCCAATGACGCCACTTCTCTTAGTTTCGCCTGAATTTTAATTAAAAAACGCAAATTCTTAAATTACCACTCGGTTCCATAAAAAAATTGACTCTCCTTTCGAAAATCTAAAGGAAAAAGTAACCAAGATTAGTAGATGTAATTCAAGACAAGAACCCCTCAATTTTTTTTCTATGGTGCATTTTGTCCGCTGAATCTTTATAACGGTGCAATGTGCTGCTTAAATTTCCTTTTTAGTCCAAAATACCGCACAACAAATGAGAATTCAGCGGGCAAAGTGCATACAAAACGAAAGTTCTTTCGATAAAATGCAATAATACAAAAACAAAGAGGCAAATGCACCTACAAGTAAGAATTGCTGCTACTAAAAATAGGTACCTCTTCCGACAATTTAGCCGCATTTGTCAAGTTCTTGTCGAATTTGCAGGCCAAGTCCCGAACGGAGACACGCTTGTGCTGATCCGCCAGCTGCGTAGTTTCCAGCTCGATAATCGCCATTAAAGAAGGGGTACTTTTGTCCACTTTTGGCTGCTCCTGAATCTGATTATCAGCTCCTAATCTGTACTTAGGAAAGTGATCAGAGACGAAGCTCACGTCCGCCGAGACCATCGGAATCGCCTCTTCGGCTGTCGGGCTCACCTTCGTCATCGTCTCCGATTACCACTTTTCCTTGTTCAAGTAAAAAAAAAATGGAACTAATTACATTTCTACTGACATGGATCACACATCAGAGACCAGAGATCAAATTATATAAACTCAAATAAGAACTAAATAAAAAATTATGAAAGTTTAGAAATATTTGTCTAAATATGCGCATGAATATTAATAATATATCCCACTTTCAAAAATCTATACATACACAACTATTGTGTGATCAACACTCATCTTGTGAATTACTAAACTCACATCAAAATCTAATATGAGAGAAATCTTATAGGGGTAAAAACGCCATTTTTGTAGAAAAAGAAGAGTGATTAACATGCAGAAAATTACTTCAAGTGCCCAGAACAAATATTCAAGCGAAGAACAAAAATAAAAAAGGAAATGAAAGTATTACTGGATAAAAAGCTTCAAACTTTGAAGCATGAAGCAAATCATACAAAACCCATTCAAAAAAAAAAAACTTGAAAAAAATATTTGCACTTACAAATTGTTATGAGACAATGTTAGAGCACAGAACTTGAGCAAGTCTGTTAATGTTGGTCCATGGCTAGAGAGAGAGAGAGAGAGAGAGATTCTTCCTCCAAGAGAGGAGAGAGAGAAGAAGAAGAAGAATCTAAAAGCTATGGTTTTGCATTTGCTTTATCAAAAGAGTTTAACAACCTACAAATAACAGAAAAGAAAAGAAAGAAGGAAATAAAAAAGAAAAGTAAAGAGGAAAAGCTCTTTCCTGGGTCTGTGTTTTGTGATTGTTTTAGTGTCCCTGACCTCGCTGTCCCCTCATCAAACACCTTCAATGTATACGTATATGTATACGTATACATGTATATTATTATTATTATTATGTTCATAAGAAATCATGATTTTAGGCCATTCTATTCTATGTAGGGTTGGCAGAATTATGGGCGTAGAGAGAGAACCTCCGTATCAATACAAGTCACAGTTTAGCATTCATTTAAAATTTTATACACACTCAATCTCATATCAATAACATATACTATATTCTTAAACTTTTATACACACGCATATTAATGACATATGTATATATTTTTAAACTTTTATACACACACTCTAGCATTCATTCATTATTTAATAAAACCATAACAATGGTTTATTTATTTATTTATGTACCCTTTCCCTTTATTTAAATTCCTGGCTTCGTTTTTGTATATATATAATTAACATATATATTCATTAATCATAATTAGAGCTGCACAAAAACGCCGTGAGTCTTGTTCGCGACCCACCGCGACGTCTTCTCCTTGTTCGCGACGCATCGCGATTTTGCTGCAAAAGTCGCGATCAGTCGCGACGAGCGTCAACCGTCGCGATTTCCGTCCTCCTCGGCCTCTCTCTCCCTCTCCGAATCTCTCGCTCTCACATACCCTCTCTCTCTCTCACTCTCTCATCGCGAACAATCGCGAACCATCGCGAACTCGCCGGTCACGATGCATCGCGACTTCTCTTCCCGCGATTTCCGGCGACCAAGCCGCGACGGGGCGCGACATCGCCATGCACAGCTCTAATCATAATACGTGAATATAATACGTGAATATAATGTGAAATTTCAAGTTCTTTAGGAGGGGTTTTAGTTCCTTCTTTTTTAAATCCTCCATCTAGAACTTGAAATTTCCGAGGAGAAATCGAATCGAATAACTTGCAGTTGGTATTCCCCAAACTGAATTGTAGTCCTTTATAATTTGAAACGGAGTATTCATAATAATTTGTAAATAAAGAGTACGGGATGAATTTGTATGAAAAAAATTATCTTATTCGGAAAATTTGGTTAAATGACGTCTTAGGTGTTAAATGCCCAACAACGAGATTAGATAATTAATTTAAAAATAATAATGAATTAATGTATGTTATAAAATGCCAATCGCGATGTAAGTTAAATCGATTAAAACTGTAGACGACATTTAAAATGAAACTAAAATGACAAATATTATAAAATTTAATTGTAAAAAAAGACTATAAATAAATAAAAACCTAAAAGAAGATGAGCTACTTATATATAATATAATATATATATATATATATATTGTCATATTATTGAGAGGTAAAGTTAGATAATTATAGTGTCGTCAATTAAAGGAAAAAACTAAACCGAGGAATTGAATACGACTGGGAAAGAAAAAGGCAAAAAAAAAAGAGAGAGAAAAATGAAAAGCTGCATCGAATATTGCCACGCGCTAAGCCACGTGGGTCCCGCCTCGTGGTTGGCACTGGCAGCCACAATACAATGACCGCGTCTGCGCGTGGGTCGAAACTGCGAGTGGAAAATAAGGTTGGTCTCTGTGGGTCCCACGTGTTCTCTGATATCTCCGCATGGATAAAACTCAGTTTGTCGGACATGGGTGTTTCGTCACTCAGCGTATCTTTTTCATTATTTATTTTATTTTTATTTTTTTATAATACAAAACAAATAATTTTAGTAGTATTCATACACGTATGCATGGAAAGTCATTACGTACGTATTCATCCACGTTTTGCACCTTCGCGTGCTTAAGAAAGTTCAACCCCATTATTACAAGTTAATAGCAGCAATATTTAATTTTTATTTTAATATTATATCCATTTTATTTCATTTTCTTTTTTCTTTCCTTCCTAACATTTAGTTTTCAATCAATTTAATTAAATTTTGGATGTATTTGAAAATAATAAAAAAATTATTCGTTCAAGTGAACTTTGAAAGTGAAGTTAATTAAGTTTACATAATGTTGGGCCTCAAAGGCTGAAACTTTTCCTCGAGCTTTCTTCAAACGACTTGTCGTTTCTATCAACTTATAAACGACGAAATTGTACGCACTAACGATTTTTTTTTTAATTATTATTAGAGAAATTGCACCAAATAGCCAGATTGAAACATGGGTTTAGCAAAATAATCAAATTTTAGCTAATTTTGTAAACTAGCCAATTAACATGAGGTGGCATATTAAATTCAATTTTATTCCTAGAATACCCTTTAATTAATCAATTTAAATTATTATTTTCGTAATTAATTAAAATGGTAATTAACCTTATCAGCACAAATCATGGTAATTGATTACATTTAAATTTAATTAAAAAAAAGGAAAAAAAAATATAGAAATCAGGTTGCATTATTTCACGTTTTATCTCGGCAGATTTAAGCTTCGCCCATGACTCCCATGGACGCCACGACATTCCCTTCGCAAGCGATGTTGCATGTAGCTCTCTCTTATGGAGCTTACAAGCAGGAGATCCAACAATGTCGTCCTCAATGTCGTGCTCTTTCTATCGTTCCTCACCGTCACCTTCGCTGATGCCTCCATCCACGTCTACGACAACCAGATCTTATGGCAAGTCGAAAACTCCTACCTCATCTCCGACGGCAACCCTTATTAGCGAAGGCATCGCCGCTTCTCTCTCCGACACCGACGCCGATCCGACTTTGATCCACGACGGTCGATCGTATATAAGGTAACAAATATGCCTATCACGTGGATTTGATAGATTTGTAGGCTCTTAAGATTTGAAGTTTGATGCCATGCTTCCGTTAATACGTGTGTATATTCGTGTTAATTCCTGTGAATATGTGTTTACAGTCAAACACTATTAACAAGAATTTACAACGCTTACTTTGTGTTTTTTTTTTGTTTATTTGTGATAATTTTGTGTTTATTCGTATTAATCTTATGTTAATTCGTGCTAATTAACATTTATTTTGTATTTGTTTTTCGTTTCTTCTTTACAATTATCGTTTACTTTTTCGTTTGTTTTGGTTAATTCAAAATTAATTTTGGTTTAATTCGCTGTGGATTCATGTTATTGTTTGTTAATACGTGTTTGTTTTAATTTATTGATTCTCACAGCCATCGACGGGAGTATCGTATCTGAACTTCTTGGGAATGTGGTCGAAAGAAGCGAGACGACGCTCCGACTAGGAGATGGCCTCCAATTACATGGTTGAGTCTGGAAGCTCTTTTCAAGAATAGAGAGAGATATTTTTGTATTTAAAATAATTGATTATTGTATTCAAATTTAAATATGTATAATATTTATGATTATTTATAATTAAGAGTGCCCAAGTATTTTTCTGTTGGTTAATATGGTTTAGATCACTTTAATACAAGTTGTTAATTCGCGTTAATGCACGTCTTTAAGCAAAAAATGCATTGTAATAACACAAATGAATAGATTAAAACGTGTATTTTTATATTAATTTGAGCAATTAAATTTCAAAAGTAAGCCCTAAAATGTGGATTTGATAGTTACCATAATAATAGCAATCAGTTTTTGAATATAAGGTTAACCGTTTGATGAGAGAGAAAGTTGTGGTCAATGTTTTTTATTTAAAATTCTAATTATATCATAATAATAAGGGGTACACGACTGTTTAGGTTGTTGGGTTTAATTGTTACCATATTAATAGCAATCTTAATTAATATAAATATTTTCAATTAATGCAAAAATGATTGACCGAAAAACTCACGTAATTAAGTTAGGCAGAGTTGTTTTTTTAATTTTTATTTTATTAAAACATGAGGGCAATATAGTAATTAGAAATCTGTTTAAGTGGTTAATTGGATAGTTTGCAAAATTAACCAAAATTTGGCTATTTTGCAAAACCTATGTTTCAAATTGGCTATTACCCTTAAGAGCCCTTATTATTATTAGTGACAGACTCATGCTTTGAATTTCAAAATCGCAATAGATCTACGATATATGAATTGCAGCCTGCAATATTTGGCGCTTAGCTTGTTCGTGGGCAGCCAGTGACTGAAGGAGAGGGATCCACCGTGGCCCCCTGCCATCCCTCATCTCGTGGTTTTTTTTTTTTTTTTTGTTCGCCTCGTCGTCTCAGAACGCATGTGTGATTTTTGGTTTTTTCATTTCAAACTATTGATTATATATTTCGTCAAAGGTCGATTTTCAAATTGTTCTCCCACTCGCCATCTCGAAATGCAACCATCGTGGTTCTCTTTCTCTCTATTTTGGACCCTTGGAATGGCCGAGTTCGTTGGATTTCTATTTTACGCGACTGGAACGAGTTTTCCTTAAATCCGTTGGATTACTAATTTGTGCGCAACGCCTACAATCTGACTATGTAAGTTTTTATTCCTCTTCATTAAAAAAATTTATCTCTTATTTAAATGTTGGTTATCGTTGCCGGTGATAGTTGATTCCTTTTATTTTTATCTTATAAAAATGCGATTTTTAATGTGTTATTATTGTGATTTTGATTATTCGTCAGTGCTCCTTCTATGTTGAAAGACTGGCTCCGTCATTGTGAACGTCCCACGTTCGGCGTTGGCTCAGACACGGGTTGCGCGGGACATTGGGGGCGGAGGGTGATATTAGATAAATATGAAGTTAATTATTATTAATTAAGGTAGCACAAAGACATTTACTATTATCAAAAAGAAACATTTGTTTTTGAGCTTGCTATATTATGTTCACACGAGTCACATTCTAAAGAGCCTATTTCCAAGAATCAAAACAAATTCTACTTGCTGATTAAAAGAAAATATATATATATATATATATTATATATAATTATATATACATTATATATATAGCAATAGCATTAAGAAGCTAACATGGACTCCTTCAAAAAAAAAAAGAAGCTAACATGGACCCAAATAAAAACATCGAAATCTGCACAGAACGAGTAAAGCCACATAGTGGGTCACTGTCAAGCCATATACGACCAGTCAATTTCAGCCAATTTAATTTCCTTCTTCACATCAATGTCGCTTGAAAAATAATGAACAACTAATAATCAACAAACACATTATTAATCAGAATATATAAAAAGGACAAAATGATTAAAGTGATTGATTTGATCATATAAACCTCATATTTAGTTACTCTTTTTAATCTTCATTAAAAACGATTAAGAGGAGATCAAAGAAATTGAAAATTTTAAAATTAGAAAACAATTAAAATTCTTTTCAGTATTTAATTTTCAAGCTGATCTTCTAATCGAACAAGCTAAGTACATATAACAGAAAATCTTTCCGTGTAGAACTCGACTAATTTGATTATCTTTGTAGGTTCAAAAAATAATTTAATCTCTTTCGTTAACTAATCTATTTTATTCTTTTAAGACCATTAATCATACTTAAGCGTGATAATGGTATGATCAAGCAATTATGTTAACGTAATTTTTTATGGCGAACTATTAATATTAGGTTTTACAAAGACTGGTTCTGACAAATATATATTATATATATATATATATATATATATATATAGTGATGGTTAATAAATTATAACGTATCAATTATTCATTGATGTGGTCCTATAGTATACTAGTGCATGCATTTAGTAGGGGCCAGAAGAAAAGGCATAACCCTAACGAAAAGAGTACCAAAGAATCCAAGTATCATAATTCAAAGCCTTTGAAATAATACAATATCAATATTCAATACATACATATATGAGTTAAGGCGAAAATACCTAAAGTTTGATAAAAAAAAAATCTCTTATGTACTCAATGTTTAAAATTGGTGGTAAAAGTATCCAAAATCTCATTTGAAGTGTTGACTACTCCATTCTCGTAATGCAGTTAACTTACTCATTAACTCTGGTCACGTGGACAAACGCGGGTTGTTGACATAGTAATTTTTTGCCACGTGGAAGAGCTCAATTAGGGATCTTCCACGTGGCAAAAATTTGTTATGTCAACAACCCACGTTTGTCCACATGGTCAGAGTTAACATGTAAGTTAACTGCATTACGATAATGGAATAGTCAACTCTTTAAATGTGACTTTAAGTACTTTTTTCATCACTTTTAATACACGAAGAGTTATTTGATCAAACTTTAACTATTTTTGTTGCGATTAACCCTACATATATTGATAAGTGATTATACTGTACATGTGTGTAAATTATATGCGTGTATATTATGTATGAGGGAAAAGGTGTCACGGTCAAAAGCCCTGACCATTTTAGTGTCGCTAAAATTTGTCGGATAGTTTTTATTTTTTATTTTTGGTAAAGATATTTTGAAGAGGAATATTATGATTAAACTTTGGTATTAGACGTCACGTGACAAGTGGAGCAGATTAAACTCAAGCTAGGATTAGGAATATAGAATCTGTAATAGTTAATACTGATGTTAGGAATTAGGAAATACATCAGAGGGTATTAGATTTAAATTTTTGTTACAAATTATATAGGGATATTATATTTAAATAATTTAATGATATTATGAGGAATTTAGCAGACATTTATAAGAATTTACGTAAAAAAAAAGAAGTAATGATATCATAAATCAACACTAATATGAATAAATTTAATTTTTAAATACTTGAAGGATCACAAAACTATAGTTAGCCTAGAACTTTATTAAAATATGACAAACTCAAGACCGGTCTTGACTATCATGCATAATTAAAAAAAAAAAGAGATTATTCAATTTAATTTACGTTAGGAGTTCTGATGGTAGTGATCCAATATTGTTTTGGTAACTCGAAAGGTTAATTTCGTGGTACGACAAAAGCTTATTGACTACGCCGAGGAACTATGGTGGAAGTGAAAGAAAGGGATCAATAAGTCTTCTTTGTTTGCTTTTGTAAGAAAGAGATATATATTATGTAATATGTTCTATTCCATAACTACTGGATTTAGTAGCTTAAAAATATAGACAATTACACTAATTAAATCATTATTTGTTGTTTGCATCTCTCTTATCAACTAAACACTTTGATTTATAATAGCTAATATCTTCTTCAATTTGCCAACTTCTCCATCTTCTCCAAACTAAACCATTTGGGGATAGGAATTAAGTTGGTAACATTTCTAGCTGTAGAAACTTAACAAACTCATAGAGTTTGCATATAGATATAGATATAGATCCAATCCAACTACTTATATTTCCTCACCTTAAACTAACCTAACTCCTTTTGAGTTTTGACCAAACCCATACCATCTCTTTCACACACAGTCACACACAAATAGAATATAACTTGGCAATTCCTCTATGACTTTTAACCCTTGTATTTATGAGATTTCCAATATTGTTTAGCCAACAGGGCATTCAAGAAAATCATCATAAAATAGCAAGGTGTGAGTTTTTGAGAGTGGATAAACCACTGGTTTGCTGTAAACCGGTGAGTCCCGAGAAAATAATAACCCGTAAAACTCATATTATTTTATAAGTTACTGAATATTTACCGAAAAAAAGGAATGAAAGAAATAAAACATGTGAAAAATTGATGAACCCTTAACTAATTTTATAAAATATCAAAAGTTAACCAAAATACACAAATAGGAGTACTACTAGTATTTTATTACCTCTTTGTGGGCATAACTTATTTTTATTTTATTTATTTTATCTTTACATGGGACGGGTGCACTTCGATATCTTGAAAAATTCCTAATTATTTGGTATAAAATTTAACATTATATGTCATCATGTAAAGAATACATCATTTTCAAAGGACAACGTTAAGACTTTTCTTTTTCAGAATTGGTAGTTCACGTGATTTGGAAGTTAAGGGTTAAAAAAGGTTTCAACAAGTAAATTCTCTTTAAAAAAAATACTAAAGAAACATTACTGAATTAATAAACTATCAAGACTTAAAAAATAATATTAAAACTTTGAATTTGTGCTGTAAATCCAAGGGGGGCGCGTGGGACTCATCATATGATATCATAGTTTAAGGGCTTGAATATTAAGATATTAAATAATAAATGCGAGTATATATATAATAGGGTAATTTGCGGCGAAAGTCATCGAAGTCGTCAAATTCTTGCAAATAAGTCACTAACGTTAAATACTTGCGGCGAAACTCACCGACGTTACTCTTTTTTTACAAATTCAATCTGAGACTGTTAAATGACATGTGGCTTTGCCACGTGGACGCCACGTCACGGCTTAAGCATACATGACCAAAATACCATATTTTGCGGCAAAAATACTACAAACATTATATTAATGACAAAAATACAATACTTTTTGGCAAAAATAACATTTTTGAACAATTACTTTTATCATGAAAAATATATATTTTTTAATGTGTTAATTTTAGTGTGTGACGGATCATTTTATTTGGTTCTGATTTTATATAATGTTTTGCAATTGTTGTTTTATCTATTTACGATCCGGAAAAGAAAAACATTTTGATAATTTTATATTTTTATGGTTTATTTTATTGGTGTATCTATAGTAGAACAAGAACGTTAATATGACCTGAGTAGAGTATATTGTCCATGTGGCTTATGTTGGACCTTTATTGCAAATATTTACACGTTTTATACTTCGTATTATGTGTTAATAAAATTTCCACAACTTCATTTTAAAACTCCACTTTATAGTGTCAAAACGACAACCAAAAACAGTTCCAAAATAGTGTCAAAATACTACACACAAACAATATCCAAAACAGTTCCAAAATGACACATAAACACATTCTTCCAGTAACGTAGTCACTCTTTTGCTCGTTGACGTGCGAGTCTTACCCTCCGTTTGACTGTCTCCTCAGTTGGCGCTTTTGAAATTGGTCGTCCCATTTTCTGTTGAGCTGTGGTCTGCTGCATAGTATACAATGACATATTATAAAGCTGTGGTAGAATTTTCAAAATAAAAAATATAGAATGTTTATTTCGTTTTTTTGCTCCCGGTGGTGGTTCATCCGCATCTCGCCTTCTCTGTTTCTTCGGTCTTCCGGGGAGATTGGTTTCTTCTGGTGGGAGTAGAATGTTTAATCCCTTATTCGCCCATAAATCTGGGCTCGGTATGGGTATAACTCGCGGTGCATAGGTTCTCTTTAAATTGTCTTTGTTATAGCAAGAATGCACGTAATCGACAATGTCATGCCCAACTTCCAATATACACGACATCGCATGTCCACAAGGTATTCCATTTAACTGGAATCGTCGGCACGTGCAACACTTTTGTATCAAATCCACTGAATAACTACTTTCCGATGTTGTTTCGACTTGGAACATCCCGCCTCCGGCATCCCTTGTCAAGGTTTGTCGGGCCACTTTTTCACTTTTCTTAAGAATTTTCATGATCTTCTTTCCAAATGGAGTTTTCCGTTTTTCAACTTTTTTACTCTTTTCTACGAAACGATTCATGAACCAGCACCGTATTTTCTCTAGCATGGTAATTATGGGCTTACTTCTAGCATCAAGGATTACTAAATTGTCATTGTTTTTTACAAGTGGCGAGTGCCACATATGCTTAAGCCGTGACGTGGCGTCCACGTGGCAAAGCCACATGTCATTAAACAGTCTCAGATTGAATTTGTAAATAAAGTGTAACGTCGGTGAGTTTCGCCGCAAATATTTAACGTTAGTGACTTATTTGCAAGAATTTGACGACTTCGATGACTTTCGCCGCAAATTACCCTATATAATATACAGTGCTTATGGGGTATGGCAGCTTGGAGATTAAACAATATAAATATGTGAAAGTGGAGCGAATGATGATGATTGAGTTAGATGGATAGATAACTAACGGGTAATATATATGCTTTTAGACGCTTTAAACTTTAAGAAAATATTGATTACTAATAATTAATGGGAAAATAAATAAGAAAAGTTGAATAGATGTCCAATGGGGTAGCAATCGGTAGGTGATTTGGGGGAATAAACTTATTGTCACGACTCACCACCATAATTTAATCATTGTATTTAAATGTAGGGACCTCCACCATAATTAGCGCCGGTTAGGCAACATTGCCCCAAGAATCTTGCCACTTCCAAAAGCTATGCTAAATTACCTAATTCATCCCCATTTCCCTTTTAATTTTCCACATAGTTAGACTTAGTTTTTGATGTGATAGACTTTTGTACAAAAATGACCGATTAATAAAGATTAACACAAATAGATTATTAACACGGTCTAGCAATCGCAAGTTAACGAGGTGCATACTTCAGATGAGTTTTTTTTTTAAGATCTTCGTAAAATGAGGTACAAAAGAAAGCATCTCAAAGGTAAGAGTTATAGAGAAAAATGTTAAGGTTACGGCTTGAAAGGAGTATCGCCGGAACCTCGCCGGAGAGACCGTACACAGCCCTCTAAAAGTCGTCCTCATGTTTGGGTATTAAGGGCCCCTGCTAAGCGATCTTTCGAGCCTGCAAAAAAGGATGCAAGGTCGGCTAGTGTGGCATGATGCGGTGGGGGTGTTCTGTGTGGTATCGTAATGTTCACTCGGATTCTCCAAGTCTCGGATGTGGTGGTTCCGATCAGGGGCGGAACCAGGATTTATCAAGAGGGAGCGAAAAAAATTAAGCCAATTTTTTTAGAAAATAATATGATAAATAAAATATTTTATTATTAAATTTTTAATAATCGATAAAATATTTAGTGATACAATTATACAAAGATTATAACTAATGTATAATAAAAGAATCTTTATATTAAGAGATGAGTAATAATATAGCTCATAAATATTAAAAAAATGAAGTTGATGAGAATTGAACATTGGTCTTCTAGGAGGAAGAGTTAAAACTGTTTTCAAATAACCACTACACCAAAGTATCAACTTTGTTTAGTTATGATACATTTAATATATATTGATAAAACTGTATATATGTATTTACGAAAAATCACGGAATTAAATCAAGTGGGGGCGACCGTCCCCTCTCGGCCCTCACTAAATCCGCCCCTGGTTCCGATTGCATTTTTGGCTATGTTGAGCTATTTTTAACAGAAGTGAAGTCGTATGCTTTATCTTTTGGAATTTAAACGTTGTCGTGATTTTTGTACTATTTATATTGAATAACGATATTTCATGGTTCTACACATGGCTTATTACCTTAAATATTTAGATTGTCCTATCAATATTTCAGTTGTTTGCTGGCCAAATAAGGAGAAAATAGAAAAGAGAATTATAGATAGCCATAGAATTAAAGTGATCATATATATGGTAAATCAAAGTCGAAGAAATAGAATAAGTTGAGATAAGGCTAACTATCCAGTCATAATATAGGAAATTAGAGATGTGCATTTATTTTTTTAAAAATTTGGACCGCATAGCATTAATTAATATTTATATTAAACGATGCACATTGATGAGTCGCAAAATAGAACAAATGAAAATACACCCCTTCTCAACACAATGAAGATTTATTTATTAAGTTTTAAAAGAGAGAAGGTACCATAACAACAAAACAAAAATTTCACGGTCTATTTGGAAGAACAAACACACAAAAAAAGTACTTAACGGAAGTGGATGAAAGAGTGGATAGATTTCTAACATTTTAATATAATTTTTTTAACTTAGTTCTATGCTAATTATTTAGGAAATTTTTCCGCTAATAACCCTAAAACGTGTTTAAATGTTAAAAACTGACACGTGACAGACAAGTTAACGGGGTAAACATCAATATAGATAGAATTCCAATAATTTTTTAAGAAGTAAAACTTAAAGACATTTTTGCCTCAAATAAACCTATTATATATATGGCTGGTTGAAGATAATCATGATTCATGATGCTTCTCATAGTTATTTATACATATTAATTGCTTATTATCCAAAGTGGTTTTCCGCTAAACCGGAAACATGTTTTGTGGACAATCTGAGCTGTGTTGAATGTGGATCATCAATTTGTGAGATTGACTTTAAATATTAATTAACTTAATTATGAGATTAGTATTTTACGTAATTCACTCGCTTATTTGAGTCTTCCTCATAATTTTTTTTTTAATGGTCTTCCTCATAATTATTATGTAAAGATTTACGTTTAAAACTATTATTCGTATTACTTATATGGAAACACCATTTTGTGGATAAACATAAACATTAATCATTACAATATTAAATACTTTAAATCGTCATTGATAATAAATTCTAATTAATTCGACGAAAGGAAATCAAATTTATTTAAGGTAATAGCAAGATAAAACTTTTTATTTTTATTTTTAATTTTTTGTAGTGATATAAACTCAATATTTATTTTGTTATGTTATGGTTAAATTTCTTAATATTTATTATTTTTAAAGCTTCATCGGTATTAAAAAGAAAAAAAAAATGAGAATATGTGTTTAAGACTTAACAATATATATAAAATTAGTTTAAATCAGTTAAAACTGATGAAATTTTAACGAAAAACAATCAGTGAGTGAATGTTAAAAATATTGATACTAAACAAAATTTATGCCCCATTATATTTAGAGCTGCACACCACGGCATCGTGGCGCGTCGCGACGAAGTCGCCGGAATCGCGAGAAAAAACGTCGCGACGCGTCGTGGCGTGCAAAGTCGCGGCGAGTCGCGTGAGAGAGAGAGAGTTCTGTGAGACAGAGAGAGAGAGAGCGCGGGAGAGAGAGAGGGAGAGGGAGAGTCGCGACGAATCGCGATCGGAAGCTCGGAATCGCGAGAGTCGCGACGCGCCGGAAACCACCGCGACGAGTCGCGATCCTGGTTGCGACGAATAATGTGCAGCTCTAATTATATTACTATTAAGGTTAGTTGGTTGTCATCTGAAGGATAAAAACAAAGAATAATCAAATATTATTTTAAGGAAAATTTTCAATTGCATTTTTGCCTAACAATTTCAGGGCAATTTCAAAGACACTTTTCTCAGATTTTTTTTTTTTAATGAAATGATACTATCGGTTAAAGTTACAATACATTATCGCATTAATATATATGCAGTGTAAGAATAAGTGACACTATTGGTTAAACTTATTATATGTAAAGGGGCACATATTTCCGTCCTATGAAGTTTGAACCCGTGACCTCTTAGTCAAGCAAGCTTAGTTGTTCGTGTGTTAGTATATAAGTGTACGTTTGATGGAGTATTTAGAAAAAAATAATCTTAATCAAGCTTTATCAGAAAATACTTAATAAAAATAACTCTTAACAGGGAAAATCTCAAATAAAAACAACAAAACTCTTAAATTTTGAGCACGCCCGTTGAAAAATAAAATTATATAAAAATGGAAAAATATAATGGAGTTTTGGCATAGTTTTATTCAATGGAAATAAACAATATGTTTGTTTTGGTCAAATTGGTGTTGTTCGTTCACAATTGTTGACATTCCAAAAATTGATTCATATAACTAAATGAGTTTAATTATTTTAAAAAAAATTAAGATAAAAGCGGCAAACTGCTTTGACATTTCAGATTACTCTAAAATAATATGAATCATATCTTAATTATTCTTTAGTTGAGTTTTATTTCAATAGTTATGGTTTAACGGGCCACATTCTAGCCCATTGATTTAGTTCAAATGTGAGTCCATACCAGATTTATTTCGATAAATTTATATCTTATACCAATTCTCATTTTAATTTCGAGTCCTTTTTTGGCATCTGTTATCAGAAGAAAAACACACACACACGCTGAATTACACACACACACACACATATATATATATATATATATATATATATATTACTTTTCATGTAATTTTCTAACACTTAAATATAAATGTAATTTTCATGGGCGGTGACGTGGCATTCAGTTTTTGAACACGTGGCCTTGTAGGCTTTGGGAGAAATCTGGCCCAGTCTCAGAATGAGCCCTTCTTTGTCTTTAATTTGGGCCTCTTTGCAATCACATTAGAGGTTTTTCTTTCTTCGGCCATTTAAAAAAAAAATTACAATTTTTTTATCCTATAGTTTTTAAACATTATTAAAAAAAAATAAAATTGCCAATCCCGATTTGATTATCCTTTAGCAATACATGACATCAACTAAAACTCACAATTCGGGCTTGGAGCTACCAAGTTTCGAGTTTAGCATTCGACAAAAACCACGCCAACAATTTCTTCATAGAAACTATTTGTTTTACCCACAACTAGGGGTGAATAAAAGAAATCGTAAATCAAATTTTTAATCTAAAATCGATTAAACCAGTACCGATTAAATCGAAACCGCTATTAAAGCAGTTAAAATCGAATATACCGAGAAAAAAACCGAATACCGAATTAGGTTAATACAGGGTTTTCGGTTTTAATGTGAAAGCCGCAACCGCTTACCCGGTTTTACCGCTTTAACTAAATCTAATATTATATTTATTATATTCTATTTACCATACTTATCAACACATGAAAAAAAAAATCTCATCTAATCTCTCGGTGTAATAGTGTGTAATATTAGTATTTAGTAATCCGTTTATGTGTAATAATTTATAATATTACATTTAGTAGTATGTTTATGTGTAATATTAGTAGTCAGTTTATGGAGATGTGGATATTATTTTAAAAGCGGTAAATGTAGACGAAAAACCGATAATACCGCAACCGAACACCGAATACCGATTTATACAGTAAATGCGGTTTTCATCTTTAAAATATAAGGTATTCGGTTATCATTTACAAAATACCAAAATGCAGTATTCAATCTATTATTTGTCAAAAACCATACCGAATACTCGCTTGTTCACCCCTGCCCGCAACCATAAAAAAAGTCGGTCACGTCGGCTTTCAAGTGCCTAAAGTAAAACTACTGTGAAAGTATTTGGTTCAACCTGAATACCTGATTCATTCTTTTTTTTTTTTTCCTTTGCAAAATGTCTTTTGAGCTAATTAAAAGAAGGAAAAATAACATGAAAATATGAATCACACTCATAGAGTCATAATACTGTAAGAAAATTAATCAATGCCCCAAAAGGGTGCAGATTATGATGACTAACATAGCAAACAAAAATATCGTTACATTCGCAAATAATCGTGGGAAACAAAATTTTAGTTTTTTTTTTTTTTTTTTAATGAATTCCGAGTAAATTTGTAATGATAATTTTAGTCGTATTTTTTATCCGAACTGTGAATTCCAAATTAGGTAATATCTTTAAAAAAACAAAAAAGATGAATTAAAATTACTAGATTTTGTTTCGACCCAGATAAACTACACTGAGCCTTTAACTAGATGGAATGAAATGTCTTCAAGATATCATATCTTCCTGAGATAAATGAAATCATAAATAATAATTTGAAGAAAAAGAATATATAAGAAACAAAAATGTAGTTGTTGAGGTTTTACACCGCAGCAAAAATATGTAAATAAAATGTAAAGTGGACCCACGCGTAGAGTCTAGAGAGGAAAAAGAGTGATTAAAGAGTAATGAAGGATGATACATGAACTAACTCGATCAACATTTAGTGGCACACTTTATCATTCTTGGTATTAAGACTTTGACCATTATTTAATTCATTCATTTAATTTAATGTCGGCAAAGCTTAATATCTTATTAAGTGCTATTTTGGTCCACCAAAAGGACTCCATGAAAGTCAGCAATTTCGGCCTTAAACTTTCCCATAGATAATTAGTTATGTACCAAATTTTCCGGGCTCATTGCTCGTCTGGCCCTAGTTTCTCGATTAGGAGCAGCCTATGTATGTTCGCGGATAGGCGCTCACTATTAAGACGGGAATTTCTCGGGCAACACTAGCACCAATTCTCACGGAGGGCATGAGATGGCCATTGCTCGAGAAGTTGTAAGTGAGATTGTGAGATGGACGATGACTGAAAGAAAAGATAAATTAATTTTATTGTTTGTGTTTGTTTTTTATAAGAAAATTATTATAAAATAAAAAATAAAATTATATATACAAAATGAAAGAACAATTAGCGCGTTCTATTCGTTTAAAATAAGATTATACCCGGGTTAACCCCTAGCAAAGTTTATCTGTGGACAAATAAATCACGAGATGGACAAGCATACCGATTTAGCTATACAAAAAGATCAACATCGAGTTTCATCTCAAATTCTCGATCCTTTTTTCCGAAAATAAATTAGGTTAAAAGAGTTCAAAATAACAAGAATAAATTTAAATAGTTATCTTTTAACTTTCATGAAAAATAATTTAGGATTCTTTCATGTTGGAAGCACAACTATGAAAACAGTTCAGGGCTCTTTTCAGAATTTTACTTTAACTTTTCGTGATTTTCAATTATTTACTTTGATATATATTATCTTTTAATTCTTTAATTACCATCAAATTAGAGTCCGAAATGTTCTACAAGCTAATCAATTGAAACATTTTTTTTCTTTCTCTTCACCAACCTTGATCTACATTATGATTAAACACGTGATATGTATTAAAACTTCACAACCCAAACTAAACATTTTTAGTTTAGGAAAAAAAGTCATACTAATTAGCAAGATAAAATCCAAAACTAATCCAATATTTTTAACTCATACGGAAAGCTAGTCACCTTCAATAAACACTGTATTTATATTTTATTTTACCTCCATTATGATATATATAAATATACTGGAGTACATAATTGTTATAACTAGGAAACCCTATCCTATCCATAGGATAAGGATATTGCTTAAGGTCCACTAGAGGCAGTGGAATATTATGTCTTTTTTCAAGCTTTTTAAAATCACAAAAAAAAAAAAAAAATTGAGAGAGAGAGATATAACTTGTTACATAAATAATAACCTAAATAATAACAGGTGTTTCTAATGATCATCCTTAGCTTCAAGGTTAATTTTAGTTTACTTTAAAATATACGTATTTACTAAGAGTTTATGATAGGGTAGAATATATATAAATACTATTAAATAGTACTTAATTCATTGTACATACGTGACTTATCAAGGACAAACTTTTTTTGAGCACGAGGTAGAAGTTGTGCCTCAAGGATTTTTTTTATAAATTTACTTATAAATGATGTGAGTCTAATATAATTTATAAATTAATTGGCTCCACATGGAGAAAAAAAATAACTACAAAAAGTATCATTCAATGTTAAAATTTTGGGAATATTCACATATTGTTCGTTTAGTACTCATTTTTCAAAGATTGTCGGTAACTTTTTTTCATTAACAGTAATCGTTTATAAGTTATCCGTAAATAAAATCAACAGTACTATATATATGATTTTGTTTTATAAGTTTTGGATATTAGAAGTCGACGATAAGGTACAGTAATATCATTTGGCATTTATTAATGTGTCATTATTAAGTACTAATGACCTGGCTAATCAATATGGATTTGCTATTACTCTTATCCTTTTTTTTTTTGGGAAAGACTCAAATTATTCATGAATAATCACCAAACTATTTTAGTATGCTCTCCCCACTAACAAATGGGGTTCGGATAGAGACATTTTTTCCCTCTCGAATGATATAATTTAGTGGCATGCTCTATTTCTTTGTTTTGACCTTTAAAGTTGAAAAAAAAAGGTAAAAAAAATACCAAAAGATTTATTCTATGTTTCATGTTGTACATCTCTTTCCGACGTTTCCCAATTTAGGTTTTTATATATAGAAGTGTCTCTTTCTCGCGTCTTATAATATTTAAAAATGTGTTTATGGAAGATAATCATTATAAATTATATTAATAAGGTACATAATTCATTGTGATCGGCAGTTTGAAAATTTTCAAATGGAAGCAATGAAGGAGTCAGAATTTCAATCTAACTGATGTCTAATAACAAAATTATTAAATATTATATTAGACATACAAGCACACAATTAACAACAATCACAAAAAGTAACAATAATCAATAATAACATTTTTATATGTGAAACCGGAAAGAAAAGACATCGCGTTTTGATTTTTTAAAGTATTGCATTGTAATAATAACATTGTAATATGAAATGACGGCCCAACCTAAGAAGGCATCCCAGTCTTTCTGAGTGAATGTACGTCTCGGTCAAAATACGTTACTCACCAATGAAGCATTGGCTTGGGAGGACGATTTAGTGGCAGGGATCCACCGACTAGGCCTTGTAATTGGGGTAAGTCTACACAATGTTTTAAAGTTCGCTAACTGTTGATAAGTCCAATTTACTGGTTTCACGAGGGTGGTACGAGTATATTGAAGAAGCTTTCATTAGATTTTTTAAAAATCAGTACAGACAGTGTCGCTGATGTTATGAGTATACCGCAAAATCGATGGATATAGTGATGGAGTTTTTGCAAGACATATAATGTATATATATATGCTACAACGATGAGTCCGAGCTTGAAGTGAAAATGAGGTATGCCACAGTGATAAGCGACACACCCTTGTGTTACGGTTTCATGTAAAACAATATTATCTAATATCGAATTTATAAACCGCACTTTCTACATTTCCGTGTCTCTACATAAATCTATGCTTAACTTAAAAATACATATGTTTTAGACAATATCTTTTTTAAAACGATGTGTCAATTCTCATAATCCAAACTTAGTATTGATGACTCCGGAAAGAATATTGGAAAATATATAATATAAATATACTATCTTCATGACTAGCCCACAGCTAGCACGTAGAAGGCTAGAAGCATACATCGAAATCGAACCCTTTTTTGTATAAATCTTTTTATACTTAAGGGAAAATGGCGGCATAAGTACTCAAAGTGTTTAAAAAGTTGACAATAAGTACCTATTTTCTTTTTTCGACGGGTAAAGTTGCCAAACTCTCATTTTGTATATTCCGTTTCTTTTCCGTCCAACACCGTTAGTAGCTTATTTTTCACTCATTTTTAATCAAAAAATTAATTAAAACTGAACTCATTTCTCTCTCTCCCTCTGGTGCTTTTCCTAATATATCAAACTCATTTATCATCTTCTTCTTTGAACTCCATATCTCATTTTTAACAAAATAAAATTAATTAAAACGTTGCTGCACATTTTGGTGTTTTGTTACAGTTTGTTGCTCCTCGATTGTTAAACATAATTTGCTACTCATTCAAGTACATATCATAATCTTGTTCAATTACATATCATACTGTTCCGAAAAAAGGCCATTACATAGTTAAAAAAAAAAGCCCATTACATGTGAATGAGAGACCATAACATAGCATATGTTCTAAGAAAGAAAAAACAGTTCAGAGGTTTGAAGCTTGTGTGGCATCTCGTGTGAACTGTTAATTAGCATATGTTCACAAGCTTCAAACCTCTGAACTAATTTTTCTTTCTTAGAACATATGCTATGTTATGGTCTCTCATTCACATGTAATGGCCTTTTTTTTAACTATGTAATGGCCTTTTTTTTGGGAACAATATGATATGTAATTGAACAAGATTATGATATGTACTTGAATGAGTAGCAAATTATGTTTACACAATCGAGGAGCAACAAACTGTAACAAAACACCAAAATGTGCAGCAACGTTTTAATTAATTTTATTTTGTTAAAAATGAGATATGGAGTTCAAAGAAGAAGATGAAAAATGAGTTTGATATATTAGGAAAAGCACCAGAGGGAGAGAGAGAAATGAGTTCAATTTTAATTAATTTTTTTATTAAAAATGAGTGAAAAATAGGCTACTAACGGTGTTGGACGGAAAAGAAACGGAATGTACAAAACGAGAGTTTGGCAACTTTACCCGTCGAAAAAAAAATTGGTACTTATTGTCAACTTTTTAAACACTTTAGGTACTTATGCCGCAATTTTCCCTATACTTTATAGTTTATACTCCCTAGCCTTCAGGATATTAAGTTTTTATTTTTATTTTTATGGAATTAGGGATTAAATTTATGCTAGTATAAATAAGTATAACATATTTAACTGTAAACTTAATAATATGAGAATTAATAATTCTCTTTATTACTCATGAAAAAAAAATACTTAGTTCCTAAACGAGTAAATAAAATAAATTATTTTTACTCTATATGCTTCTAATAATTTTAGAATTTATAAATATTTTTATTTCTGTTTTCCCCTCTCATTCGTGCGCGTTGCCCCTCCTTTGCTTTTTTGTTATATAACTTTGTCAAAGTCAAAGATAATATATATCAAACATATCTTATATATATATATATATATTTGACATGTATCATAGACATTAGACAATAGACACGATGATATGTCTCTTTTTGTCTACTCAATCCCTCTTTCAAGACACTCAATCCAAGCACCGATCCATTTGATTATGGTTTTCAACTCCAAGAATTAATAAAAAAAAAATAGCATTATCTAGTAGAGAAATTAAAGACAATTTACACAGACATGTGTTATTAACTTATTATGTATATATATTTGCTGCGAGGCATAATATATCTTATTCAGTAATATTATGATGTTGAACAATGTGATATTTATAATATTGTTATATAGATAATAAAATAAAGTAATAATAATTAAAAAAAATCTCACTTGATATATAAATTAAAAATTCACGATATATAACTATAACATTTATAATTAGTTGTGAAATCGCTAATTAAATAAAAATTATTTATATGATTAATTATACATAGGTGATATGAGTTATATATTAAATAGCCTTATACTACTTACTAGACTTTACAGGGAGTAAACTTGTACATGTATGACTGTATAGTGTTTGGAAGCGTTTTGTATTTGCATTTTGCATTTGCATTTTTATTTTTTTAAATAGATTTATAGAAATATTTTAAAAATGTGATTGATTACTGTTCTATTACATTGTTTTTTTAAAAAGAAAAAGAAAACAGTGTTTGGTTAGTTTTTTTGTTAGAATTGATTTTTAAAAGAAATTAATTTTCATTAGTTTAACATAAGAAATAATAAATTTATAATCAAAGTAATATCAACAATTATATTGATAAAATCTATGCAACTATCTATAACTATGATATAAATTATAAAAATAATAGATATAGAGACAAAATTCAAATAATAGTAGTGTAATATGAAAATATATGCAACTATAACTAAAAAATAATATATTTATTTCTTAATATAATTATCGTGTATTTATCGGATTCTTTCACGTGTTAGAATTGTAATATTTTTATTGCAAGTATACATGAGAAACAAAACGAAGGAATTTGGTATAATAAAAATAATTTTTCTTTAGCCAAATTCATCTTATAAGCTAATTGAAAATAATTAATATAATCATAAGCTACCAAATCATGCATCATGCCCAAAATTAGTCATAACATTAACCGAACACAAAAATGTAGCATACAAAGTATAATTGAACGCAATTTAATAAATATAGCTCTAACAACAAGAAAGAAAATGAAAACACCTCTTGAGGTGTTTTTATTTTGTGTGTAAAAATAAAAAAAAATAAAAAAGTATTTTGAGAAAATATTTTATCAAAAATCAACCAATCAAATTTTTAGCTACTTTATTGTATAATTTTATTCTCAAAATGCAAAATCATTTTGGAAATGGAATCCAAACACTATGTTGTGTAGTTTTATGATTACAATTTACATAAATATATCTCGATAGATTTACAATATGCATAGTGTAATATGATTGACATTAGAGCAGCACATTTCGGTCGCCAACCAGGATCGCGACTCGTCGCGGTGGTTTCCGGCGCGTCGCGACGCGTCGCGATTCCGAGCTTCCGGTCGCGACTCCCCCCCTCTCTCTCTCCCTCCCGCGCTCTCTCTCTCTCCGTGTCACATAACTCTCTCTCCCGCTCTCTCGCGACTCGTCGCGACGCCAAATCTCGCGGTTTTGGCGACCGAGTCGCGACGTGCCGCGGCGGTGGAATGTGCAGCTCTAATTGACATTTACATGAATCCATTGATATTCTCAGTTTCATTTGATTATTATCTCAATTATAAATGGTCTAGTTCCTAGTTCTTGAAACTCGATAATTAACACTTAAATAAATTAATAACTAATAATTATTTATTATTTTTGAATTTTTCGGACATGATAAAGAAATCAAAATGTCGACAAGAAGATACGGATATGCTTTTTGTTGGTTCATCTATGATAATAGCATTTTCGCTGTTTTTGGCGTATAAGAGCTATGGATAAACATACTTTTTTTTTTTTTTTGCCTTTTTTCGGTCTTAGCTTTTTGGATTTCAGAAATCATGCTTGAGCTCCGTTCCGGTCCGATCTTGGTGCAACTCGATGTTTCAGTAAAGCTAAATTTGTCCAAAACCTAGCCAAATCGAATTTTGAATTGAATGATCAATTTTTATTAAAAAAAAGCTACATAAGTAAAATAATAAACAGTCAAATTGAATGATATGATATAATTATTTTACAAAGTATGATATCAATAGAGAAAAAATTACAAAATTGAAAAGTGTAAAAGTATTTACTATTTATCATATAACAATTAAGTTCATAATTTCTTTAACTATTTAAGAAAAGAACTTTTGAACTTCTAAAGGCAGTTCCATGACCATAACCACTTAGCTTGACCTATCATTATATATTAAGACTTGAGTTTATCATAATTATTTCCTTGGCAACAAAAAAATGACTTCTTTCACCTTATTAAGGACTTCTATGAACAATTCAAACTTGAAAGAGATAACTTGTAAGTGAGAGTTTTGGAAATTGGAACTATAGAAATCTCTTTTTTTTTAATAAAAAAAACTAAAGAACATGTGATAAATGAGTTTACTTGATTATTGGATCAAGTTTTGTTACGTGTATAAAATGTTGATCTCCAAACCACAATGCGGAGCTGTAGAATCTAACATTCAATTTATTTTTTAATTAATTATTTATTAATGATTATGGAGACTCAAAATTGACATACCTTCATTTATTTTTATTTATAAAAAAAAAAACAGATAAAAGAAAAGGTTTTACAATGGCCACCTTGTGCTACTGACTTTGCCAATTGGTATTAAAAATTCTATTTCTTGGCCTGATTTTACCAATTGGGCAGTATTGTAAATTACATTTTATTTATCGAAAATTTTGCATGAACATGTGGGCATTTGGTCTAGTGGTATGATTCTCGCTTAGGGTGCGAGAGGTCCCGAGTTCAATTCTCGGAATGCCCCCCTTTGAAATTATTATTACTTACTTCTTCCGTACATTTATTTTTATTCATTGCAATTAAAAGTATATTAATACGCTTAATTATAAAATGTAGCAAGATCTGAATTATTATTACTTAGTTCTTCCTTACATTTATTTTTTATACATTGCAATTAAAAGCATATTAATTTGTTTAATTATAAAATGTAGCAACATCTACCAGTCAAGTATTATATATATATATATATATATAAAATATGTGAACAAACAAGTATCTATGTGATTTTTGAAAGGTAATAGACCAAAAATCACGTTTCGGTATTTTATAAGTGATAACCTAAGACCCTATTTTTAAAGAGGATAATCACATTTATGATATAAATGGTACTTGATGTTCGGTTGCAGTAATATCATTTTTTCTCGCTTTTATCGCTTGTAACATATACATCTACATAAATTGACTACTAATAGTACACGTAAACAAATCACTAAATACTAATATTACACATAAACAAACTAGTAATATAACACAATATTACACCAAGAGCGTATATACGAAAAATCTTTTTGACGTGTTGATAGTTGTGGTCCATAGAAAATAATAAAATGTAATATTATATTTAGTTAAAGCAGTAAATCCGGGTAAGCGGTTGCGGTTTTTACATTAAAACCGTAAATCCTATTTTAATCTAATTCTGATATTCTATTTTTTCTCTGTATATTTGATTTTAATCGCTTTAATAGTGATTACGGTTTAATCTTGATCTGTTTTTGGTATAAAAAAAAATAATCAATTTACGGTTTCTTTTGTTCACCATGACAAGGCACAACCACATCTTCTAGCACAAATGAGGTCTGAGGTCTTAATTGGATAATTAAAAGCAAATTATATGATCGTAAATTACATGTGAAACCGATAACTTATTTTTATATTTTCAAAATTAAGAGTGATATTCAGCGTTTTAAATTTAAAAAACGGAACCAGTTCTTTCGGAAATCAAGTTTTAGTAAAATCTTAAGAAAAAGAAAAAAAATTAACAAAAAATATCTAGATAAACCCTAAAAAATACTTTGGAACATAAAAAAAAGGGATAATAGCAGCGAAAGTGGCTAAAGTTAGGCCGCATGTGCAAATAAGTGGCCAAAACTCAACACTTTTGGAAATGACGTGGCAAACTGCGTTGACATGACATGGATGACATTTGTACTGTCCATGGTTTGATAAACTTTGAATACTTATGCCGATATTAAATCGGCTTAGCCAATGCTTAGCCACTTATTTGCACACTTGGCATAACGTTGGCCACTTTTGTCGCTATTATCCCAATATATTATTGAAGTTACTAGAGAAAGTATATATTGGTGATAATTCGATTAATTTGAAGTGTGTCACTTTATCTATTATTTTATTCTTCGAATTTAGATATATGATGTTAAAAAATTAATTACTAACCTAAATCATATATTTCTCTTTGCTTTTATATTTATTTTATTTTGCGGTTTTTTGTAAGAATATAGACTTTATTATATATATATACTATACTTCTAAAATATTAATGTATTCTAATTTTCTATACTCGTCTACGACAATAAATTATCACAATATAGAGATTAAAATTGCTTTTGGTTTTTATTCATAATTTTAATTTAATTTTATATGGCTTATGTTTTCGTAATATAAATTTATTTATTTTAAAAAAATTAAAAATTACTAATCATTAATTTTAAAAGTTTTCACTTTTTATAAAAATAAATAATTATATTTTTAAATTACATTCAAAACATATATATTAGTTTATTTGTATATAGATTGTATATTTATATAAAAGAAGTAAATAACATACTTTTATATATATATATATATATATATATATATATATATATAGTTGTTGTTGATAGATGCGCGTAAGTTGAAAAGGAAATAAAAAAGAGAGAGAATAGAATAAAATAAATGGTATATTGAACTATAGAAGTGAATAAGATCTAATTTCTAAAAAATGAAGGTAAAAGTGACAGAAATAAAATAAAATGTAAAAAAAGATATGCTAAGAATAATATATGACGTGGACATATGATTTAAATGAGATGCTTTGAAAATCGTTGCACGTGGAATGGAAATACAAGACGCGTGGGACCCACATTCCTAACTTACGTCTCATGCCGTTTTCTGAAACTTTTTCCTCGTGCTCTAATATTTAAATATTCCAATCCATTTATTATTTCATAAAAAATACCAAAATTATTTTTAAAACACTGTACATAATTGTAAATTTGACCACTATATATAATATAAATTATAAATATTTAAAAATATCTTCTCCATATTAATTTTTATTTTTGGAGGAAAGTTGTTAAGAATATCATCCAGCAAACACCTATATTGTAAGTTTCTAACTTAATACTGAAAAAAATATAATTGCACGTCAAATATTTATGGTTGACAAAAAGTTTTATAAGTTATATATGTATAAATTTATTTAAATACGCTATTTTATATACCTTGTTTTAAAAAAAATAGTCATATGTCTTAGTTTGTGTTAAGTTATTTTTCTTATGTTTTCAATTTTTATTAAATGTTTTAATTTGAGAACATACACGATTCAATGTCACATAACATTAACAAAAATACATAAATTAAATTATATTCAAAATACAGAATTTAAAGGTTTGAATATTTTTTTGAAAGCAATTTTTTTTTTTTAAATACGTTTAAATTTTTATAAAACTTTCAGTATTTTACTGTAATTATCATAAATGTTATACTGATCGTCTATACTCTATCCTAGGATTGCTTAATTAGTTCAGTTGAATCGAATATCGTAGTCCTATATTCCATAATACCAAGTAACTATTTATTTTCACACAACTCATTTATATTAATCATTTTTTTTTATTTTTTCATATATGTATATAATATATAGTATTTTGTTTTGTTTTTATCATTTATGAAGTGGTTAGACAAAAGCTTTGAAAGGAGGACTCGTGGATGTGGAATGCGAAGGAAGAGTGGCAATGTGTGAGACTCCCATCCCACGTGAATTGCACGCCATTTCCCATCAACTTGGTAGGTGAATTTCCATTGTGGACCCCACTTACCTATTTCCATATCCCCAATCTTATCCTCTCTTTAATTCTTTATATCGTGCGTGTATAAAACATGCGTGTAATCGTTAATATTCATGTATTTATTTATGGGAGGACAAAAATATTATTCAATCCTTTAAGATCGATAAAATAATTAAAAAAATGTAAAACCAGTAAATAAGACTTACCATAAATTATGATCAATAAATACTGATAAAGATTTAACGTACTCGTATTTCGGTCAAATCATTCAACAATCCCATTGACATTCCTTACATTATTACTCAGGCTTGTAATTAAGCCTAATTAATTGATACTTTCAAAGTTAAAACTTAAAAGAAGGAATAAAATATTTATGAATAAAAATGTGACAGATAAAAAAGTAGGTCCTAAAGTTGGTCACGCTTATCGCTGGTCAAAGTAAAAGTTGGATTTTAGCATGACACCAGGTTTATGTTAAAAATAAAATAAAAACGTAAATGATATTAATATTGCAAATTTCTCCAAAAAATTTGTCCCACCAAATGAGATTTTTTTTCCATTAAAAAAAAAGAATGAGATTTGTTTTTCCTTTAATAATAATATACAATTAGAAATCACCTTGTGATCTTTGCAATTAGATAATCTATATTGTCTTTATTCAAGATATATATATATATATATTATATTTGAAAAATATTTATCTATTAATTATCAAATCTTAATCAAAGTCCACTTACCAGCAAGTCCAATCTATGTAGGTCCATACAGCAAACCCATGTATTGTAGATCTTATAATAAAGATATCAAATCATATACTTTTTAATGTGACCATAAATATATAATCTTACAAAATGGTGTTTTTTTTTTTTTTTTTTTTGTAGTAGGTAAAAAGAAAAAATATTATTCACATCACATGATACGTAGCATCTCACAAGCATATAGAAACAAAAATTTACATAAAAAAATTATCATATGATAAAGAATTACAATTTGGCACCATATTGTAAGAATTTGTATTGAAAAAGGTGAAATAATAAATATTGTGACTCACACGTAACCTTATTACTTGCATTATTGCCTTTCCCATGGCATTTATTTTTAAAGACTTCGAGTCACGAATCCGCCGTATATAGAAAGAGAACACGAAATTAATTGGTGACTTTATGTCAAATAAAATATTTTCTTTGGACTAATAAATAATATCCAAAAACGTGTCAAGATTTTCAACACAGTCCCACTATGTAGGCCACCTTTGAGATGGGACAAGAGCTTAGAAATGCCACGTTAAAACATACGCTTATTCTAAGCCCCGAATAAGTGCTTTGAACATATTATAAATATAAATGATTAAATTATCTATAATCAATTAATAAGAACGCCCTCAAGAATTTTATAAAGTATAACTATAATATAAGCCCCTTATTCATTATACATAATGAAATTTTTAACTTTTGCGCCATCATATGATTTACTATTTTTGTTAAGTAACAACTTAACAAAATCAAATGTTAAATCATAAAGTAATTAATGTGTTTTTTTTTAATATGAAATTTCTTCAAAATTGAAAAAATCATAATAAAATTCATAAAAAAAATCTTTAAATATAACCCATAAATTTTATTTATTTATTGACAAATTTTTTTTAGAAAATATACAAACTATGTTAAAAATTAAAATTCAATTGCACCGCTGCCAATTGCCCTATATTAATATATGATTTATATTTTTTGGATGAAGATATATACCCAATCTTTTGTCATTACTACAATTAGCCATGGTTGGTGTCTTCTTTAGATCACTCTCAACTTTTCAACTTTTTGTATTTCAATCCTATCTTATTATGCTCACTCCACTTATGGCAATAAAGAATTCAACATCATAGTGGCATTTTATTATTCTCTCAAATAATAATTAGTTTCTCTTAACACCCCAAAATCATAATTACCCTTCTGATTAGACCCTAATCAACATCTAGTTTCCACTAAAATAAAGAATCCCAAAATAGTAAAATGTCCAACATATATAATGTTATACATACATTTAAAGTGGCTACATTAAATATTGACTATAAACAATGCACTATTTTTTTAAATGTGCAATGCAACCCTTTTATTAACCCTAAAATTAAAAAAAAGGGTCATGATTTTGGGAGTCAAAGGCCAAAGAATGATAAAGTCAACCAAATAGCAAGTTCCCTCTTCTACAATGTCAATGTTTGGACCAATTGAAACTTGACAAAAAGTTCTGCACAAGTTTGTTCGACTCTACAACCGAGACAGCTACACTCGCGGCGAGGAAGTCAGAGCTGACGGACGAGAAACTGCTTATTCCTATGGTATGCAGGTGCGTCAAGCGTTGTGGTGGCGCCGGAGAATTGTGTTTTGGGTTCTTTCACCGTGGTTAGAAACGGAAGTCCCGCTCTGTGGTAGCTCAGTGATGTGGGATTAAAATATGGAAGTTATACTCGGCCTATCGCCGGCCGTTCGCCCAATGCCGGTTGTGGTTCCCGGGTTTCATGTGTGGATTTCTGTGGCCGATCCCTTGCTTAGGGAGATCGTGCAGCTCCATAAGCTGTGTCGTCCTTTGTCTCTTGGCTGCCAAGCAAGAGCGAAATCAGGGAGTATATGAGAGAATTTTACATTTTGGAAGTTGAATTCGGGTTTAGGGACATTGTCGGCTAACAAAAGGAACAAATTTACAGATTCTGTGAGAGGACTTCATTTCATATACGAAGTTGTATAGTTGTAGATATTAGAACAATGCTTCATGAATTTAGCAGAGGAAGAGACATACCATTCTCGGCTTGTTGATACCGCTCCTGAAGCTTCCTCTTCGTGGCTTCGAGTTTTAGTTGGACTTCCTCTTCCTCGGATCTCTTAAGCCTCTAAGAAATCGGGAAAAGCGGGTAAGAGACACACTCAAGCGTCAAGACCAACAAAAGCAAATGATTCTTTCTCGTGACTTACGTCTTGTGGGCGAGCGAGCGGCCTCTTCTGAAGAGAAGGCTTATCCACTTTTTGTTGGAGCCTCACCTCGTGGTTAGGGTTTTGCACGGTACTCGTTCTTGGGGGTCTCCCAGGACCAGAATCCGCATTCCCAGCATGATTAGCTGGCTTCGTGGCTCCTTCTTGCTTCCGAAGTTGTTGATTCTTGTTTTCCCTAACCACACTGGCCTCGTGAGGAGGAATCGGTTTTCTCTTCGCAACGTTTTGGTTCTCGGCCGACGGTTTCCTTCCATTCTCACGGCTCTTGTTCAATTCCCGAGGATCTGAAACAACAATTCCCCGGAAGTTTTAGTCACGAATCTAGGAAGTGGGAAATTCTAAACACATTCTGTAGAAGCTAAAGAACATGAGAAGTCAACTCACTTCCATCGTCGTCCATGCCGTCGAAGAACTTCATGAACAGCCGAAAGAAGAAAACTTTAGTCAGTCTTCATATATATAAAATATATATACCCTTTTCCCAACTAAAAACTTGGTGTTACCCGAGAGAGCTCCATTGAAGTTGCGGGCGCAGAAAAGAGCGCCAGCTCATCCATGGGAGGAGACGGCAGGCCTTCTTCTTCGTCAACGACTGAAGGGTTTATGGAATCCGGAGTTCCCTCTGTGCCTGCAGATGTGACACCAAGGTCAAAACCTTAATTAATCCTAACTCGACGACATAATAATCGAGTCCGTTTCTGATAAGACTTGGAAACAGTTTCATACAATTCGTTATTGCAACAGCCGCAGTGGCATTGACCCATTCATCGACCATGTCCTTCCATCCGCTGCAAAAAAAAAAAACCCGATGCTTGTTAATATAGTTCCTTCACATTCTGATCCAGCCAGAAAAATCGAGCACAAATGGTGCAATATCAGTCGAGAATGTTCCAACAAACGCGATATACCACGAAGCAAAATCAAACTTAAAACCGCATCTGCAAAGTTCTCCAACACCAAAACCCGAATTCGCTACAAATATACTTGCTTTTCAATATTTGAAAGGACTACTATAGATCATTACTCGATAAGAGTCCGAGCGAGATGCCGAATCTCCTGCGATCCGTGCTTCCGAAACCGGTTCACCGCTTTCCCGATCTCCGTCGCCTGGCAAACAGCAAACACCTCGTCACTCCAAATCACACACAGAATGAAGAACAGCCAGAGAGAATCTGAGTGAAGAACAAACCTTGAGAGTGTCCACAGAGAGAGCCATCAATTGAAGCCTCCTCAACGACTCAAACAACACAGCATCGGACTGAAACAATCATAATGATACACAATTGAGCTATATATATACACACACACATATATATACATAACCATGAAAGTTTCGCCGAACCTCTTCAGCACTGCCCTGAAGAACCTCTTTGATCCTGAAAACCTCGCCGACGACGAGGGATTCTTCCTCCATCTCGTCGGTCAGAGCCTCGGCGTCGCCGTAGCTGAAGCTGCTGACGTGGCCCCCCAAATTGGTCGTCGTATCGTCGTCCCTGCTACTGCTGTTGACCTTGCTCTCCTTGCTCGCGCCTCCTCCGAAGGCCTCGTCTCCGCCGTCCCCGTCGCCGAGATCGGCGCCATCCGACGGCGACGAGAGCTCGGCGCGGTCGCAGCCGGCGCAGCGCCGCGCGCCGACGGCGAAGAGCCGCTCGGCGATCCGGTCGCGGCGGATTCGCAGCTCCTTGGAGCAATCCGAGGCCGCCACCATGATCGCGTGGTCGATTATCCCGAAGATGTCGGAATTGGCCGAACGGAAATAGTTCCTCCAGTATTCCAGAGACCCCGATTTCGCCATGGCCGAACAATCCCACTCAGAGAGAGAGAGAGTGCTGGGTTCGGAGATGGATTTCGATTCCGTCAACACCCAGAAATCAGAATCGAGAAATCCATCGTCCGACAGCGATTCTGATTTCTGACAGAGACCCGGATTGCGAAAGCAATCGAATGATAGTCTGATGATTAGAAAATGCAGTTCTCTGCGTCAGATTTTGATGAATTCGATGGTGACGATGACGATGATCGGATTCAGCACAGACCCAGAACAATTCGAGAAAAAAATAATGGGAAAAGAGAACAAATTTCAGAATTTGTTTTCTAAATTATTCGAGGATAATAAAAACAAAAGCAAAATATGGTGGTGGGATTTCTCTCTCTAAAACTAGGTGCCAGAAAAGGCCACAGAGAATTCTTTCTAATTGTTTATCAAACCAAACCAGTCTCTTCGTATATTGCGAGCAAAGAAAAATAAATAAATAAAAGAAAAAAATAAATAAATCCTGTTTATTTATTTTTTTAATTTTTTTATGGGAAAATGTTGTTGTGATGTTCAGCTGTGGAGATGGGTTTTGACTGGAAGGGTAAACACTAAACAGCGATGTCCGAAGGGAGAAGATGGAAGAGGGAAAGAAAGTGCCTTTTTATTCGGTGCTTTCTCTTTTTTCTTTTCTTTTTTATTTATTTTCTTACCATATTATAGCTTAGCTATGGTTTATCATTTTATTTTTATGTATCTCAACGTAGCTTCGTTTGGGAAATATTATCACGAGTAATTGCCGGTGATTGTCCCTGGACTTTACATGCGATTGCAGTTTGACTATTCAATTTTAGTTTTTAGCAATTTTATCCTTTATGTTTTCTTAAAGTCGGACACTTTGTCCTACACATAATATATGATTTTGTTTGAAGATATTTAACTTTGTGAGACTTTGTTTTTAAAAATAAATGCATTTTATCTTGTAATATCTAAAGTAGTTGATTATTTCCAAATAATTACTTAATTTATTATTTTGATCAATTATGATAACATTATGTAATAAGAACTTAAAAGCGATAGACAATTTATCAAAAAAATTGAATTTGAGCAGCTAATAACAAAATCAGCACTATAACTTAAGCAAATTTATATAATTATTTAGATGCATTTATAGATATTTTTTTTACCATTCTCTAATTAACTATAGGATAAGATACATTCTAAATTACGTAACACATGTTAAATATGACCGCTAAATGTTACCTACGGTTAAGCTAATTTATTTTGTTACTTTTTATGTGCATGCGGACCGAAGTGTATAGTTGCCAGGTTGGTTAAACGCGATTAATAAATTTATTTTTGAAAGTATTAAAGCGAAATTAAATTTCAGAGTCGAATTGCACAAGCATGAAAAGTTGAGGGACATTTCTTATCAAGTACATATTATTATTATAAGAGAAAATGACGACAATAAGATGTGGCCGGTAAATTTGGACCGAGTCAGTTGAGGGCATTTCGGTAAAAGGGCATCACGTCATGCTGTGTCTCGTTGTCGTTTTGAGAATTCCTTGAGTCACGTTTCAGCGTTTCGTTAAAAAGCTGAGGAAATTAGACGAGCAAGTCATTGATTATACGCTTCATTCCCTCAAATACTCGGCGACTCGGGACACCGATAGCCTCACGGAGCTGTCATCAAAGTCACCCTTCGTCCATATATTGAGCGCCACGTGGCATAAATAAGTGGTTGTGCGATATTGCCCTCTCGGGACTTGGAATTTTGGCTCAGCTTCTCAACCTCAAGTCTTTCAAGACTTGGACAACTAATTTGTGTTTTTTTGCCGATTAAATAAATATATATGAATAAAATAACGGGAAAAAAATATTTTTTTGGGGGTATAATAAGACAGATAATAGAAAAAAGAAAGCGAAATGGTCAGTACCAAGGTTCAACTTACCGAACTTGCCGATAAATCGCTTGCCGTTATCGACGGATTAATCGATAACTTACCGGATTATCGACGGAAAACTAATAATACTGCACCTTACCGATTACCGATACTTTTCGATGATTGTCGACGGATTATCGACACTTATCGAGAATTATCGATGAAAAATCACTAAAATATTTTTAAGAATATATTTACTAAGTTTATAATGTTGATAAAACATTAAAAATGCCAAAAATAAAATCATTTCATACTCAAACATAGGTAAATAGAATATAGTGTCACTCTCACATATGTAAATACTCGAATAAAATCATCGAAAAGTGCAAAATTTCTTGAAAAGTACCATATTTTTGTTATTTTTCAAGATGGTTGCCGATTTTCGGCAAAAATCATGGAAAAGTACTGGCATGGCCGTCTTGCCGATAACTACCGGCAAGACGGATAATCGAAGATTATCGAAGATAATCGTGGAAAAGTCGAACCTTGGTCAGTACACTACTAAATATTATTATATCTATAAACTGTATTTTTAACTTTATTTATATAGAAAAGTTCATGTGAATTAAAAGTGTATTTGTAGTATTGTATTTGTATCTATATGTTTATGTGAAATTAGAAACGTGTGAATTATTTTAAGGTATGTCCGATTTTGCATACGCTTGAAAATTAGCTTGTCATTTCGGTCAATGTGCGACATTGATGCCGTTGTACATTTAAAAGTCGTCCGATATGTAAACAACAGGGTAAAAACAAATTATTTTAAGGTATGTCCGATTTTGCATACGCTTGAAAATTAGCTTGTCATTTCGGTCAATGTGCGACATTGATGCCGTTGTACATTTAAAAGTCGTCCGATATGTAAACAACATGGTAAAAACAAATTAATCGATATTATGTCTCTAGTTTCTTTTTTTTACTATGATATACATTAGAAGTTTAAATTAGATTGGAAGCATTAAGAACGAAAAAACACACTTATTTTTTCCTTTTATTATATTTGATGAAGAAAGAATCCTATGTACAAGTGCGTAGCTACATGTAAAAACAAATTAAAACACAGATAATACTTTTGGAATAAGATATAGTTAATAAGTATTCAGTAAATAAATAAATTAAAAATCTCATTGAAGATGTGCTTAGTCTAATAGTAACAAATACATCACTTAAAATATTATAGGTATTGAATTCGAATCACCATGAGGATACGAGTAAAATTCAAAGATCCTTATATATATATATATATATATATATATATATATATATATATATATATATATAATAAAGAAAGAAAAAAATCCCGTAACAAGCACTAAGCGTTCTATCTTTAATCTTCGTATATTCACTTCTCATATTACATCACAGAAGTGTTTATTTTTTAGTGTAAAATGAGTCATAAATAAAAATAATGCAGATAAATATCAATAAATAAATAAAGGCACATTTTGACCAAGGATAAAAGCACTTTCTTAACCTTTTAAAATTTGAAAACTATATCATTTTAATCATTAGTATTTAGTTGATCAAATTCTCAACAAAAAATAAAAGGAATAATTTTGTGGTCCAGATTTTATCAACATACGAGTATTTTCAACCAATTAGGTGATCATGTGTGCTATGTAACAAGCCCGTCTCAATTTTTCTTAAGCTCGAACGACCCGGGTTCGGGTTTTCCATAAGCAAATACGATTACCGCAATCACCTTTAAAAAAAGAAAGAAAAGAAAAATCCTAAATTTTTTATAATCTTGAAAAATGCGTCAATGAGCTCTTAAATCACAAGCAAACTAGACGATTCACGTTGGGTGCCCATTTGCCCATGTTTATCATATCTAAGGATGATTGTGATAAAAGTATTTAACTTTTTTTTTTAGTTAAAGATGGAGGCCCGAAATCTCGCTAAGCGAACTCAAATCCCAACTAAGTTGGCACCCAAGGAACACAAAGTAAAAATCGGGGCTCGGGATAATATAAATGAAAATATCAAAGATTACAAGCTAAATCGAAGAGAACTATCAAAACCTAAAGTTCTCTCTCGAACAAATGTCATCGTTTACAAAAGACGAAGTAAAATCCGGGTGAGAAGGCCACCAATGATAACCAAAATTTTGAGCACCAAAACTAGCTACTACATCAGCTACTCTATTTCCTTGTCGAAAGATATGAGATACTCTGAAATTAATGATTTCCACATAGCGGATGCATTTGGACGAGCGAGCTCGCAACTTCCATGGAACCAAACTTGTTTTCTTCTGAAAAAGTTGGATGACGTATGTCGAATCGCACTCAAGCCACAAGTTATCCCAATGAAATTCCATAGCCTTTTCCACTGCAAATATTGCAGCCATCACTTTAGCTTCATACGCAAACGCGGACTCAATACGCAAACGGTTCCGATTCAAATTTCCCGGTTCCGATTCCGGTTCCGATTCCATTTCTAAAATTTTTCGGTTGCGATTCTAAATTTCCCGGTTCTAAAAAGGTTTGACTTAAAAATGACATGTAGTTTTTGAAAAATTAGTAATTAAAAATTACATGTAGTATAAAAAACGACTATAAAAATATATATTACACTAAAAAAGACATTCTAAAAACTTAAAAAGGACATGTAGTTTAAAATCGGAATCGGTACCAAAAATTCGGAAATATTTTTTAAGTACTGGTTCCGGTCCCCCGTTCCAAAAACCGGGAACCGAGAAGTACCGGTTCCCGGTTTTAAGCTTAATTTCCCTGATTTTGAAAAATCGGTCCGGGACCAGTACCGGAACCGAGATAAAACCGAGAAACGGTTACAAATTTTCACCCCTATTTAGCACCAATGGTTCCAGATCCGAAAGGTGGAAACACTCATCTGACACATGACGTGTAAAGGACCCCGACACTCTTTTCGAACGGATCATATTATCTCTCTCGAGATGATTTCCAAATCCCTCCTCCATTTTCAACCTTCATTATCGAGACTATAAAACTCTGGTTGAGTTTGTCCTTCGGTAACACAACAGAGCCAATAGTTTGTTAGTAACACTTATTTTGATCAAATTTAAACACACCAATACTTTTCTTACTTGTAAAATTTATGTTCTAGTTTTATCTCTTATTGCTTTACGAAGTGAAGACATTTCAGGTATTAAATGTGTCTTCAAACTTTAAAATCTTATCTGAAGTGTAGAGACTAAAGAAGAGATACATAATGGTCATCCATATATTTTAATCACATTATAATTTGGTCAAAATACAAAGCTATACCAAATTGCAAGACATTTGGCCAAGAAGACTTCAAGTTTCCGCGTTGCCCAAGTTTTCGTGTGCTGAAAACTGTTAGTTAATGCTTTTGCCTCCACAGTTTTCAAGGAGTTGGTCAATATTTTCAGGTCAACCGTCTTTATCTTCAATAAAATATATTCCATTATGGTGTGTGTGTATATAAATATATAATATATATATATATATATATAATATTACAACTCAAGTTTCAATAGAGAAGACAGCTAAATGATGCAGTTCGGAAAAAAAAGTCAAAAGGTTGCATTGCATGTTTTCAGCCTAATTAAGTCAGCGTATGCATTACGATGCAATAGAAGGCGATGACTATAATGCTCATTGCTCAGTATGGCATAGTCAGTGGCACAGCTAAATTTTTGTCCGAGTAAAATTTATGTTATATATTTTAGTGATAAATAAACGAAAAATACTACTAATTAAAAAACTATCCATAACACATAAATAGAATAATAAATGAATAGTACCGATTACAAAAATCTGATGTTACTATATAATTCAAAGTATAAAATACATATTACTGTTAACTAAATTTGTTTACTCTAATAGTAAACTCACTACAGAACTCTTCGAGGAGGTCTTTGGTTCAATTCCAACGGACGCAAAAATTACATACATCTTGTAATGCAAAAAATTGCACACGGAATGTCACGAGAGTCATCTACTAAAATACCAACAAACAAAATCTTCAAGATCATCAATAATATAGCAACGAATTTTACTAGCCAAATCGTTCATGATATATCTTCTAAATATCCAAAACATGATATTCAGTGAAATCCGAAATCACGGTAGATATGGTTGTAAAATCTACGAGAGTCCGCCACAACTTTTATTTTATTATTTTTTTAAAAATCTTTGAAACTAGTTTTACTTTTATAACGCTCCGAGCCGTCGGTCATGGTGGCATCAAAATCGGGCCTTCATGGCATTCGGCCTCCGATGAGTACTTGAGAGGCAATTGAATATATCTACTTAGGTGTTTTACAAACTCAAGTTGTGATTAATTTGAAGGTTTAATAAGTGACGTCTTGGGACAACGAGAATTTGTTCGCAAAATAGAAAATGCATAATTAGATGCTTTGCAAATTTTTAAAATATTAATGGGGAAAAAAATGTTTGGATAGTGGATAGCATTCTTGGTGATACGCATAAAATTACAAAAGGAAATTGATTTCATAAAGATTATTGTCCTTTTAAACAATTATATATATATATATATCACGTGAATGTGATTGTTCAATTCAATTCATGTAAAATGAAAACGTGCAAAAAAGAAGAGAAAAGTTAGGCATAAGAAGTCACGTAAATGCTGACATGTATTACTGAAAGTCTGAAACCATGTAGATAGGAGGACCATATTTGTAATGATATCGAAAATCGTATCAAAAGAGACCTAAATAAAAACTGAAAACTCTTTCTCTCCCAAGCACATAAAATTTAAGTCTCAAATGAGTATAAAATTCTCTCCTAAGCGCATAAAATAATAGTGTCAAGTGAGAAATTTTGTGATGCTTGACGCGAGTGTCTAATTCGAGCTCCGGGTTGGGAACACGCAAATCAGACACTCACAGCAACCGATACGAAGTGTCAGAGGTAGGAAGACGCTGATGATGGGAGCATCTCTCGGAATGTCCTTCAGGACGCACGTCTCGAACACTTAAACCTCACCTCGTGGAAAGTTCTCGAGCTCATTTGGTGTGCCTCTCAGGACGTCTCTATCTAAGCTCGCCTTACGGGTCGCTTGGAAGAGCGCCTCTCCGAACATCCGCTGATTGGGCCAGCATCAGCCGATTTTTGATCCTCACAAGGCATTTCCGTCAGTAATTCATTTGTCTCAAAACATGTCGTTCAAGGTGGAAAAATTTCAGCAACTCAACCGTTCTACGTCTAGAAAATTATTAAAAGCTACGCTCAAGACACGAGACACGAATTATGTAATAGTGTTAATTACTTCTCGATATATCTTTTAACAGAAAAAATTGATATTTAGCAGCAAAAACGGCAACGAGAACATTAACATTACATGTTGCCTAATATATGCAACACTTCCGCATCTTCCATGCTTTATAGGTTATATCGACATTAGGGTTCGGAGATCATCGATCCCGATCTCCCTCCGATCCTTCGTCCCTCTCTTCCTGAAGGCTTCTTTGGCAAGAATCTCCTTCTCCTCCTGCATCTTCAAAACCCGCTCTTCAATGGTGTCCCGAGCAATGAGCCTTACGACCTTCACTTCCTCTTGCTGCCCTATACGGTGCACCCTATCCATCGCCTGCAGCTCGACCGCCGGATTCCACCACGGCTCAAAGAAGTAAACCCTAGACGCTGCCGTGAGGTTTATCCCCGTCCCAGTGGCCTTCAAACTTGCCAGCAAGATCGTCGGACCCGCTTTCTTTGACTCGCCAAACTCCTTTATCACTTGAGCCCTTTTCTTAGCATTCATTGATCCATCGATTCTTAGAGTCTTGAATCCGGATTCTTCTAGAGGCTTCTCGAGCAAAGTCAACATCTTTCTGAACTGCGAAAATACGACCGATTTCGTATCCGGGTTTCGATCTCTCGTCTCCGTTAAAAGTTTCAGAAGCCTCGTTACTTTTGAAGAGATGCCAGATTTTGAAGAGGGTGTTTCTTCTTTTGGCGGTGGGGCCGAGAACAAGTCAGAAGTTTCTAGAGCACGCCGACAAATAGGGCAAGTTGACTTTGTGTGCTTTAGGGTTTTCAAGATGCACGCGTGGCAAAAGATGTGGCCGCAACAAGTGATCACCATATCGGTCGGTGGAGCGATGCAGATTGGACAGTCAAAGTCTTCGCCGTCTTGCAACACTTCAACTATCTTTTGAAGCAGCTCCGGGTTTTTCGAGACATCTGCTTATGAAAATTTCCGGTCAAAAATTGCAAAAGTGCAAATAATATCATATAAAAAAACATATTTAAGAACATGAAGAAGATGGCAAGAGTGAATGGTTGCTAACAAATTCAATATCCCTAACTTGTGGAAACCCTAGAAACCCTACAGCAACTACACGATACAGCACTAGGTTTCGATCTCGTAACGGGAGCCGCTGTAATGGAAGATAAGAACGCTAGTCTCTTACGAGCTTAGTATTCACTCTTGAAAGGGATTTGGGTTTTAGTTGAAAGTTGATTTTATCAAATGAGAAAAACACCGATTTATACGTAGGCTATCAAATACAGCCAAACTTTTCTTAAAATGACACTCTCAACAACATTATGATAAAATAAACTCGCTTGGTATAATTTCCCGACCCCGTGTTACAGTTCCTTCTTTGGTATCGTTTACTGAAGGGGTCCGTAACACTAAGGTATCAACAGAGAAACAACAGAGTCCGCCTTCAATTAACGAAATAACGATATCTTAGATAGCAAAAAGACTACTCATTATTAAAACAGAAAAAAAGGAACATTTTAATAGGTACCTTCAATACTGTTAGAAGGAAGCATGGATTTGATATCCGATGGGCACAAGGCGGGATCGGTACAGATTTGGCGAAGCCGCAGTAGTATACTAAGTATCGTTGTATAGTTTCTCGTCGAGCTACCAGCATTGAGATATCCCTGTACCAAATCCTTAGCCGCTCTTTCCATTTGATCGTATAATTCACGTTCTTCCCGAGAAAGATCTAGATAGCACGTCTCTATAGTTTTTTGTGGCAGTCCTACAACTCCTTTCTCTTTCGTCCTCCGCAGAGAAATGGTCGCCATTAAAACCTGGAAACCCAAACGAGTAAAGGAGTGAGATTTTGAAACCGAAATCCGTTTCGACACCGGAAACTGGATGTTTTTCAGGCCAGTAAAGGTAAGATATGGTTTTAATTAATTTTTTTTTTTAAAATAAATCTCAATAAAAACAAAACGTCCAAACCGTCTATTAATCATACAACAGCAATATTACCACAAGTTCATACTAGTTTTATTCCATTGTTTAATTTTTCCATCATGAAGCAAGGGTTATCAAATGTATAAGACGTGAAGTTTAATGTTAGTATATTGTTGAGTGAAACGCAAGTTAATGCAAGCTCCGCAAATTCTTGTGTAAACCGATTATCAGTTAAATCAAGAACTGCAGCTTCATTTCTTGCCACCCAAGCAACATCACGAAATTCTGTCGTTATCGGGAATTAAGTATAATGGGAACGAGAGGCGTGTAAGCGTGTCTATATAAACTCAAGGAGCACGAGAATTCTGTCGTTATAGGGAACACGATGCTTGGATAGTAATATGAAGCACATTGTGGCAACGAAGAAGGTAGTAATAATCACCTGAAGCCGAGTAAGCCCCTTCTCGTTTCCCTGCGAGAGCGGTCGCTGGACGAGGCTCTGCCAATAACTCTTCACCGAGAACGGCTCAAACCGCAGGAACGCCATCAGAGAGAACAAGTCAAAGGAGCTATTCTGAATAGGCGTCCCTGTCACCACCCACCTCCGGTTAGCCTTCAGATCACAGACCGCCCGGCTCTGGAGCGCCTTCGCGTTTTTGATCATGTGAGCCTCGTCCAGAATTACGCGCCACCAGTTCATCTCTTTCGCAGCCGAGCTCGGCCAAGAGCTCTCAGCCCCCAACGTACTGTACGTCGTCAAAACAATGTCGTACTTCTTCAGCTCCTCAACGTCGTCGGTTCTCTCGCCGTAGTACATGTACACCTTGAAGCTACCGTGGCGAGTGTGTTCGCCCAACTGGGTAATCCACGTCGAGAACACCGAAGGAGGGCACACGATCAGCGTTGTTTTTCCGCTGCCCGGATCGACTTTCCGCCTCTTCCGTTTCCGAGAGTCTGAACCGTTCTTACTCGTCCCGCCATTGTCACTTCCATTCTTATCAAAAGCAATTAGAGAGAGCAGCGTCAGCGTCTTACCCAACCCCATATCGTCGGCGAAGACGCCACCGCGCAGCGGCTCGGGCCGCGAATCGGTTCGGAAATTCGTCAAAACGTTGACGAAAGCCCCGTCTTCCTCCTCCTCCCAAAACGGAGGAAGCTCGTCGGAATTCTCCCTCTGCATCAGCCACCACAAACCCTCCCTCTGATGCTCAAAAAGCTTCGACTTTACAATCTCCTCAGGCGGATCCAAACACTTCAATTTCCCCTTCTTCGCCAATCCCTTGTCCACGAGCGCGAAGACCTTATCGACGCTCTTCGCTCCTTTCCCGCCCTTCTTCTTCTCCTCCGCGGCCACGGCCTCGGAGAGCCCGAACCCGGCCTCGGAGGCGGCGATGAGTGAGAGGCCGGCGCGGTCGAGGGCGCTGCGCACGGCGGCGAAGGAGGCGGGGTGCGCGAAGAGGTGGACCTGGCAGGGCAAGCGGAAGCGGTTGGCGGCGGCGCGCTTCTTGGGCACGATGCCCTCGGCGGCGGCGACGGTTCCGGAGTCGAGCAAGGGAGCGAGGGCGGCGGCGGCGGTGCGCGCGAGGTGGCCGACCTGGGCGAGGCGGGTGTTGAGGACTTTGATGGCGTTGGGGTCGTAGGGGTTGAGGGGCTCGCGGACGAGGCCCACCATCTCCCGGCCATTGACGGTGCCGGAGTAGTACTGGAGGCCCACGATGTCGGCGATGACGAAGCCGACGAGAAAGGCGTCGGAGGTCTGGGTCTCTGGGGTTTGGTTCTGTGGGTTTTGGTCTTCTTCTTCTTCTTCTTCTTCTTCCCAAAGATAGTCTCCTTCTTCCATGGCTGTGAAGATTCTGCAGAGAAGAATCTGTGCCTTCTTTTTGAATTGAAATGGGAATTGGAAAGGCGGTTTTAAAGTAGCAAGTGCAAATTTTGTCTTCCCCAAGAAACGACAAGTCGTTTGTTTACTCGATGAAGCTAGTTTTTTGGTTTAAGAATGACCGCATGTTGGCATCGACGGAATCGAGAACTACATTTAAGATGAGGGTAAATATAATATTTGAAACCGTTTTTTATTTTACTTTGAATCGGACCGCATCCGGATTTTATAGTATTATTAGGATGCAGATGCGGTAGTAAACTCGTTGGACATTCCAATTCCTTTCCGAAAGCATGATACAACTCCTGCTTTTTTTTTACTTGGAATCGGACCGCATTCGGATTTTATAGCAGTATTAGAATGCGGTAGTAAAGCCAATACCATCGTATTGATTTATTGGAAAAATTATTAATATCATATTGCATTTCATATTCTTGATAATTTCATAAATACAAAACATATATAAATCGAAAATATAACAAAATGTACTAGACATGGTGCAAGGTTGATAGTAATTTACTTAGATGTGAATCTCGTTGGAACTTATTTTCGAGTTTCTTTTATTCCCTCTAAATCACGTAGTTCAAGTATTCCATTCAAATTAGAAAGAAAGTCAAATCTATAACATCATCCAAAATATCAAGTAAACTGTAAAATAAAGACCGATCACCCGATTTCTTCGTGCCGTAAGAATTGAATTCCTTTTACGCGCATCACATCCGGCAGCTTAAGCCGAAAACGCTAGGATTTACCGAGGCAAACTTGAGGAGTTCTGTATCTGTTTCGAATTTATTCATCCGACGCTCTTCGAGAGTTACCCATGCCTCGATTCCTCGGCCACATCTCGTGTCAATCAACACGAACATGTTGTTGTTGAACAACGGTGCCGTGACCCACACCGGCTTTCCGTGCCCGAAATCTACATCGTAAAGCGGGAGCTTCCTTAAGCTTGTGAAGCAGCACATGTTGATACCTCTCTTGCCGAACTCGGCCTCAGTTTTCATGAACTCGCAGATCTCCGCAAACCCGGCCCTTGGGTCTCTCAACTTGTCGGCCTTCTCCTGGAGAAACCGCGCCTGAGCTTCCCTTGACTTGGCGACGATCTCCTGCAGATCCATTTCCCGACCCTCCCCGTAGGCAAGGAAAGACCAGAGGACGTTGCCGATGGCGTTTTCTGGCAGTGGCGGAGTTATCCTACTCCGCAGGTTCACGTGCTGCCGGATCACTCCGGAAAAGCAGCGATCGCTGGAAGCAGCAGTTTTGAAGAGAAGCGCGGTCACCAGTTCTACGCTCGTCCCGATCGTCTTCGCCTTCAGTCTGGCCAGCGCAGACTCACTGAAGACGAATCTCGTCGACACCAGCGCTCCTCCCCGCCGGATTGGCAGATTACGCTCGATAGGCGAATCCGGCGGTGGAAAAAGAGATTCGCCAACAAATTCCGGGGGTGGAAAACCCTCGTCTCTACCCTTCGAAACCGACGACCAAACCCGCATGAAGTAGCTCAGCGACGCTGCGTCGGCTACCTTGTGCGAAACCGAAAGCCCGACGGAGATTCCACCGCAGGTAAAGACAGTGAGCTGAACGAGCAGAAGCGCGGATGTCGGATCCGGAACCGGCAGCAACCTTCTGATCAGCTTGGCGTCAGGTTTCCGGAGAAGATCGGAGAGCTCGCAGCCGACTCGGGCCTCGACGAAACTGGCTCCTTCGTCGTTGCACTCGACCGAAACGTTGTCGATCAAACGTCCGGCAAAAGGGTAGAACCGGGTCAGGGTTTGGGACAGCGATTCCGCCATGAAAGCAAAGTGTTGGTCGGGTCTGCTCCATTGATTGGTGTAGAAGAAAATGAAAGGTCCGTACGATGAAGAGTACGTTTGGTCGATGAGAGAGAGTTTGAGGACTCGTTTCTCAGGAGGTGTCGAAGAAGATGGCTTTATTGTCTGAACTTTGACGATCTGAATCTTGATATGGGAATCTTCCTCCATTGATTCTTTGGTCGATGAAATCAAATCAGATAAGAGAACTTAAAATTACATGAATCAAGATAGATAGAAGACGAAGCACGGCTCTCGATACAGTGCTTAAGACTTTTCAATGCATTTGGATTCCTTGCCTACCAACTGTTTGTTAAAATTTCTCTCAGCCTGTCGATCTTTGAGCTAGCTTTTCCTCAGGATTTTCTTTTGCCCGGGATTCGACACGAGCCTTCAAAGCTTGCACCGATAGCACCGTGCCGTTGCTTCGTGTATGCTTTTTTCCGGAAGTCGATCTTCCTCTTACTGGCATCGTCACGCTAATTGCTCTTCCAAAACCGCTAAAACAAGTTCAAGTGTCTCCCTCGAAGCTCTCATGTGCGGCTACGGTCGCGGCTACTGCAGCGACAACTTCTTCTTGCCAGCCCTCGACGAGAATGCCTCAAAAGTTACGTGTTTACGAGGCTTCTTTGCGGTCAAAATTTTGCAGCAAACCTATAATGATCGATTGAAAGTGCGCAAACATTCAATTCAATTATCGGAGAGTTACCCTTTCATAAAGTGAAGTTCCACGGCGCCAACACGAATTGAAATCAAAACTTTTTTATTTCTTTGGGAGTTCCAATTGAATTAGAAACTTATTTCTAGTGGAAGATGTTTTTATCATATGATTTTTGAGTCACACGATGCTCAGCAAAGTGTTTGGAGTTCGGGGGCAATTAACCTCAATCCGGGAATTCCTCGATTGCTAAGTTGGGTCTTCTAGATTCGACCTGTCCGCCCACAAATCCTCAACAACTCAGTTCAGGGTTGTATTCATTATTCATCTTAGAAATTTTGAGATAAACAAATTATTTCTGATATTGCTAGAGGAGTTGGTTTACCCTTGAAAATTGATAAAAAAATACTATTGAGGGTGAATTGAGACATTTTGCTAGAACTCTTGTGGACATTGATCTTAAGAAACCAATTCAGCAAACTCTGAGGGTAGATACAGATGACTTGAAGATTTGGGTAAATCTTGAATATGAAGATCTCCTGAACTTGTGCTCCACATGCCAAGCTATGGTCATTCTTCAACAAATTTTAGAAATTTTTTCCAAGAGAGTTGTCAAAAAATAAAATAAAAAATATGATGCTCCACAAGAAGTGACATAGCAAACCACTAATCTGAGGGAACAATCTAGGAGAAGTCCAAATAGACCCGGAGGGCCCATTGGCAAACAAAGGAAAAATCACCCATTTTGGATCAACCCGGCATTCTGTTGTTTCTCTATTCGACTGGTGGAGAGCGAAACAACCTAACCCATATAGCCTGACGGATTGAATGGCGTGAGGCGACCCGGATCAGATCTTCATCCCAAACATTACAGGTGGTTGTTTGACTTCTCCTTCTACCAGGTGGTCTGTTGTTTCGTTTCTATTCTTACAGCCAAAATCCTGTGTTTTAGGACACCAGGTCCTTCACATTTAACCTCTTTGTTATGTATACAATTGAATTTACATAATATTTATTAATCTTTCATTACAAAATTGAGTAGCTAAGAATGATTATTGACACTATGACACTATATTTATACGTAAACTAATGATAATCATACACATTAACAGCTATTTTTTTAAAATAAAAAAAAAGTGATAGAATTATAGTACCTACCGACACATAAAAAATCAATTTTTATTTCATCGAATCCGACCAATTGATTTAAGTTAAATCATTTAACTACATAAATACTTCAATTACACTAATTATGTTATATTAAATAGAGCTTTTTGTGGAAAAAGTCCTATGAAATATATGCAAAAGTTTGTGGCGAATTTCTGAGTGTTTTTTTTTTCCCGGGCATATATATAGGAAAACTTTAAAAAATGACCCCCAAAAATACACTTATTTCGGTTTTGTTCCCCAATTTTTTGTTTCTGAAAAAATATTCCCCAAACTGTCTCTGAATTTTTTTATTCCCAAAATACCATTTTTTACTCACTTTTTTTACTCACACATTTTTTTCCTCTCTCCCTATTTCCCTTCCACTGTATCAGTCTCTCCTTCACTTCACGACACTTCCCTCACGCCTCACTCAGCTCTCTCCTTCCCAATCCCGACCCTTCCCAAACCACGAAGCCACGAACCCACGACCTCACGCCGCGTCTCCTTCGTTCCACTCACCGCCGAACCCTAGTCGCCGTCGGGAGCCACGAACCAGTCGCCGCTGAACCCTAGTCGCCGTCGGGAGCCACGAACCAGTCGCCGTTGGAAGCCACGAAAACACAAGTTCCACCGAACCCACGAATCAGGTTCGTTTGACATGTCTCTAAAGTATATTTAATGGGTATATTGTAGTTGATTTTAGGGATTATTTAGGGTTGATTTTAGGCTTGATTTTATGGTTTTTTAAGTTGATTTAGGGTTGATTTTAGAGTTTTTTTTAGTTGATTTTGGGGTGATTTCTGGTTGTTTGGCAGTGGATGCATGGTTGGTTAGGTGATTTTATCTTGTTGATTTTATGGTTTTTCAGTTGATTTTATCTTGTTTGATAAAATGCCTGAATGAACTGTAATTCCTAGCCTTTTTTGATAGTTATTTGCATCATGCAATGTGAAGACGTACCGCCACCGGTTTCCAATTTACCGGGTATTACAAATATGAACACCGCTTTCCACTTTTTCACCATATTTTCTCGGCATATTTAAAGATTTATTTCTTCGTTATCTCCCGCAGATTTGAAGATTTATATTGAATACGACGGTAAATGGGTTTTAGAGCAATCCGGTTGGCTTTATTGCGGTGGGAACGGCATATTTTTTCTCGTTAATAAGGACATAAACTACCCCCAATTCGTACAAAGATTGCGCGAAGAAATTGGGTGTGATCCAACGATCTATGATCTAAAGATGACATTAGCACCCCAATTTGTCGGTTGTCCACCTGTCACGGTGACTTCAGAGCGCACCATAATGGAGATTGTCCAACTACGGGCAGAATTATTGCATGTTAATCGAGTCATAAGGCCATCTTCATCGGGCAGTCCGGTTATTGTTAGTTCTCGTGGAAGTGCTAATCACAAGATTCCCGAATCTGTAGATCGCTTAGATAAATTAGTTGAAGAAGACCCCGTCGTGGATTTAACCAAGGATGATATTGGCGAGATGCTGCCCCCCGAGTCAAAGCTGTCAATGGGCGATCAGAGTCGGATTCGCTCACCTATAGCTTGTTCAAGTTGGAAGGATCCCAGATTTATTAGAGAAGATTTGGTATGTGATATTCTCAACACGACCGGATCTTATCCTTTTGTCGTTGGTACTATTTTCCCTAACTTTGAAGAATTGAAGTTGGCCGTTTCGAAATATGCGATGGAAAATACCGTCGACTTTCGTGTAAGAAAATCTGCACCATATGTGTGGTACGTGAAGTGTTTGGGCGAAAATTGTGGGTGGAAATTGAGAGGAAAGCTATTACCACAATCCGGCCCGTTGGTCAAGATTGTTTCATCTCATAAAGAACACACATGTTCTTTAGCTAAACGAACACTAGACCACAGGCAAGCAGCACCTAGAGTGGTTGGGAAACTCATGATGGACCGATTTAGCCCCCAGAGTAGTGCAACTTATGCTCCGAGGTATAATGTGCAGATTTGTTACTTTTCATTTATTTATGTTATGCTTCCAGTTAGACAGTTTTTTAAATTATTTGTTTGACAATTTTTATTATAAAGTTAGACAGATTTTTATTCTTGTTATGCTTCCAGTTAGACAGATTTAGTTTTAGGTATAACTTTTGATAATTGTCAAAATGTAGTTAGACAGTTTTATAATTATTGTTTGACAATTTTTAATATAAAGTCAGACAGTTTTTTATTATTTATGGAGATTTGTAATTGTTCCTTTATTTTTGATTTACAGGAACTTGCAAGCCGACATGAAGAAGTTATACGGCGTTACAATGTCTTATGAAAAAGCATGGAGATGCAAGGAAAAGGCCGTTGGTTTCGCGATGGGCACTCCCGAAGATTCTTACTCGAAGTTACCCCAGTACTTGTACATGTTAAAGGAAAGGAATCCAGGAACAGTGACTGATTTTCAAACAGACAGTGAAGGCCGTTTCAGTAGTTTGTAATCCATATTATGACTAGGGGTGAAACCGGTACCGATAATCGGTAAATTAGTATTTTTTGGTATTGGTATTGAATAATCGAGATTTTTTTTTTGGTATTGGTATTGGTATCGGTTCTAAAATTTATTGGTTTTTTATCAAACCGATACCGAGACCGAGACCGAGAAAAAATAAACGAAAACCGATAAATAAACCGAGACATAAACCGAGACATAAACGAAAACCGATAAATAAACCGAGACATAAACGAAAACCGATAAATAAACCGAGACATAAATAACCCGGGGAAAAATCCAAAAATAATACAAAATACCATGTCCGAAATATAAAAATACATGTCTAATACATAAAAACATCAAACATAATTAAAACATGTCATTTATTTTTCTTTGATTTTGGTTTCGCCTTCTCTTTTTTCTTTGATTTCGCCTCGTTTTTTTTCTTGGCCATGTTACTAATACCACCGGTAAGAGCGGAGGGGACGGAAGTTGAAACGGGAACTTCAAAGTTTTCTTCTACAATAAACAATTAAAAGAAACTTTCATTTAACAAATATAAAAGCATAATTATTACATATATATTATATTCAATGTTACAAACCTATTTGCATTGTAATATAAAATCTGTTATATTATAAAAAAAACGACATGTAGTATAATAAAACACGACATGTAGTTCAAAACCGAAACCGATACCGATATTCGAGAAATTTGGTATCAGTATCGTTTCTCGGTATCGGTATCGGTTTCCGATACCGATAAGTATCGGTTCTCGGTTTTAAACTAAATTTATCGGTTTTTTTTTAAAACCGATCCGAGATCGATACCGATACCGAGACGATACCGATAAACGGTGACAAAATTTTCACCCCTAATTATGACCATCCTCTTTGAAGAACACTTGTTCAATTTGACGGTAACTCATGATTTCCTCTTTCGGGATGCCTTTAAGCGACGCCTGGTGGCGGGACTCAAATTCCCGATCGAATTTAAGCCCCGATATAGATTCAAACTCACGCGGACCGAACTTACATACAACATCACCAAAATTGAACCAAATCTCATCCGATCTTCCTACGCTCGGAATTCGGCGGAGTAATACTTGGTGGAGCAATCCCTTCGTTGATGCGGGATAATACTCGTCCACAATGAGACGGAACTGAGATTGCGCCACCTGCTCCAACAAACTCAGATCTTCCAACTTATCAATTAGTGCCGCCACGCGGGTCCGTGAAGGGTACCACACTTGGGCTGGACCCCAAGTATCTTCACCGGCAACGTAATTCATACCTACACAGAAATAGGCAACAAAAAAACCACAATCCGGAAATAATTATCTTTGAAACAAATTCACAATCAGCAATCTGTAAAAACCCAAACAATCTGTAACAATCAGCAATACAATCTGTAACAATCTGTAAAAACCACAAATAATCTGTAAACAATTCAAAATCTGTAACAATCTGTAAAAAAACCCTAACAAAATATTGCAAATAATCCACAATCAGCAATACAATCTTAAATCAAACTCGCTGTATTTGAAACACCCATTTAATTCGAAACCCTAAATTTGTACCCAAAAAAAAAAACCAAAATACCTAAACCCTAAACCAGGTCCGAGTACCTCAACGGCAGAGAGCAACGTCGTCAATGGCGGGTTTCGCGACGCTCTGGGTTTCGAAGAAGAGCGAGAGAGAGAGGGCGAATGGAGAGGTGTGGGTTCTGCCAACAGCGAGAGAGAGCAAGCAGGGAAGCTCAGAGTGTTTCGATGCTGAGAGAGAGAGAGAGAGAGAGAGAGAGAGAGAGAGAGAGAGAGAGAGAGAGGCGCCTCCATCACGCAGTCGGGAAGCTCGGAGGGAAGGGGGTTTCAATGGCGAGGTGAGGTGAGGGGGTTTCAGAGGGGGGAAGGGGGTCGGGTCTTTGAGAGAGAGAGAAAGAGCGGGAGTCAGTGTGAGGTGAGGGTGAAAAATATGTCGAGTGAAAAATTGGTGTAAAAAGGGTAGTATTGTCCAAAACATGGCTAATTTTAAAATGGGGAATATTTTTTCAGAAACAAAAAATTGGGGAACAAAACCGAAATAAGTGTATTTTTGGGGGTCATTTTTTAAAGTTTCCCTATATATATATATATATATATATATAGATATATAGATATACGCACGCACCTACCTAACTGGCCCATGCATGTGTTAATCGGTGCCCTCTCTCTCTTTGGAAGTATGGCTATGTGATATCTAGATACTAATGTTGAAGACGTGCTTCTATTCCAGTGAGTGAAGTTATCATCAACTTATCACGATGAATTGAGATGACACTGATGAGTTGGCGTATACACACTCGATGTATGTCAAGATAATCTCCAGGAAGTCACACAACGATTTGCGGGGATAATATAACAATTATATTGCAGGGTTAGTTGAGATTTTGCAGGGACAATGATTTTTATGACATCTACCTAATACTTAATGATCGATTGAATCAATATCAATGTATAGTTTGCATGTAAAATTAATAAAATATGTTGGAGAGTTATATCGACATCGACCCCGGTGGTTGATAATTTTTTTTTTTTTTTTTTTTTGTGTACATGCACATGCTATGATAGAGTGTGTTATTGTTTGGACATTCTGTCGTTTTTCAAATTGAAAGCAAACACCACATGCATGTATATTATTATTGGCTATTTTCTTGCTTCATTCAGCTGCAGAATATATACTTGATTTTAGTACGCAAATCTTATCAAGAAATATTTTTCATTAGTCAACTATATATGAGATGGATTGTTCCATATCTACGCAAAGAGAGTTAAATGAGCCACATTCTATGGAAGATATAATTGGAGTATTTTTCATATTGGTCACGCTTTTATAACCTAGTACCATGGAGTTTTGACGTTCTACATTCGTAGGAAAAAAGGTGGTAGACGTACATTTTGTTAGGGACGGGCTCGAGTTCATGTCGTCGTATGTCATGTCACGTCATGTCAAAAGTATGATGCGACGACCAATTTGGAACATTCGAAATCTGTTTTCCCCTCAGTTATGCAGTAAGACGATGTCACTTTATTAAGAGAAATTCTTCGCATGCAGCAATCTCCGAGGCAAATACAACTCCCAAATCCCATTAATAAATCTCGATGTCCTCTAATTAGGTGCCCTGTCATATTAAGCTTCGGCATAGTGAATGTTGGAGGATGCCAAAAAGATGAGTCGTCGAGATTTTAAGGGGTGTGGTGACCAAATTAGTGAGCAAAAGGTAGTCGTTAGAGAGACTAACTGCTCTGCCAATGAGTAAATTTTCTTCTCTCTCTCGATTTTGATTCTCATGGATAAGCTTGTTATGATCAAATTTCTAAATGCCGATGCCGATACCTGACGAGTCGGTTTTACACAGATAAATCGAGTATTTTTTACTTAAAGTTCCGTTTATCCAAGAGCTATTTGTGTTTCTTCGAGTGTTTTAGTTTATTTCAGGAGTTACATGAGTAGATAGCATTTTGATTGAATATCGAGATAAATAGAGTCATTTTGAGCAAGTTTGGAGAACCAACGCATGGAACGATAAATAAAAAATAATTGAAAACCAATTCCATGCTGAAACATGCCCAAATATGAAATTAGCCAATATTTGGAAGCAGCGTGGTGCCACGGCATAGAATTTTTGGTGCCCCAGCAAGAACCCCAGAATTAACCCGGTGCCCTAGCACAGAATTTCCCGTGCACCAGCACTAGTACTGTTTCACGAATTAGGTTATTTGTAGCCTAATCTTAAACTAATGAGGAGGCTATATGATGGGATCATAATGCGGGATTAATGGACGAATTTTGGGAGAGAAAAACATCACAAGAGGCTAGGAAACGTGAAGAACGCCATTGGAGATCGGGTTTTGCGACGAAGAACGTAGGAGACGAAGAACTTCCGAGAGATTCTCTCCATCTGTATCACTATCTTTTGCTGAATTTCTTTCTCTATTATGTCTATTTTTGTCATTGTTTATGCTTTAGATTCATCATGAGCTAAACCGTTCATAGGATTGCAATTGAAACTCACATGTACCTTGATTGGATTATCGTTTCTTTGATTAATGACCATTTCTTAAGTTTGTTTATTCTATCATTTTCTTAATGCTTTTGATTGCTTGATCACCAATTAAATTGATTTGGTAAACCTTAGGAACTTTGGAAAAAAGGAAATTTGTGTTTAGCCGTAGATAGAATGACATATGATCTATGCTCGAAGTCTTGAGTTTATATAGGATAGGAATATACCTATGTAATATGTGTAACCCGTTAATAACACATGCTTAATTAATCGTTCGTAATTTAATTCACATAAGAATATAGTGGATTAGTTATGAAAGATAACTTGAATTGAATATCGGAAGAGTTCTATTTGATGCATCAGTGGTATTGGTTAACAAATTATAGCAATTTAATGACCATAGGAATGATATCAAGTATTGAGGAATGATTGCAAGTGTTGAGGAATGATTGCGATCCTATATTTCTCTATCTGTCCAAAGCTTTCACTTTTAGTTTTTATTTTCCATTAGTTATTTACTTGATCATATTTCAATTGTATATGTTTAAATAAAATTAAGGTTACATAAAACTAGTAATTAGCAAAATTAATAGTAACAATTCTCCGTGGGATCGACTTTTCTCACTATATTACTTGTTTTCGATACATATAGTTGCGTAGAAAATCAACAACAAGTTTTTGGCGCCGTTGCCGGGGAGTTGTTTTACTTTATTTTTGTTAATATTAGTAAAATAAGTTTTAGTTTTAATCTAAACATTGTGTTTGAGTTTTATTTCTCAGGTATTTAGGTACTTGCATGCGGCGTAATAGGAGTGGAGAACTTCTTCCTATTAATCTTGAAATTAAAATGGCTTGCCAAAACAATAAGAAAGAACGACAATAAGGTCAGAATCAACCACTGACAATGGGAGAACCAACCAAAGACGACAGTCAAAATATGACATTGCGAGATTATGCAGCTCCACAAATGAGAGTTATTCAAACAAGCATTGTGCGGCCTCCTATTGAAGCGAACACATTTGAGATCAACCCTGCAATTCTTCAAATGATTAAGAACTCAGTTCAATTTGGTGGGTCGTTGAATGATGACCCGAATGCTCATATCATACTATTCTTGGAGATTTGCAACACCTTCAAATTCAATGAAGTGTCGTCTGGCGCTATCCGGTTGAGACTCTTCCCATTTTCACTTCGTGACAAAACTTAGAGTTGGTTGAACTCTCTACCAGCGGGATCTATCACTACTTGGAAAAACTTGGCAAAGAAGTTCCAAGCAAAGTATTTCTCACCAACGAAGACGGCCAGGATGAGAGGCGACAATACCTCTTTTGTGCAACAAGACTCGGATTGGAAACTTGTAAAAGGAAAGAAAGGAGGGATAAAAAGGACAAGTGGGATCGACATGGGTGCCACGTAGGGAGAGATAACGGTGAGAAACAAAAATGGACGGCGGGTCTGTTTCGCGTTAACGGAATAAAAATTGGGTATTATAATCATCATTTTTTTTATATATATAATCAAAATAAAATGGAACCTTAGATAATTTAGCTAGTTTACCCTAGAAAAAAAAAATAGAATACAAAGGCTTGTATTTTGTCCTAAATTGTTAATTTTATTAAATTGGCATTCCCTAACGTGCAGGCTTGTATTTTGTAACATGCACTGGAATTAAAAAAAAAAAAAAAAAACTCTATTTCATGTTCAATTTCTTTTTAGAGGCACGTTACATATTTTTATTGTCAATACTTAATATGTTCTTTAGTCGTCATTACCTACATAAAGTCAGTTTCATTAAGTCAATACCTTCTCGAAATATAAAATATACCCATTTATTTTTATTATCAGTACATATACATATATAGGCGGCACAACCCTAATCCCATTTAATAGCGCCATGTCAATAGACTAACAATCTGAGCTAGCTCAACTTGCGTGTATTTTGCGTACACATATATATTTATTTACAACAAATACGCATAAATAAGTAGCATATTTTATTCCATTAATATGCACGAGTTTCTCGACCCGGGCTCGGATTGACTTTCTCGGTTGTGTTGACTATTTTTACCCGAGTTTGCGTTGACCTTTTTAGGCCGGTCTCAGGTTGACTTTTTTAGGCCGAGTTCGGTTGATTTTTTAACCGGTCTCGGTTTGATTTTTCTTTTACCGCGTTTGATTGAATTTATGGACCAGTCTCATAAAAATCAAGGAAATAACATGAGCAAGCCCGGGATCGAGAAAATTGTTTTCCAAGTTTATACAAAGTTTACTACAAACTAAAGGATTAAGAAATACATTTTGCTTGATCTTTTGTAGTGCGGAGGGATCTTTTTTATGGATGATTCCATCCTTATTATGATTGATTACATCTTCAAAGGGGCAAAAAATTCAGCCTGGTCATAGAAAGTCAACCAAACTCGGCCTAAAAAAGTCTACCCGGCCTAAAAAAGTCAATGCAAACTCGGGTAAAAAGAGTCAACACAAGACCGACAGAGAAAGTCAACCCGAGCCCGGGTCGAGAAACTCATGCATATTAATGGATAAAATATGCTACTTATTTATGTGTATTTATTTTAAATAAATATATATGTGTACGTAAAATTCACGCAAGTTGAGCTAGCTTAGGTGGTTAGTCCATTCGCACTCACAAGGGAGGGCAACGATTGAATCCCACCACGCCGAATATTTTGCAAATGTTTGATGACGCGCTGACATGGCGGAGAGAGGAATGTTGGCTGACTTGGTGATTTTGTGGCAGCCACGTGGACATGAATCGAGCAAACTAACGGAAGCTAGTTAAATATGGATGGAAATTCAAATTCTGGTATTTATACTACTATTAAATGGGGTTAGGGTTATACCTCCCCAGTTGACCTAAGGTTAAGGACTTATGCCGCTATTATCCCTACAATTTATCGGTATTGTACGGTAAATATCTAATATTAATTTTTGAGTACTACATGTCTTGTGAAAGTGGATACTCACGTTGTTGGGAAGAATGTCACGACAAGTATATCAACACATAATAAAATCGCCCAGATTACCAAATACGCGTATAAGTAAAGAGACAAATGAACACGCAATATTTGGTGACGCAGTTCACGAACCCCTCATGGGAACCTACTCTGCGGGGCACTGACCCATATACCTTATTCCACTTGAAAACATTCAAAAATGTTACACTGTTATACAAGATACTTATATGAGTTTCACAAGGGAATAGAAAACTCCCCCTCAAGACCAGGCGCAACTGATGATCCAACTCCAGGGAAAAAAGCGTGCACTCCTCTTCGAAAACGGCCTTGGATGCTTCAACTGTCCGCAACCAATCGTCACTCCACGAATGAGATCGCAAAACCCTCCAGCTTCCTTTGAGGAAATTTTTACATTTTCACGTGCTATAGTTGATAACCACAACCAGAAAAGGTTATATAGCCGATCAAGATGGCTTCCAAATAAGGCAATTAGGGCTCCACAATCTTGGGTGATTGAATGGATGATTGACAATCTTCAATCACAGCTATTCAAAGGGCTGATGCTGCAAACTACTCATTGATTATGCAAATACATGATGAAGATCGTGGTGATGAAAGATCTTGGACATTAACTCTGATGAAGGTCCTGGTTATTAATTTCGTTGTTGCTTTGACACTTGTTCCGACAACTACTCTGAAACCTTATCCAGTGCGAATCTGGCAATCAAATCTCCAACAATAAATGACCTCCATGAATGCAATAATATCTCCCAACAACGAAGATATCACAACCAGCTTTGCATCTTGACTTTATTCTGATTGACTTGATCTTCTTGATGATTGAGCCATATCTTTTGTAAACGCTATATATGGAAAGTCTTCCACATCACATGTGTTACACATAATGACAAAACCGAACACAAACTGCGGAATACAATGCAGTGTTCTTACATCTTGTACATAGGATGGACCTTATTAAAAAAAATCGGACGATTCCCGAAATTCCTACCGCCTGACATTAACAACAAAATAAAATAAATAAATTCAAACGATCAATCCTAACAACATCAAAATTCTTATTTTCCTCCTCACTATCTCTCTCGAATTCTTTATTCATCTCCTCAATAGCATCGCGGCTTGTACTGTTGACGTTGTCGCTGACATAAATAAAAAAATAATGAAAAAGTGGATGAGGTCTACCGATCCGTCAAAAAAGTAAATTTATATTGACTTCTTGACTTATGTTGCCCATTTCTACACAACTTGAATACTTTTGCCGTTAATAATCCATAATTAAACAAGCTTAATATATATTTTTTAATCCAAGAGTACTTTGAAAATTATTGGGCCACATCTATATATAAATATATACATGTATGCATATGGGAGTAGCAAAAAAGAAAGCTTGAACGATAGCAATGGAAGCAAAGAAGTGCATAGTTGAAATCCTCGCAAGAATGATCATCAAACCATCATCTCCAACACCGTACCATAAGAGAAAACTCAAACTTTCACTTCTCGGTCAAATATCTACGCCAATATACGGACCTATGATCTACTGTTACAACACTCCTTCAGATACTTCGTTGACCATTTTGTCCCTCCAAAAATCATTCTCCAAAGCTTTACACCTCTTTTACCCTTTCGCCGGCCAGTTCAACAACGATTTTACGTCAGTCAAATGCAACGACCACGGAGCTTACTTCCTCGAAGCGAGAATAAGCTCCACTCTTTCAGATTTCCTCCGAAATCCGATCCCTAAAACAGTCAGCGAACTCCTCCCTTCTTCCGATCCGAAAACTCTAAGCGATGCCACGGGGAACAAAGTCGTCGCGCTCGTTCAACTCACCGTGTTTGAATGTGGCGGAATCGCCCTCGGCATTGAAGTGTCTCACAAGATCTCCGACGCTTTCTCCATTTCCCGCCTCGCCAAAACATGGGCCGCCATAGCTGCCGGCAGTGGTGATGTGGTGCAGCCGGTTTTTGATTGCTCAGACCTCCTCTCGCCGCCACTTAAACGCATCAAACGCGTCTTTGTGATGAAAACCTCTTTAAGATCGCAAAGGTTTATCTTTAGCGTCGCCAAGTTGGCTGATCTCAAGGCAAGAATCAAACAAAACGGCATTATCGATTTTGCAACTCCGACAACAGTTGAAGCGGTCTCGTCACTTCTCTTTAAATGCGTCGCTGCGGCTTCTGGAGCGAGCGCCCTTCTGCAAATGGTAAATTTGCGCAACAGACTGACCACAAAAGCGCTCCCGGAAAACATCGTAGGGAACTTGGCATGGCCTGTTATAGTGTCCAATGGAGAAGAAAGAAATACGAAGGAGCTGCACGAGATTGCAGCGATCATAAGGAAAGGGCTGTCGGAGTTCTTCAACAATTGCAGAGATGACAGGCTGTTGAAGGGCGATGGGCTTGTTTCCATGGTTTCGCAGTTCGCTGCAAAAGAAGCCGAGCTAGACGAGGCGGGCATCGGCTTGTACTGGTTCTCAGCGTTGAGTTCGTTTCGGTTTTACGAGACGGATTTCGGGTGGGGAGAGCCTGAGTGGGTGATGTCTCCGATTTTTTTCAACAACAGTTTCGCTATAATGCACTCGAAATCAGGCCAAGACGTGGAAGTCTGGGCGACCTTGGAGGAAGATGTCATGGAAAAGTTCGAAAGGAATCAAGAGCTCCTCGCATTCGCTTCTGTCAATGAGAAATGATTCAAAAACCGAAGCCGGATATTCGCCGGAAAACCGCAAAATAAAAAAAAAACTTGAATATGGTAAGGATCGGTCGATGTATGTCTATGCTTTACTCGTCATTAATCATATCTAATTTGCTGTAGTTTTGTTAAATTTTTCGTCTTGCTAGTCATTGTCACTTCGAACCCCCCAAAAAATAGTATTTTGATATGTTGACTTCCAATTATTTCACATCTTCTTAAGAATTTCCATCTTTGTAATTATTAGTCATACATATGTGTGGATTTCTTTTCTGTGTATTTATTAGCAATTGGAGGACCATCTAATCTAAGTTTCTCCATACACCCAATAAGTTATGGTCAATTAGGTGCAAAGTCAACCCCATTTGAATGAATGATTTTTAATTGTTGGTTCACTTATGAAAGCCAATCGAGACTCTTCTAACTAAGCAACAATTGATTTGCGGACAAATTCCAAATTCGAATCGAAAAAATGCTAAAGTTTCAATTTATCAAAAAATTGATTTTGATTACAACGGACCGCTCTACATGAAACTTATATAGTCCTCTGTAACAATTTACACAAACCTATTAATTTTTGCCCAGATTATTTAGCGGAACGTATTGGTATATCTATTTTGAATTCCACTATAACATCATAGATTAAATTATTTTGATGTCCACTACAAAATAATAATAATAATAATAATAAAAGCAAATATTTTGGTGGAGTGTGCATTATCTGGCCAATAAAAGATTATCGAAAGGTGCTTTTTAGTAACACTTTGCTTCGAAATCAGAATTTAGAGCTTCTCTTCTTTGTCTTCAATGGCGACAAAGAAGATCAGAGTTGGAATAATCTCCACAACGATCGTCAAACCATCGTCTCCAACACCACTCAACAAGAGAAGACTCACTCTCTCCATCTTTGACCAGTCAATCCGCAGAGTATATGGTCCCATGATTTATTGCTACTATGGCCCAACAGATATATTTTTGACCACTTTTCCCCTCCAAAACTCACTCTCCAAAGCTTTGGAGCTCTTTTACCCTTTCGCCGGCCAGTTCGACGACGATTTCACGTCCATCGAGTGCAACGACCACGGAGCTTACTTCCTCGAGGCCAGAATCAGCTCTAAGCTCTCGGATTTCCTTCTTAATCCGGACTCTGTAACGGTCAGCCAGCTCCTTCCTTGCTCGGATCCGAAAACTCTAAGCGAAGCCACGAGTAACAGCGTCGTCTCGCTCGTTCAGCTCACCGTCTTCTCGTGTGGCGGGATTGCCATTGGCGTCCAAGTCTCTCACAGGATCGCTGACGCTTTTTCTCTTTCCCACTTTGTGAAAACATGGGCAGCCATATGTACCGGCAACCGTGATGTTGCGCGTCCGTTCTTTCCTGGCTCGGCTTTCCATCCGCCACCGGTCATTCCGATCAAACGCATCGTTCCGATCCCCCTAAAAGCTCCTTTGAGGTCCCGGAGGTTCGTCTTCAGCGCCGCCAAGTTGGCCGATCTAAAGAAAGAAATCCAACGAATCGGCGGGCTTGATTTTGTCCCCTCAACCCTGGAAACGGTGTCGTCGCTTATCTTCAGATGTATCACCGCGGCTTCGGGGGCCAACGCGCTTATACAAATGGTGAACCTGCGCCCAAGACTGGCTCATTCTCCGCCGGGAAACTGCATCGGAAATATTTCGTGGCAGCTCATCGCGTCATCCGCCAAAACCGGAAGTTCGTTGGAGCTGCACGAGATCACGGCCACGACCAGGAAAGGGCTGTCGAAATTCTTCAGTGACTGTAGAGAAGACAAGCTGAAAGGTGACGCGCTCGTGTCCTTGGTCGCTCGCTTTGTAACAGAGGAAGCATTGCTAGCCAAGGCAGGCATCGGGTTAAATTGGCTGACGCTCCTGAGCTCGTTCCGCCTCTACGAAACGGATTTCGGGTGGGGGGAGCCGGCGTGGGTGACGTCCCCGGTATTTTTCAACAAATGCTTCCCGATGATGCACTCAAAATCAGGCAATGAAATCGAAGTATGGGCGACTCTGGAAGAAAATGTGATGGCAAAGTTCGAACGCAACGAAGAACTCCTCGCGTTTGCTTCACTCAGTGATCCTTTGAATAAAGCAACTTGCGGCCATTGCCGTCTATGAATAGATTTGGAGCCCAATTTGTTAAAATAAGGGGAGAGACACCATCAACGATCTTCGGATTTCAAGTTATAGATTAAAAAAATGTAATGTGTACGCATATTTTATTTTATGAATAAATTATATTTCTTTGTGTGCGCCATATGAATAATTTCTTTATTCTTACTGGGCATTATGTTATGTGAAGATTAGGGGTGGAAATCAACCCAAAAACACTTGAGATCAGATCGATCAGCTTTGACTTGTATGTTTTAGGTTTCGGTAGCAATTCCATGTAGATTTGACTTCACACTCAGTCAACATCGAGAAAGGGGGTTGCACATTTAAGCCCTCGAATCATGGATTTTTCGAACCACGTTAATAAATATCATCTTTTCAAAATCTTTTTACTTAATAGGCAATGTTTATGAACTGTGAAATCTTTGTTAAGTTATCTATTGAAATAAATTATATCAGTAAATTGTAATGTGATGCCGCGCAATTATCGGAGATCCCGTGATAACAGGAAGATCACGTTCGAGATCTCAACGTTTGTGCCCGATCTTGGGGATTCTCAGCTTTAATTTTTGCCTTTATTTGCTAATTAATTTAAAGGAAATTGTACGAAATACCCATATTGTTTAATTTATTTATTTGTTTCCCGTTTCAAGGTTTTTTATTTTTATTTTACTTAGACGCCATATTTGGGTGCTCTAGTTGTAATTTTCATTTTATAATGAATAATAAATATCAACCTTTGGAGGTTAAGAGTGATTTTTCCATCTTTTCTATATCACGAGTCTACATCATAATGTAATTGATTTTCCTATTTCGGATAATGATTTTAATTAAATTATGTTCAGAAAACAGATCATTGTCTTGATAGTGAGGATAACTATCTCGAGTCACATTTCGATTTTTTTATGATTTGCTCAATCATCTACGACCAATTTTGTTATGATTTCCACTCTATGTATCTAATTATTATACGTTTAATTTCAATATTTGGTTATATAATTCTATTAATAATTTACATATACGGAGGACCTCTTTCTTCTACATAATTTATTACGTGAACATTATTGAACAAATAAAAATACAACCCAAATATCCAATAAAATTTAACCATGAAAAATAGAGATCCTTAAAATAATCTAGAGAAGCGAACATGTATATATAGACCGTCTTAATTATTTGGACACAGTTCAACCATTCTCTTGAATTATATTTTGAGAATAATCAGCAATGGCGGCAAAGAAGAGCAATTATGTTGAGATAATCTCCACGAAGATCATCAAACCATCGTCTCCAACACCAAACCACAAAAGATTCCTCAAACTCTCTCTTCTCGACCAGATATTCCCAAGATACGGATCAACGATTTACTGCTACAGAACTCCCCCAAATATACTGTTGACCAGTTCTTCCCTCCAGAAATCAGTGTCCAAAGCTTTAGAGCTCTTTTACCCTTTCGCAGGCCGATTCAATGACGGCTTCACGTCCATCGAGTGCAACGATCATGGAGCTTATTTCCTCGAAGTCATAATCAGCTCCAAGCTCTCGGATTTTCTCCGCAATCCAAACCCCGAACGGTCACCGAACTCCTTCCGTGCTCTGACGCAATAACTCTGAGCGAAGCAACGAGAAACAATGTCATCACACTCCTTCAACTGACCGTATTTTCATGTGGTGGGATCGCCGTTGGACTTCAAGTGTATCACATGGCTGCAGATGGCTTCTCCGTTTCCCGCTTTGCCAAAACATGGGCCGCCATATCTGCCGGCAACCGTGATGTCACACCGCCGGTTTTCGTCGGCTCATCACTCCACTCGCCCCAAGTCCGCCCCATCAAACGCATTGCTCCGACACCTCTGCAAGCCCCGTTAAGGTCCTGAAGGTTACTCTTCAGCGTCGTAAAGTTGGCAGCTTTGAAGAGATAAATCCAACAGACTGGCGTTGTTGACTTCCGTCCCTTGACAGTAGAAGCACTCTCATCACTTCTCGTGAGATGTGTCGCCCCGACTACTTCAGAGCCAGCGCGCTCGTACAAATGGTAAACCTGCGCCAAAGACTGACTCCATTTTTGCCAGAAAACTGCATCGGTAACTTGGCTTGGCCGCTCATTGTGTCTTCTAGAGGAAGCGAGCGCACTGCGGAGCTACATGAGATTGTGACGGTCATAAGGAAAGGGCTGTCGGAGTTTTTCAGCGATTGTAGAGACGACGGGTTGAAAGGAGAAGCACTCCTCTCGATGGCTCCACGCGTCACGGAAGAAGAAGCCGAGCTAGCAAAGGCGGGCATAAGCTTGAATTGGGTGTCAGTCTTGAGCTCGTTTCGCCCGTACGAAACGGATTTCGGGTGGGGAGAGCCTGTGTGGGTAACGGCGCCTCTATTTTTCAACAAGCGTTTCATAATGATGCACTCGAAATCGGGCAAGGAAATCGAAGTCTGGGCGACTTTGGAAGAAAGTGCGACGGCAAAGTTTGAAAGAAACCAAGAAATCCTTGCATTTACTTCTGATGAGGTCCCTATGCATATGACAATATTTTCTCATTCTCGTCTATAAGTTGATTGCTCCAACTCCAATCCAATTCGTGTGAGTAAGTGGAAAAAAGCACGAACAAATTTAAGTTTTCAACTTGTAGCATAGCAGCGTGTGTTCTTTTCAGCTTTCATCGTCTGTTATTATTTACCATTGGTGTGTATTTGCATCACATGAATAATTTAATTGTATCTTTAATTTTAGAGAAATTACTCCAAATAGCAAAATTGAAACATAGGATTAGAAAAGGGTAAACTCCGGCTAATGTACCCAATGTTTGATAGATTTTGGATTATGTATCCAATGTTTATTTTCAACGGCTAATGTACCCAAACTTTATTCCGTTAGATTTTTTCATGTTTCCGTTACTTTACCGTTAACGAGTGATTATGTAAAGTTTTTTTTTTATTTTTGGCATAACTCACTTATTTTTTGTCCAAAATTTATGCACGACCTATGTATGGAAACATAAGAGATAGACCTACAACTTTATGTTGTAAGTTTTGTAAAAATAAAGTTCAAAAAATACAAAATTTCAATTACTATGTAAAACTGGACATTAGTGTAATGCAAAATATTTGTTTCCAGCAAATTTTAATATACTTAATGACTTTTTTTGATGAAACATAAAACTTAAAAGTTGTAAATAAATCTTTTATCTTTCTAACAGTAGTTCGTTTATAAATTTTGGACAATAAATGAGTGAGTTATGCCAAAAATATGAAAACTTTTTGCACATCACATTTTTCATATTTTTGGCATAACTCACTCATTTATTGTCCAAAATTTATAAATAAACTACCGTTGGAAAGATAAAATATTTATCTACAACTTTTAAGTTTTATGTTTCATCATAAAAAGTCATTAGGTATATTAAAATTTGCTCGAAACAAATATTTTACGTTACACTAATGTCCAATTTTACATTGTAATTGAAATTTTGTATTTTTTGAGCTTTTTTTTACAAAACTTAAAACACCAAAATTGTGGATCTATCTCTTATATTTCCAACCACAGGCCGTGCATAAATTTTGGACAAAAAATGAGTGAGTTATGCCAAAAATAAAAAAACTGTACGTAATCACTCACTGACGGTCAAGTGACTGAAATACGAAAAAATCTAACAGAATAAAGTTTGGGTACATTAGCCGTCGAAAATAAACATTGGGTACATAATCCGAAATTGATCAAACATTGGGTACATTAGCCGGAGTTTACCCATTAGAAAAATAGTCAAACTTTGGTTAATTTTGTAAACTAGCCAATTAACATGAGGTGACATTTTAATAACATTTTTTATCCCATGTAATACCCTTTAATTAATCATTTTAATTATAATTTTCTTAATTAATTAAAAAAATCAGCACAAATCAAGCTTAATTAATTATGCACAAATTTGAAAATATAATAATCAATTTGAATCATTTCCCTCTCTCTCTCTTTCTCTATCTATCTCTCTTTTGATCATCTCCGAGCCCCCCCCCCCCCTCTCTCTCTCTCTCTCTATATATATATATATATATATATATATATTCTCCGAGCGAATCCATGGCGCCGAAGGTCCCCGACGAGACCCCTCGCAGCGAGTCGGGGGGCGAGAATCGCGCCCTGCACATCAAGAGGAAGCGCGCTCGCCGCGTGAGCTTCGCCGACACCGAGATCACCTCTGGCCATTTCTTCCACTGTGACGACGACTGCGTCTGCGAGACGCCGCCCAAGCCCCGCTCCAGCTCCTCCCCCAACGATGCGCTGCAGTCCGACAACGAGCTCGTCGAGTTCTACGGGGACTTAGCCGGCGACAGCGACGATTCCGGCGAGGATGAGGAAGGGAGCGCCGAGGGCAAGAAGTCGTTTTTCAGGCCGTTGGGATCCCCGTCTCCGAGGGGGAGCAGCACCGCCGGCTCCAGGGCCTCCAACGACGATGAGATTTCGTTGCCCCCGTCACGCGCGAAGGAGCTCCTCCATTGGAGCACTCGCTCGGAAACACCGAGGCCACGTCAATCGACGGCGAAACTTCGGTGGTCTCACGGGAAAGAGAGAGATTATTTTTTGTATTTAAAATATTTGATTGTTGTATTTAAATTTTAATATGAATAATATTTTTTTATTGTTAATTTACGTTGATTCGTTGTTAATTTATGTTGATTCGTTGTTGTTTTATGTTAATTCGTTATTGATTTACGTTAATTCGTTGTTAATTTATGTTGATTCGTTGTTGATTTACGTTGATTCGTTGTTGATTTACGTTAAATCGCGTCTTTAATTTGTTGATATTTTTTGAAAAAAAAAAATAAATCCAAAAATTATATGAATGTTTTGAATTTAAAATTTGAATTATACAAAAAAGGGGTTCGGTTTTGGTTGTTACTATATTAATAGTTATTTCAATTAATAGCAATATTTTTTATTAATGAAAATAAATGAATTTTTTAATTTTATTAAAACATGAGGGCAATAATGAAATTGGAATTTCATTTAAATGATTAATTGGCTAGTTTCCAAAATTAACCAAAGTTTGACTATTTTGCTAAACACACTTTCAAATTTGGCTATTTCTCCAAAGCGCCCTTAATTTTATCTTCATACTACCATATCTGTTGTTGTTAACAATTTTACAACTGACTATGTGGAGATCCAGTTCATCCTATCGAATATCGGATAATTTGTGTCCGTGTGTTATTGGATAATTTTGATATTTGGGATTGCTTTTATTGTATTATGAATATTGTAAATCCCTAATATAACCATGTTACCACGGTTTTCCTCCGCTATAAATAAGGGTTCTATTAATATTTGAGACAGTGTCACTACGTGGGTGATTCGGCTATTTAAAAATAAAAGAAAAAAGTTCTATCATATAGAAAAACGTAGAAAGTCCAAGAATAGAACGAAACTGAACTAGATTAATATTTGGCAATTACGCCGGCCGCTATAAAACCTTAAAAATATATCTGCATATATAATATGAGAATTTAAAATGGCATTAAGTATTGTATAGCATAAAGGACTCTGATCGCTCTTGATATTTTTAATAGCAAATTCTGTTTTGATGTTATAGCGTCTTTTGTAATGTCCGATTGCTTCATTCAGTTTATTTAATTTTTTTTTTCAGTAATCAAGTTATAAACAGAAAACCGTCAAGGCAACATAAAATAATAAATAAATAAGAAGTTGATTTAATAACAAATATACATATTACATAAATCCACACTATCAATAACCATGACTGGAACTGAACTCGGCCAGAGTGACATTCTCCGTGACGCCGCCTCCTGCGAATGAGACGAGGCTCCTGGCGAGCCTGTTCACGCTCTCGTCGGCCCCGCTACTGGGGCTGAACATAGCTCCCCCTATGCTCACAACACCTGGGTTCTGGCTGTTGAGCACGGAGTAAGCCGTGGCGGCTCCAAAGCCGGCGTTGAAGCAGAAGTGAAGCAGCCCTTTTGGGAAAACGGTCACGTCGCCCGCGCCAATCTTTTTCTCGAAGATAACGTTACCGGAGCTGATGAAGCCGACTACCACCGTGCCTTTCTCGACAAAGAACAACTCAGAAGCTCTCGGGTGCGAGTGAGGCGTCACCATGCCGTCGACCTCGAGGTCCGTCCTCGCCACAGAAAGTCCAAGCGTGTTCAGCCCCGGGAACTCCGACGCGGTGACAAGCTTCACCGCCGAGCGCGAGAGCTCGTCGGCGATTCCCGGCCGAGTCAGCTCCGACGACTTGAAGTCCAAAGCGGCAACCGCAAGAGGGTTCTTGCAAGGCAAGCCGTTAATGAAGATCGCCGGCTTCTCCTTCGCCGATATCGCCGGGCAAGTGTCGTGGAGACTGTCGTGATCTGCGGAGCAGAGTTCGATTGGAAAAGTGATTAAGAGAGAGAGAAGGACGGCGAATGAAACTGTCGACCACATCTTGGGCAGAATCTGATATGAATGTTTTGTGGATATGTGATGATGATATTATGCGTAATTTATGTTTTTTTATTTATCGAGGCTGCCAAAGCTTGGTGAATAGATATCAACAAGGCGTTGAGTTCACTTCTGGAGATTGAATTAGTTGCTTCTAAGAAAGACTATCTAAAGCATAATTATCTTTTTATTTCTACTCTAAATTCTAAATTCTAGTGTAAGTTATTCGAGGGAATGTCGCTCAATACGCTCTATTTTTTGTTTTTTTTTTTACTTTGTAAATTACAGTGATATATTAAATTCTGATATTGGAGTGTATGTATGATCAAGTCAATCGATTGAAATTTGCAAGCCTAGACACTTTGATACGTACACAAATCAAATGATTAATCAAATAAAAAATTAGTTTTTCCAACATCACGTTTTTTATTATTAAATAAAAATGCTTTTTAAAAGCAATTGTGGATATAACGCATCTACACCAAACCAAACTAAGGCAAAAAGAGCTTTTGTGGAAGAAATGATATTAAAGAGATTATTGATTATTTATTTAAAATATTGCATTATTAAAGATTCACCATAATACTTTGCCATTTTGGAAAGCAAATAAAGTGGGTCGCTCCACAATTAGCAATTTGATTATAACACATCTTTTATATATATATATTATATCATTCTAGGAAGATGTGATGTCAGTGATTAGGGTAGTGATAGTCCAATTTCTGTACAATATTGATATTTATAATTTTAATCTACTTAATCTCCATATAAAGGTCCAGTCCATGCATGTAAAATACAGCCGCATAGTCTAAATGTTTATTTTCATTGGCTAAATTACCAAATATTTGGCGCAAGCTCTTATTCACCGAATCACTCTCTTGTTCTCTTTGTTAGGAGTTTGGAGTCAAGATTATTGATTTCTTTTTAAATGAAAAAGCGGGATCAGATCTCAGAACCGAATCCCCATATGTAATTCAGGGACGGAATCAGGAAAAATTCATCATCTGGTGTTGAATTAGGGAAAAAATCGACACTTAATCATAAATCTTCCAAAATTAAAAAAATAGTGATGTTTAGTGTTCATTCATCAAACTCACACTCTCATTATTCAGCATATACCCTTGATTTCAGTTCCTTCCCCCTCATTTCATTTCATTTCCCCCTCATTTTTCTTTCTCCAAAAAGCCTCTCCATTTAATCTTCATTTTTTTTCTCCTCAGATCTCCAAATGACGATGGTAATATTCCGTTGGATAGATTAAGAGTAAAACAATGTCCTGAAAGCTAGTTTGTGCAGGAAGAAGGAAAAACAGTCGAAAAATATGAACACGGACACAATTTTTAGATGGAACTTTGGGTTATTTCGATCCGTCTTTCGAAATGTTTTTTTTGCAAAAACTTAAACTACACAATTATCCATCTTCTGGCCTCAAAATAAGATTCAAATCGTATAAGTTGCACTATATATTAGTAATTTGTGGAAAAATTATGATATTGTGCAAATTTTGGTCGGAGCTAGCAATATCGAATTCGGAGATAAATTGTATAGCTTTCGTATTTTTGACATAACTCACCAAGTTTTTGTCTAAATTTTACAAATGACCTACAATTGAAAAGCTAAGAGATATATTCACAACTTTTATGTTTTACGTTTTAACAGAAAAATTAAATAAAGATACAAAATTGCAACCGAAAAGTAAAACTGGACATTAGTATAATGAAAAATATTTGTTTCGGGTAAATTATATTAAACTTATATATATAAATCTATACTATATATATATATATAGAGAGAGAGAGAGCGCTAACCAAGGCGGGCAAAGGTCTAAATCTCATCTCTTCCTTGAGCTCGTTTTGCCTCTACGAAACGGATTTCGGATGGGGAGAGCCTGCATGGGCGACGGCTCCACTGTTATTCGACAAGCGCTTCGTCATGATGCACTCGAAATCGGGCCAAGAAATCGAAGTGTGGGAAACTTTGGAAGAACATTTCATGGCGAAGGTCAAAAGAAACCAAGAACTCCTCGCATTTTCTTCTGACACTGCAGTCGGCCATAGCTGTCTATGAATCGACTCAAACGACAAAAAAAAAAAAAATGAATTATATGAAAAATGTGTAATTTGTTTCCATGCATGTCAATGTCTTTAAATTTTTGGGGTTCTATATTTAAGATTTGTATGTTGTTGTGCGAGTAATTACAAAAAAGGGTTTGAATTATATGAAAAAATCGTACTTTCATATCCATGTTCATATCTTTATAATCTCTGTAGTTCTATTATTAAGAACCATGATGTCGTGAGAGTAATTCTGATGTTTTTTCGGAAAATTATAAGATTTTTTTTTTGTCAACTGTGTTTAGACTAAAAACTAGTACATCGCGCACACTGTTATGTACGCCATTTGAATTGCAGATATGTTGTGTTTTTTTTATCTCCTATATCTCGATCTATGTCACTATTTAAACATATATATTTGTAATATATTGTATAATTTATCGCAATAAAAAAAAGTCAAATTTAAATAACTTATAAATAGTTTTGCGGGAAAAAAAGAGTGTTTTCGAAGTTTGGACTTCTATCAAACATTGGGTTCAAAACTTGAGTGCTAAAATTCCAAAGACACACGCATTGTTGGAATATAAATGCTAACAAATTCTAAGGAACTTGGAGGTGCCTATTTTTGTTCATAAGAAGAGAAAATATGCATATTGTGAGATGTACTAAATCGAGAGAAGAACATAATTTTAAACTTAACCTTGACGGGAGCAGTCATGGTCCCCCTGGAGGAGGAGGCATCTTACGTTTTTTTTAGAGGTAATCTTATATTTGCCTTCTCTAAAAGTTTGGGAATATGTTCGAATAATGAAGCTGAGCCCTGAGCTGTTTTGGAAGGTTCAAATAGTTGTAATAAAATGGGTATCAGTTACGTTTATGTAGAATGTGACTAAAAAATTATCGTAGATTGGATTCGTACTCGTAAATGCAATATATGGTATCTTTGGGACTTTTGGAAAAATCTTTTACATGTACTAGCAATTATAGACGTTTCCATGCAACACATTATAGAAAAGGAAACAAAGTGGCAGATGCATTGGCGGATGAAGGTGCTAAAGGTAGAAATATAATCATTAACTCTAGCTATCTTTCAAGTGTTATAAAAGGTCTATTTATATTAGAGAAAATGACCACCGGATATGTGAGATACATGTAGTTTGCTTTTGTACTCTATTGAAGTGTTTTTTTTTTTTTTTTTATATATTGATGTATATTTTGATGGATAAGACTAGAGGTGTCAAGTGGGCCGGGGTGGGCCAACCCGGCCCACAACCCGTTAAGCCCGCATGTTAAATGGGGTGGGCTCGACCCTCCCCGTTCAATGTGCGGGACAGGGCGGGTTTTGGAAAAGGCATCAAGGCCCACCCTGGCCCATGATCCCGAACCCACAATGTCGCGGGGCAGGCTTTTTACGAGTCGATTTAGTGGGCTTTTACGATTCGAGTTTAGTGGGCTTTTACGAGTCAAATTTGGTGGGTTTTCATAAACCAAAACGGGTTGGATTTTTACGGAGAGTAAATACATGACTGAATGAATAACAAATTATAACTTGAAAGTATAACATGAATGAATGCTGAATTGATTCATGAATTTCAAGATGTAAAGATTGAATACTAAACATGAAAGTGAAAGTGAACAATAAAATGAGAATACGTGATTTTGAAATTAATTAGTTAATAATAAAATTAGAATAATGAATAATGAACGTGACTAATAATTATAAATTGTAAAGTTGAAACTAATCAATTATAAAATCTAATGAATAATATGAAAGAGATTAGTGAATCGTCAAACCGAAGGTCTATACCTCGTGAATAATGAAATTGATTAGTAAGTTATGAAATTGATTAGCGAATTATAACTTGATAGTTTAAAATTAATGAACGTTGAATTGATTCGTGAATTTCAAGATGTAGATGTTAAATAGTGAATACGATAGTGCTAATTGAATAATAAAATGATAATAAGTGATTTTGAAATTAATTATGGAATATAAATTAGAATAATGATTTATGAATGTGGCCAGTAATTATAAATTGTAAAGGTGAAACTAGTGAATTAAGAAATTATGTTTTATACATGAAATCACGCAATGTCGTAATTGATTAATTCATTCTCAAACTAAAATTAAAACTAGAGAATAATCGATTATCGAATTTTGATTAATAAATTTAGAAAAATTAATTTAAGAGCTACATTAAGTAGAATATATGTACAAAATAAATTAATAAATCATGTAATACAAAGATAATTGTTAATTTCTATAACAATAAATATTTAGATTAATATGTTATTTTTATAATATTAATTATAATATTTTTATTATAATTTTTTATAAATCAATTATGAGCCTCGCAGTCACTGCCATAAAATAAAAATAGAGTTATCAAATGATATATAACAATTACAAACGATATCAGAAACAAAAAACGACTGAATTATTAGTAAACATTGTCAATGTTGTAAAAGAAAAAAGGATAAAAGTTGACGATATGGTGGATTACTGGATTTATTAGGGCACCCAAAAACGACAATGACATTTGAAAGCGACCAATACCAAAAAAAATTAACAGTAAAACAAGTAAAAATATGGTTTATGTGGGCTTTTTTAAACGGGGCGGGGCGAGTTGGCCACGGGGCGGGTTTATGTGGGCTTCGGGGCGGGGCGGGGCGGGCTTTTGAACGGGGCGGGGTGGGTTCGGGGCGGGCCTAGAAAAGCATAACCCAGCCTGACCCTTTGGATATTGGCGAGTCTAGCCCGGCCCACAAAAAAACGGGGCGGGGCGGGGTGAACCCGCTTTTTTTACGAGTCGGGCGGGTGGGCCTGGGCCGACCCGGCCCACTTGACACCTCTAGATAAGACATTGTTAATGATTATGTTGTAAGTCTCATATGTCTTTTTGTTACCAAGGTATTCCTCCGCCATACGTGAGGATCTAAATATAATTGGGATAGGGATCACGATTCAGTGAACCTGAATCTTCGGTAAAAAAAACATGAACTTATTGATAGTGTCATGCCTAGTCTAACCCACAAGAAAGTTAAGCGTTGTGGGCTTAACTGGTTTTTTTGTTTTTTTTTTTCTTTTAATATGGCAAGAGCTATCAAGAACACCTCTAGAAAACAAGGATAAAGTTTTCCCAATTTTTCATGGATACTCTACGTTTTCATGGTAATCTAAAACTTTTCCCAACTTTTTTGTTTCCCTTTAATTATACTTTTCCATTGAAAAGTGCAACCGAAAATTCAGCTATTTTTCTCAAAATTATTTATGAATAAAATGTAAAAAATTGACGGACATTTCTAGTAAATTTGAAAACTTGGAGAATGTATAAATTTTTTCTTTTATGAGAAATTTTTTCCAAACAAACAAGTGGTAACACCACTACTCTCCTCTCCAGGAGGTCACGAGTTCAAAACCCATGGGAAGCAAAATGCTTGCCCCTTTTACATATATGTGAGCTTGCCCAATAGTACCACATGTTCTTACACTGAATATATCTAGTAATGCGATAGTGCATTGTAACTTTGGCCAATAACGCCACCCCATTAAAAAAAAAAAAAACCTATTTCCTCTCTCTTTCCAAGCCTTCCTCCTAATTTGGGTATGTTGAGTTAAATTTCAGTTTTGTCGTTACTTTTTAGTTTGAAATGATAGTTTTGCCACGTTTATTTTCATATATGATGTTTTTCCAATGTTTTAAAAATATTACTTTTAGTTTGGAATGATATATAAGTAATATCATTTTCCAATGTTTTAAAAAAATTATGGCGGCAAAAGTACTACAATTTTGGGTATTATATTTTGGATATATATATATATAATTGAGTATATGCATCAAAATATTATGTATCTTTTCAATCGATAACCGATTAATCGATCGATAAGTTTCGATAACAATAACCTGCGATTTTATATCTTTTTCATCAATAAATCAATTACCAAATGATAAAACCATCGATAACGGCAACAAATTTTATCGGCCAAAACAATAACCTGACCCTTGCTATAGAAACATCATGATGGATATCACAGCATATCCTTTGGCAAAAAATGACCCTTCAAGTAAAAAAAGAAGAAGAAGAATTTAGACCGATAAATCAGCGAAGAATATAGCGGTGTTGTGACAAAAAGACACAGAGCCAATGTTCGTCTAGTGTGAGCACACAAAAGAAGGTACAGTTTATTCATAGAAATCAAATACACACATAATATTCGTTAACCAGAAAAGAAAATTACAACAAAAGTAAGATGATTAAAACTATGATACTTGAAGGCAATCATTGATCACAGCTTCACCACTTACTCTCAGAAAATGGTGTCTGAATCTGTTCACAAACGACTATGACCTCCGGCACCGCTATTCTTTGGGACGGTAAATGAAGCGAACGCGAGGAGTTCTTGATTTCGTTTGAGATTTTTTATGACATTTTCTTCCAAACTCACCCAGACTTCAATCTCTTTCCCCGATTTCGAGTGCAGCATTGGAATGTTTAATAATTGTGGAGAAGCAATCCATGCAGGCTCACCCCACCCGAAATTCGTTTCATACGGGCGAAACGAGCTCAAAAACGTGAACAAGTTAGTCTTTATGCCAGATCTGACCAGCTCCGCTTCTTCTTCTACTAAGCGTGAAACCATGGAGACGAGCACTTTTCCTTTCAAGTTATCTTCTCTACAATAGCTGATGAAATCTGACAACTCTTTCCTTGTGATCGTCGCAATCTCATGTAGCTCCTTCGGATGTTTGTCTTTTCCAGACACAATAAGCGGCCATGTAATGTTCCCAATGCAATTTTCAGGCAGCGATGTGTTCATTATATTGCGCAGGTTAACTGCGTGTACAAGTGCACAATCTCCGGAAGCCGCAGCAACACATTTGAAGAGAAGTGATGAAATCACTTCCAATGTTGAAGGACTGAAATCAAGGCCGCCATTTTGTTGGATATCTCTCTTTAGGTCAGCCAACTTGGCTGAGCTGAAGACGAGCCTTACGGACCTTAAAGGGTCTTTCCGCCAGGTCCGAGAGGCGAATTTGAGAGGCGATGTGGGAGGCGGGAAGAGAGAGGCGCCCACAAAAATCGGCTGCGCCACGTTTTGATTCCCGGCAGATATGGCTGCCCAGGTTTTAGTAAAGCGGGAGCTGGAGAAACCGTCGGCGATCCTGTGAGACACCTCAAAGCCGATAGCGATTCCACCGCACGAAAACGTGGTGAGTTTAACAAGAGTGATAACGTTGTTTCTTACCGCGTCATGCCGAGTCTTTCGATCAGACGTGGGAAGGAGGTTGGTGACTGTTTCGGGGTGTGGATTTCGGAGAAAATCGGAAAGCTTGGAGCTGGTTTTGGCTTCAACAAAATAAGCCCCGTGGTCGTTGCACTCGACGGACATATAGTCGTCATTGAATTGTCCTGCAAAAGGGTAAAAAAGCTCCAAGGTTTTGGAGAGTGAATTTTTGAGGGAAGAAGTGATTGAGGAGGAAGTGTGTGTTGTGGGAGAATGGTAGCAGAAGATGATTGGAGAGTATGTAGGAAATGGAAGGAGAAGATCAAAGAGGGAGAGTTTGTAATGTCTCTTATTGAGTGGTGTTGGAGACGATGGTTTCACATAATTTCTCGAGATTATTTCAGCTAATTCTCTCTTCATTGCTTCCATTGTCATTCACAAGAAACTGACCTCAAGTATTATGCCACTTTCCCAAGTTTAAATACTAATTATGAGGACATGTTATTTGATAAAATTTAATGTAATATTGAGATAGTTATAATAAAGGAGTGCAAATCACGACGAAACTTTTATATCTTATGTATATTGAAGCGTGAATTTTACAAAATCAAATGTTTTGTTAATGACACTTAGATAAAGTTTGTTAATTGACATTGATAAAATCAATGTTTTGTTAATTGCCGTCATAATCTTCCCTTTCTCTCCCAATCTACAGATCTTCGACAGTAGCTAAAAAAATTAAATACTTTTGTTGGTTATACGCGGCACAAATACTAAAAGTGTTTGAAAAATTAACGTAAAATACTCATTCCTTGTTTTAGCCTCATAAAATAATAATATTTTTCTCACCGTTAAAAACAAGTGCCATTTTCGGGGTTGTTTGATATATGTCTATAAAGTAGAAGAAAAAAATTGTTATTTTGTCCGGCTAAAACAAAGAATAAGTATTAAACGTAGTTTTTAAAAAGTTTGGTATTTATGCCTATATTTTATTTTTTAACTACAAGTTTTTATACATGATCCCAACACATTTCAACAAAATCGTTTTATTTTTGGACGTGATTTGCATAACAATTATATATTTTTATTTTTTAACTAAAAAATTGGATATATGGTCCCGGAAAGATATGTTGCATCTCATGCTTGTTCAAGTTGAACAATCATTGTGCTTGAAATGAAGATAAGAGACAAGTCATGTTTCACAATTATTTGGTTGGTTTTCCAGATCAAGCAATTGATATTCCACATTGATGTGCCCTTTCTAACAAGGATATATATATATATCAGGAAAAAATTGGAAGTATGAAAAAAAGGAAGCAAAATATCGGTTTAGAATGTTTCAAATATCCTTTGTTAGAATAGTATTGATTTGACTCCATAAGTTGGACCATCACCCTATAGGCCGTGTGAAAAAAAAAAAAAACCACCCAACAATTTAGCTCAACCCAATTGAACCCAATTGCAATCTAACCCAATAGTTATCGGGTTGGGTTGGGTTCAACCCGAATAAATAGTCGGGTTGGGGTTGGGCTAGATGCATTGGGTTGGACCGGCCCAATCGACTTAATCAATTTTTTTTTCAAATAATTAATTATTCTAAAAAAAAATATTTTTGTAGTTTAAGTAAGTAAAAGCAAACAACAAATAAAAAAAAGAAGTATTTCTAGAGTCTCACTTTTATGTTTAGTCATTATTTAATGTCTATGACCATGTTTCTAGTATATGATTACGACCACATTTCTAGTTTAGTTTTACGACTATGTTCCGTACTTGTGTTATTTAATGTTTAAGACTATAATTACGTTTAATTTTTTAATTTGGTGTTTACAAACAATAATATAAAGTTTCCGTTTATTGATCGATGGTTTAAATATTCGGTAAATATTTTTATATATTTTAAATTTTAGTTCAGGCCAATGACCCAACCCAACCCAAAGTTTTTCGGGTTGGGTTGGATTGGCCTTCAAATATTTTGGGTCGGGTTGGGTTGTTTTTTCCAAACCCAATAAGATCGGGTCCTGTTCATGTTTTACCTCGGGTCGACCCAATCCAACCCATGCACACCCCTAAGCCAAAGTAATTTTTTTTTTTAAATGTTACCGAATACCAATACCATTGGGTACTTACCTTATATATAATTTAAATCGATATATGTGTTAATTTTTAAATTAATTTAAAAATATTACGGTTTTTTTCTTCATAACATTAGATATTATATTTTTTATTTTATATTTCAAGTAAAATAATTCATTTATGAAATAAATTATTATATTAATAAAGTTATTCATACAATTTTTTAGGAGCATATTAATTTAATTAATTATTTAGTTCATAAATAAATTTATTATATTTTAATCTATCCTATTTTTATTTTTTATTATAAAATTTCGTTTATAATATTAAAAATATATATATATATATCTTCATACATGTCATTGGATGATCGTCTAGTCGCAAGATTTCCAATGATATATATGCGCCGATCCGATGCTAAAAGAAATTATTGAGTTTTGAAATTTTTAAAGAGGGAGAGGAGAAAAATATAATAAGATAGAGAGTATGTAATAAGCCAGGCAAAATGTGAGAGATATATAAAGATGAGATGACATGTAATAATTAATGAGAGTGAATATCTTAATTTGTTGATCTATTTTGAAATAAAATAAAATACACTTGTGGTTGCTAGGATAGCCTAGTGGTAATTTCACACCACCTCTAAAGTGGAGGTTGAGTTTGTTCTCCACTGCAGCAAAGTCGCTTTAAAAAAAAAACTACACTTAGTTCCCGAATATTGAAATTTGGAGTTTCATTAAATGCAAATACACACATCTTAAATATGTGCTTGGTCTAGTGGTAACAAGTATATCACTTAAGACATTAAAGGTCTTGAGTTCGAGAGTCACCTTCAGGGTAGGAGTGAAATCCAAAGATCCTCGTATATATATATATATATATATATATATATATATATATATATATATATATATATATATATATATATATATATAAATAACTGTCCCCATAATCCCTTCTATAATTTATCTGATTATTACTTACATTAGATAATTTAATCATAATTAAAAAAAAGTAGATATATTCTACTAGAATACCTTATAACATAAAAGGTGGCTTCATCCATAGAGGAACTACATACACGAGCGTATACACGTGTATGCATTCAAATATCAAAAGAAAAAAAATTATTAAAGTGATATTGTATTTATAGTTGAGAACACTGAAATTTTCAAGACATTTATTTTAATTTTATGAATGTGTTGTTGATATTTATATCTTTTTATTTTGCTTGGTAAAATATACTCTTATTATTTATATATTATCTTTTTATTTTCTTGTCTTTTTAGATCTATTATATACGACTTAGTTAGGATTTTGTTACTTTTTTTATTTTTGTTGATGTATTACAGAACATTATACGTAGTGTTTAATTTGTTGCTCTGTATTATTTTCGGATTTACAGTGAATTAAATAAGATTATTTCTAAAATCTAAAAAACAAACCGAATTTGCACGAATTAAACAAGAATTATTTTCGAAATTCCTAATCGAAACCCTAAAATTTCACGCTCTGAAATTCGACAAAATATATGGATATGTAGAAAAATAATCGATTTGACTTTCTCGTTGAAATCAAATAAACAAAACAAAAAAATTGCAGATTTTTCTGAAATTGATAACAAATAGAGAAAAGGCTGAGAGTTTAGCTACGAATCGCGAGTTAGGAGAAAAAGGTCCTGGTGAAAAGACGTACTCGTGTTGCCGTTCTCGCTCTTAATCGACCACGAGTCAACGATGATGGAGCGGTCATTGTCCGACAATAGATCGGGCAGCGGTCGCCGGCGCCAATTGATTTGTTGCGCCAAGTCAGAGTCCTCTAGTGACATTCTCAGTCAGGCCATTGGTATGTGTGTGTGAGAGAGACGCCAGGTGATGTGTTGCGCCAAGTCAGAGTCCTCTAGTGACATTCTCAGTCAAGCCATTGGTATGGGAGAGAGAGATTTTGAATGCAATGTTGATTATGTAGAGAGAAATACGAGAACGCGTCTTTGCGAGATAAAACTCGACTTAACAATCAAAAGCTCGATTCGTATTCATTCATCAACTTGTCTTCAAACAACTATTTATAGTAATTATAAAAGAAATTAGGCATGATTAATATTCCTAAACTAGCTACAATGAATCATCAAATATAAGGGAAATAAAGTTAATGCATTATCTCATATAATCACCCTAATCAAAGCAACAAGCAAAAAAAGAAATCTTTTTTGGCAATCTTCATGATTTGAATGGAGATCATGTGTACTGCGTAATCGGCCAAGGAGATACATACTTCATCATTCTCCTGATGAGAATAAAATTTGATCTCGAGTTTATAACGTCGGTCGGTTTCGCAATTCTGCCGCCATCACCGCGCTTGTGTGAGCACCAAAGTTGTCGTCATAAAACGAATACCTTGCATTTGCAGTCCCACCGCCATCGCATGATCAGGGCTGGCCCTGACTTTGTCGGGGCCCTAAGCGAGAAAAAGTAAAGATGAAAACTATTTTTTATTATTATAACACTAACTTATTACAATTTCTAAAAATAATTTAACAATAAAAACAATATGATAAAAAATTATCACAAATAATATATCAACTTACATATTTATATATATATTTTTTAATGTGATATTAAATAGAAAAAGAAACTTTGATTATATTTTATGTATATATTATTTAATCAGATATTAAATAGAATATAAGATTAAGTATAAAAAAATTGGCTTCCTCCATTTGTCAACAACATATTGAAAATAACAATTCAAATTGAAATATAAAACAATCAGAGAAACCTAAAGCCTAAAAATTATAAATAAAAGGGCACACCACTTTTACATGTGGAGTCTCGACAGCACAAAAAAAGAGTAATATACTTTCAAAAAAGTTATAGGCGTAAGATTCAATAGATTTATGTCTTAATTTGGGCCCTCTGTACTTATTTTGGAGGCCCCCCTCTGTAGTGTATTTTTTTCCTCAAAATTTTGGGCCCCTAGGCCTGTTCCTAGTCAGCCTTGGCCCAAGGTCGGCTCTACGCATGATGTGTCGAAGACTTATATTTCGTCCGCAACACTCGTGCCGTTTTTCAGGGTGTTGTCGCGTGTAGCCTCCGAACTTGAGCGTCGTTCATGAACCTGTTTTATAGATCCCGGAATGACAAGGCACCCATAAATTGACAATAAAATCTCTTATATATATATTTTTTTTTGGTCAGGGTTTGACATGTTTGTCACAGTCATCGCGACCTTTACGCCAATGGATTCGCTCAGTGCGGCTACTTCGCTCGTCTTGCTCAACACAAAAACTATCTCATTATACGCATATTCATCGTACTTAGCGCACACATTGTCTCCGTACACGGCCTCGTAGTACACGGTTTTGGCGTACTCCGCCTCGTCATATAAGGTTTCGTCGTACTCATCGTACACGGGTTCGTCATACTCCTTCTCACTATGAAGCGATTCATCGTACACGGCCTCACTGTGTTCCTTCTTATCGTACGACGTCTCGTCGTATTCCAGTATATCCAGTACCTGGAACGCTGCTACCCATCATGCATCTTCTAGTACCGCATCACGTCGACACATCATGTGATCGTAACTGCCAAATTTCTACCCAAACAAGTTCGCTCGGTTGTCCTCAATTTTGGACCCGTCTCGGTGTCGTTGATCTGTTTGATTATGTATCGTTGCAGCTATCTGACGGATCAGTGATTCCAGCTGAGCATGCAATCTGTCGACCTCTTCTCGTCTCACTAAATCCTCTACAAAAGCGTCGTGAACAAATCACTTATTTCGTGCATCTACACAGATACGAGTGACTCTGATACCAATTAATGTTGAGAGAATTATGAGCGAACACAAGAACGCATCTTTGCGAGATAAAACTCGACTTCACAAGAAAAAACTCAATTTTTTATTCATTTATCAACTAATCTTTAATCTTTAATATACAACTATCGATACCAATTATATAAGAAATAAGGCATGACTAATATTCCTAAAATTGCTACAATGAGAATGAATCATCGAAAATAAAGAAAATAAAGTTAATGCGAATACCACAACTAATCACCCTAATAAAAACAATAAATTAATAAATCTTTTTTGGCAATCTTTTTATTTGAATGGAAATCATTCGTACTCCGTAATCTGACAAGGAGATACATACTTCATCGATTCATCAATTTAAATAAATACTCTTTAATTATTATAAATTATGATATTTATTCAAAAGTAAATTAATATGGGTAATATCGATAAAAAAAATGTGATTCAATAACCACGTCATCAAATTAAATATTCCTGAAACTGAAAATAAATATAAACTTAGGCTAATATCCAATTTCTATGTTTGAGTTTGGCTAGTCTGTCTAATTGTTCTTTTATAAATAAAAAATATTCTAGTTTACATAACAAATATAATAAAAACTTAAAGAGAAGAGAATTAGAAAATCCTACAAGTTTCTCTAAAAACACATATTGTCAATTACAAAAGACAAATTAAATTCGAATGTGAAGACCGCCACATTGACTTGAATTATGAGTACCAAAACTAACAAATACATCAACAACTCAATTTTCTCTTGCCATAAATATAATATTCTACCAAAGAACCAAATTCTATTTCTTTTAAAATAGTTGAAATTAATGTAGAATATTCACACTCAATTTCTTTGTTAGAAGCATTCGTGCGCAAATCTACAATCCGTATGTCGGTGTTTCTTCGGTGCATGGCATATCATATTCAATCTCATAAATCCAAATAGATATTTCCTGTAATATTGTTTTACTCTTGCAGCTTCCATTGTTTTATCATCAATCATCAGTCTTACTTCAGGATACAAGTATCCCCACAAAATGCAAAAGAAGAATTGGGGCCGTAGTAATGTCGTTGTCTCACTTTAACGAAATTGGACTATCATTGGGTATTTCACAATTTTAAACATGTTTGTTTATCTCGATTTATGAGATTAATAAACATGTTTGATACATTCGATGAACTATCATTGTGAATCATTTTTCCTTGCTTCCAAATTTGTGTATCTCGAATCTCGATTTATGAGATTAAACATGTTTGATTAACTGCCTCACTGATGCAATTCTCTTGTAGAGCTATATAAATCGCAATTGACAATAATTGGAAAATAAATGATTCGAAAGAACTTTTGCAGAAGGTGAGGGCAATCAAAGTTCCATCATAGTGAAGAAAAACAAGGATACCTAACGATGTTAATTAATTTAGGTTAAAACATCTGAATTTAAAATAGTCACTGAAATCGGATACTCACAATGTTGGATACGTTGTCACGATAAATATATTAACAGTTTACACATTAATAGCCCAATACCAGTGGCGGAGCTAGCTTTGTAGTTTAGGGGATGCACTTTATAACAAATCGATATTTTTACTCTTCATAGAAAATATATTTCAATACTTGTTTTTATCCACCAATGTTTTAGTTTCGGTATAACTTTAAGTTGTGCCACTAAAACTAAAGTTAATGATAAGCTTATGCGACATATTCAGTGGATTCGGGGACGCACTCGATAATCTTGGCAGTGTCGGCGACGCACTCGGTCGCGAGTACATATCATCGACACACTCGAGAACGCCAAGTGGGTCGCCAACACCGTGAGTACGTCAAAAAAGTCAAATTCATCCTGCTATCGTCGAGTACGTCAATAACGAGTGTGTTGCCGACACTGCCGAATATTCAGCCGAGTTTATTTCAATAATAGATAATTTATTATGACACAAAACACAATAGAAAATATCAATATATGTAATACCAACTATAAATCACAACAACCATAAGCTACACTTTAGTGGTATTTTTTTTTTTTTGCAATTTAATCAGCGTATGCACGTGCGTATGCTAGTACTATACTAGCTACGCCTATGCTTAGTACCAAATATGTGCATAAAGTAAATGACAAATGAACAAGCGATATTTGGTAACGACGGCCAGATACTTTATTCCATTGAAAAACATTCAAAAATGTTACACGGTTATACCGGATACTTAATTGAGTTTCACAAGGGAATAGACACTCCCCCTGAGGACCAGGCGCAACTGGTAATCCAACTCCAGAGAAAAAGTATGGCATTTCTCTTTGTAAATGCCCTTGGATGCTTCAATTGTCGGACTGATACTCGTCACTCCTTGAATGAGATCACAAGATCCTCCAACTTCCTCTGAGGTACCCCCTATCAGAAACGGCCTTGGATGCTTTAACCGTCAAACAGCTAGTCGTCACTCCTCGAATAAGATCGCAAGACCCTCTATCTTCCTTTGAGCAGATTTTACATTTTCTTGTGATAGTTGATTACCACAATTAGCAAAGGTTATATAGTCGGTCAAGCTGGCAACCAAAATGGAAGGTTCAAGGCTCCACGATCTTGGAGATGGAAATGATGATTGGAAATCTTCAATCAAAACGATTAAGGGCGTTGATGCTGCAATCTTTTCTTGATGATGCAGATACTTGTGATTGTTGCAATAACTTCGTTGAAGATATTGGTCATTAACTCCGATGTCGCTTTGACAGTTGTTCTGACCACTCATCCAACAACCTTATCCAGTCCAAATCTGGCAATCAAATCTCCAGCAATAAATGTCATCCACGAATGACGAATATCTCCCAACATCTATGATATCTCGTCCAGCTGTACATCTTGACTTTAATCTGATTGTCTTGATCTTCTTGATGATTGAGCCACATCTTTTGCACGCGCCATATATGGAAAGTCTTCCACAACACCCCTGTTACACATAATGACAAAACCGGACGCAAACTGCGGAATACAATGTAGTGTTCTTACACTCATTTATCAATCACTTTCACATTACAAGATGGTAAGATTATGAACAAGATCTAAGAGAAATAAGCTTGTTTGGTGATGTAAATCGAAGGATACAAGAACAATAAATTTTCTGATAAGCTTTTTAAGCTCCAATTTTCTATTCAGTCATTAACTCAATTTCTTCCACTCTTTGACTTACAAAATATACAGAAAATATCAAAAACTCTTAAAACATACATCCTTCATAAAATAACCCCGATTAATACTATTAATTAATGACTGAATATTATTCTTAAAAAAGCCAACACGATTGATACTATCAATCAAACAAATTAAATGCTCATATTGTTCAAATAAATAATCAACAACAATTAACATATTTCAAAATAAATGATAAAGGAAGTTACGGAGGTTGGGAGGATTTTGGCTTGAATTTGCATGCTCCATGCGAATCATGTACGTTTGCATCACTTGGGTAGCGGTAAACCCAACACATAACTCCATGCGACGTAATATATATATTAGAACGATGAATTCACAAACGACTATGACCTCTTGCAGAAATCTTTGGGAAAGTAAATGAACCAAACGCGAGGAGTTCTTGATTGCTTTCAAGCTTTCCCATGACATGTTCTTCCAAAGTCAACCAAACTTCGACGTGTTGGCCCGATTTCGAGTGCATCATCGGGAAACTCCAAAGTTGTGGAGACATCACCCAAGCAGGCTCACCCCACCCGAAATCAGTTGCGTACGGGCGGAGAGAGCTCAAGAATGTGAACATTTTCAACTCTATGCCGGATCTGACCAACTTGGCTTCTTCCTCTACATAGCGTGAAACCATCGAGTTGAGCGCTTCCCCTTTCATCAACTTGTCTTCTCTGTAATCGCTGATGAAATCCGAAAATGCTTTCCTTGTGATCGTCGAAAGCTCATCCTTAGAGCGTTTGCCTGTTCCAGATACTATTAGTGGCCATGAAAAGTTCCCGATGCTATTTTCGGGTAGTGACGTAATCATTCTGTTGCGCAGGTTTATCACATGTATAAGTGCGCTATCTCCGGAAGCCGCGGCCACACATTTGAAGAGAAGTGACGAGATTGCTTCCAGGGTTGACGGGCAAGTGTCAAGGCCACCATTTTGTTGGATTTCGTTCTTCAGATCAACCAACTTGGCTGAGCTGAAGACGAGCCTTCCCACCCTTAGTCGGGCCTTCAGAGTCCGAGGGACAAGCGTGAGGGGGGAGGATGGTGGCGGGAAGAGAGAGGCACCCCCGAAAACCGGCGGCGCTATATTTTGGTTTCCAGAAGATATGGCTGCCCAGGTTTTAGTAAAGTGGGAGCTGGAGAAACCGTCGGCGATCCTGTGAGACACCTCAAAGCCGATAGCGATTCCACCGCACGAAAACGTGGTGAGTTTAACAAGAGTGATAACGTTGTTTCTTACCGCGTCATGCCGAGTCTTTCGATCAGACGTGGGAAGGAGGTTGGTGACTGTTTCGGGGTGTGGATTTCGGAGAAAATCGGAAAGCTTGGAGCTGATTTTGGCTTCAACAAAATAAGCCCCGTGGTCGTTGCACTCGACGGACATATAGTCGTCATTGAATTGTCCTGCAAAAGGGTAAAAAAGCTCCAAGGTTTTGGAGAGTGAATTTTTGAGGGAAGAAGTGATTGAGGAGGAAGTGTGTGTTGTGGGAGAATGGTAGCAGAAGATGATTGGAGAGTATGTAGGAAATGGAAGGAGAAGATCAAAGAGGGAGAGTTTGTAATGTCTCTTATTGAGTGGTGTTGGAGACGATGGTTTCACATAATTTCTCGAGATTATTTCAGCTAATTCTCTCTTCATTGCTTCCATTGTCATTCACAAGAAACTGACCTCAAGTACTATGCCACTTTCCCAAGTTTAAATACTACTTATGAGGACATGTTATTGATAAAATTTAATATAATATTGAGATAGTTATAAATAAGAAAATTAAGGAGTGCAAATCACGACGAAACTTTTGTATCTTATGTATCTTGAAGCATGAGATTTTACAAAATCAAACGTTTGTTAATTGACAGTTTGACATATAAAGTTTTTCAGACACTAATATGTTGAACTATGTTAAATATGTTGATATATTGAGTAAGATATTATCGTCTAGCTGGTTTAAGTACTAAATGCTTAAATTCATCAATTCATTTTCGCCCCTTTTTATTTATATTATTTCTAAATTATCTTTACTTGTTGTAATGTATACTTGAAAGTCGAAAGGTAGGAATGTGACCGGGGTCAAAAACTGATATGATCACATGTCGTGGTCCTGAATCATTCGGGGTTTTTGAAAATCTAAAGCCGTCTCGGTCTCAGTTTGAAAATGTTCTGATTTTTTTTCTACATGTAAGAACAAGGATGGAACAACGAAATCTCTTTTTTATTTTAACGAAATGGTACGAAATTGCCATTTAGTCATAATTTTTTTAAAACTACCCATTGTGTGTATTATTAAAACGTACTAAAATGAGTAGTTTTTTAAATGATTTGTATAAAACGAGTATTTCGTTAATTAACCCTTTATTTTATTTAAAATTCTATACTTACAAAAATGCACCGGAACTCCCCTTTCTAAGTTTTCTATTAAAAATATATAAAAACTTAGTCTTTATATATGCAATTCAATCCAATACAGAACAAAAGATATGGATCATATAATGCAGATTTATTATTGCCCTGCAGACGTGATCTTGTGCCAAATCATACACAATCTAAAGCAAAATATATATTCGAAATTACTCAAAATAGATAATATTTAGTACAAAACAAAATCCATATAAATAGAAACTAAAACGTGGCCTCAACGAACTTAATGACAAACAGTTGTGGCCGCCCTCACATTGAATTTTTTTTAAATAAAAAATTAAACAAAATACCTATATGTTAGCTTAAAAATTAGCAATCATTTTCTTAAAAAAAAAGGAAAACAATGATGATGTGATAGAAAATTATAATAAACAAAGACGGATCAATTCGTCATAGATAAACAAATAAAAGACATTTAGTTGCAAAGGCTAATATTGTGCTGGTAATAATCATGGGCCGAATCAGGCAGCCGATTAGTCGACCTAATCCGACTCATTCATTTTAGATTGAACAAATAAGACCAGTATCAAACCAATTTTCAGAAGGCCTAATCCGATCAAAATCCGATCAAAGCAATCACACAAAATGCATAGAATTGAATAAAAGAGATGTAGACTTGAGCAGAGAGGCCAGTTGCTTGCGTCTCAAGCATTCTCCGGTTTCGCTTTCGTTGACCTCTGAGGAATGTAATTTAAAATCTTCGAACAAGAGTAGAAATGGTGAACCATTTGGTCTTGGAACCATGCCTTAAACTTGAAAACGACAATCTTGCCATAGCATATATAGATAGATGTCGTAAACAAGATAAACGACAATATTCTAATCGCATATTTAAAAAAATGTCGTATATAAAATAAGACGACGAATCTTAAAACAGCATATATAGTGAGTCAAACACCCATATGCTTACATATTTTTGAAGATCTTGTTCAATGATATGAAAGATGCGTTGTCAAGAGCAATCGTTCACAACTAACAATTTTAAATTAATATATGAATTTCTCGTTATCTACACTCAATATATATTTAGTAGGGCATGATATCATTTCCATTGATTTTATTGATGTATAACAAGCTAGTATACATGCTGTAATATAATTGAAAAAATTAATTAGATTTGTGTATCTTTATCTAGATCTATATATATTTCTATTAAAAATCTGCAAGCTTAAGCTCTAGATAAATTTTTACTGATATATTTGAGTTTTAACTTTGTACGATAAAAACTTAAATTTTATATTAGAAGGCTGAGCGCTGAGGCAAATATATAAATAAATAGAGTTGTTGAGTAGTTGAACACTTGAACTATATATATATATAGAGAGAGAGAGCAATATGTTTTGATTTCTCAAAGTAAAAAATCTAAATTTTATTTGGTCTCGGAGAGCCACAAATAATTACTTTCTTATTTTTTATTTTTAATCTTATTTTTACGAGAAAAGAATATATACTTACTTTGAGAATTAATTTGGTATAGTCGGAACTTGCATTTGTACTTTGCTATATTTATTAGATATACATAAATTTTAGAAAGAAAAAAATAAAGATATTAAGGTAGCATTTGGAAGCGTTTTGTATTTTCATTTTGTGTTTGTATTTTTTATTTTTTAAAATAATTTTATAAAAATATTTGAAAATGTGATGATAACTATTTTATTGCATAGTTTTTTAAAAAGAAAAAACAAAACAGTGTTTGGTTAACTTTTTTGTAAAATTGATTTATTTAATTATAACAACTCAAACTCATGTAAATAAGTGAAAAGTCTACACCAGACAAAATTATGCTAGACAAAAAAAAATGCATTAAATAATTGTATTGTACAAGTACAATAAGTAGTACAAAGAAAAAAAATCAATATACGATACGATATTTATCATAGCTACTACAACAACAATTACAAAAATGTTATGTTAGGATGATTTTCCACAGATTATGTCATTAGAAAATATATTCAATACTAACACAAGTTTAATTAATCAAAACTTTCTCTGATTAATATTATATAAAGAAACAAATACCACAATTTAATAATGATTTGCGGAAGAAAAAATAAGATAAGATAAATGAGAGGAAGAAAAAGGCACTTAGAGAAATAAATTTAGAGAAGTAAAAATCAATTAAGAAGATAGTATAATAAATAGTGTTAATGCCGAAAAATGGATCAACACTTAAAGCGGCCCAAGTCTTGATTTTGGGCCGGGCCCAATGACCTCTTGACAGTCAAAGGGGGTCTTGAAGCTTGATTGGTATTTCTTGATAAGCCGGAAATATCTTCCAGAACTCCGTCTCCGTATATCTTGCTGAAATAATGAAATAAACGTGAACTTTAAGGGGGTACGGAGGGGGTGCCTCCGTATCCACCTCCGACGCTCAACATTAGTCGGGTATTTAAGTCGGGATATTTAAGAGAATGGAAAACGGAGGTTTTATCGCTTTAGAGCGTTTTTTTGTGAGTTGATCTGAGTTGTTCCAGTTACCGTTTTGATTGAAATGAGCTTCTATTTATAGAAGGATGCAGGGACCTCTTAGTAATTAATAATTACTTTGATGGGCCCCTGAGCAATTATGATATTGCTTGCGCGGTGCTCGGTGCGCGGTGCTTTTAATTAATTTAAAGCTCTTTTGTGGTAAAAGTAACAAAACTTTTACTGTCTTTATTCGGGCCGAGTCCCGTTGACTTTTTAGGTTGACTTTTTGAGCCGAGTTCCTTTGACTTTTGGCACCGAGTCCCGCTGACTTTTTTGCGGTGGGCCCAGGTCGTCTATGTGGACTTTTTTAGTCTTTTAAGCCTTTTGGGCAGGTTTTTTGGGCTGGGCCATAATTTTTCTAGGCTTCGAAAAATACCCATAACAAATAGGGTGAGACTTCAACCAAGAAAATGAAAACACCAAAAAGATGTTTTCATTTTCTTTATAAAAGCTTAACAAAATAAAAATTTGTTTTGACAAAATATTTTATGCAAAATATAACCAATCATGTTTTTGAAAAAATATATTGGGAATCTTTTTCTCAAAAGCCAAAAACGCTTTTGAAAAACGCCTCCAAACATTGTCTAATTTGTGCGAAAGAGCCACACAATATTTATTCTGGCTGATTTTTTTAAGAGAAGATAATATTATAGTTTGAGATTTAATTTGTTATAATTGAATTAATACTCTTTCCCTCACGAATGACAATTATACTTGCTATATTTATAAGAATATTTTTAATGTACTGTTGGTAAAATCATACCGAAAGAAGGATAAATATGATACAAAAAGAGATAGCAAAGCTGACTTGTTGGTAGCTAGGTTCTAAATGTCGTTTTGCACGCCGTTTTGCTCCGTCCATTTTTCGGGTGTACCGCATGTCAACGGGCAAGTCCGAATTAAATGTGTAAAGACGTATTTTCGCGTTGCACACATAATATGACGTTATAATCGTGAACAATAGGAATAAAGCGAGTGCGAAAAAATTAAAAGAACACCAATACTTTTTGGAAACGCAGTTTGGACTTCCTGTCACTACTTTTGCGGGGCACTCACCCAAATTATTCAACCAAGAGTTACAAGAGATAATTACAAACAGTAAATCACATGGACCCAAAGCATAAGAAGGAAACTTACCCTTGTTGTCACGCCGACAACTTTGACATCCAGCACGTGAACTCTTGATGAAATGCAAGATCCCTTTTAGAAACAATCAGCTACGAACATCTCGTCCTCTGATTAAATTCTCCCAAAGGTTTTAGAGATTGTCTCTGTAAGTGCTAACAAAATTGGACCTCATTAGCCGGGACATAAAGGAGTTGCACACAAAATCCTTTCCATCAATCAGCTCCAGAAATCTCTACACTGATTAGAAACATCATGCAATTATCTTCATTAATTCCAGCGTGATATTCACCAATAACTGCAAGAGGATATCGACTCAATCACACATTGATTGAGGATGTGACTTTAAAACATTCTTGAAATACTTCAACAACTGTCATGACATCAAGGATGTCAAGACTTACCATAAATAGACGAAACGAAATCATGAATTAATAAATACTCAATAAGTGAAATTCATGTTTCAACAGAAAAGCATGCTGCAAATACCGCATAATAAATTTCACAGGCTTAGTGCATGCCCGCGGAAATTTTCTAATAAATAATAATTTTGAGTATTTTGACAAGATTTTAATATAGACTTGAAATGACTTATTAATTATAAAAACATAAATAATTAAAAAAAATACACTAATAATAAGACATATAGGTTATAGTTGTATTTATATAAAAATAAGAGTTATACTTATAACTTATAAGAAAATATAAATATAGTGGTATAACTATAATAAGATATTATATTAATAGATTATAGTTGTTCACAGTCATTGTCGTAACTCTAAAAAAACAGGCACACCGAAGCACATGGGGCATTTAAAACCCTGGTTGGTAGGTAGTTCTTATTAATATATTTTAGGATATATTTATTTTATCATATAGAAATTCATTTCTGAATTGTCGTATTAATATATATAATAATACTATTTTCTCGATTAATTAAAAGCATTCTATAAGAACTATGATCATATATATATAAATCATATCCTGCATTGCATTTCCCAAAGATAAACCTTTGATTAAAAGCATTGATTGTAACCGAATATGATTGAGTTTTAATTCGATTTTAATTTTAATTTTGTTTTTTGAAAATATCAGTCGTCCAAATAACTGAATATGAGGATATATTTTATTCAAAAATCAATTGAAAAAGGATAATATAGTTCAGTTATTTTTGCTACAATTAAGGAGGAGGTTTGTTTTTGTTGTTATTTTATACGACTAATTACTTAAAAATAACTGCGATTATCTCTCCACAATTTGGCTCATTTGGCGGACTAGAAATTCTTGTGTATTTGAGAATGTGATTCTTAACACTAGTAGTTTTTTTAGACAGGTTTGACGATGCGTTAAAGAAGCGGATTTCTTCAAGTTAGGAACGTCTAACGCTTCAGAAGATCTTCAAATTTTGAAGTTCTTTGGTCTTGATATTCATTCTGGGAAAGCTCTTAACATCGTTCCAGTTGTCTGGCGTTTCCCTCCTATTGGTTGGCTCAAATGCAACACTGCTGGTTCATCTACTGGTATTCCAGGCGTGGCAGGTGCGGGAGGTATTTTTAGAACTTATCGTGGGTTCCCTCATGGTTCGTTTGCGTTCCACATTGTATCAGCATATGCCTTCAAAGCTGAATTGTTGGCGGCTATGTTTGCTATCGAAAAAGCAGAAGAATTCCACTGGGACAATCTTTGGCTTGAATTAGACTCTACTTACGTGGTTCAACTTTTTCATCAGAAGTCTTATCGTGTACCTTGGAAATTGAGGGTTCAATGGTCCAAATGTCTTCGTTTCCTCGAGCGTATCAATTTTAGAGTCACGCATATCTATAGAGAAGGTAACCAAGTAGCTGATGCCCTTGCTAGATTTGCTACTCAGACTCCAGGTCAACATTGGTGGTCGTCACATCCGGATTTCACATCTTCTTTGGTTAATTATGATATTTGTATGAAAGAGAATTTTAGATTTCGCTAATTCCTTTCTTTTTTGGATGTTGTTTGCTTGAGAGAGAAGTTATGATTTGTTAGTTCTCTTCTCTTTCAGTTTTGTTTGTAATCTGATATATTTTTCTTTTATATTATATCGAGCCTCGTTTCTTGATTGTGTTCTTGGGTGCCAACTTAGTTGGGATTCCGGACCATTTTTGAGACTCCGAGCCTTCATCTTTTATTTAAAAAAAATTACTTAAAAATAAAAATAAATTTATAAATATTTTAACATCTCTCATTAATTAACACGTAAAATGCAAAAAGAGTATTTTGGTCTACATTGTATATATTTGATATTTGTGAACGTAAAAAATAGAAACGGACAATTTTTTGAAACCTTGAGTCTCAAACGGGCATTTATTTGTTTCGTTTATCTAATAAACTATTACAAAGTGTGATTCAAGCTTATCCACTCACTGCAATGATACTATTTTCTCGATTAATTATAAGCATTCTATAAGAACTATGATCACTTTTGCATTTCCCAAAGAAGAAACAACACTGGAGAAATCCAAAGAGCAACTGGAGCTGAGCGCACAAGCCAAAGTTCAGAATTTGCAGCTAAGCTTCATACGCTCAATGGCGCTGCGATGTGCTGTGGAGTTAGGCATACCCGATGCCATCCTCAACCATGGCGCGCCCATCAGCGCCTCTCACCTCACCGCCGCGCTGCACATCCACCCACCCAAAGCCCTGCACGTGTCGCGCCTCATGCGCCTTCTCGTCCATGCCGGCTTCTTCGCCGGCGACGAATTCGGTTACGCTCTGACTGACGCGTCGAGGCGCTTCCTCGGCATCCCTACCTCCATGGTGAGATTGCTCGACTCGGAGACGATTCAGCCGTGGCTGCACCTAAGCTCGTGGCTCCGGGGCAACGGCGAGGCCACCACGGCTTTTGTTGCCGCGCACGGAGTGGATTTTGGGAGACCCGAAGCGCCCCCGAGATCTCTCGGAGGTTCAGCGCCGCCATGGCCCGCGACAGCCGTCTGGTGGCGGAAACTTTGATGAGCAAGCCGGAGTTCAGGGAAGTCTTTGAGGGAGTGAAGTCGTTAGTCGACGTCGGCGGAAACGCGGGAAACATGGCAAAAGCACTGGCAGCGGAGTTCCCGGCGACGGGAGTGTGTGGTTTTCGATCTGCCGAACATTGTGGCAGGTTTGGAAGGAGGCCGCAATCTCAAGTTTATTGGGGGAGATATGTTCGAGGCTATTCCGCCCGGAGAGGTTGTTCTATTGAAGGTAAAAATACTAAAAGTATAGTTTCTTTTTCGCAAACCATAACCGGACTTCTCCGGTTTTTTGGTTTGATAATTTTTTTTTCATGTTCCATCATTAGTTGTGGAACTTGTAACACAATTAATTTCTAGATTTTTTAGCTCGTGATACTTTCTTAAAAATGCTTTCGTAGTTTCCGTAATTATCTATAGTTTTAGCTAGTCACCAATAAATATTAGAATAAAAAGAGTTGAAACACAATATTTGTCGACGCAACTCGTCATAACCCCACGGTATCTCACTGGTCTAACTCAGGTACTTATTCAACTATAAAATCACAAAATAATACAAGTTTAAAGATGTTTAATATCAATAATAGTTATAGGTATGTCACATCTTATTATTCAGATGTGCATTCAGATTCAAACGTATCTTAATCTTAATATAAACAAAGACAACCTAAATTACACTAATTTAGAATTTTTTTTTTTTTTTTTTTTAAATGATCATATTATTAGTAAAATATCAAAGGCAATATATACATGACTTATGACTAGTATATCATTACAAATTGTTGATAACGCTATAGAAATTAGACCACGTAAGTTATAGAGAAGTTTCAACTACGGGAAGTCAAAAGTGTGGTCTAATCTAACAAGACACTATATTGTCTACAGACAGTATTGCACGACTGGAACGAGGAGGAGAGCGTGAAGATCCTTGAGCAGTGCCGAAAGGCAATCACAAGCACAAGCCAAGGCCATAGCAAAGTGATTATAATTGAAATGGTGATTCAGGAAGACAGAAGTGCTAGTGATGATGATGATCATCATCTTGAAACTCAACTCTTCTTCGATCATGCATATGCATGATGGTCACGTTCGACGGAAGAGAGAGGAGCGAGAAGGAATGGGCAAAACTGTTTTCTGATGCCGGTTTTAGCGGCTACAAGATCATGCATGGTTTGGGATTAAAGTCTATCATTCAGGTTTATCCATAGATTATTTATTAGTATCATTTTGTATCATGTGACAATTCGCTAATTTTCAAGGCTTGAATAATAAGGGGAAGATTTATGTCGCTTAGTGTTGGATGAATTGCTCAATAGAATGTCATATATGTATATATATTGCATGTAGTCTATGCATATGCTAAATTGATTTATCATGATTCTAGTTGTACAAATTCCAAAGTTTGAGTGTGAATTTATTTGGGATAAACAAGCATTTTTTGTTTGTTTACCATATAAACTTATATGTGTACGATATTTTAAGCTATGTAATTTTAAGAATATGCTTAAGATATAGTATGCAACATTTTATCCAAAATCTATACACATGATTTAATGTTATATATGTTTAGCATTTTAATAACATGATGATAAATTCTTTAGTCAATAATGACACCGTCAACCAAGTGTTCGTGGAAATTACTTGGTAAAGCTATGTTGGGTATTGGGATTAAACTAGGTTTATTTAGTTATTGTTCTCGTTAAGCCTAAACAAAGTTCTAAATTATTTTTAATAGTAACTAGACTATATGATATTAGTGGTTCCATGAATGGACGTTTTTCAAAATTTGAAGATCAAAGTTAAAGCTTTTGCCTGCATACATATGTTAAAGGCTTAAGTCTTGTTGATAAATAAAGATAAATTTTAATAATAAAGAAATTTTTTATTAGATACATGATATATATATATATATGAATATTACAGAATGGTAAAATCAAATCAATAGAATAGAACATGAAATAGTTCTATAAGTCAAGCCATTGCTTTGCATTGAATATTAATCATGGCCAAGCCTATTTCACGGCAATCAGGTTTATTTTATCTTATTTTGGTGATGATATATTGCATGAAGTAATGTATACAAGATGTCTCTCTGTAATGTTGTCATAAGCTTTAGAATATGATTGATTGGTGTGTTATTAGATTTTTAATCGGCAGAGAGTCATATTGGTTCATTTTATAAGAGAACTTCTTGTATTTTCATGAGCTGATATTTAAGATTTTTAGTATCAGGACGTCTATATTTGGAGGAAGTACCAACTCGTATTAGCGAGAGCTCGTAAGGTGTAGGTTGAAAATACATGTTTGCATGTACGTGTATGATTGAGTTATGTAAAATGAGATATATGAATATGTTCAAGATTGCATAAAGAATAGTATATAGTATATACGATTAAATGAATACGATTAAATGAATACGCATGTTACTAATGATGCTCACAATCATTAAGATATGCACGGCGAAATATATGTTTATGTCATGGCCAAAGTATAGATGTTCATGATCATGCATGGTCCATGATGAAATTATATATGTATATATGTTTGAAAAGAAAAGTTTTCATGGCGTCGTACGGTCGTAATAAGAAGTCTCACATTGAGACGATAAAAGTTTGTACCGAGGCTTTTGGAATAAATGCATCAATAAATGCATGTCCAACAATGTTCTAATAGATACTTAGTTGTTTGAGAGTGTGGGAATGAGAAAAGTCCCACATTAATTAAACACAAAGAGTTGGTGGTGTTTAAATAGAGTGGTAGTAAAAACAAGCTCAACAAGTGGTTGAGCTAGTGATATGCATGTGGAGTGTGATGTGGAGGCGAGGTGGCGAGATCATGCCAGTTTGTTCTCCTGCAACGCCAACCCCGCCGATGTTGCCACTGGCTCGGGATTAGGGGCGTGGGCGTGGGCGTAGAGGCGCTAGTGGCGTCTTGTAGGCGTACTTGAGGCACTAGGCGATTCTCGCCTAGAGGTTGCGATTACTAAGCTAGTGGCAACGACACTCGACTAGCGGTAACGGTTACATGGAAGTTTCAAAAGGGTCTTGGAAATGGCAGTTACTTTTGCCAACACACTCCAGATTTTGAGTTTTATAATCTTACAACATTCGAAATATAGAATACCAAAAATATTTCTCAACAATTTCCAGAATCTGTTCTTGCCTATATCGTGCTTCACAAACGTCTTGTGCAGTACGATTTAAGGCTTGTCGTATCCTACGGTATTCTTGCATTGCAGACCTCTAGACGTTCTCGGAGGTGCTCGAAATACTATAAGGAAGGCGTGTTTCATGCGTGATTCAAGCCGGGCGTCTTCGATGTCCAATAGTTTATTCAAAAGACACACAAGGTTCTCATATGGTATATTGAAGTCTCGTAATGAGATGATGAAAGTTACGATGGCTCAGGTTGATTTGGTTTGGGTCGCTCCCCTGATTCCCCGTAGGTTTGCGCACATGGTACGTACGCAAGGCCCAATATTATATTTATATGATATTTTCCAAAGTTATAAAATGATATTACATGGCATTGCACGATATGCATTATGGCACGATATGCAGTATAGCAATGCGGCATATACGGGTGCATACGGTGGAAGAATCGATCTTGTCGTTTTCCGCAAAATTTATCTTTACAATTTTAAAATCAAAGAGCTTCGGAAATTTATTTTTAAACGGAGCTTAGTCCCAAATACTTGTTGTATTAAGTTTATATATTTTATAACGAGAAAATATTTAGCAATACTGAAAGATTTTATTTCTTATATAATATTTTAGCCGGAATAGAGTTATAAAATACACTTATATTAAATGAACCTATACATACATCTATTCCTTCGAAACCTGACGCTTCGATTTGATAGAAAACCACCAAATTACTGGTCCTGGTAAATACCAACGGAATACGGGTAACCGCATCGTCGAAAACAAACGAGTATATCATACCACTTAACTGTAGTGGGTTATCGAGCGGTTAGATTGAAGCATGTTTCCATACTACTCCACAATATAACCGCATATTTGAAGGCGAATCAGTGACGCACTAATTCAAGATACAACTCGTAGTCATGCTATTTTGTAGCCAAGTTATTGCTAGTAACTGTGGGTTACCGCTACGATTATACATATAGCGGTTTCTAGTTTTAAGTAAGTAATTATATTTTTTTTCCTTATTAATTAATTTAGTGCATAGTCTCTTGTGTTAAAATCTGACGCTTCGATTTGGTACAAAACCACAAAGTTAATTGAAATTAAATGTCCTAGTAAATACTGCCAAAATACAAGTAATTACTGCATCGTTGAAAACGAACGAGTATATCCACTTAATTGCAATAAATGTGACCAAATCTACCATCACTCCTATATATACTTGTAGTGGGTTAACAAGCGGTTACATTCAAGCAAGTTTTCAGACTACTCCACAAATCCGGATTTATTATCCCAATGGTCGTCTTACCAGAAATTCCACGAAGAATGAAGCTTTCTTATGCATCATTAAGCCCAGAAAATAAGGTATTTATCTTCTTTTATTAGTAATTTTATCTTAGATCAAGGTTAATATGTTATACTTTAGTTGTTCGTTTTTCAGGGTCTCTTGCTCAACTTTGCGGAGTCTAGAGCGTATGAATGTTCAACTCGTGGGACAATAATGAGGCTTTGACCCATCATATCGTAGGGACATACGTTCACGGATAACTTAACCCTTGAAAGGAATATGGATTGTCAACACCGATTATACATAAATCTATGATTCATTTTTTATTATTATTATAATTTAACCTCAATACAATTTTATATCCGCAGGGATAAGAGCATGCATTGAACAACAATCATTTGTAGATGAAACACCTTATGAGATCACCTGCGACCAGTACGACACGGTAACGCTCTCAACGGTGTAAGTTTTCACCATTTACAGAGTACACTATTACACTACTCGTATACTATTAATGACAATTCATGATTAGGCACCCTAGCTCTTTGCCGGGATCAAATTCTTTTTTATCGGCTTCGATCGCGGTAACAGTGAAAAGCAAGTCCAATCTCTCATCATACACGGAGGAATGATTGTTATAAATATCAAGGCAGAGTATTTACAACTTTGTCAAACTGATAGGGGAACCACTATTTCAACCACTGATAAGTTTTTCATAATTTACCACGACACTCTCGTTCAGAAAGTTTTCATACATCGTAATCGTAGAGAAGCGATGATCATGGGCGAGTGGCACTCTGGCATGGTTCTACGCACACAGTTTGTTGTTGGATTCCATAACAACTTTAGTTTGGATGTTTTTGTTTGAGGTGCCTGTGTGTTGCTTTTTAATATGATTTTATTAACTGCTTATTTATCTTACAATTTTTGTCATAATAATTTATGTAATCTCATACCGCCATAATTTTAAATTAGTAATAATCTTATAAGTAAAAACAAAAAAATCTACAATGTTTAGTTTTATTTATTAAAAATATAATATGATCTGATATTAATGATATAATTTAGATTGTTAAATGCTCTTATCACACATAACGAAGGGGCCAAATCCATGCGGACTTGATGATGAATGCACGGGACGGGTTGAACTTCCAATTATCCCTTCTTTTTTTATTATTATTAACAGTGGACTGGATATTGCACGATTGGAACGACGAAGAAAGCGTGAAGATTCTTAAGCAGTGCAAGAAGGCAATCACGAGCACAAGGCATGGACACGGTCATGGCAAGAAAGGAAAAGTGATTATAATTGACATGGAGATACAACAAGAGAACAATGATCGTGAATACCTTGAAACTCAACTCTTCAACGACATGAATATGATGGTTTTGGTTGATGGAAAAGAGAGGAACGACAAGGAATGGTCAACTTTGTTCGCCGATGCTGGTTTCAGCGGCTATAAGATCATACGTGGCTTGGGACTCAAGTCTATCATGGTCCGTAGAGCTTTATCCATAATGTTTATTAAGAGTGTTTTCTCCAATTTATTAAAACATATCATTTTGTGTCTCGGAAATTGTCGTGTCACAATTTTTGCCTCCCAAAAGAGTACAAAAAATGGTGAAAAACTTGAATAAACGATATTGTTTGTTGTTTGCCTTAGATATTTATGGTAAAAGTACCACAAAGTATCTTTTCGTACCCGGCATATTCCAAATTCACTTTGTCGTGGCAAAAGTTACAAAAAAATTCTTTGTCATAAGTTCCAAATTTTATTTTTATCATGACAAAAGTTTCTGAAAACAAAAACAAAAAAGGTCCTGCCTTAAGTTCCAAATTTCTTATGCGAAGCTATTTTTTAGTTTTTTGTAACTTTTGCCAGGACAAAGTGAAATTTAGATTATGACGCATACAAAGAGGTACTTTGTGGTACTTTTGCCCGCAAATATGGCTTCTTGCAAGAAACTCATATTACTTTATTTAAATAAAATCCACTTCACAGTCGACAAATTCTGAGTAGTCAACAAGTAATGTTTCAAAACAGCCATCCAAAATGCATAGAGTTAAACTAAACAGAGGTCAAGAGATACCAAAACTTCATTAGACCAGTTGCTGGCGCCTCAAGCATTCTCCGATTTTGCTTTGGTTGAATTCTGGGGCCGAACGCTCAAAATCTCGGCAACGAATTTTATTAATGAGCAGAGCCCACCCAAGAAGTTATGGTCAATAACACCCTCGCCATCCAAAACATGTGCGAAGTCAACCAGTTTGACCATCGGAAACAGCTCCTTCTCGTACACCATCAAAACCGAACAAGAGTAGAAATGGTAAACTGTTTGGTCTTCGAACCATGCCTTAAGCTGCAACAACTGCGCTAAGATCCCATTCGAACAGCCATAAACAGTTTCTGCAAAAGCACAATCTGGTATGCCCGAACCGTCAGAAGCGTTAGAAGAAATAAACTTCCTTAGAACTAAACGAACATCGTTGGCGTTGAAACCTTGAACGGTCTTCTTCTCGGGTTTTCAAAATCCTGACTCTTCACCTTTGAAGACCTGCAAACCCGATACCCTAAACCCGAGGGACGAGCTCGTCATTCTTCTATCTTTCTTGAGACACTTCGCGATGTATTCTTCAGAGGCTTGAGGATACCACGTTCAGGTTCGGGAACCGATCTTGACGTCCATTGATTACAGAAGGATTGGAGAAGTTTGAAACGACGTTCTCCAAAAGGAGGTGTGGAAGGGGACCCGACCCGTCGGACGCACTGACGAGCTTGGTCCCGTGATAGACGGGGAAGAATTTGCGTATGTGATTTGGGATTTCGGCATTAACGCTGAATTGTGAATAGAATGCTTGTAAAAGCAACCTGAGTCGTCAATGAGAGGACCGAGCGATCCGGGGCCGGCTCGGTGTCTGGCCACTTGATGAGCTGGCACCTTGAACATGGTCTATATAGACACAAAAAGATGATACATATATCATACGTCAGACAATTTCAACAATTGCAGTGAAATTAAAAGGAAACGGAATTTGAACAAAAACAAGTTGATACATATAATAGGAATGCGTGTATATATATAAATATATATGATTATGTAAGCTTTAAAGTCATCTTTTAAGCCAACCATTCAGTAATATGATAATATGACAGTACCCGACCAAACGAAACATCCAAACGATAGGCCAACGGGGATTTACCACAGTGGTAAATTCCAGAACACTATTTTTGATTAACAACTGTCATAAAAACGGTCATTTCACGAATTAGCAGGGGAAGGGCAAATTGGTGGCTTGGTTTATTCCTAATGTCCTTTTAAGTTTTTATTCTGCTTTTACGTCTAATGGTGTTGTGTAGGTAGTAGCCCTAATTGAAAAATTAGAAGACCCAAATCTCTCTTAAGTTGACTCAACACTGCAGATATCTTTTACTTGTGTTCTCGAAGGAAAGGTCGGTTTTGTTATTTTCCAGGAATAAATTTTCAGGTAATCACCGCCGTTGAATTACGCATTCGTTTTGATTTGGTTTCGGTTCCTACTACCCACATTACAATCAACAATATTTATACACCAAGGATTTTCCATACTCAGTAAGTAAGCACTCACTGAGACTTTTCATCAAACATGACATTTGCATACAAATCAAAAACAAAATTACACTATCTTTATCTCATAGCCATTAAACATGCTCAAATATAATTCAATGTATGTATGTATATGTATATATATATATGTACTTATATTAATATATCGGGTACTTGGCTTACACATGCAACAGCAACTTAGTTCATTACACACCATAGCATACTAAAGGGTTATGATAATGCATACTAATTACTAAGCCACACCCCACGGAAAATATTGAGTCAGAAATTATGCATAATAATCCTAATTTCAGTAAAAATAGGAAATGAACATCAATGTCATCTCCGACCCACGAATTTTACCTTACAGAGGAAGAGACTGAGATCGAATGTCAATGGATTTTGCATGCAAAGCTTGTAGGTGGCGAAGAGAAAGAACTTCAAAGCTGGCTTGTGGAAAATAGGAGTTCAGTGAACGAGGAAGGCAAGTGAAGACAAAAACGTTGATGATTCTGAATTCGGAATGAAACATAAACGACATATAATTTTCTGTTAAATAAGGAGACTACTGTCGTTTTAGTTTTATGAGAGAGAAAATAAAAATAACTATCCTTGGTTGAAAATTGCAGTACTGAAATTGGGAATTAAAACTCTGATTTTAGACTTTTGGGTATAAAAATAATTATCCGATTTTATATACTTTGAGTATTTTTACTGTGATTTTAAATTTTTAGAATATGCCGCTAACTTTTGTATTTGTGTCGTACATTTTTAGAGAAAGAATTTGAGTTGTAAAAGTGGCTTCATTGTAAATTCATATGTGTCACTTAAATCTTTGACAAAGCGTAAATTGAGTACAACAGAAATCTCATTGTAAACACTTTTAGATATTTTTTTCCACGACATTTTAATTTTAAGATTATACTTATAACTTTCATGCCTTATCCCACTATTTTCTCTTTAAGAAATTTAACTATGTCAATATTCTATTTGAATGTATTTATTTTTAGATTCTTTAACAATTTAAAAAAGCAATGTAACAAACGAGTTTTGTTTTTTGTTTTTTTTTTTTAATTAACTGGTCAATAATTTTTTTAAAAAGAAACGTGGTTTGTAGCCCAATTCTCTATTTTATGGAACGGTTTTGTTCGAAACCAAGACCAAGAAATGATCCAGTTTTGGGAGCCTAGAAATGCCGGACGGGAGAAACAACGACCAAAAATTTAATAGCCTAGCTAGGGCAATATATGGGAGTACGGGTGAGAGTGGAATGAGGATACATAAGAACCTCGTTAAATTAATACTTGATAAATTTATAACTTTGGTAAAATATAATACTTTTATAAAATTCCGACTTTAATTTGCATTATGTATTTTTAATATGTTAATTGTAAATCGCGTATCCATTAAAAGTGTAATATGATAAATTCAAAACTATAATATTTTGGTTCTAATTTTAAAAAAAATTACAATATTCGTTTCCGAGTTACTCTACATTTATTCGTACAAAACTTATTTATTATTTAATTTTTTTTTTGTATTCGTTATTTTTTGTGTTAATTGAAAAACTATATAAATTAGTTTGGAGACTAGTTGTATATTAATTACTACTTACTATATACTAACTTTGTTTGACTGATGCTTGCATGCACTAGGTAGTCCTTTCCTGGAGAATTCGGCCCCGTTTGGTACTGCTTATTAATATGTGCTTTTATTTTTTTTAGAATTTTAAGTCAATATTTGTGTTTTGTAAGTTACAATAGAAGCACTTCACTTAAAAATTTAGCTTTTCTATGTGCAAAATGTAAAAGCAGATAATAGATACTTTTGATTGAATCTACTTTTGATTTTCTTCTTCTCCTATCCCTATAAATTTTTTTTGGGTGATAAAAGTACCAAAAATACATTTTATTATTGCGGTTAAGAGTCTAAGTCTTTTTAAGTGGTAAAAGGATCAGTTTTTGTAAATCAATATTTTTAATGTGGTTAAAGTACCAATTCTTTTTAAATGGTAAAGATACCAATTTCTTACATCCATTTTCTTAAAATAATTTCAGTTGAAGTACCAATTCTTATTGGGTGGTAAAAGTACCAAAAATATTTTACCATTGCGATAAAGTTCCAATTTTTTTAGGTGGTAAAAGTACATTTTTTCGTTCACATTCTTAAATTATTATAGTTAAAGTATGAATTCTTTTTGGAAGGTAAAAGTATATAAAAAAAACAAATACATAATATTGTTGCAGTTAGAGCATTAGTTCTTTTTAGTCGGTAAAAGTACTAATTTTTTTTACCGTGGACGGAAGAAAAATGAATGTAAAAAAATTGGTATTATCACCATAAATATTGTCAATTAAAAGCATAAAAGGCATAGAGAAACTATGAAATGTTTTTTATTTTATTTATTGAGTAATAATATTATTTAAATTATTTTTTAATTTTCTATATTTATTGAGATTTATTTAACATTATTTATGTCTACTTAGTAATTTTTTGACATTTAGAAGATAATTAAGTAAAACTGGTTACCAAACACTAAACTGGAACTTTTGAAAATATCAATTGTTTTTTGTTTGCATTAACCAAACAGTGCATTACTTTCTCTGACAGTAAATTTTAAAAGCAATTCTGAAGACAGCACAACAATGCCAAACTGGGCCGAAGGATTCCCAATCATCATTCTCATCGTACCACTTTGAGTTTGTTTATAATTCTTGATACAAGAATTAAATGTTAATTACTAAATTTTATCTCGATTAAATAATAAGATTATGTTGTCCCACTTAAGGTTTAAAATGTCGCTTGCTGATGTCGTTTTATGCCGATGGGTAAATCGTAAAAAAAAGGGGATGCCACATGCCGCATATACCGCACTTTTTTCATGGGCATACCGCATGCCGATAGGGTTTTCGATGGATATTTTGTAAAAAAATATTAAAGTATTTAAGCAAGATATTTATATAGGTTCAAAACTACATATTTAATAAATATAAGACATAATTGTGTACGACAAAACACATTTGTAACTTAAATATGTAGGTAAAATGTATAATATAAAGTCACTTTATCAGTTGAAGTGTATAATATTAAGTCAAAATATTATATGAAGTGAATATGTATGTTAAGTGTGTAGTATTAAGTGAATATGCATGTTAATTATATATGTATGTTAACAAATTTAATATTAGTTGAAGTTTATAATATTAAATGAATATGTATATTGAATGTATATGTATGTTAGGTGAAGGTAATATAATATGTATGTTAAATGTACAATATTAGTTAAATGATAATATTAAGTCAAATTATTAGGTGATGTGTATGTGTATGTTAAGTGTGAATGTGTGATATTAGTTGCGTATCAAAAAGTCCCACATTGATAGATGAAAAGAGTTTCATGATGTTTATACACCAAATATTTGGGACAAGTGCTTGGGCCATTTGGGTCATAGGATTTTGTGGATGAGAGAGGACTCACATAAATGTTCCACCACCACACCCGCGCGCCGCCGTGGCGACGCAGGGTGGGGTGCTCTTGTGCAAGTATAATTATTTTTGCCAAAAGTTTAATCTATATTTTTGTCGAAATCCACAAAAATATGATCTCTAGCGAAATTATAGAAATCATATCCATTTTATCGCAGTCTTTACTCACAGAAAAAAAATGAAATTCCATCTACGTGCCCCTGCGAATTTCGTGAAAAATGGTAAAAAAAATCAGTTAAACGAAAGGTTTTCGTTTCGCATATCCTCGAAAAATAATAATCGGTCGACATTTCTATAGAAAATCGCGAAATTTAACACCTCCCACTAATATTATTTTCATATTTTGTTGACTTGAGATACTGTACTTGGCTTTTTCTGTTTTCTTGAAAGCATTTTTGGGCTATTTCTAGAGATAATGAAAGTTCCACAGTACCTTGAAAAAAAAAAAAAAGACAACGGCTTATTTCATGTCCATGTCCATGAAGGAAGAAAAAATTATGTAGTTTACAATATGACGTTTTGTTCCTCTTAATTTATCCTTTTTCTTTTTACAAAGAAGAAAGAACCCTAGAAGTTGTAACGCTTCAAGAACGTCAATTCAAGCTCTTTGGTGGGCCTCATCAACTACCAATCGGAGATTGTCTTGAGGGGGGAGTTTTGTGTTATAGACTTATAGTTCTATATTGTAAGACTCATAGACTTGTTAACTTGTATTTTACACTTCTGTTTGTGTTATGAAATAAAATATCTGAGCATAGTATGATAGTACTTTGCTTTTAATTTTCTCATATCCGTTTCTGTTATCCTATTATCCGTGGACCGTGATAGCGCGGAATTTCGAGGATAATTGGATTTTCAATAGAAAAGGATGTGTCACCGACGGACCGTTCTCATTAGTTGGTATAGTACTAAATAAATAAATATATTGAACAGTTGGCACTTGGCACCTACGATCAAAACAACCAGTTACGAATATTGTACTAATCAATAATTAGCTATGACTGTGATTGATAGCGATGGATTAGCAGAAACATATAATTTAGTCGTGGGCGCTTGCGTCCCAATTTTTGTCTTTTAATACCATACCTATCCAGTTCTCTCACAGCTTTAAACAAAAACAAATATTATATGAAGTTGTGATTGCAAGGGTATTAGATTCTAGTTTTATTTTCGGTGACGGATATTGTTGGGTTTTTCTAGGATTTTACATATCCCGGATGCGAAATTTTCGAGTATACTAGAAACTAATAATAATCTAGATAACTACGCTTGATCAAAACATACCGGTTGAGAATAAATTTTCTACAAAACTGCTAACGAATCTCCACGTCTTTGTCGGAGATGATGTGCCTAGACTTTTCTTCACTCCACGTCGATCACGAGCCACCCATGTCGACAAACGGAACACCTTTAAGACCAGAAATCGCCTTATAAGAATACTAGCTTTTCAAAGACGATTAGAACATGAACAAGAACTTTACGGGGTGTTAGAGAATTCGATTTCCCCATGGAACATGAACATGAATGTGTATCTTTCTATGGTTAGTTTTCCTTTCTAGTTGATCACATCTATATAAAAGGAATATGATAATATGTAATTAATGAATTATTACCATATAAGTCAAACATCATTAATTACATGATTCTCTAATCAATATCATGAATCAACCTGTTTAATTCATGTGGGCCCATTTAAGTCCAATCTCAAAATTTTTGGACACTTATGCCGCAAGGTTCTAACACACACATATATATAATTATTTTTAACATATTAAAGGACAATTTTATTGTGGCTTCATTCATTCGGTTTATTTTTCTTTAATGACGTTAAGTCTCACTAAATTTAGATATTTTGTTCACCAATTTTTTTTCCTTTTCTTTAAATCATTTTTATCGCTCTCCGAAATTCAAAACCTTAAAAATCTCGAGTTCATACTCTGATCCATCTGTGGCAGTCGAGCTATCATCAACGGCTGCGAAAACAACGTCGCAATAACCTCTGTTGTAGTTGGCAACGCCGTTTAAGGAGTTGGTGATTCCGATAATGAAAAAACTCGGGGAATTAATGGAATCCAAGATAAATTTGAATTTCGGTCACCAAGCCACAATAAAATTAAACTTAGATTTATATGTCAATGGGAATAAAAATTAATTACAACTTGACTAATGGAATATATATGTCCCATTAACTGAGCACACACGAGTCACGAATAATAGATATATAGTAGAACCTCGATAAATTAATGAGTTTCATGAAACAATAATTTTGTCTGGTCTAGACTCGGGCCTAACTTGCTAAATTTATAAGATGATATGATTTAGAAGTATATAAGCCTCAACTGATATACAAATTAAAAAATCAATATAAAAATAATAATATTACATAAAATTATATCATTATGATATCATTATAAATAAAATATAACATTGCATAACTAGTTAAGAAATCATCTCAAATATAAACAATTTACACTAATTAACTAATCATGTAGTGTTTTTAAAATATGATTATGAGGTTATTTGCTCGTTCGAATTTATGTTTCTTTCAACTTTAATTTTAAGCTTCCATACACCATTAAGAAAGTCTAATCTTGTATTTGGTGATGTAAACAAAAATTGTTCATAGTGATTGTCTTTTGTATCAATAATATTATCTTCAAACTATATATGTATTATGATTACAGTATATTGACATGTTATATAAAGATTTTTTTTAATTACAATGATTATATAACTAATTACACAATGATTAATTCATAGTTGTCGCAACAATTATATCATTGCATGGAGCTTTATTTTAGTAATATTATCTTTAAATTATGTATTATGATTACAAATTATTGACATTATATAAAGATTTTTTTAATTACTATGATTATATAATTAATATTTTATAAATTATCATTCGGTAATATAATAATTTTTTGCTATATATAGATCAAAATAGTCGTAAGAGCACACTCAAAAAAAAAAAAAAAAGGGGGGGAGAAGACAAAGAGCTTGCAAAAGTAAGTGAAAACTACGGGGCTGCTTGTCATCCTTAGTAGTTAGTTCTAGTCAATAAAGCAGATTTTATAGTAATAAGCTTTGATTATCATCATTATACACATATTTGCATTCCAAAAAATGGAAACCGATCTCGAAGCAAGCTTGAAAGGGCAAGCAGAGATATGGAAGAGCGTTTTCAGCTTCGCTGACTCTATGGCCTTGAAATGCGCTGTGGAACTCCGAATAGCAGACATCATCCACTCGCGTGGAGGCTCGGTTACTCTGTCCCAAATTGTCGCCGACATTCCGGACGCTTCCTCCCCGGACATTCCCTGCCTCGAGCGCATTATGAAACTCCTCGTCCGCCGAAACATCTTTTTAGTCCATTCCCCATCGGACGACTCCGGGGAAGAGACTCTCTATGGCCTGACACACTCATCGCGATGGCTACTGCAGGATAAGTCAATGAATCAAGACACTCCGGGCCTATCTTCGCTGGTCCTGATGATGTCTAACCCGTGGTTGATGGCTCCATGGCACTACTTCAGCACGTGCGTCAAAAAAGGCGGGAATTCGTTTCATCGGGCCCACGGGAAGAAGGTGTGGGAGTTTGCCTCGGAGAACAGCGAGTTCAACAAGATGTACAATGATTGCATGGAAGGTTTGGCCCGAGTCGAGTTGGGGACCATCCTGTCCATCTGTAAAGACGAGTTCGATGATTTGAAGTCGTTGGTGGACGTGGCCGGCGGGACAGGCACAGGGGTGGCTGGGATTGTGAAGTTGCATCCGCAAATTGAAGGCATTAACTTTGATCAGCCGCATGTAGTAGTCACTGCACCGGCGTGGCCCGGAGTGAGACATGTTGGAGGCGACATGTTTGAGAGCATTCCCGGTGCTGATGCTGTTTTCATTAAGGCAAGTTTACGTATTATTATTAGTCTTTTTTTTCCTTCTAATAAAACGTAATTCTTTTATAATATTTTCAAAAACTAGTTATTATTTTTATTAATTAAACACATCAATTGGTGGTACTATAGACTTTTTGAGATCAAAACTTGCTATCATAATCTTATCTTCTTAATATTATACTTTTATTTGCTCTGTAGTCGGTATTGCATAATTGGGGCGATGAAGATTGTGTGAAGATCTTGAAGAACTGTCGGAAAGTGATACCGGAGAAAAGTGGGAAAGTCATCATAGTTGACGTGGTTTTAGAGCGAGAAGGCAATGGAATGTATGATGATAATATATTGATGCTTGACCTTGTGATGATGGTAAACTACTCAGGTGGAAAACAAAGAACCCGAAGCCAATGGGACAAGATTTTAAACCAAAGTGGCTTTCCTCGCTATAACATCCGCAAAATTCCAGACATGAAGTCCATCATTCAGGCTTATCCAGTCTGATATATAGCTGCTGCTATTCGGGAGAAATTCTGCATGTCATATGTGATTTATCCAGTGTGTGATTGTGTGTTTCTTTTACTTAATAAATAAATGCATCACTTGTATAATTATCATGATCATGATGTAAGCTGTATGGTCTTCCTTCTGTTACGTATACTGTGGCTTCAATGAGAACTACTACTTTTTTTCTTTTCTTTTTTTCCCTTTTTTTTTTTTGCAGAGTCTATATATATAAAATGATTACTTTTATACTGTGGCTTCTTCAATGTATATAATGATTACATGTATATTCTCAAAAAACTTTAAAGAACAATATTCCCACTACAAAGTAACAAAAAATGTTTATTTCGAGGTCAATATATTTTGAAGTACAAATTTGCAATGACGTTTGTTAAGACATATTTTCGCGTTGCACATGTAATATAACGTTATGAATGTGAACGATGGGAATAAAATGAGTGCGGAAAAATAAAGGAACACCAATACTTTTTGGTAACGCAGTTTGGACTTTCTGTCACTACTTCTGCGGAGCACTCACCCAAATTAATCAACCAAGAGATTTCAGATGAAGATTACAATCAGTAATACAAACAGGATTAAAAGCGTAAACAGGAAACTCCCATTTGTTGTGACGACAACAACTTTGAAATCAAAGTAAATTCTTGATGAATATGCAAGATCCCCTTGCAACAATCAGCAACGAACGTCCCGTCCTTCTTTACTTCACTCGTGATTCTATTTATTGACTTCTCCCGAAGATTAGAGATATTCTCTGTAAGTGCTAACGAAATAGGACCTCATTAGCATAGGAGCTGCACACTAATTCCATTCCAAAAATCAGCTCCTAAAATCTCTCGATTGATTAGAATAATCACGCAAATCTCCTCATTCATTCCAGTGTGATATTCAACATTAACTTCAAGGAGATAGCGACTCAATCACTCCTCGATTGAGAATGCGACTTATAACTTTCTTGAAATATATCAACAGTTGTCATGACATCAAGGATGTCAATACTTTCCATAAATAGACAAATCAAATCATGAAACAATGAATACTCAATAATTGCAAATCATGATTCAACGTTCATGAAATAGTGAGAAATCGGGAGAATGCTCAAAACGTCGTGCACAAGCGGGAAGTGTGAAAAATAGTTGCCCCATTATAGTTAGTTTCTTCTTTCTATCATTCACCAAGAAAAGCTCTGAAAGTCGGATTTCTTAGTTTTTTAGTGTTAGACCTGAAAAAACATAAGCAATTAATGGAAAATATATAAAGCATATGATCATTAACTAATATTCAGTTATAAATTATAAATTATATTTATTTGTTTTATCACTTCATCAACTATTATATACATAAATTTTATTCATAAAATAAGTGCATAGTATTTAGTGTTGTGAATAGAAAATTAATAGAGATTTTATTTTATCTTATGAGAGGATTTTTAGTGAAATTAAATAGGAAAAAAAAATAATGATGGTAAGAGTGACGATAAAAGTGAAATTTTAGACTTTAGTCATTTAAAAAGTCTACTATAGCTAATATATAAAATGTATTTCATATGTAACTACATCAAGTGTCATATGTTGAAACGTTTGACATAGTAAAATAGTCAACTTTTACTTTATTTTTAAAAAATAACTAATATCTATAAGATGGCATTTTAATATCAGTTTTTATTCCTGTTATACCATTTTAATTATCATTTCTTTATACGATTAAAATTCTAACTAATTAATGGTTATACCAAAAATATGCGATTATAAAATTACTCTTTGAATCGTGGAATGTTTCGATTTAATTTTCAAAAATTAAATAGAAAATATATCTAATTAGCCACGTACAATTTGTAACTACTTTAATATTAATATTATTTTCTTTTAATATTACACATGATAATGCGCAATTATACTTGCTATTAACATGGAAAATATTTTGTAAATAAAAACATAATCTTTAGAAAATACGTTTAATTTAAGTCCAGCTGTATTATAATACATTTTAATTTGATAACACGTTAACTCTCTAATTTGATATCGTAGACAAAATAATTTGATATTCGATAAAAAGAAGAGCTGTCCATTAACGTTGATTAACTTGGTTAATTCGTGTATATATGTTCATACGTGTGTGACATTGAAAAATCAGCAATAAGTCAATTTTCTTTCATTTTAATATTGTTAATTCTGGTTCATTAACGTTATTCCTTCATATTGTAAGTCATTCATTTATATTGACATTATTAATTCTGTTCTTTTTTTTTTCATATTAACGTTGTTATTTCTTGTTAATTACCGTTATTCCTTTGTATTATCGTTATTCATTTATATTAACGTTGTTCATGTTGATAAAAATGATTAATTAATCTTAATTGAATTGCAAATCCCCTAATTTTAGGGGATTTTGAAAATCAATACTAATTTTCATATTTTATTTAATATTAATGCTAAAATTCAAATTTATTAATGATTTTTTTTTGTTAATTATAATTGGATATTAAAATCGGAATGTTAATATCAAATAAATATGATAATTAAGGGTATATAAGTCATTTTATAGTGATTAACATGGTTAACTGACTATGCTTAAATATAAAATTAAAATTTGGCTATTTAGCAAATATCAACTTTTGACCTGGCTATTACGCTATAATGCCCAAAATTTAAAGGTTAATAAATATTATTTTTATCGATAAATTGACTACTGTTATTGAAGGATTCATCACTTGGTAACGGATTTAAGTTAGGTCACATATAAAACTTTAGATTATCATTTTCGACAGTTATAAAAACTAATAGACGGATTAATCGGTTATTGATGAAAAAGTATAAAATTATATTTTTGAGGATATATTAACACAATTAATTTATAATGTGTCTAATTAAAATATCAAAAATAAAATCATGTCATAATAATATATAATAATAACTTAATCAGTATTTAATAAATAATCTCATACACAAAATCGATGTTAATAAATAAGTCTCAAACTCCCAATCATTTAACACAATAAATAATCTCATACACAAATGCATGTAAATAAATAAGTCACAAACTCTAGTCTCAATCATACAATCGATATACTATTTACTTTTGCCGCAAGAGACCAAAAACTTTAAAAAATTGAGTAATATGAAAATAAATATTCCGAACTTAGTGATTTATAATTATCTTAATCGTCCAAACTTTAAAAAATCAACAAATTAGAAAAGAGTGAAAACATAGTTTAAATAAATCTACGAAATTCAAAACTTTTATTATCTTTTCTGCAAGAAAGTAAAAACTTTAAGAAATTGAAACATATGAATATTAAATACTTAAACTGGCATAATTATAATTATATTCATTTTTCAAAAATCAATGGGAAAATTACGGCAAAAATACCAAACCTTTGGTGAAACTGTGTCCTGGGTACCCAACCTTTAAAATTGACGGCAAAAATACACATCCTGCGTTGACCGTGACTTTGGCATGAAAACGCTAATTTTTCGTTAAAATTCGTCATGTGGCCGTTAGCGGCAAAAATACCCAACCTTTTTTTTGAAAAAAAATAATTTTTAATTTTTTTTTAATTTATGTTTTTCTTTTTCTTTTATAGATTAGTGATAATTACTTGAATTCCAAATACATGTAATAACACAAAAGTTAGTCAAAACATTTATTGATTTCTTAATATGCTTGTATAAGCTACATTTGGTGATAAAAATCTTATTATTATGAGAATTTTGAACATAATGTTACGGGTATTTTAAGTAATTGAAAAGGGTTTCGAGAATAGGTATCTGGATTTCTGGGTATCAGGATTTCCGGGTATCTGGATTTCTGGATATCCGGATTTCCGGATCCGGATACGGGTAGTGATTTTTGGATACCCGGAAAACCGGATCCGGATACGGGTAGTTAAAAAAAACGAATAACCCCAATTACCCTTTTCATCGGTAATTGACCGTTTTAGATCGAATTAATACAGTCAATTACTGTGTCTGTATTGAAAAAAAAAATGGCTTGAGAATATATGCTAGTAAAAAAATACTATGAATAATCAATATGCTTGATTAGTATTAATTGGCTAAAAGACCTCCCTTGGGATCCCATTAAAATGCATACCCTTAAATACCCCTTCTAAGAAATATGAATAGTGTCGAAGGAAGCTATAAAACACACTGAAAACCCACTTACGGTCCTTCTCCATAAAAAAAATAAAAAAAAAACTTATCGAAGGCCGATCTAACACCGCAAACCGCTTCCTCATCGGAGGCCGGACGCGCCCTCACATGCGGCGTTTATGACGGACGCGCTACTTCACGCGCGCTCCTCTGCTTATGTCATCAGGCTAATGTAAGTCCTTCTAAGGGCGTGTGAGGAGGGCAAGAGACACGTGGTGGCTCGTGTGGGGCCTATAGGGCCGCCCGAGGTGCTCCCGGCCCACTTTAAGGGTTCCGGGAGCGTTCCGAGACCATTTATCGCAAACTTTTTGACTTTTGATAATATTTTTTTTTACTGGGCATATATTTTTAAGCCATTATTTTTTCAATACAGTGACAATAATTGAGAGTATTAATTCGATTTTAAATGGTCAATTACCAATGAAAATGGTAATTAGAGCTGTAACCAGAGCGATTATCCGGTTTTTTTGAACTACCCGTATCCAGATTTGGTTTTTCGGGTATCCAAAAATCACTACCCGTATCCGGATTAAAAAATCCGGATACCCAGTAATCCAGATACCTATTTTCAAAACCTTGTTCAATTACTTAAAATACCTGTAACATTATGTTTAAAATTTCTCATAATAATAAGATTTTTATCAACAAATGTAGCTTGTACAAGCACATTAACAAAGCAATAGATGTTTTGACTAATTTTTATGTTATTCCATGTATTTGGAATTCAAGTAATCATCACTAATCAAGTAAAGAAGAAATAAATAAAAAATTTTAAAAAATAATTTTTTTAAAAGGTTGGGTATTTTTGCCGCCAACGGCCACATGAGGGATATTAACGGAAAAATTAACGTTTTCATGCCAAAGTCACGGTCAACGCAGTTTGAGTATTTTTGCCGCCAATTTTAAAGGTTGGGTACCCATGAGTCTGTTTGACCAAAGGTTGGTTATTTTTGCCGTAATTTTTCCAAAATCAATATTCAAAGTACAAACAACAACAACAAAAAATATACCTTGAAATGCCCAAACTCCAAAACTAGTAATTTTGCCACCAGATATTGAAAACAAAAATATGGAGTAATATGAGAATATACCCAAGTTTATATATATTTATTATTACATTCATCATTATTAAGTCAAACCAACAAGAAAATTTGAGAACAATTTTAAAATCCTAGAATTTAGATTTTGGTACTTATGCCACTTAAACAAAAAAAACTTTGAAAAAAAAATAACTGAAAGAAGAAAACCTCTAGAATAAAAATTTCATACTAATATTTCACACAAAATAAATCAAAATATATTTTAACAAACATAAAATCTAAACTTTTTTTTTTCATTTCAAACATATATAACTATATTAACTTTCCCAATTTTTTCATTTCAAACATATGTCACTATTAACTTTCACAATTTTTAGAACTAGAAGAATCGCCTAAATGTCTATAAAATTAATAAATTAGCAACAAAACGAGCATGCGATCAAAAATATTACCAAATATATCGAGAAACTCTTAGTCAACAAGAAAATTTCAAAACAAATACCTTAAAAATACATCAAATCGAAACTTGAAGTATTTATGCTTTTTATTTTATTTTCAAAAGGGTTAATTGCGACAATAATTCACAACTTTTTGTCAACAGGAGTGTACGACCCAACTATTTCGAGCCTTCACTTTTACTAACATCATTGATCTATCCTAACTTAGTCAATTATTTTTTTAAGATGTTAGGAGTACAAAGAAACATTTTCCGGGAATTCACTTTTTAAAACCAAAATATTTAAATCTTTGAACTCAACACCTTCTAAAACAAGTCATAAAAACAAACTTGAAATATCAATAGAAACCTAAGGACATAAAAAAAACACCTAGTCTTGTCCTTTTTATTATTATGTAAAAACAAACGTCTTTATTCAGTGGTGACACATTCCTACCCATCCTCGCACGCCTACCACCGTCACCGCCCAATCGACCATGAAATCATATCATAGGTTTCGTTTACATTAAAAACGAAAAACATTTTGTGTGAGCTAATTAAAAGCTCAGTGAGATACAACTATTTTCTCACAAAAATAACATAACATGCAAATGTCCAATTATTCTTCTTTTATGTTTTAGGATCTATTACTAATCTTGTCTTAGGTGATCATCATTGTGTATGTACCACTTCATTCGCGCGAGACTCAATTGATCGACGAGGGTGCATATGTCCCAAAGCCTAAAGTCAATATATTGGTCGGTTCATGATATCGTCAAATTAATCCTTTCTTCGTTCCTTTCATCTCGGGGAGAAATCTAATCATCGTCCCATTTTTTTTTTTTTTGATCTTTTTAAAAACATGATAAGCCTCACGATAGAGGGGGCACCACACTTAATTCCTATGTATTACTTGTTTATATTGTTAACACCCATAAATGACAAGAAGATTCATCCAATAACCAAAATTAATCATTTTCAAAACTTCACATCGTATATCATCATTCATCGTGAATGACATTCTTCATATCTCAACAATCACATCGATCGTCACATAATAATAAACCCTTCGCGATGTTCCAACATCGTTGAATCCTCGTAACATATAAAATATAGTCATTCATGAAGAAATATAACAAGCAAAATTTTTTCACACATCCAACATATTCAAACAAAACACACAAAAAACATGTGCAATTGTATTTTTAGTGTCAAACTAATTCGTACTGCACTGAGGTTGAACTCACCTGAATTACTACGATAATCGCGACTCCGACGAAAATACCTCTACGAGCGATATTCCTAGATAATAATTACCCAACTTAAAAATAGGTTTGATCACTAACAAAAACATTCCTTGAACTTGACATAAAGACTAAAAGAGATTTGAGTTTTTTAAAAGAGTTTTTAGGTATTTTCTCGATATAATAGAATCGGTAAGGAACTGGAAAAATCGTTCTTAAAAAACTGCCACTATTATTTGAAAACGAAGAAATTTAATTTTATGAAAATTTTCAAAAGATAATTTTACATATGAGATGTATCGATTTTTCCGTTCGGCCAGATTCTTATAACTCGATTTCGGGCTAGATCCCGAACGATTTCCAAATTTCTTAAAACACAAAACATTCTGGAAATTGGATTCTATATAAAACCTATACCTACATAAAATATTTAATTTCGGACTCTATGAATTTTTAAAAATAAAAACGAAAATCTGATCTGCAGAATTTTATCGTTTTTACAGAAAATTTAAAAATTGAAAATATAATTTCGAGCGATTTAGAGCTCATTAAATTCTAAAATTAAATCTGGGATTTATATGAACCTAATAAAAGTTGTGGGTTAAATTTCATCCAAAACCGCTACGTAGTTTGGGAGATAAAAATTCCACAAAATTCTGTCGCTTGGGATTACGAAAATAAAATTGGATCTAATAAGATACGCATACTGATACCTTGATTATGGAAGAAAAATAAATTTTATGGCGCATAAGATTGAAGAATCAGTGAGTTTTTCAGTCTACTCTCTGTAGAAAATTTATAGGTTTTGGAGAGAATGAGGCTACAAGAGATTTTGTGAAAAATATCTAATTTTCGCAGCTCCCTTTTTACCCCTAAAATATATATATATATATATATACCCCTATATATAGGGGAACTTTAATAAATATTCCCAGTGAAGTAAGTGTGAACGGAAAAATACCCGTTTTTAATAAGTTACAAAACTATTCCCGAAATTATATTTTAACTCAACCATATAGTTAAATAACCCAACCTCTCTCTTACTCTCTTTCCCTCTTTCTCTCTCCTGGCTCCCGGCTCTCGGCTCCCGACCCTCTCTCTCTGCTTCACCCACGAGCCTCTCTGCCTCACCCATGCTCACTCTCTTTCTTGCTCTCGCTCTCCCTCTCGCCGACCACGGCGCTGTCCCACGCGCCGACCACTCTATCTCGCTCCCTCTCGCCGACGAAACCCACGAGACACCTCGTTGAGCAGGTGTGAATCGAGACGAGCGTGAAACTCTCTCTTACTCGCCGCAATGAAAGACCAAGGTATGTTCTTTTTTGGGTTCTAATTTGTTGATTTTCGCTCAGATTTGGTTCAGATTTTTAGTTTCTAGGGTTTGATTTTAGGTTAGAAATTATGGTTTGATTTTATAGGTTAGTTCGGCATGATATTTCAGGTTGATTTAAGGTTTTATTTCAGATTTAGATAGCTCAATATATGGTTTAGGTTTCATTGAGACTATTGGTTTTTGAATGCACACAGCGTGTTTGTCGACATGCCTCAATTAAATTATTGTGCGTTGTTGTCTTACGAGTAACGATCGATAAAGGGTCGTCTTAACAGGTTGCCTTCCGCTTGTGTCGGCCACCGTCAAGAAGGGAAAGCCGGACCTGAGGAAGAAGATTCTGCCGACAGACGGCAAAAGCTGAGATGATGATGGTATGTTTTCTTCTCTTCCCTTTTATTTATATTGACAACATAACATGGTTGATCTTGCCAGAGGTTGCTTGTAGTTGTCTTTTTCTACAGATTTTTAGGAATACATGATTCAAAAAATTTGTAGAAATTTACGCGATCTTTTCGTGTTCTTCTATGCTTATTATTACCGCGACACGAGCCTGTTATCTCGAAAATTGTCGTGCAGTAAAAGTTAATTAATTTAATGTGATTAACTATTTTACTCTCCGTTGTTACATGTTGCTTTGAATTATTTTGACATGATGAATTTATGTTTGTAGGGTTACGAATGCAAGTTCTTGCCGTGTTTTTGTTTCGCGTCCGGAGATATGCAAAGGAAGAATCGCACCGTGGTGGACGAGTACAAGCACGACAGTTAGATTTAAGAAAATTGAAGAATAAGCTTTAATGAATAAATAACCAAAAATTTTGTTTTGTTTAGTTACTAGCACAACATATATTTTGGTCATTTATAATTTTTTGTAGGCTGAGACATTAGACGAGAAAAAGATTGGTGAGTTCAAAATTCGTAAACCGGTCTTATGAATTATGGATTTTTTATTGTTAGCACGCAGAAATTGTTCTTTGCGTTTTGGATACGGGTTCGCAAGTTATTAGTTTTGATTATTTTCTTGAATAGCAGTCCATCGATAAATTCAATTGGTTCTTGATTATTAGTTTTAATTGGTTCTTTGCGTTTATATCGGTCTTTGATTATTTTATTGAATAGCTCAAGGCGAACCATGTAAAGCATAAAATGGATCGAGTAAACGACCACAAGTTCAATTTCTAGGTTCTATTTAAACAAGTTTGTGTGACCATTCGATCACAGTTTTGAAACTCATTAACACAGTTTTGTGCACGAGCGTCAACGGTTTTTTAACCCTATTTATTCACCAAAAAACACTAAATAAATTTAATCTTTCAAACTTAAAAAAAAAATGTACAGTTTTAAAATGTACTTCAACAGTTTACTCCTTCCGGGTGTATAGTTTTTCTTATACAATTTTACGGGGTATAATTTAGGCACACAATTTGGAAATCCATTTACACAGTTTTGATCTTGGGGGACAAAGGCTTATTAACCTTATTTATTCACCAAAAAAATCGAAATAAATTTAATCTTTCAATCTAAAAAATGTACAGTTTTAAAATCCATTTCAACACTTTTCTCCTTCAGAGTATACAGTTTTTCCTATACAATTTTACGGGATATAATTTAGGCACACAGTTTGGAAATCCATTTACACAGTTTTTGTCTTCGGGGACAACAGTTTATTAACCCTATTTATTCACCAAAAAACACTAAATAAATTTAATCTTTCAAACTTAAAAAAAAATGTACAGTTTTAAAATCCACTACAACAGTTTTCTCCATGAGGGTGTATAATTTTTCCTATAAAATTTTAGGGGATATAATTTAGGCACACAGTTTGGAAATCCATTTACACAGTTTTGGTCTTGGAGGACAACAGTTTATTAACCTGATTTATTCACCAAAAAACACGAAATAAATTTAATCTTTCAAACTTTTTAAAAAAATGTACAGTTTTAAAATCTACTTCAATAGTTTTCTCCTTCAGGGTGTACAGTTTTTCCTATACAATTTTACGGGATATAATTTAGGCACACAGTTTGGAAATCCATTTACACAGTTTTGGTCTTGGGGGATAACAGTTTATTAACCTTACTTATTCACCAAAAAACACAAAATAAATTTAATCTTTTAAACTTTTAAAAAACATGTACAGTTTTAAAATCCACTTCAACAGTTTTCTCCTTAAGGGTGTACATTTTTTCCTATACAATTTTACGGGATATAATTTAGGCACACAGTTTGGAAATCCAATTAAAAAGTTTTGGTCTTGGAGGACAACAGTTTATTAATCTGATTTATTCACCAATAAACACAAAATAAATTTAATCTTTCAAACTTTTTAAAAAAATGTACAGTTTTAAAATCCACTTCAATAGTTCTCTCCTTCAGAGTGTACAGTTTTTCCTATACAATTTTACGGGATATAATTTAGGCACACAGTTTGGAAATCCATTTACAGAGTTTTGGTCTTTGGGGACAACAGTTTATTAATCTTATTTATTCATCAAAAAATACTAAATAAATTTAATCTTTCAAACTTAAAAAAAAAACAAATGTACAGTTTTAAAATCCACTTCAACAGTTTTCTCCTTCAGGGTGTACAGTTTTTCCTATATAATTTTACGGGATATAATTTATGCACACAGTTTGGAAATCCATTTACACAGTTTTGGTCTTGGGGGACAACAGTTTATTAACCCTATTTATTCACCAAAAAACACTAAATAAATTTAATCTTTCAAACTTTTTTAAAAAAATGTACAGTTTTAAAACCCACTTCAACAATTTTCTCCTTCAGGGTGTACATTTTTTCCTATACAATTTTACGGGATAAAATTTAGACACACAGTATGGAAATCCAATTACACAGGTTTAGTCTTGGGGGGCACAGTGTTTTAACCATTTTTATTCACCAGAAAACACAAAATAAATTAAATCTTTCAAACTAAATACACTAAATACTAACAGTTTTTGATACACTAAATACCAACGGTTTCCAAAAAAAGACGCGCTACAATATACAACCGTACGCCAATCCTTTCCTGCGCTTTGAAAGAGTGCAGCCGCTAGCTCTTGCCAAAATTTGAGCATATGACAGGAGACTATACGGTCCATGTCCATGATGTCACCACGCATGAGATGTTCGACATACCATCTTCGGCCATGTCTTCCGTTTCTTCCTCCGAATGAAACCTTTTCAGTATATCGAGCATTTTCGCTTTGGCCTCATCATTTGGCTGCAACTGTCCAAGTTCCGCCACAACATTGTCTCGCATAAAGGATTCCGTGCAGCGAAGACTATGCGAGAGTCAAAGACGTACACGGATCATACGATAAACAAATCAAACAAACCCGCAATCACTTTGTATTCTTCAATTGCAGTTTTAAAACCCATTAACATGGTTTTTGACTCCGGGGGCAACAGTTTTTCAATTAAATTTTTTGAGAATAATAAAAAGTTACGTAGTTTTGAAAACCATTAACACAGTTTTTGTGGGTAAAATGTACGCGTAGCTCAAACCATGAATGACCAAGCACCAAACACTGTAAAAACCTTAAGCAGAGCAAAAACAACAAATGAAAATGCTGATGCTTGAACCTTTATCAAACCCAAATGATCAAGCACTATAATTGAAAAATTAAATCGATATGTAAGAAGCAAACGACGCACACACACTTGAAGTGCTAAAAACGACCAATGGATACGCCTTTGAATATGTTATTTTAACCACAAATTTTGCACTGTTTTAGAACCAAATGCACTAGAACTCATTATTTACAATTACTATTAAATGAAGACACACAAAAAAGAGACCGTGTAATAAGTCTGTTGTTTTCCATCCTCATTTTCAACCGTGTCCGAGATTAAACGCATGCTGACATATACTTGGTGACCTTTTTGAACATGCTGAGAAGCAATATGCGCTAGCTCGTCCCAAAATGTCAAACTGATCCTGAGAGACATCATTTGTCAACATAAGAGATCTTTAAATCAATGTCAATTAGGAAAAAAGAGTTTTGATCACAACATTTAGACTACACATTGATGAATAATTATGATACTAAAAAACAAAACTACCTCCAACACATATTCTTAGACCAATGCTAATGCTTCCTCCAAAAAAAAAAAAGAACAATGCTAATGCTAAACGAATGCATTTGATCCCAAATTCAGTCTCCAAGTTTTACTATTAGCACTACTAAACAAGAAAGAGATAAAAATAATGTTTGAAAAAGTAAAAATTCAATTTGTACATCAACATTCTAGTACTACAAAACCGGTTTACATTTAGCATTAGCCGGACATTATGCACCAGGGATGGTCTAAGGCTTTAATTTCCTATTGTGTATGATTTACCACTCTTGTTTCTTGGAGCATAACAGTTTGTGTGAATTCCAAAACACTTTCTACCTGAGGCATTTCAACAAACATTTTGTGTGCAATCAAAAACCAATACTCTCAACGATACCTAAACCCTATATTGAGCTATCTAAATCTGAAATCAAACATAAAATCAACTCGAAATATCATGCCGAATTAACCCATAAAATCAAATCATAATTTCAAACCTATAATCAAACCCTAGAAACTAAATATCTGAACCGAATCTGAGCGAAAATCAACCCAAAAAAGAACATACCTTGGTCTTTCATTGCACCGAGAGAGAAAGAGAGTTTCACGCTCGTCTCGATTCACCCCCGTTTCACCGAGGTATCTCGTGGGTTTCGTCGGCGAGAGGGAGCGAGAGAGAGTGGTCGGCGCTAGGGACAACACCGTGGTTGGCGAGAAGGAGAGTGAGATACAGAGAGGGAAAGTGACAGAGAGAAGAGGGAGAGAGCGAGAGCTTCGAGCTCGCTGGGTGAGGCAGAGAGGAAGAGAAGAGAGTGAGCGGAGAGTGAGAGAGCTGGGTTAAGTTAACCCAAGGCATGGGTTAAAATTGATTTCGGGAATAGTTTTGAAATTTATTAAATTCGGGTATTTTTTCGTTCAAACTTACTTCACCGGGCATACTTATTGAAGTTCCCCTATATATATATATATTCAATATATTAAAAATAATAAATTATTTGCAAGAAAAATTTAAAATAAAAATATAAACAAAAAGATAACAAGTCACCTATATTGTGGGTTATCACAAATACTTTAAATTAAATAAATAATTTTTACTCTCCCTAAATAATTAATAATTAATGAATAAGTAAGTCGATCAATCGATTATTCACCCATAAGGATAAAAGATATACTATTACCGTGGATAAAGTTTTCTTACTTTCTATAAGTCCCAAAAATAAATAATTGATATTTCAAACAATGATAACAAATTTAAAATCATTATATGTAAATTTAAATAATAAAAAATTGCCATAATAAAAGACTACAAAGAACAGTAATGATGGTAACTGGTTAATGACTACCTTATTTGATAGTATAGAAAAATAATTGCTAACATTAAAAAATGTTATCATATGTCATGCGTGGCACCAGATGACATTAGTAAATTATTAAAGTGTCGTAATAAAGAAAGACTTTAATTGGAAAAGATGCTCTAAAATCCTCGGTTGATTTTATTTTATTAACTATTAGATAGATTAATTTTAATAAATATTTTCTTTTATAGAGAATGTATTTTAATAATCACTTAATTTTCCACACATTAATTAATTGTTTAATTACCAGAAATCACTTACGATGCTCTAGTTAGCTTTTTCGCAGTTTTGTTTATATTAGCTTCCACGCTGTGCATACAAATTAGTTCCATATAATTAAGCTGGCTTCTGGTTAGCAGCGAATAGTAGCATTATGCAACAACTCTTATTTAGTTTCTGATAGTAGCATTCGAGAGTAGGTATCCGAGACTAGTCTGAGAGACTAAATTTTAGTCTCGCATACTCATTCGAGACTATTTTTCAAGTATCAGAGAATTAGTTTCTGATACCCTTATTTCTTATAGTGGTTCCCACGAGGAGTTCGTGAACTGCGTTACCAACTATCGCGTGTTCACTTGTTCTTTACTTTTACGCATATTTGGTTTATGCATATTTTAAAGTGTTGTGTAGACAATCTTGTCTAGACATCCTCACCAACATCTCTGATACCCGATTTCAATAATTTCCTTCATATTGATTTATTTTATTAGTTTAAATTTAATTATGGCTCATTAAGTCTCTATTTTTTCTTGAGTTTTGATATATGAAAATTGAAGGTAATGTGGTTTTGTTTTCTTGTCCGCTTAAGTGCAGTGTGCTTTTTAAATTTATTCATAGTTTAGAATAGAATTTGATTAATAATTTACGTTCTTTGTAAGTGTTGATGCCGTTTTTTGGATCAAACACTGTTGAGGCCCAAGTTGTGAATTTTGGGCCTGGCCCAATGTCGTTCGTTGACGTGGCGGGCTTTTGTTGACTTTTAGGTGGGCCTTGGTTGGCCTAGTCGTGTGGATGGATGATTTTCCCCCTCTGTTTGTGGTTTTTATGGGACCCCGTTGACCTTGGGTGGTAGCCTGCTGACCTTTGAGTGAGTTTTAAGTTGACCGATATGGGGACCCTGAGTAGGTGTCCCTGGCACTTCTAGATTCGAAAGCCTCGTTTCCGTTCGGGGTCCAGGCGATCCGGGTCACTCACTACCTGTTACCGCAGGGCCTGGAACGGACAAGGCCGGGGTTACAGGTTTGGAGGCCACGCGAATCGGGGGTACCAGCGAATGGGGGAGTGCGTTCGACCAGGAAGTGAATCCTGGGGGGTTAGACTCTCCACCTGATATGGCTTGTTTAAGTCCGGGCCAGTGGAACTGTCCGCAGAGTCGTTGTATCTTTAAGACATACAGGGACTAGGAGACAGAACCTGTGCCGCGCAGAGCTTAGAACAAGGGTAGGTGGGGTCTCGAACCTGCTTAGGATCTTCTCCAGGGGTTCCTCTCAGAGTGATCCCTCTGCCGTTTGGATCTTAGAGAAATTCCCTCAGGTCAGACCCTACGACCTGAATTGTGGGTCCCGTTACATGTCCCCAGACTATACACACAACCGCGCAGTGGACTGGAGATAGGTTGGACACAGCGTAGAACGGGACCTATCAGGCGAGTCGAGGACCTTGTAAGAATTTCCCCAGGGCTTCCGCTTTTGTAAATTTCTCACTTTCCGGACCTGAAAAAAGGGAACACCCGAGGTCAAGGGAAACAGGGGGGGTTACCCCCTGATTCACCTCCGACGCTCAACATTAGAACGGTGTTTGAGGGGAGGCGAGTTTATAGGGAGTAGAGAGAGAATCGAGAGAACTCGAGTGAGTTTCGAAGTCATCCCGTTTCAACTGAACTGAGCTTCTATTTATAATAGGATCCGGGGTCTAGGTGCAATATAATATTGTCCGAGGGGTCCCTAGGCAATATTATATCTGCAGACAGGTCCCTGTGAAAAGAATCCATCTCAGTCGCCGGATCGTTGATTTGACCAAAAATATACTTTACTTTATGAAAAGTAAATGGTGCGCAAAACGAGGATTGATCTCGGCTGTCCATCTGGTTGCATGGGGATGCGCGCTGGCGATGTGATCGATGTGACGCGGCAAGGGAGATCGTGCCACGTGACATGATCCGGGAGGCTGTGGCCTGGTGGGCCCCGCAAAAAGGTGCTTTTGAGCATCTTTTTGTTCCCGGGTGCGTCTTGCGTCCGTTTTTCATAAATTTTATGTCGCTTTTGGGTGTTTTCATATTTTTAGGAACACCGGGATACTTTGTTTTGCGAAAACGGGCCTTCGGAGGGCAGTTTGGTGTTAAAGATGATTTAATTAATAAAGAAATAATTATTTAAATAATATTTCTTTATTAATATTCTTTTACAAAAATACCCCCCAACAGTAAGTATAATAAAAATTATATTACTTCACTGAGGGTGCAAAAATTTTATTTCGCCTAAAGTATTTGCAAATTCAAGGCTGATCCCGAGTGTAATTAGTACTAAGCCAAACAAGTTTAGTTTTTAAATGAACTCATTTAGAAGTTCGTTATTTCCTAATATTTAAAATCCTTCTGTTATCATCTGTCAGGTTGATGACAGACTTTGTTTCACCAAAAATATTATAATTAAATTGTTATTTTAAAGAAATATTTTAATTGGAAAAGCAAAAGATGCTCTTACGGATACATGCATCATACTTATGAATTATATATTATACTTATTATTTCATAAAAATATAGTCTTACAAATTAAGCACGGTTTAATTGTTGAATATCCCCTTTGAATTTTATTGCGTTAATTATTAGATTAAACAATTGTTGGTTTCTTGATTATCATATTAAATACTTATTATTTCAACAATTGTTCTAGAGAGTGTATTATTATAACTTAATTTTTCACATCAATTGTTCAATTATCAGAAACCAACAAATTAAATTTTCTTTGTGCTTAGCTTATAGCTGTGTTGTTTATGTTAGCTTCCACATTATGCATATTATTTCCTTATAAGTTGGCTTCTGGTTAGTGCATAATTGATTTGGGACTTGAGGAGATTTAAGATACCATGCGAACAAATTCCTATATTTTATTATTATTATCTTTTTGTATCATCCTTCTATGATTGTTTAAAATATAATTATTGACACCTAATATATCCATTTTTTAACTTCAATCATTTTGTTTTCTTTACATGGTACTTCAATCATTATTATATGGTCGTTCTTCAAAATATAATTGATCCATTTTTATAATTTGAATCGTCATTATAATGATAGTTTCAATATATAATTGACACCTAATAAGGTCCGGCAATTAAACCTAACCTAACCCATTATCTAGCAATCATAAGAAAAAATAAATAGAAAATTTCATTATCTAGTGATGTTGTAGGGTGAAAATCGATACTTGGACATGAATGCTTCAAAATTCGAAAACTAGTAATGTTCGTTATTTCCTTTTCATTTTGCCCCCGAGACTTCACATATAAGCAAGCCGCCTGCCTCGTTGGGATCACTTCATGTTAAAAATTAAACCTCGAGGTCCGAAGCTCCTTTTCTTTCTTTGTATTGGTGGACCACTTCAAATTTTCAAAGAATAGCTTCATCGGATCTACTTTACCTCTGCTAGAGGGGAAAATGGCGGTGACTAGCTTACACCGACGTTCATGTCTCGCATACATCATCGGCGCCATCGTAAACAACGAACCAATAGATCTCTTATATGAGTTTTGAACCCTAATCTTTTTTTTAGAACACGCGGGCTTAATTTTTTGTAATAGGTGCTTGAGGTTTGGACGTACGGTGTTGTGCGCCGGGCATTGTTAGCACTGTACCCGTTGTTTTCAAACTCGGAAATTCTATTTCCGAAGACGATGTTAATAACTCCGAAGTCAGAGTAATAGTCACCGAAGTCGGTGTTATTATTTTCGAAGCCGGTGATAAATATCAGACCTTGGTGATATAATCACCAACTTCACTTATAACTTGGGGTGCAAATAAAACCCGGAAATACGGGCTTTAAACCGCATCTGGACCGGAACCGTATTATAAATAAACCGGCACCGTATTAATCCGGGTTACACCAGAACCGGTTTATTAAAAAAACAACATCCGGATTAAACCGGTTCCGGGTCCCAGATTTAGAGAATAAAAATCCGGAACCTGCATAGTAGCTTACTAAAACCCGGTTATTAAATATATACATAAAAATATTTATAATTTTCATACCAAAAAAATACATATTGAATTTCTATCAAGAGAAATATTCATTTATTTTTTTCTCATCCAACTCCAAACTAATGTGTTAGGTTAATCAAGAGAAATATTCATTAATTTTTTTCTCTTACAATACTAATAGTATAAAACATTACATGTATTTATTATGTTAACTACTTATCAGTTTTTGTAAGTATATGTGTTATGTTTATGATATAGTATAATTTTTTAAATTTGGCTATAATTACTTCACTTTTTTTAATATAAAATTGAGGTTCAAATCTGTATTATAACCCGAATCCGAATTTTATAATCGAAAATGGATAAACCTGGATCCGGATTTCCGGTTTTTTATGTAAAAATATCCGGATCCGGGTTCCAATTTCAAAAAACCCGAATTCCGGATCCGGATGGCGGGTATGGCAAAAAATTCGGGTACCCGGTCCGCTTGCACCCCTAGTTATAACATAATCTCTGAATTTGGAGTTAGTTTGACTTTGGGTGAGATTTAGAGACCAACTTCTGGGGACATAACACCTACTTTGTACGTAAAACCTCCGAAAACAGATGAGATTAGCACCGAAATCGGAAAAAAATTCCTTGTAGTTTTTTAATGGAGTCTGACAGGTTGATCTTATCTCTTATATAGTTCGAAGTAGGGGCATGCAACATAACCGGTAATCAAATTTTAAAACCGTAATCAAAATTTATCCCGTATAAAATAGCCATAGCCGAATGATTTTAAAATCAGGTTAAGGTTAACCGTATCCGGTTTCAAACATGATAAGGTTACATGTTTATTATTTTTAAAAACAAGTTATTTTAACCGCTTTTAACCGGTTTTAATATTAATTATTTTATGTAAATATTTTAGAGTTAAATTAAGCGAGATTACTTCTCTCTTCATTCTAAGCCTCCTCGACTTCTTGGATTATTTATAATTATTGTACTTTTAGGATTCCTGTTTTGGACCGATATGCTTCTTTTTGGACTTGGTTGGTTTATTTGTAATTTATTTTGGATCGATATATTTTATTATTGCGATAAGATGTGTTGAATATTATATTTGAAAAAAAATTAGGTTAAGGTTATTAAAAAGGCAATTAACCAGATTTTGTAACTGGAAATTAAGATAAGCGGCTTCCGGTTAACAAGATTTTAAAAACGGGTTAAGGTTATTAAAACATAACTAACCATAATCAGGTTAAGGATACCAAATAGTGAAAAAAAAAATAACAGGTTAACCGAGCGGTTGCACCCTTACTTCGCAGATAAGGCGACGCTCTGTAACGGGCATCGAGATGGTGGGTCAACGATTTTTCCTCATCGGTTAAATATGACCTTAAAGAATTGTCTTGGAAGACTTGGCGGTGCACCTCATCGTAAAAAAAATTGTTATGTTAATTCGTGTACTTCTTAGAGTTAGTTATGGGTAATGACGCCGTGTCTTTTTCTGTGCTGCCCTATTGTAACAACACGCCACGACATGCAAAAAGAAAAACTGGGCAGAGGAGGTAAGTCGGTTACCCGATGATGCATATGTTGGAAATCACGTCTTCGGATTCCGTATAATTATCTCGATTTATACCTCCGAACCGTCCGGGTAACATTTAAAAAATTATTTTAAAGCGGAAAAACTTGTTATCCGTATAACGGTCCGAATATCGGATAATAACCATATCCCAAGATCTGATAAATATTATGCAATTTAATATTCATAACTCATTATTAATAAACTAGTCATAATAGGAAATAAATAGAAAGCAGTAAATGTTTTCATTTATTAACCCAATGCATAAGGCCGTACCTCGTTTGACGATTTCCGGCTGCGCGCTCTGAATCGGGCAGGGCTCCGCCGGTGCTGAGGGAATCTCCCGTGATCTTCGGGGATATTCTCCTGGAATCCTCGTACCGAAGCGTGGGCTTCGCCGGCAGGACTCCGTCGCAAAACTTTAACTGATGGTTCTTTTTAAGCTTCCGGAGAAATAGTCTCCTAAGCCGAACCAGAAGAAAGAGATCAGAGAGAAAATTCGCAGACCCTGAGGAAGAGGGAGAGTTCGAATTTTTCTCTGGGGAAAGGTGTGAAAAATGTGTAGAATGAGCCTCCTATTTATAGGCTCAAAACTGTAACCGAATTGGAGATATTCCCTCCCTAAATTCAAATTTCATTAATTAAATATAATTAATTATCTTAATCCAATGGTCCAGATTTAATCTCATCTAAATCCAATGGATATAATTAATTAGGGATTTAATTAAATAAGAAAGATTTAGATAAATCAAAAATCCAATCTTATCTTCTTATCATCATAAAATTCGAATTATAATATATATATATATATATATATAAAATTCAAATCATTATTATCTAGATCCAACGGTTGAGATGATTCTTAAAACCGATCTTATGGATCAAATAAGTTTAGGATAAAAAGATTTATTAAAAAACATTTTTTCGAATTTATCCTTAAACATAATTCGAATATATATATAATTAATCAATTTTCAATCCGACGGTAAAGATTAAATCTTAGACCGATCTAACGGATAAAATTAATTAATCAAATTTGAAAAATAGAACTTGGTCACCAAGTTATTAATTTTGAATTTATCAATATCCTAATCCAACGGTTGATACTAAATCATAACCGATCCAATGGATAATATTGATTTTAGGGATTTGCCAAAATACCAAAACATTTGGTACTTATGCCGCAAATATAGAAATACCAAATCATGCCATTCGAATTTAACTAGGGTTTCATATAACAAACCCTAATTCGAATTTACACATATTAATATATATAAATATATATTTTCATTTATTAATATAAATCTATTAATTATTAATTAATTATTAATAAGATATTAATAATTAAATCAAAATAATTAAATTATATTAATAAATCCTGATCTCAATATCACACATAAAAATGTCATGGTGCCAGACCATCATTTAAATTCGTGACATGTGATTTAATTTCAAAGTTTAATCGAACCGATCACAAACTTAGAAAATCCATAAATCACTAACCGTAAGTCGAAATGACTTGGTTCAAAAAGAAAAGTTGCTTAGAATTTAATTTACAACAACATGGTGCTGATATAAAATCTAAATTCTAACTTTCTTTTTGTCAGTTAATTTCGTGTACCAAAATATGATACTTTTGCCACGCCAATGATAAAACTATCTGATGTCTGGCACAGACCTTTCAGTTTTATAAGTCAAGCCAAATGATTAAACATTATCCAGAATGTATTTTAATCACGTACGTATCATCCGTTACGGAGCTATCCTGGGGACCATGGACCCGTATCACTTAAGCTCCAACGAACTGCTAGTTGTTCGTCAAACCTCGAAGTGATTCCACTATAGACCCGAGGCTGCACTATTTAGTGATACGGTATATATTATTCCCTTTATAATAGCAGGGTGTCCATTGATACAATCAAATTCGGGTTATTGATCTTTCACTTGATGATTCATAAATGAGCAGGCGGTTTTTACCGTTATGCCCCTCATTGTATTTTACTGTTATTGATCTTTCACTTGATGATTCATAAATGTATTTTCATCATGAGTAACCCACTTATGGTTTCGATTCATAAGTTGCGCATGGGTATCTCTCACTTCTCACCACCGACAATCAAGGGAATCATCATCACTCTAAAGAGAGCTGTGTGATGCCCATGTCTATGACCAAGCTACCCTTACTGCTGACTTTCATGTTCCCAAAATAATAGTGTTGGGAACAGCGGTAATATTTCGTATTCTTTAACGGTTAAATCAAAGAACAATCAAGTCAGCAACTTGGACTCAAGATCACTCAGGACTTAGATCGAATATCCATTTGATCATCTACTAGTGACTCAACTCCAAGTTATCAGTGACGGTCTTATATGATAACTTCCGGAGTTTAAGTCAAGTCCAGTCCAGTATGAAGACACTTCATACTTAATGCACTTCTAGTGAGTGTGACACACACAAAATCCAGAATAGGATTATCACTTAGTCACATTAATGACCTTATACGATTAATGGGCTCCCACCCAGTTGATCAGGTCACGGACATTTTAAGTTCATTTATTATGATTATTAATTCTTCCTCACATTGACTCTGTTGTGATAATAATAACATAATTGCATCCTTCATGAACTAAGGAATCAAACATTCTATTTTACTCTACCAGAAACTATAATAAGATTATCATAATAAGCATCATCTTTATTCAACGACTTGTCATAATCTTTTACAAAGGGATAAAATATCTTGTTTAAGGACACACATGTCCAACAGCATATAGAATGATTATTGCTCAGCGGACTATACGCGATAGTTTGCCTCTATCAGTGCCCGAGGGAGAAGGTTTCAATGAAATGGTGATGAAGTTGGCGCCCATAAACTATAGGGAAATATCGTATTATATAAGCCACGAGACCATAATCAAATTTTATAACGAGCAAAGGGCCACTTTACACGAAATGTTCCAACAATCTTCTTACAAAGTGTCTTTAACGTCGGATTTTTGGAAAGGCCATGCTAATGATGATTATATCACGGCCGTAGCTCATTTTATTAACGATAATTGGCATATGGAAAAGCGTATAATAGGTTTTAAGTCGATGAAGGTTAGGCACATAGAAGTAAACCTAGCTGAGGCTGTACTAGAAGTTTTGTCGGATTGGAACCTTTCGGTGTCGTGGTTGTTCGGATGGGCCGGATATTCCTTCCCACAGTGTTGGAAAATTCCAAACCTATCTTCCAAGACGGTGGTCGTATTTGTATATGTACTCGACTTTGAAGTTGTTCTGCCAAACTGCTCCTGTTAATTTTTTTCGCTTCCTCGACGGCGGATATGGAGGCAGACCACCCTCACCCGAAACTAAGCATTTTTCACCACCTCCACGTCCACGTCCAGCTCGTGGTGCTGGTAGAACTTCCTCAACTTCCTCCTCCTCGTCTTGAACGTAGTTCGGGTCTTCCGCATCATTCGTTCTCATCATCATCATCGCCGCCATCGGAGTCGTTGGATTGGTTCCTCGACACTGTTTCCTAAAAAAACTAAGGAATATTACAAGGGTTAAATTTTAATATTAATTTAAATATTACAAGGAATATTACAATTATTAAATTTTAATATTTGGTGTTGTTGCTCGTGATGGAGGACTTGTGCCTGGTATTGCTGTTCGTTGCTAAGCCTTTGCCAATCCGGAATATTTGTACCTTGATAATTAAGTAAGTTCGTAAAACCACTGACGTGACCTTGAGAAAGTAATTATTGTTGGTTCGGCCTGACGCCACTGGTACCAAATTGACCATGAACCGGTAACGGTTGGCTAGAAGAACCGAGAACATTGTGTTGATTCATAACTCCGAGATTATAATTACGTTAACTAAAAGTCATCCTGCTATTAATCGACCACGGCGACGGAATAGTAGACCGTCCTTTTCCTTGTACTTCGGGACGTCCTCGAGAACGGTTGTTGCCACTCGACATATTAACGACAAATTAAACTAATAGTAACGGTAAATTAAACTAAATAATAATGGCAAACTAAACTAATAATAACGGAAATATTAACTAAAATAAACTAATAACTAATAAAAACTATAACTAATAACAACTAAGATAACTAACCTGTATACTAAACTAGTATTTGAGAGTATTTATATAATTATAAAGTAGCTGAACTATAGCCTAATTTCAGAACTGAGAGTGGAATGGGATATTTATAGGGGAAAATGTGTAAGAATTCGAGTAAAGTGGGGTATTAATGCTCCAACTGATCTATTTGGGGACTTCGAGGCAAATTTTATCGTGGAGTTCCAACGGCTCAATTTTTTGATGTGTGTCAAGTACTTTTGTCGCTGCCCCTCACGCATCTAACGGCTCCTTCATCTCAGTAGTCGATCTCGCTCATCCAACGGCTGAGCTTTATTCAAATTTTTTAAATAATAAAAAAAAAATCTCCGAACAGGACTCATCCGGATCCGCGTATTTTTTTATCCAAATCGGTCCGGGTCCGGGTTTTAAAAAAATGGGTTCCGGGTATTAACCCGGGTACGCCATTTTGGAGATTAGTGTCTATTGATCCAAATTATGTTTAGTTATGTTTTTCTATTGAAACTCCGAGCACGGAAGATATGTTCGAATGTATTATTCATGCATAATATCAAAGGCGGAACTACAGCCAATGGTAAGGTGGCCGTGGCCCCCCCAGAGTTTTCCGATGCTATTAGAGTTGACTTTCCGACGACCCATTTCTATTCCCAGTCTAACCCCCCCCTCATGTTTTTGCGTTTACAATAAGCAAAGTCTCTCTATTTTTGTTTCAACCATTGATGCCAAGCTCTTCATCGAGAGGACCCAATTCGCTTTCTCCACCAGTGAGGAAGACGAAGGAATAAGGAGTAGGGGTGCAAACGGGTAGGGTACCCTGTTTTTTCGAGGTACCCGGTACCCGTAACCGGAATCTGGGTATCTGAAAACTTGTACCCGGAATCGGTACTCTGAAATCCGGGTACCCTGTTTTCGAGTATTTGTATTTTGATACCCGGTACCCGGTTTTGAGAACCGGGTCCGGGTACCCGGCTTTACCATGTACCCTGTTTCTTTTTTAAATATATATATATTATTTAAAAATAAAAACATACATTCATCTTAAAAAAAACTGCATAAAAAAATAATCCCGCACATCAAGCATAAAAGAAAAAATAGCCCAAAATACATAAAAAAAAATAGTCCGCATCAAGTATAACATAGTCCCGCAAATTCGGTTCCGGTTTTGGTTCCGGTAATTAAATCCGGATACCAATCCGGTTCCGGATAATTACCCGATTTCCGGGTATTATTTGCACCCCTAATAAGGAGTATAATAATTAGATTACTATTTTACCCTTAATCTTTTTAATTATTACAAAAACAAAAGAAGAAAATTTACTTCTTTCAGTTTCATTAATAGATTTTAATTTACAATATTACCCTTTATTTTGAATAAATTACACAAAAGTCCATTAAGACACAAAGGTCCATTAAAGATCATTAATGTTTTAATAATTATTTTACATTAATTATAAAGGATATTTAGTATAATGCCTGTAATAAATAGTGATAAGTATTATTAAATATATATATATTTTATAAACTCCTAGATAAAACCGTAAATAAACTTACAACGATTTTCAATTTGCAAATGATGTAAAAGCAAATCAAAACGATTTTTTTATTATTTTTATATGCATATATATAATGCTACAAAGCTAACATAAGTACATAACAATAGATGTAAAATATAATATTTAAAATAAATCGTAAATTTATGTTTGTATGTAATTGAATTTTTTTTAGCCCCCTATTCATAAATCTTAGTTCTTTTTTTTTGGACAAGCATAAATCTTAGTTCTGCCACTCCATAATATGATCATATTTTTTACCCGATATCATTCATGTACTTCGTTGCACAAGATTGACAAATAGTTAAGCCTAAATAACACAAATACTAGCTCGAACTTTGTTCAATGGCGTTGAACTTTTAACCGTTTTTTTCATTTGGCATATAGAGATATCTTCATTTAGCAATTTTATCATGATATGTGAGGAACCACGCTGGTGGTGGAAGAAACTTTGGGGCCTTCAAATTCCTCCTAAGGTCAAACATCTTGTATTTGCGGGCATGGCATGAATCCTTATCCACGTTCGGTGCTCTTAGAGGCCGCGGTGTGGATTGTCTTCCTTTTTGCATGTTTTGTGGTGCTTTACCGGAGGATGTGATGCATGCGGTGTGGGCTTGCGAGAGGGCCCAAGAAATTTGGAGAAGTTCTTCTCTTGATAGGTGGGCAGAAAAAACGGCACCGACCCCGTTTAAGGAACTTTGCTTGCGGGCTTTGGAGGTCTTATCCACAATGGACTTGGAACTTTTTTGCGGAATCCTTTGGGCATCTTGGTCCGACCGGAATCTAAGACTCTTCGAAACCGTTTCCAAGAGGCCGGAAGCGTGGGTAGAGGAGGTTTCTAGTTGGTTTTCAAGCTACAAGCTTACCAATCGTGGATTGGATTCTACGAAGAAGGCGAGGTCGCCGAGACAATGCATGTGGTCGGGTGCAATGAATGGAGGAATCAAGCTAAACGTGGATGCGGCTTGGGACGAGAATTCCGGACGCGCGGCTCTAGGCGGGGTTGTGCGAGATGGTCAAGGAAGGTTTCTCGGCTTCACGGCAGCGGTCTTGGACAGGGTTGACTCTGCTTTGTCAGCGGAGTGCCAAGCGATCCTTCACGGTCTCAAGTTTATCCTTGATAGAAATTGGCGGGTGGCCGAGGTGGAAACCGATTGTCTTAGAGCGGCCCATCTCGTAAATGAGGGTAGTCTTAATTGTGTCCAAGGCCCTATTCTAGCTAGTATTAGGACTCTTGTTACCAATGTTGGCTTGATCAAGGGGTGTCGTTGGGCACCTAGAATTTGTAATGAAGCGGCCAATTGCATCGCTAGAAACCGACTCTCGGATCTCATTCCCGATTTATGGTCGTTATTTTGTCCGGAATGACTTGTAAGCATCATTCTTAGGGATGTTCCCTCTATGAATTAATATATTTGGTTTCTGTTTAAAAAAAAAAAAATTATTGTACCAACCAGCTGTCATATTGCTATTAGTAGTACTATGACTCTATGAGGATGATGTACTATTGGAAATCTCGTCGAAGTTGAATATGTCGGGACTTGAATCACGCATGTGATGCGCTTTCCTAATAGTATTTCGAGCACTCGGAATCGTCTTCGAGTCTGCTTGCAAGAATACCCAGGATAAGACAAGCCTTAATGATCAAAAATCACAAGACGAAGTGATCTTCGAACAGTAAGCAAGAACACGTTTCTGGAGAGTGTTTCTGTGTGTATGAGAAAAAATGATTCAGAGCAGTTATTCGTTTCTGCATGCAAAACGAAATTTTAAAGGCCCAAAAACAGTTACTTTGTGAAAGTAGCGACCCTTCACAAGTAGCAGTTATTGGTCTGAAACGGAAAACCAAAAAACAGTCAGTAACCGCTCCCCAACGGCTAGTAACTGCCGCCGACAAGTGGCGAGGCGAGAATCGCCGCGAGAAAGCCCGAGACCCGAGCCTACGCCGCTCGGCCGATGCCACGTGCTTAAGTGCCTCAAGTGCGCCTACAAGACGCCACTAGCGCCTCTACGCCCACGCACCCGACCCCGACCCCGACCCCGACCCGGAGCCGGAGCCGGAGCCGGTGTCGTCGGTGGCGACACCGGCGAGGGTGGCGGTGCGAAAGCGTGAGGTGGCATAGTCTCGCCACCTCGCCTCCACACGGCACTCATGTGGCATACTTATCACTATGCCACATGTTGAGCTCACATCACCATTGGTTTCCTTATATATTGCACAAAGCCTTTGTATTTAATCCATGTGGGACTTTTGACATTCCCACATTTATTACCCACTCAACACATTCAACACATTACACTTGCTCACTTATTAGAACATTTATTGGTCATTTATTATCAATAAATTCCAACAATCCCCCACTGTTCTAATAATATAAGTGTAATTTCCAGAAAATTAGTAAAGCGTGCTAATACAGTTAGGTATCTTTCGATTTGAACCTGACCTTAGTAAAACAACACAAGATCTTATCGGAATCTCAGGTAGCTAGGCTTTGAACCTGTTATTCCTTGTGATAAGATCGGTGAAGCCTTACACACACACTTTAGTAGTTCTTCGCCTACATCTCTCGCTTAGCACCGTTAATGGCCATGTGCTCTTCCTGTCTCGTGAATTTTTCATGAGAGAAACTCCAACTCTCACTTTAAGACGGCACCATCTCTAAATTCACATAGGTGAAGTTCTTACAGTATCTCTGTTGCTTTACAGATACATGTCCTCATCACTGAACTTCATTAAGAGTCATAAATAACTCAACCCTCTAAATGCAACAGCTAACATTGTAGTACAATGTTACACACATCCAAATCAACGATTTGTTGTTACCCATTGAATCTAAAGTTAAGGATTTCCTAACGTTAGATTGGGTTGCCACCGTTGTTGGAACTCTTATTCAAGGAGTTTCAGTCCCATACCTCTCGAGGTAGACTTTACTAAATCTCTGGCCAATGGTTTAGTAAAAGGATCAGCTAAATTATAGCTGGTACGCACAAACGAAAGAGAAATGATCCCATCCTTGATCAATTTCCTTACGTAGTCATGTCTTAGACTAATATGTCTAGACTTCCTGTTATACACTTCGTTGTATGCTCTAGCTAAAGTAGCTTGACTATCACAATGTATCGACACTTTCGATATATTGTCCTTAGCCAACGGAGCTTCTAAAAGAAGATCCCTCAACCACTCAGCCTCTTGACCAGCGGAAGCAAGAGCTACAAACTCTGACTCCATGGTCGAATGAGTAATAAACGTTTGTTTCTTGCTCTTCCAAGAAATTGCACCTCCGGCAAGTGTGAAAACCCATCCCGTCGTAGATTTGTTATCCCCGACACTCGATATCCAACTAGCGTCGGTATATCCTTCGAGTATGGCTGGAAACCTACCATATTGGAGGCCGAGATTTTTTGTTTTCATAAGATAGCCAAAAATCCTCCCGATAGCCTTCCAATGCTCACCGTTGGGGTTGCTAGTAAATCTGCTCATTTTACTAACAGCGAATGCTATATCGGGTCTAGTGCATTGCATCAAATACATAAGACAACCGATAGCACTCGCATACTCCAACTGAGCCACGGCTCTCTCATTATTCTTCTCAAGTTTAACACTAGGATCAAATGGGGTGTTCACTTCTTTGAACTGCAAATGTTTGAACTTATCAAGCACTTTCTCAACATAATGCGATTGACTAAGTTCATAACCCCCACTGGTTTGCTTAATCTTGATCCCTAGAATCGTGTCAACTTGTCCAAGATCTTTCATCTTGAATGTAGAAGATAGAAACCTATTCGTTTCTAAAATTCCGTCCATCTCGTTGCTAATGATCAACATATCATCAACATAGAGACAAAGGAATATCACAGTGTTTCCACGCACTTTTGTGTACAAACACTTGTCACAAACGTTGTGAACGAATCCATTTGCAAGAATGACCGAGTCAAACTTTTGATGCCACTGTTTAGGTGCTTGTTTCAAACCATATAATGATTTGACAAGCTTGCAAACCTTTTGTTCATTCCCGGGAAGTACGTAACCCTCCGGTTGCTCCATGTAAATCTCCTCATCGAGATCTCCATTTAAGAATGCCGTTTTGACATCCATTTGATGAACAAAAAGGTTATGCAATGAAGCTAACGCAAACAGTATCCTAACTGTTGTCGTTCTCGCTACCGGTGCATAAGTATCGAAGTAATCGATCCCTTCCTTTTGCCGAAATCCTTTGGCTACTAATCTAGCCTTGTAGGTGTTTAAAGTACCATCACTATGATACTTTTTTCTAAACACCCACTTACATCCAATGGGTCTCGACCCTTTGGGTAAGTCGACAATCTCCCAAGTGTGGTTAGACATAATGGAATCCATCTCATCTTGAATAGCATCTTTCCAAAAAGCAAGAGTTCCGTGAAGCTACAGCTTCCTTAAAGGTTTTCGGATCATCTTCCACTAGGAGAATGATAGGAATCTTACGAACAAAATTCTCCCTATCTCCTTCTACTAAGTAAAAGGAAATGAGTTGAGAATCTATTTCGTTCGGTCCTAGATCCTTAGCCTTTCGAATTCTTTTGCTAGTCCGAAGCTCGGGTTGTTTTTCAACAACTCGTGAAGAACTCTCCTCGCGAGGTTCTTCATTTGTGGTTATATCAGAATCTTTATCCTTCGTGATAAGATTTTCAAAGAATTCCACATCTCGTGATTCAATTATCACATTGGACTCCAAGTCAAGAAGTCTATATGCCTTACTGTTGGCCGCATAACCTACAAAAGCACATTTAATCCCGCGAGGACCCAACTTGGTCCTTTTAGGATCCATGTTTTTGTAATAGGCAACACAGCCCCACACTCTAAAATAACCGATATTTGGTGCACGACCTTTCCAAAGTTCGTACGGCGAAATACCGGTCTTCTTTAAAGGAATCCTGTTCAATATATGACATGCACATAACAAAGCTTCACCCCACAAACTAAATGGCAATTCAGAATGCATTAACATAGAATTTATCATCTCTTGATACGTTCTATTTTTTCGTTCAGCTAACCCGTTCTGTTGTGGTGTCTGTGGTGCGGAACACTCGTGTATAATGCCGTTTTCTTCACAAAACGCATTAAAGTCATTTGGAAAATATTCTCCGCCCCTGTCACTTCTAAGGACTTTGATTTTTATTCCCAATTGATTTTCCACTTCCGCTTTATAAACTTTAAAAGCATTAAAAGCTTCGTCTTTATGCTTTAAAAGAAAAACGTACGTGAATCTCGAACAATCGTCAATAAATGAAATAAAGTACCGATTGCCCCCTCGGGTTTTCATTCCGTTAAATTCACACAAATCAGAATGCACAAGATCTAATAAATTGGTATTACGTTCAACACTATGAAACGGTTTCTTAATCATTTTCGATTTAACGTAAATTTCACATTTTTCAAAATTTTCAACGTTGCATGAAATTAAACCGGATTTAATTAACCTTTTCATTGTGCTAATACCAATATGAGCTAATCTACTATGCCATAAAGTAACGGAACAATTGAAATACGCAGAAGTAGAAACTTTATTAATAACATTGTCAACAATACAAAGCTTAACCATTCCGTCCGCGGAATACCCTTTACCAACAAACACACAATTGCGGGTCAAGATCAACTTGCCCGACTCATAAACAGACTTAATACCCGGTTTACCCAACAAATCCCCACTAACAAGGTTCCTAGACATGTCCGGCACATGAAGCACGTTGACCAGCGTCACTTTCTTCCCGGAAGTAAAGTTAAGCTCCACGGTGCCGGTGCCGACAATCTTCGAGCGCCCCTCGTTTCCCATCTGAACTTGTTGTCCATCGTTGACTTCAGAATAGGTCTTGAAAGCCGCTTTGTCATAGGAGACATGAACAGTGGCACATGTGTCGTACCACCATCCTTGAACCTTGCCTTTTACCGCCATAATTTCGCTCACGGTAGCGATAATGTTGTCATCGGTCTTCGTGGCGTTGGCCTCGTTGCCTTGGGTCTTTCGTACGCGACAATCTCTCGCGTAGTGACCGGGTTTGCCACACACAAAACAGCCGGTCTTGGGCCCCTTCGAAGCACCGGAATTCTTGAACTTTTGATCCTTTTTATGACTGTAAAAGTTCTTTTTCCCGTCGTGCTTTTTGCCTTTCGCGCTCACCGCGTTGGCCTTCAAATTTCCGACACCATCGGATTTCTCCCTTTCCTTTGATTCCTCTTCGATTAGAAGGTGTTTCTGGATCTGCTCCAGAGAGAAATCCTCGGAATTGTGAAGCAATTTCTTCCGGTAACTCTTCCAAGACGACGGCAATTTCTCAATAATTGCGCCGACTTGAAAAGGTTCCGGAATCTCAATCTTCACGGCCCTCAGTTTGTTAACGAGCACTTGTAATTGGTGCACTTGGGCGAGGATCGGCTTTGCATCTGACATCTTGAAATCAAAGTACTCAGAAATGAGAAACTTTTTCGTACCTTCTTCCTCTGCCCGAAATTTGAACTCGAGCACCTTCCAGATTTCGACCGCCGAAATTTGAACTCGAGCGCCTTCCAGATTTCGACCGCCGAAGAGTTGTCCGTGTAAAGATCATAGAGACGGTCGGAGAGCGTGTTCAGAATGTGACCACGACACAGCAGTTCGTCCTCCTTGCGCTTTTTGCGCTCCGCCTTGATATCGTCGGAATCGTCATCCGCCGGTTCCGGAATTGGCTCCAACTCCGGGTCGAGAACATAGAAGATCTTCAGGGCCGTCAGGAGGAAGATCATCTTGTCTTGCGAGCGAGTGAAGTTCGTCCCGTCGAAACGGTCCAACTTCACGAGGTCTTGGTTCATCACCTTGATGCTTGAAACAGAAGCGTCGGTGGCCATCGATGATACTCTTAGACTATTGGAAACCTCGTCGAAGTTGAATATGTCGGGACGTGAATCACGCATGTGATGCGCTTTCCTAATAGTATTTCGAGCACTCGGAATCGTCTTCGAGTCTGCTTCTTCGAACAGTAAGCAAGAACACGACTACAAGACGCCACTAGCGCCTCTACGCTCACGCACCCGACCCCGACCCGGAGCCGGAGCCGGTGTCGCCGGTGGCGACACCGGCGAGGGTGGCGGTGCGAAAGCGTGAGGTGGCATAGTCTCGCCACCTCGCCTCCACACGGCACTCATGTGGCATACTTATCACTATGCCACATGTTGAGCTCACATCACCATTGGTTTCCTTATATATTGCACAAAGCCTTTGTATTTAATCTATGTGGGACTTTTGACATTCCCACATTTATTACCCACTCAACATATTCAACACATTACACTTGCTCACTTATTAGAACATTTATTGGTCATTTATTATCAATAAATTCCAACATGTACTATATTATGGTAATATATTCGTCATATATTCCAAGAGGCTTGTTATAAAAGTATAAAACTAAACCGAATCTCACGTTATATATCAGTGGTACTATCAGTGGCTTTTCCAACAAAAAAAATATCAGTATATCAATTATGGAAAGCAATCACGAGAGTTTGAGAGGCCAAGCAGAAATATGGAAATACATGTTCAGCTTCGCCGACTCTATGGCCATGAGATGCGCGGTGGAGCTCCGACTAGCAGACATCATCAACTTGCATGGCGGACCGATCAGTCTCCCCAAAATAGCCTCCGAAATTCAGGACGCTTCATCTCCGGACATTCCTGGCCTTGCTCGCATCATGAGGCTCCTTGTCCGCCGCAACATCTTCTCCATCCATCCATCGTCTGATGGAGAGACTCTTTACGGCTTGACACACTCATCACGCTGGCTGTTGCGTGACATCGTGGCGGATCATGAAAATCTGAGCCTGGCTCCGCTGGTTCTGTTAGAGGACCACAAGTGGCTGGTGGATCCATGGCACTGCTTAAGCACGAGCATCAAACACGGTGGAACCCCGTTCAAGTGGGCCCACGGAAAGGAGATATGGGAGTTCGCCTCCGAGAACCCTGATTTCAACAAACTGTTCAATGATGCCATGGAATGTTCCGCCAGGATAGCTATGAGGGCGGTCCTGGCGGAGTATAAAGACAGGTTAAGTGGTTTGACATCGTTGGTGGATGTGGGAGGTGGGACCGGCTCGGCCGTGGCGGAGATCGTGAAATCGCAGCCGCAAATCGAGGGGGTGAACTACGATCTTCCACACGTCATCTCCACTGCACCGGCTTGGCCCGGAGTGAGACATGTTGGCGGCAACATGCTTGAGAGCATTCCCAGTGCTGACGATGTTGGGTATATTTCTATAATGATGATATATGAGAAACACAATAACGAAAAACAGTAAGCGAAGAGATTCGATGATACATATCTTTGTGTTCATGGCTTTGACGAGTATCGGCTTGTCGCTTTAAGCCGGAAAGATCTCTTGAAACCTGTAAAACAGAAAAAACAGTAAGCGGTTCCCGAGACGCGTTGGACGCTCTCCTTAAAGCTTGATTCGCGTCCTCTACGTGCTTGAGGTTCGTTAGGCGATAGCTTCCCAGGATATAACGGGATGACCGAGAACTCCGTAGCACTTCGAAGTTCATCGGCGAACTGAACCTTCTTGAAATCCGTTACGAAAGACTCACGACATAAAACGATGGGAAGCATAAAATTTTGAGTTTGCGGAGTGAAAAACTCGGGAAGCAAACTCATAGTTTCTAGAGAGATTTCGGAAAGTGATTTCGATTGTGGTGTGTCGAAATGGCTCGAGGTCACCGTCAATTTATAGACGCGGGATTGAGACATTCAATTGATTACCAATCAATTCTATAATGGCTACTAATAAATTGCAATTAATACGTAACGTAATAAATTGAATTCAATATTCATAACGGTTATAATCAATATAGCCGTTTTACGTAACGTTTTAACGTCGGAACAAATCTCGGTAATTGGATAGACCGTTCGTCTCGAGTGTTCGACATTTCGACCCGCTCGACGCTATCTCAATTTTATTTAACTGCAATTATTTCCAACAATCCCCCACATAAATAAAATTGACAGATCACTCTTGACAACACCTGACTCATGTAACAGAGTTCGGCAGTAAAATTCTGCATAGGATAGGTAGGTTTAACCCTTTGAACCTTCCCTTGTGAAAGTATATTTCCTTACTTGGTGATCAGTAGACGCGATGTCTTTGAACTGTTCGACCGTTAGTGTAAGTGAGAATATACCTCACACAGAATTCTCCTTAGACAGATTCAGTTCTCACTATTGTGTTCGTTCATGGTCATGAACACCATCTGGTTCTGCGAGAGTTTACGGAACTTGCGCCCTTTACAATTCCGTTGAAGCGACCCCACTTCACTCTAACATAGGTGATCTTACTAAAAGCAAACTATGCTCCGCTCGGTTATCATTTACCGACGTGTAAGAATCATTAAAAGCTTTCTATTAGCTTATCCTTAACCGTACATATCACTGTTTATCATCTTAGGAACGGACAGAGGGTGTAACCCCCACAGTGATCCGTTACAGTCTTACAGCTAGGTTGTCCCATTGAACCTAGTTCTTGGGATCACCAGTCAGCTAGGTTGGGTTTCCACTGCAAAACTTCTTTTTTTCAATGGGCTTAAGTCACATTCCCTTTGATGATTTCACAACCAACTCTCACTTATACACTTTTGGGTAGTGGATCCACAACATTATCATTTGATTCACATGATCAATTATGATAATTTTCTTTGAGAGTAGTTGTCTAACGACATAAAGTCTATGACATATATGTCTAGACTTACCATTATGAAATGGTTTTACGCTCTTTTAATTGCATACTAAATTTCATAGTCGATGCAAATTATAGACGCGGTTTTTGCCATTTCAAAATATCTTCCAAATATTTTCTTAGTCATTTGGCCTTATTGCCGTATTTGTCTAAGACAATATAAAGATTCCATTTTGAATCTCTTACGTTTATTTGGAAATTTTTCACATCCAATTACATTACAAGAATTAATTCTTAGTTCATAGATGCAATGTACAATCCTCAGACTCACATACATCACCTTAATGTGAAGCGATTATTTTCTAGTAAACGCCCCCACATTTCCACGTATTAATTGGAATTCAATGTTCACAAACTTTTGAACTTCTCAATTTTTATCTCGTGATAAATAGAGTCCGACATTCTTGTCATATATATTATGCACATATGCATGTACGTCATTTGAGCGCTTCTAGCCTCGTTGACGATTAGAATAATATCTTAAAATCGAAACCGCAATTTCAATTACACATATAAGTACCTTATTCGATAATCAAGTGTACTTTGACAAAATATATTTTGTCACAAAATTTCCATTTATATTTGCCAATGATTTTGGAAATCAAAAATTTCTCCCAAGAAATAATTAACATTTTTCAAAGAAAATAATCTTTGTCATTTCGACAATTGCCAACTTAGAATCAAAATTGCAATTTCAATTGAACACGTTACGTTTAGTACCGCGATTATGCATCCATAATCGAGTGTATCAAGTAAACATAATTATTTTCTCAATAAACCAAAACCGTTGCTTTTCTTATCAAAAGCACTTCTCAAGTACATATACAAATATTTCCAAATATAATATACACATAATATCGTACAAGAACATTACGATATCGTACCTAAACGATATATGCATTACTAGAGGCAATGATTGCTAATACACAAAAATCAGGTAAACATTATAATGCCATTGAATTAGTTCAAGTGCATGTTATCAACTTATATACTAGGAAATAAAAGCAATAACTTACTGATTTGTTTGCTTTGGTCATCGGTCCATCAAGGCTTCTCAATCAGCCAACTCAAAGAATAATAACGTCATTCTTTTAAATATAACTTCAAGACACGCACGTTAGAAAAGTCAATACCCATTAAAACGAATATGCAGTGATTAATGGCCATTTAATATGAATCATTAAAATGACAGTATAGCATTTAGTGTGTAATTAGAAACCGTTCGATACAAACGGCCACAAATGATTACCAGTCGATGAAATTTCATGGCCGGTGACCTCCCACCCGGGAAGCACACGCGCCGTCGAGGTCCAAGACGGATGCTTCTGTGCACCCGCGAGCGCGATGCCGCACCGATTCAACGTTAGTCGATCAGATTCCAGTCAACATCTTCCTTGCTCCATTTGATCTGTATGCTTTTTGTTTTTCTCAAACGCCAATAGAAATTAGGAAAGAGATTAAATATATATATATATATATATATATATCAATATATATATTCATATTTATCTAGCTGCAAAGAACTATCAATTATGCTCTCAAGTAAATTATATATATACATAATTTTTGAGATAAGGATCGAAACTTCTCTTTTCCGCATTCTTGAATATTACGTTTCATCTTGGCGTATAATGCTTCCAATAGTGTGTTGAAAACATCCTCTATATCTGAATTTGACTTGCTCGTCAGTAGCTATGGTATGTACATATCTCACGATATCTTTCCGCTGCAATATTTTGTTTCTCGTCATCCAAAAATAATCAAGCTTTAAGATTGTTGGGTATATTTCTATAATGATGATATATGAGAAACACAATAACGAAAAACAGTAAGCGAAGAGATTCGATGATACATATCTTTGTGTTCATGGCTTTGACGAGTATCGGCTTGTCGCTTTAAGCCGGAAAGATCTCTTGAAACCTGTAAAACAGAAAAAACAGTAAGCGGTTCCCGAGACGCGTTGGACGCTCTCCTTAAAGCTTGATTCGCGTCCTCTACGTGCTTGAGGTTCGTTAGGCGATAGCTTCCCAGGATATAACGGGATGACCGAGAACTCCGTAGCACTTCGAAGTTCATCGGCGAACTGAACCTTCTTGAAATCCGTTACGAAAGACTCACGACATAAAACGATGGGAAGCATAAAATTTTGAGTTTGCGGAGTGAAAAACCCGGGAAGCAAACTCATAGTTTCTAGAGAGATTTCGGAAAGTGATTTCGATTGTGGTGTGTCGAAATGGCTCGAGGTCACCGTCAATTTATAGACGCGGGATTGAGACATTCAATTGATTACCAATCAATTCTATAATGGCTACTAATAAATTGCAATTAATACGTAACGTAATAAATTGAATTCAATATTCATAACGGTTATAATCAATATAGCCGTTTTACGTAACGTTTTAACGTCGGAACAAATCTCGGTAATTGGATAGACCGTTCGTCTCGAGTGTTCGACATTTCGACCCGCTCGACGCTATCTCAATTTTATTTAACTGCAATTATTTCCAACAGACGCTGTTTTCATTAAGGCACGCTTTTCTTTTCCAATATTGAGCAAAACATCTTATAATTTATTAGGACATGCTTTGAACAACTTCTCTGTACACAGATTACAATGTTAATTACATTCTCCGAAGTCACGAACAGTGTTTCATTTTAATATTTTTAATGCGCGTGCACGCAGTGGGTGATGCATAATTGGAGCGACGAAGATTGCGTGAAGATCCTGAAGAATTGTCGGAGAGCAATACCAGAAAAAAGCGGGAAAGTCATTATAGTGGATGTGGTGTTAGAGCCCGAAGGCAATGGAGTGTTTGACGATGCTGCTTTGGTGGTGGACCTTGTGATGCTGGCAAATTGTTCAGGCGGCAAAGAGAGAACTCAGAGCCAGTGGGAGACGATACTAAAGCAAGGTGGTTTCTCTCGCTACAACATCATCAAAGTTCCAGCCTTGAAGTCCATCATCGAGGCTTACCCCGACCCAGAGACAGAGTGAAGACAATGACGTGCATGTGCAAGCACTTTATTAGTGGAAACAGCCGGACATAAAAAGGACAGGACTCATGCTTTGTTTTGGTTGAATTTCTTCGTTTCGGATCTTAAAACGGTAGTTTTTATATATTCATCAACTTTCCTTCTTTTTTCTTTTTTTCCTTTTATTTCCGCATCTTATTGTTGTTTTTGTATTAATAATCCGACCTCTAATCTGTTTCCACTTTTTCTGCTTTTATTTTCGGGTAACTAGGGTTTTATAAATTTCTCGTAAGGTCTCACATCTTCAATTCAGTAGTTTATAAATAATTAAATGAAAATTACGAAATACTCATTTTATGTTAAAAAAATTTAAAAACTACCCATCTTTGATTCAAGCGTTGTGTTCTTCCATCTTTCATATGCCCTAGTCTCATTCAAGTATTTTTATGAATAATTTAAAATGTAGCTAGGGGCCATATATGAACTACATTCTAATCACTACAAGAAAAGTCATGTATAGCAATGACGCTTATTGCAACGCCAAAAGATAAAATATGACATTAATTTAGAACCCCATTATACACATATATTTTTGGATGTGCTTAGGATGACCGACTATATATATATATAATATTTAGAAGAAAACTTATCTCTAAATAAAGTGAATACTCTCAAGTCTCAACAAAGTGATTAGTTTTTTTTTTCTCATAAAATAGAGTATATATAACAATTCACTTGAAATACAATAATACCACCGGATGTTTATAGATTTGTCAATATAATTATATGCAAATATATTTAATTTGATACTGAAATCTGAACAAAACACATTAATTCAGTCTTACGGTATTTTTGGCAATTATGATAATATTTTATTTTATTTTATTAAAAAAAATCATTTTAAAACCCAAAAAATAAAAGTACGGACTCGGCTAAATCCGGGTCCGGAAAAAACGGCCCTGGAACAGTTCGGGTATCGCCGACATCTACAGGCTTAAATAATATTTTGTGAATGTTGTCAACGTTTTAGGGACGACAATTATCCTGGCCGCGTGTCTGATCCTGGGCCAGACCCCGTGACCCCACGGTGGGAAGTAACTAGGAGATTCCTCGGGTTTTTGCTGCTCCCGCACCTGGAATAAGATTCTGCGGTGCCTAGCTGCTACCCCTGCTTCTTCATCTCCCTGGCGGAGAGGCTAGACGCTAGGGCCTTGTCGGGAATAGGATTCCCGGCCCGTTATGCCGTGGTCTTTGAGGTGGCAATGTGTGCGGGCGTTGATAGGAATAGGATTCCCGGCCCTTCAGAACCTAGAGTCGTCATCTAAGGGAGGCTCGGTACGTGAGCGTTGATGGGAATAAGATTCCCGGCTCAGCGTACCCTTCGTTTGTCGTCGGGTAGTGGCTAGGTACCAGAGCGTTGATGGGAATAGGATTCCCGGCTCAACGTACCCTTCGTCTATTGTCGGGATGTGGCTAGGTACTGGAGCGTCGATGGGAATAAGATTCATGGCTCAGCGTACCTTTGGTTGTCCTTGGGTGGTCTCAACCCTTAACCCCGGAGGGCGTAGGGGGGTTGTTTATTATTATGGTTGTACCTGCCTCGTTAATTACGAGTTGCCTACGTACCCTACCTTAGGTATCAAGCCGTTACGTAGTTCGCTTTTAGGTGATAAATGGGGGTTAGCGGAGATAGGGTTACTAGATCTGCTAATAGTCCCTGAGGGTTTTAAGCGATACTTCGGGTAAGATACCAAGGCGCCGGGGACGGACTACTCTTGAACAATAGCCCGTACGTGGAGCAAAGTTTCGGAGGAGCCGAAGGTGCGGTGCTTAAATGGTCTGAGGACCGACTCGCGAGGTGGACAGAACTTCGGCAAGACGAAAGCTAGCCTCCTTAGTCGTCTAGGGGACCGGCTTTCGGCAAGACGAAGGCTAGCCTCCTTAGTCGTCTAGGGGACCGGCTATCGATGTGAGCAAAGCTTCGCCTAAGCGAAGGCGCGGTGCCTAACTTGTCATGTGGACAAATGGAAAAGGGGGGAGAGCTTCGAGGAGCGAAGATCACCGCCTTTCGGGGGCAGAGCTTCGCCTAAGCGGAGGTGCGGTACCTAACTTGTCACGTGGACAAATGGAAAAAAAAATAGGGGGAGAGCTTTGAAGAGCGAAGATTGCCGCCTTTTTGTGGGCAGAGCATCGGCGAGGCAAAGTTGCACTTTCCGTCTCTCCCAACACTTACTTGAGGTGCACGGGGGGCTCCTTGGCAGGGGCACCCAATCCGAAAAGGGCAACACAAGGGGCTCCGGCGGCTCCCCTGGCAGGGGAACCCGTGCCGTGGGCCCCGCGGCACAGGGGCTTCGGGGGCTGCCCTGGCAGGGGCACCCGTGCTCCGTGGGGCAGCACGGGATCTCCTACGGCTCCCTGACTGGGGAACCTGTGCCGCGGGCTCGGCAGGGGAACGTCGAGGATGCCCTAGCAGGGGCACCCGTGCCGCATGGGGCAACATGGGGGTCGGGTAGCTTCCTGGCAGGGGAACCCATGCCGCAGAGGCGGCACAACGGTGTCCTGGCAGGCGCACCCGTGCTGCAGGGGGCAGCATGAGGGCTCGGGCAGCTCGGGCGGCATGGGGGCTTCGGAATATTCTCGGGCAAGGGAAACCCGAGCCACAGGGGCGGCACAGGGGCTTCAGAGGCTTCTCGGGCAAGGGAAACACGTGCCACGGAGGCGGCACGGGGGCTTCAGGGGCTTTGGAAGTTGGGGCCTTCGTGCCGCGGGGGCGGTACGGAGGCTCGGAGCACTCCTTGGACAGCCTTTCTGATGCAGGGAGAATTTCGGTTCCGTACACGGAACCGAAGAATAAGCGATCGCGCTCGTATCGACGAACACAATCAAACTCCAAGTATTCACGTCCTCCACGTGAACAATCAAAGACACTCAAGATCAATAAGAACGAGAGCGAATTTTGTGAGCAAATGAGCGCTCGTTTTCTGGTTTTTTTCTCTATTCAACAACACCCCAAAAACAACTTTTGTTTTTACAATATAAAGGAGAAAATAAAAACTACCCTGAGAAGGATAACCGTCTATCCTAATCGTGTGACACATAATAAAAATAAACCAATTACAGAAAATATAATAAACTGGAAAAAGCCAAGAAACTAGGACTACGGGCAGTTTCAAGTCGTTGTGCCTTTGTTGACTTGCTCTTCATCATTCTCTCCGGGTAGGAGAAAATTCGTCCCCGAATTTTCGTCAGCGGCAAAGTAAGGCACCAAGTGCTTCACATTAAACACATTAGCTGTGCGAAGGTGGTCAGGAAGTTTCAATCGATAGGCATTTGAATTGATCTTCTCGATGATTTCGATCGGACCAATTTTTCTCGCGGAAAGCTTGTTGTAGTCCAAGGCATTGAAACGATCTTTCGTTAGTATTGCCCAAACCAAATCACCAACATTAAACTCTACAGCGCGACGTCGTGAATCAGCTCGAGTCTTGTAATAAGTAGTTGCAACGCCTAAGTTTTGATGGACCTTGTGGTGGATGTCTTGGAGACACGAGACGAAGTCGGAAGCTTTGGCATGGATTTTGACGTTGGTTGGAAGCGGTAAAAGATCCAAGGGTCCTCGAGGAATAGCACCATAGACAACCTGAAACGGACAGTAGCCTGTACTCCGATTGACCGCGCGATTGAACGCAAATTCAGCTTGAGATAACTTCAGATCCCAACTCTTGATGTGGTCGCCAACGAGACAACGAAGAAGATTGCCAAGTGAACGGTTGACAACTTCAGTTTGTCCATCTGTTTGAGGATGATACGCACTGCTGAAATTCAAATTAGTGTTCACCATTTTCCATAGGCTCCGCCAAAAATGACTAAGAAACCTTGTATCACGGTCAGACACAATACATTTCGGAAGTCCGTGTAGTTTGTAGATATTGCAGAAGAAAAGTTGAGCAACATTAACGGCATCGGTTGTCTTTTTGCAAGGAATGAAGTGTGCCATTTTTGAAAAACGATCAACCACAACAAAGATTGAATCGTTACCCTTTTGTGTACGCGGTAAACCAAGGACAAAATCCATGCTCAAGTCGGTCCATGGCGAATTGGGTATTGGAAGCGGCATGTACAGCCCGGCATTTGTCGCTGCTCCTTTGGAAGTTTGACATGTTCGGCACCGCTGTACAAATCTAGCCACTTCTTTGCGCAAACTAGGCCAATAATAAGAAGCTTGGATCAGTTTGAGAGTGCGATCACGCCCTAGATGACCTTCACCATGAAGTTCTTGTATGATCTTGAGTCGCAAGCTGCTAGTGGGTATACACAATTGAGGTCCCTTGAAAAGGAACCCGTCGAGCAAAGCATAATCGGAACTCTCGCCGACCTGGAGCTTGTGTAGAACAATAGAAAAAAATGGGTCTGTTTCATAGAGATCTATGAGAGATGCAAACCCTGGCACTTCCACGTTCATTTGAACCAATAAGTTTCGCTTACGACTCAAGGCATCGGCGACCTTGTTTAGCACACCGGATTTATGTGTAACCACGAAAGTAAAACCCTCCAGAAAATCAACCCATTTAGCGTGGTGAGAAGAAATCTTGTCTTGGCGATGGAGATGCTTTAACGCTTCATGATCAGTAAAAAGGACAAATTCTCGGTGGAACAAGTAATGCCTCCAATGCTTGATCGCTTGTACTACGGCATAAAACTCTACATCGTAAGTACTATAACGTAGCTTTGGTCCCGATAACTTCTCGCTGTAAAACGCTACTGGTCTTCCATTTTGACTCAGCACAGCCCCGATCCCGATTTTAGAAGCATCTGCATGCAACTCGAACGGTTGATGAAAATCTGGAAGAACTAGAACGGGTGCACTGGTCAGTTTCTCTTTAATCAACTCGAATGCCTCCTCTGTTTCTTGTGTCCATTGGAATTTCCCTTCTTTCATGCAGCTCGTAATTGGGGCCATGATACTGCTAAAGTGTGGGATAAAACGACGATAGAAAGAAGCTAGTCCATGAAAGCTTCGCACCTCGGTGATCGTTCGCGGGGTCTCCCAATTCCGAACAGCCAAGACTTTTTCTTCGTCGACTCGAAGGCCATCGGACGATATGATATAGCCAAGAAAAAGAACTTGTGGCTCCATGAATACACACTTCTTAGTTGCTGCATAAAACTTCTCTTTGCGAAGAACCGTCAATATCTCCCGCAAATGTCGCACATGTTCTTCATTATTGGCGCTATATACGAGGATGTCATCAAAATACACCACTGCACATGTACCAATAAAAGGTCGAAGGACTTGATTCATCACCCGCATAAACGTACTTGGAGCGTTAGACAACCCGAACGGCATTACCAACCATTCAAATAAACCTTCACGAGTTTTGAACGCTGTTTTCCATTCATCACCCGCTCGTATTCTTATTTGATGATATCCGCTCTTCAAGTCCAGTTTCGAGAAAACTTTGGCACCACTCAATTGATCTAATAAATCATCAAGCCTAGGTATAGGAAAACGATACCTCACTGTGATTTTATTAATGGCGCGGCTGTCAACACACATGCGCCATGTTCCGTCTTTTTTTGGCGTGAGCAATGCCGGGACTGCGCAAGGACTGAGGCTTTCTCGTACGTGCCCTTTAGCCAATAATTCCTCGACTTGCTCACGGAGTCTTTCATGTTCGGCCGGGCTCATTCTATAGTGTGGTCGATTAGGAAGAGTTGCTCCGGGTACGAGATCGATGTGGTGTTGTATGTCACGTTGCGGTGGTAACTCATCGGGTAAATCGTCAGGAAACACATCGCTGAATTCTTCGACGAGTTGCTTTGCTATTTCTGGAATCGGCATGGACTTGCTGTTTTCTTTTCCCACTAAGGCAAACACTACTCCAGACTCACGTGTACTTTGATCAAAGTTTGATAGAGTTAGCAAAGATGAGCTTGCTGGTGGGGTTTTTTCTTGTACTGTTTTGCTTGGAACCAAAGTCATCTTAATCCCATTAAAAGAGAAACTATATGTATTCAGCCGCCCGCTATGTGACACATCACGATCATACAACCACGGTCTGCCGAACAATACATGGCAAGCATCCATCGGGATCACATCACACCACACATTGTCTTTATAGTGAGCTCCAATAGACAAAGGAACACAGACACGCTTTGCAACAAGAATCTCGCTACCCTTCTGCATCCACGCTAACCTGTACGGTCTCGGGTGAATTTCTGCTTTCAGTTGCAGCTTTTGAACGGCCTCATTCGCTATAAGGTTCTCGCAGCTCCCTCCGTCAATCATGAATTTGCACACCTTTCCAAGTATAGTGCAGGTCGAATGAAATATACTTCGTCGACGCCAGTCTTCAGCTTCCTTTTTTGGAGCTAAGCATGATCGCAAGACCACTAGGGAGTGTCCAACATCTCCAGTAACAACTTCTTCCCCTTCAAGCTCTTCATTAATGACACTATGTCCTTCTTTATGACCATCTTCTTCTTCATCGTCTTCATCATCAGCAAACAAGACTCGTTTTCCAGCCTTCTTACAATCACGTTCCCGATGACCAATTTCGCCACACCCAAAGCATTTCATTCCTGATCCGACGGTATTTCTTGTAACTCCGTGAGCAGTAGGAAACTTTGGCGATGGCGTATACGGTGTTCGCTGTCCAGCACTTGCATTACTTGACCCATAGTTTCTGTTACCAACTTCAACGGAGTTAATACTCGCGCTCTTATTGACATTAGAGTACGCCGAGTTCGATCGTCTTTGCTGTTTTTCGACTTGTAAGGCCCGTTGATGTGCTGCTGAGACAGAAACAGGGTCCAACAAGTTTACCATGTCTTGTATTGACAACTTTAAACCTCCTATGTACTTGGCCACCATTTGATCGGTTGACTCGTGAAGCTCATTCCTTGCCATGAGATGATAAAACTCCGTTGTGTACTCGTCTACAGATCGAACACCTTGTTTTAACGCTTGGAGTTTCTGATACATAATACGATGGAAGTTGTACGGTAGAAAAGTCTCGCGCAAGTGCTTCTTCATTTTGTCCCATGTTGATATCTTGTGCTTCCCCAATCGACTCCGATTCAGTTTGAATTGTTGCCACCACGCGTTTGCTCGGTCTCTGAATCTTGTCGCCACAAGTGAAACACGTCGATCTTCGGGAACGTTTTTGAAGTCAAGAATGTCCTCGACCGTGGCGAGCCAATCTATAAACTCCTCGGGCTGTAAACTCCCATGAAATTCTGGTATTTCTGTCCGCATTCCAGATTCCCAATGACGGCGATCCTCTTCGACTCGTGGCCTGAATTGTCTCTCGCCATACCCAGTCCGATCTCTTCTACTATCATCATGTTCATTCTCGAAAATAGGATTCCTTACCGAATTTGGTATTCCTCTGCGGGAATGAGTTGGGCTCCTTTGCTCTGCAATGATCTCAGAAACACGTTGTGTGAGTCTGGAAACCACAGCCTCCATCCGCGCGTCAAAGTGCTGCTCGATTCTTGCCTCAAGACGTTCCTCTATACGGGTGCTCATGGCATCAAATCGTTCTTCCCAGCGCGCAGTTTCGTCGCTGTGGTAGATGTCTCCTAGCGGTCGGTCATTCCGAGTCTTCCTCGGCGCCATGTTCGTTCCCAAAGCGAACACGGCTCTGATACCAAACTGATGCAGGGAGAATTTCGGTTCCGTACACGGAACCGAAGAATAAGCGATCGCGCTCGTATCGACGAACACAATCAAACTCCAAGTATTCACGTCCTCCACGTGAACAATCAAAGACACTCAAGATCAATAAGAACGAGAGCGAATTTTGTGAGCAAATGAGCGCTCGTTTTCTGGTTTTTTTCTCTATTCAACAACACCCCAAAAACAACTTTTGTTTTTATAATATAAAGGAGAAAATAAAAACTACCCTGAGAAGGATAACCGTCTATCCTAATCGTGTGACACATAATAAAAATAAACCAATTACAGAAAATATAATAAACTGGAAAAAGCCAAGAAACTAGGACTACGGGCAGTTTCAAGTCGTTGTGCCTTTGTTGACTTGCTCTTCATCACTTTCCCCGTGTCCATTCTTTACTCCGGGCGTTTCCTGAGTTGTCCCTCTGCTTCCTAAGGGTATTTTGAGTTGTTGGAGGTCTGTTTTTCACGTGACCAAAAATCACCAACAACAGTGAATATGTTTTCAATAAAGTAAAATTATATTTCAATGCAAGAGTTGTATCGAGATATAGAAGCAAAAATAATAAATATTAATTGAAAAAGGCGGGACAGTGAGCATTCGCTAAAATACGCAACCGGACAGTTTCTTTCTAAGCACGGAACCAATACCGAGATTCGAGGCATCGCAATGTAGAAGAAACGGTTGGTCTAAGTCGGGAAGCACGAGGATCGGTGTGCTAGTGAGCAACGCCTTAATCCGGGTAAACGGCGACGCCGCTTGTTCGGTCCAATAGAATCAGCCTGTACGTTTTGAAGCACTTAGTAATGAGAGAAATCATGAAAATGAAGGATAACGACCTAGACCATGAAAACTGTAGTGGATAAGTCTTGATTGGCTTTATCCTTATCCTTATCTATTATACTTGCTTAGCAAATGGTTGACGTATATTTACTTGACTATAAAGCATGTAAAGGGTTAGATTGGTAATTTTATATGTAGTGGGTTGCCTATAAAATCTCATGCAGTGAATAATTAAAAAATCATCTCTAAAAAAATAAGGGTATTCGAAACTGAAAATTTAGTCTTTAATACTTAAAAATCATTCCTGAATTGATATCACAGACTGATTTTCAGTCACCCCGCTCAATAAAGGACTGAATACCAATCCTTGTTATATGAAGCCACTAAGACTATCAACTAGTCTACGTGTAGCTTCAGTTCTCAATATTCCACCGCTACCATGCCATTGCAGTCCCTAATATATTTCTTTCATGACTAAACTATCAGTCTCAAAAAATGCTTTATTTCAGTCCCTATTGTACACCTTTAGAGACTAAAAATCGGTCTTGAAACCATGTCTATTTAATTTGTCTCTAATACGCTCAAAAGTTGTGAGATTTCATGTCATTTTAATCCCGAATACGGTGTTTCATGGACTGTAGGTTAGTCTTTGATACCACGTTATTTCGGTCCCCAATTTGTTTCTATTAAGGACTGAATATTAATCTCCGATACGATTTCATTTTAGTCTCTAATATATTTCTTTTGTGACTAAAAAACAGTCTCAAATGCTATTTAGTTCAACGCCTAATGCATTTCATTTAGGGACTGGGAATCAATTTTATAATCCAATTTTGTTTAGTTCCTACTTTTTATAATCCATTTTTGTTAGTTCTATGCCTTGGCATCCCGACATTGCAAAGCTTAAATCTGATTCATTATGAGGTGAAGTCCCGACATTGAAGGACTGAATAACATCGTTGAATGGCCTATACAAGAACTTCAAACATTGAATATGGTCTTTCAGTGTCTAATTTGTACTAAAAATGGTTTGAACTGATAAGAACGTATTAGAGACTAAAAATCAGTCACCAATTAATTCCCACGCTAAATTCATTTGATACTAAATATTAGTGTCAATAAAAAAAATAGTGAGGACTGATTTTTAATCTCTAATATGTTTCATGGTTGAACATTCATTGACTATTGAAGACCGAATATCACTCCCTAATTCTTTCATTTGTACAACATTTTGGAGACTAAAGATCAGATACAAATAGAGTTTAAAATGCTTAATTTGGTGCTGAATAATTTGAGACTGAAAATCAGTCCTTGATCATTATCTACACAAAAGTTATTAAAAACTAAAGATCAGTTCCAAAAAAAATTCATATATGGAACACTTTGAAAACTGAAATTTTAGTTCCAAAAAAATTCCTTGATTAGTGCCAAATAACGTGAGACTGAAAATCTGTCCATGATCATTATCTACACAAAAGTTATTAAAGATTGAAAATCAGTTCCAATTTTTTTTAAATATATGAAACACTTTGAAAACTGAAATTTTAGTTCCGAAAGTTAATCCAGTTTCGTGCATGAACAAAAGTGCTTCGACGGAGCGAGTTAGAGCCTCCACTTGTAGACATATTTAGCAAAATCTTCACTTCTATATAATTTGTCAAGATCAGCTTCACCCTTACGATCGTTGATTCCTCCACGTCAACCTCGGTGCGCCTAACAATGGTGGGGGCCATCGAATTGACTCTTATAACAACTGTGCAGGACAGTATATATAGAAAGAAAGAGAACGCAAAGTTCAACCAAAAGCAAGCTCAAATTCTCTATATTTCTTTAACTACTCTACTGGAGGAGATAATATCACAACCATGCAATCAAAAGACAATAAACCAAAAAAAAGAATAATAAAAATAATAATGATAATAAGCCGGAAATGCGAAAAATTATTATAAAGGCAGAAATATAACAAAGAAAATCCCACAAAATGCCCAAAATACACTTAAAGTTTAAAAGAAATGCCCATAATTTCATAAAACTAATTTATACCCATTAATAATTTTGTTTGGACCATATTACCCTTAATATTAATTCTCGTTTAATTATTATTAATTATATATTTTAATTTCAAAATTAATTTTCCTATAATTGTGGTTTTATTTCATTTAATTTATCCCTCAATTAATTCAATTTTCAAAATCCTTTCTCCTCTTTGAATTTTTGTTCTCTCTCTTCTACATATATATACACACACACATACATACATTATATCTCATAAATATATATATATATACACACACGTACATACTCTGTGTAATCTCGGCGCTCCTTCTTCGACTGCGTTCACCGCCACGGAGGCCGTTCATTTGCTCGCCATTCGCTTCTCCGCCGCGTCCCTTTCGCCGTCGTGCAATGTCGGCAATGTCGGCCTGCCGCGCTGATCCTGGTCTTTATCATCGTTGTCTTCGTTTTCGTTATAAGCCCAGGCTGTGGATTTCCATGAGCGCCGACAAGGATGCGAAGGGCGGAGGAATGAGGAAGACGCTCGAGCTCGGATCGTTGTTCGGCCTATGGTACCTCTTCGACATCTACTTCAACATATACTTCTACAACGTTGAGCCTTTGTAAGGATAGTTACCATTTGGTTATTATATGCATGTAGTACTAGTAACTATATAAGTATTCGTAACTATAATTACGTATTTTAATTTTGTAATTACAGTTACGTAATTACAAATTTTTTTGTAGTTATAGTTTCGTAACTATAAATACGTATGCGTTACTTAGTTACGTAACTTTAGTTTTGTAATTACAGTTGCGTAATTAGAATTTTTTCGTAATAAAAGTTTTTGTAACTACATATACGTATCCGTAACTATAGTCTGGGCCGGCCCAAAAGTCGTGGGGGCACTAGGCGAAATAAAATTTTGGGGCCCTCGACAAAATAGTTAACGATAAAGAAAATTATAGATATGAATAAAAAAATACTTGTATTATCAAATGTTTCCAAACATTAAATAAATAAAAGTATCCTGATCACTTAAACATGGCACGCCTTGCACTTTTTGATGCAAAACTACTAATCAAATCACTATAATCAAGCTTCTCGGTCGTCTTGTTTTCTATGGGCAACGTGGCTAAACCGCTCAACCTTTCTTGAGACATACTTGACCGAAGATAAGACTTGATTAACTTTAGCTTTGAGAAGCTTCTTTCTGCATGAGCAACTGTGACTGGAATGGTTAACATAATTCTGTAAGCAATCCAAGCATTCGGGTAACAACAATCTAGCTCTTTTATGTAGTTCAAAATATCAATGGCTTTGCTTATCTCTTCTGGAACAGTCTGGCTTAACATTTCCAATTCCTTGAAGAGTTCGTTTTTTGTCGAGGTCTGAAATATGATTATGCTCCATTGATATCGTAAGATTGGTGCAAAAACTCATCAAACCATCTTTATCTGCTGCTTTCAGTTTCTTCATATCAAGTAAGAGCCCAAATTGTTTCTCAAATTTACGAAATTGTTCAAACCTAAATGAAAGAAAGAAAAAAATCATCACATCAAATCATGAAATATTATAAATATAAAAAATAAATTGGACAATGGTATGGTTCTAACCTGATTTCGAATGAAGAAACTGCTTTATCAATAATGTAGAGAAAATAGTTAGCTTTGAAGGATTCTTCACCAGTTTGCGAGACAGCTTCACTACTAGTGTCATCAAATTGTTTTTTTCTATGTGCTCTTCGTTTCTCCGAAAACACTGGTTCTATTTCCATTTCGTCGGCTATCTCTTTAGCGCTTACCATAGCTTCAACAAAACCTGTCTCCCTGTACTTTTTAAGATATACCAGTAGTCTTTCAAGTTCCTTCATAGCCACATCAATTTGCATATCCTTATTTTGGAGAATTTTGCTAACGTTGTTAACAGCAAACAACAAATCATGCCAAATTACTAATCCCAACAAGAACTCAAAATTCTGAATATTGTACACTGCTAGGGTCTCAGCTTCACTTTTTGTCTTGGCATCCTCATTACCGTTTGCCAAACATTTTAAAGCTTCTTTTATCTGTGGAACTTGATATCTCACTGCTTTGACGCTATCAATACGGCTTTCCCAACGTGTTTCTGACAATGGCTTGACAGTTAAATTTTTTACATGATCACTGAAGACTTTCCGTCTCTTTGTAGAAGCTGAGAATAGCGTGTATATCCGTTGTAAGACACCAAAAAATGACACTGCCTTGGGACAACAATTAGCCATGTCACAAAGTATCAAATTGAGAGAATGACAAGCACAAGGAGAATAGAATGCTCTCGGATTCTTTTCAAGCACTCGACTTTGCACGCCTTTGTGTTTTCCTTTCATGTTAGCTCCATTATTGTATCCTTGTCCTCTTATGTCATCAAAATCCAGACCGAGAGCTTCCAAAACACGAAGAAGTTCTTTGAAAAGTCCAAGCCCTGAAGTATCATTCACCTTTATAAATTCCAAAAAGAACTCTTCAATCACGATCGGACTTCTAGAAATATTCAGGCACCTCACCACTAGAGACATCTGCTCTTCATTACTTACATCTGGTGTACAATCAAGTATAACTGAATAATATTTTGCTTCTTTGATTGTGGAAATAATTGACTTCTTCACCTCCCATGCCATCAGTTGGATTAATTCATTTTGAATCTTGTGACTCAAATAATGATGATTAATCTCTTTTTTTGAGATACGCCGAACATGTTCCTGCATTGTGGGGTCAAACTCCGCAAGTAATTCTATAAGCTGTAAAAATAGTCCATTATTTTCCTCATATATTTTTTCCTTATCTCCACGGAATGCCAAATTATTTCTACCAAGTCTTTTTACAACAGCGAGTATATCCTCTGTAAAACTTGTTTCCAGTGCTCCTTTTCTTTGTTGACATGTTCTTGTACACTAGAATCAATGGTTGACACTTGCTTCAATCTTTTTTCTAATTCTAACCACTTGGATACAGAATTAATATGTAACTTGTTTTTTTCGTGGCCGTAAAGTCGAGAGGAAATATTGTGCCAATCATTTAACCCTTCATAAGCTAATTAGCCTAGAAGATTAGAATTGTTGATAAATAACTTGCAGCAAAAACAAAATACCTTATTCTTCAAACTTGAATATATCAGCCACTTCCTATCTTGCTTCTCCTGATTCGGTAAAACTCGTGAATAATGAACAGAAGAAAAACACCGATCAGATGCATCTTTCGAAAATATTGCTTGGACGCTTCTTTTAGGGCCTCTTTCAACAAGAAAATCTATAAGATTCTGATTCACTGGATTCCAGTTTGCCGGATCGTCTTTCTCTAAACAAAAGCCACTTGTATCTTCATCATTATCTGTATCATTTTCCTTTTCCTCATGCTCCTCATTTACGTTCAAATTTGCATCCATATTCTCAACTTGTTCGACCTCTTCATTCTCGACTCCAACTTGAGATTCACTTTCATCTATAACCACCTCTTTATGAAAATACTTATTAAGAGAACCGGCTTGAGCTTATTCTGAAGCCTCTTTTTTCGATTTATCTTTTCGTTTTTCCGCTCCTGACTTGTATTTTCTTGTCGAACTCATTATACTAAATCCTAAAAATATAAACATAGAAAAGTTTAAAATTTGATCAATAGTACTTTAAATTAATAATAACTCATCATTCACAGGGTAACACTTCTAAAAATCGATTCTTTGCAATAAAATAATATTATTTATTCATCACTCACCTCGATTTCAAATTGCAATATAATTTTCGTTTGCTATTGATTCGATTGTATTCGAATGAAGACACTTGCTGACTCTTGCTGCAGTACACAATAAAGAAATCAAAATATTAATTAGAAATTCAAGAAAGAATTTGTGTGACAGGCAATTGATTGTAAAAAATAATAAAAACAATACCTTGATGTTGATGGGATGAAACGAAAGGAAGAGGAAGCAAGAGTGTCACAAGTGGCAGAGGAAAGAATGAGGGAAACGATGAAGCACGAATAACGAGGAAGGGCAGATTTAATTTTTTTTTTTACTGGTAATTTTTTTTTTGGTCCCCCAAAATTTGGGGGCCCAAGGCCCAGGCCTCGTAGGCCTCCCAAAAGGGCCGGGCCTGTATAGTTACGTAATTTAGTTTTGTAATTACAGTTACGTAATTATAATTCTTTCATCATTACAGTTTCGTAACTATATCTACGTATCCGTAATTAGAAGGATACGTAACTATAAATACAAAACTGTAATTAGGAGGATTTAATTATGGTGGATGTAATTTTGAATTTCTTAATCGTAATTTTATTAAAAGTTGTGATAGTTTGTTATTAATTTTAATTTCTAGCTTTAACATTTAATTTAATATTGTTAATTAGTTAAGGAAATGAGATACGATTTCAAATTAGTTATAATTAAGGATGACTATAAAAAAATAAAAAATAAAAATAGTGCTTAATTGATAATTCAAATATTCCTATTTAATAGGAAGGTTAATTAACCGTACGGGATTTTTTTTATGAATTAACTAGATTAATTCTATTATGTTATAATTAAGGAATATTAATTATAAATAAGTAAATATTTTCCCTATTTAAATGATTAGTCGAATAAATTATTGTTGGAAATTATTAATTAAACAATTATCTACATAGTTAAAATAAGAAGGGTATAATTGTCCACAAATTAATTAATTGATGGTTTTAATTACCAAATATAGATGTGGGCATTTTTTTGAAACTTAAGTCATAAATGGGCATTTGGCTCATTTAATCATATAACAAAAGACGACGTATGCTGAAATAAAGATAAATATGCGCCAATGATTTTCGTGAATTCTCGAGGGTTGTCGTGACTGATCTTCCAAGCTATTGCCGGCAATTGCGGTCCGATGTCTCCATAAAAGAAAGTCCGACTAATTCCGCATCATAAGTCAGAGATTACTCGACAGTATTATTACAAACTCCTTTTCATGTCTGCACTTCACTTATACAGGCAGCTGAAACCTCCCTTTGCAAGACAATGGTCTCCACCGTGATTCCAGGACCGAAGGCCAACAGGACGCCCCACTCTGCTGTTGGATTCTTCCTCACCTCGTCGAGCGCAAAGAGCACCGTCGGGGCCCGCATGTTCCCGAACTCGCACAACACGTGTCTGCTCGCTCTGAGCTTCTCGGCACCCAAACCCAGCTTCTCCTCCACCCTATCCAGCACCGCCCTTCCGCCCGGATGCATTGCATAGAATAGAGAGTTCCAGTCGCTTATCCCGAACGGCGCGAAAGCGTCCTCCATCACTTTCCCGACACCACCGCCGACATGGGATGGTATATCCCGTGAAAGCCAATAAAAAGTTCCCGATTCGTTCAGCTCTTCCACAATGACGTCTTCAGTGTCGGGAAAAAACGTTTGCATCGCCGACACCATCCGGAAGAGAGGCCTCTCGGTCTCTTCGGTGGCACCGATGATGGCCGCAGCTGCACCATCGCCGATTATGGCATGGCCAATCAGCATGCTCATGTTGGACGTGGAAGGGGCGCGGAATGAATACGCTATGGTCTCGGCGCAAACAACGAGAACGCGGGCACCGGCGTTATTCTCCGCGAGGTCCTTGGAGAGCCGGAGTGCTGCGCCACCGGCAGAGCAGGCTTGTTGGTAGATGATGTGCCGGCGAACGGACGGGCTGAGCCCGAGGAGCCTCGCCAGGTGGAAGTCGGCACCAGGGCACTCGAGGCGGTTGGAGGAGGTGGCGAACACAAGGTGTGTGATTTCAGAGACGGGCCGTCCCCACTCTTTGATCGCTTCCTGAGCGGCTGCTTTTCCGAGCCTTGGGATCTCTCCTATCACCATTTCCTGTCGCAGATTAAGCGACGGGGCTTCGTCGGGGTTATAAAGGCCAGGGTTTTTTATTAGCATTTCTTCCGTCAAGAGCATGTGACGTTTCTTTATCCCCGAATTCACACCTATGATATATATCATCAGGATGATAACACATTACACATGTACATACAATTTACAGAGTACATGAATCCGACTGTCTATACATAAATCAGACATAACAACAATGATACATGCACAGGCACTACTTATTATTGCTGTTATATATATATACAAATTAATTAATGAGTGCTTTCTTTCATTATATATATATACATATACAAATACAAATACAAAAAGCGTAACAATCTGAGTTCTATCAGGAGGCACGAAACGGTTAGGATAGTAATTTGACTCCGAGTGTCCCGAACATCGTGAATAAATAGTGGGTGAATATTACACGAACACGAACACGAGAACCAATAGACAGTATAAGAAACAAAATGTCTTAAATGTATATTAATATTATAATTGTTTAAAAAACCAATTATGAAGAAGTAAAAAAATATATAGTTTATGTTATGAATTATGTTGTTCAATTAATAGAAATATAGTATTGTGGATTTGTTTTAAATTATTATTAATTAATTAAGTTAAATGAGTCTAAGAAAAATCAATTCGTTACATAATTATATCACAATCAGTAAAAGACGAGCAAGACCTAGCATTAACACGACGGGAGGCACAAAATGTCAATCAAGTTGAAACAATGCTTGGTTTCTTACAGATGCGCTTGAACTTGTGTTTTAAGTCGATCATGTGGTCGGACTTGGTGGCTCTGAAGTAGAAGTCTGGAAATTCAGATTGGTAGTAGCAATTGGGCGGAGTGGCAGTGCCGATGGCCAATATGCTCGCCGTGCCTCGTGCTCGCTGCGCCTCTCGAATGTCGTGCAACGCCATCTTTTTTCTTGAAATGGATTTCTTATAGCCTATTAACAGCTAAAATGAGAGGCTTAAAACATAAGAGATTTAGTTTGTTTTAAGTTTTTGGATGTACTCTTCTTATATAAATCTTTTGATAGAACGCTTAAAATTAATAACCCACGTATTTTTTGCTCAAGATTTGTAAATCAATTAAATACTCTAATTTGCGCACTCTAGAAATGAGGATAACGAGGGCTTTTTTTTTTCTAGGAAAAATCCAACATGATAAAAAAATGCTTAGAATAACCCTCATATCTTTTGCTCAAGATTTGTAAATTGATTAAATCCTCTGAATTCTTGCCCTATGATCTTCATTGGACTAACAAAGATAATTAAAATAAATATTTGAGCACTCCAGAAATGAGGATAACCAAGGCAATATTTTCATGGACAGGTCCGTAATAATAAAAGGGCAGAAGAGGGAAATGTCTATTTATGACTCAAGGTTTAAAAAAAATGCCCACTTTTAATTATGATAATTTTAACCATTAAATTAAAATATGGACTAATATTCCCTTTCAATTAAGCTACGTTTAATTTTAATTCGTTTTTCTAATTAAAATATAAAAAAATCCTTAAATATGGCAAACTAGATAAATTAAAATTTATCCTTCCTATTTTAACGATCAAACAAATATTTTGAAATATTAATTGGTTTATTGTTATCCCTATTAACAAGGATTATAACGATTTGTAATTTGAAAATCAAAATTCTCAAAATGAATTACAAATCAATTGTATAATTTCAGCCTAATTTTCGTGTAATAAACTGTAAATATAGTTACGAAATTACAATAAAGCTGTAATAATGAAACTGCAAATATAGTTACGAAATTTTAATAAAGTTGTAGTTATAAAACTATAAATATGTTTACGACAATTCATTAACCTGAACCTCGATACCCTGTGTTTGTTTACTAGCTTCCGTAGGATTTTCAACCACAATAGTATGTGTAGTAAACTGTAAATAAAGTTACGAAATTTCAATAAAGTTGTAGTTATAAAATTGTATATATATTTACGACAATTCAATAACCTATTGAACCTCGGGACATTGTGCTTGTTTACGAGCGTTCGTAAGATTTTCAACCACAACAGTACGTGCAATAAACTATAAATATAATTACGACATTTTTAATAAAGTTTTAGTTACATATAAAACTGTAAATATATTTACAAAATTTAAAAAATTGTAAATATATTTACAAACAAACAATGGCGATCGAGAAACGGTGAATAAACGACGACAAACCTCCGCGAGCGAACGAGCGACAAACGATGGCGACCGAGAAACGGCGAACAAATGACGGCGAACCTCCGCGAGTGAACGAGTGAGAAAATCGAAGAGCAGAAGCAATAGGCGAGAGAGGACTCGAGGAGTGAGGGGTTAAATGACGGTCTTACCCGGGCGACTTTGTTCGCCGGAGCAAGGTTCGAATTGTCTTGAGTGAGAAAGAGAGAGTGAGAGAAAGAGAGAGATCGTGGAAGGCATAGTGAGAGGAGATAGAAGAGAGGAGAGGGAGAAAAGAAAAAAAAATAATTATTAAATGAAATTGTAATTAATAAGATTAAATTGTCAACCGTAATTATAGTCTAAAAATAATTTTGAAATTAAAATATATAATAAATAATTATATACGAAAAATTAAAAATATAATTAATATTAAGGTTGAAATGTTCCAATTTTTTTATTAATGGGTATAAAATAATTATTTGAAACTATGGACAATTCTCTTAAATCTTAAGTGGTTTTTGGGCATTTAGTGAGATTTCTTATAATAAAATGCTTAGAAATTAGATTAACCCTCAAATATACTAAAGATTTGCAAATCGATTAAGTCCTCTAAGTTTTTGCACTATCTTTAATTCATAACATTGGACTATCAATTGATTAGAATGATAAAAGATTTGGGCACTCTAGAAATGAGGATAACGAGGGCGATTTATTCAGGAAAAAATAATAGAAGATAGAATGCTACCCAATTATAATAACCCTCGAATCTTTTGCTAAGGATTTGTAAATGAATTATCCCAATTAGAATAACCCTCAAATCTTTTGCTAAGGATTTGTAAGTCGATTAAATCCTATAAAAAAACAAAATCCTATCTTTAGTTCATCACATTGGACAAACAAATGATTCGTATAATAATATTTGAGCACGATAGAAATGAGGATGAAGAAGGCAATATTTTCATGGGCAGGTCCAACATATTAAAATGCTTCGAACCAAGGTGTAAAATTTTGCGAAAATCGGTCGACATTTCGACCGATTTTCATTTTTCGGAGGTATGCGAAACGAAAACCCTTTCGTTTCGCTGGATTTTTCGCATTTTTAGCATGGGCACTTGAATGAAATTTTGCTTTTCGTTTTTGTGTGTAAAATGTGCGAGGAATTTCGCTAAAAATTAAACTTTTTGTAGATTTTGGCAAAAATACCAATTAAACTTTCGACAAAAATAATTACACTTTCTGCAAAAACTTTTGGTAGATTTCGGCAAAAATAGCAATTAATATTTGACTTAATATTATACACTTCAACTAATAAAGTGACATAACATTATACATTTCACCTACATATTTAAGTTACAAATGTGTTTTGTTGTATACAATTATGTCTTGTATTTATTAAATATGTAGTTTTGAACCTATATAAACATCTTGCTTAAATACTCAAACACTTTTTTACAAAATATCTGTTGAAAACCTCATCGGCATGCGGTATGCCCATGCGGTATATGCGGCATGCGGCATGCCCTTTTTTTACCATTTGCCGATCGACATACCCATCGGCAAACGATATATCCGTAAAACAAAAAATGCGAAACGACATATGCAAGTGGCATTTTAAACGTTGCTTTGAACAGCCCTTAAATATTTTGCTCAAGATTCGTAAATCGATTAAATCCTATAACAAAATTTCATAACATTGGACAAACAAATGATTAATATGATAAATATTTAGCACGCTAGAAAATCAGGATAACGATGCCCAAAAAAAAAAAATGGAAAAGACAAACAATATAGAAGGTAGAATGCTTAGAATAACCCTCAAATATTTTGCATGATATGTAAACTGATAAAAATTATTTTCCCTCTTTATGATACTTTTTTTTTTTTTTTTTACCGTAACTCACATTTATAGGGACAGAAACAATGTCCGATGATGCTTTAGCTAATTTTGGTGTTCAAGGTTTAGGTATCATTGTGCAGCATTTACATCAAGTTCTACCATGATATAATTTGTTAGAACTTTAAAAAATGTTATTTTTTGTCCTCTTAAAATATTTCAAATTAATGTTATTTTAAACGTCGTTTCCTTCTTGAGACTTCCTTACTGATCTTAGTGCAGGTGTTTCCAATTCGCTTGGGAAATTTCAAGCCTCTATGTTCTACTTAGAAAATTTTGTTAATCAACAAATCCAACAAACGTTGAACTTCAAAATCTATTTACTTCTAATAGCTAGCTCTTGTGTCAACGGATATAGTTTCTCTGTAAAAATCTGTCGTGATCTGCACTCAATATTCTTATTTACGTTTTCAATACTCTATTCCAAATATCCAATTCTATGCCAAGACATATATACTCTTCTCTTCCTTCTTTGTCTTGCCTAAAATGACTAAGTCTAATGTTTGGAGTGTACTTGATCAATAAACCAGCAATTTGGCCAAAAAATTCAGTCGTAACAAGTGCTTTAAAAGGTGTTTACCGAAAACACCATACTTCTGAGTTCCGAAAATGGAGGCGAGTGACAGAAGAAGAGTTGAGATAATCTCCACAACCATGGTCAAACCTTCTTCTCCGACACCAAACGACAAGAGACGCCTTCGGCTTTCGCTTCTTGACCAAACATTCTCCATGTACGGACCAATGATCTACTGCTACAACACTCCTACCCACAAATCCTCCACCACTTTTTCCCTCCAAAAATCACTCTCCAAAGCTTTGGAGCTCTTTTACCCTTTCGCCGGCCGATTCAGCGATGACTTCACGGCCGTTGAGTGCAACGACCACGGAGCTTACTTCCTCGAAGCCAAAATCAGCTCCAAGCTTTCCGATTTCCTCCGGAATCCGGACCCCAAAACAGTCGGTGAGCTTCTTCCTTCTTCTGATCCGGGAACTCTAAGCGAAGCCAAGAGTAATAACATCGTCGCGCTCGTTCAACTCACCTTGTTCTCGTGCGGTGGAATCGCTATCGCCGTTGAAGTGTCTCATAATCTTGCCGATGCTTTCTCCGCATCCTGCTTCGCCAAAACATGGGCTGCCCTAAGTGCCGGAAACTGTGATGTGGCGCCACCAGTTTTTGTCAGCCCAACTCTCCTCCCGCCGCCGGTCGCCTCAATCAAGCGTGTCGCTCCAGGCGTCTTGAAATCCCCGCTTCGGTCCCGAAGATTTTGTTTCAACGCTGCTAAGTTGGCTGATCTAAAGAAAACCATCCAAGGAAACGGAGGCCTCGACTTTACTCCATCGACCCTGGAAGCTGTCTCGTCACTTCTCTTCAAATGTGTTGCCGCGGCTTCAGGAGAGAGCGCGCTTCTACAAATGGTCAACCTGCGGACAAGACTGGCTTCTTCTTTGCCGGAAAACTGCATCGGGAATTTCGCGTGGCCGCTCATAGTGTCCTCTGGACAATGCAAACAGCCAATGGAACTGCACGAGATTGCGACAATCATAAGGAAAGGGCTGTCAGAGTTCTTCAGGAACTGCAAAGAAGACAATTTGAAAGGAGAAGCACTTGTCTTGATGGTTTCACGCTTCATAGAAGAAGAAACCAAACTAGCCAAGGCGGGCATCGACCTTAATTGGGTCTCATTCGTGAGCTCGCTACGCCTCTACGAAATGGATTTCGGGTGGGGAGAGCCTGCATGGACGACGGCTCCATTATTTTTCGACAAATGCTTCCCAGTGATGCACTCGAAATCGGGCCAAGAAATCGAAGTGTGGGCGACTTTAGAAGAACATGTGATGGCGAAGTTCGAAAGCAACGAAGAACTCCTCGCGTTTGTTTCCGTCGATATCCCTTAGAATGGAAAATCAACGGTCTGGTGTGGTGAACTCGATGAACAGTCTCCTCATTGTGTTTTCTTGTTTGTGTTGTACGTTATCTCATTCTGCTCCATAATAATCACGTGTCTCTAAACTTTATAAATAAGTGTTGGTTCCTTTCCTGGTTTGAAAAACCAATATTATGTGCAGTATTTTACTAGTAAAAAAGTCAAATTCCATATTTCGGTTTTCTTAAAAAGAAAAATCAAAGATCATATTCTACAGTGCAAAAAGCGCATTTACAACTTCGAAAAATATGCACTTTATTATTAGACAATGGAAAGAAAGCAAACAACTAAGTAAAAACGATCTCTCCAATTACTATTCTACTCAACTTCATGTTACTTTATTTCAATAAAATCCACTCGCAAAGTCAACACATTCTGATTAGTATGATGAAGTAACGTTTCAAAGCAGTCATTCAAATTTAAATACTATATAAACTGAGTCCGTAGATTCCAAAACTTTCCTGAAGTGAGGACATTATAGTAGACCAGTTGCTTGCGCCTCAAGGATTCTCCAGTTTCGCTTTGGTTGATTTCTGGGGCCGATCGCTCAAAATCTCGGCAATGAACTTTATCAATGAGCAGAGCCCACCCAAGAAGTTATGGTCAATAACACCCTCGCCATCCAAAACATGTGCGAAGTCAACCAGTTTGACCATCGGAAACAGCTCCTTCTCGTACACCATCAAAACCGAACAAGAGTAGAAATGGTAAACTGTTTGGTCTTCGAACCATGCCTTAAGCTGCAACAACTGCGCTAAGATCCCATTCGAACAGCCATAAACAGTTTCTGCAAAAGCACAATCTGGTATGCCCGAACCGTCAGAAGCGTTAGAAGAAATAAACTTCCTTAGAACTAAACGAACATCGTTGGCGTTGAATCCTTGAACGGTCTTCTTCTCGGGTTTCCAAAATCCGGACTCTTCACCTTTGAACACCTGCAAACCCGAAACCCGAAACCCGAGGGATGAGCTCGTCATTCTTCTATCTTTCTTGAGACACTTCGCGATGTATTCTTCGGAGGCTTGAGGATACCATGTTCTGGAACCGATCTTGACATCCATTACAGAAGGATTGACTAAGTTTGAAACGACGTTCTCCAAAACGATGTGCGGAAGGAGACCCGACCCGTCCGACGCATTGACAAGCTTTGTCCCGTGATAGACGGGGAAGAATTTGCGTATGTGATTTGGGATTTCGGCATCAGCGCTGAATTGTGAATAGAATGCTGACTCTTTAAGGCCCCGATCGTCACTCTGAAGAGGCTTGTAGAAACAACCTGATTCGTCAATTAGAGGACCGAGCGATCCGGGGACAGCTCGATGTCCGGCCACTTGATGAGCTGGCACCTTGAGCATGGTCTATATAGAGCAAGGTCTGTCACAGTAAGATGATGCATATATCATACGTCAGACAATTTCAACAGCCGCAGTGAAATTAAAAGGAAACGGAAGTTGAACAAGTTCTACTAATAAGTTAATACATATATGATATGTTAATACAATATAATAGGAATGCGAGTGTGTGTATATTTTTTTTTATTTTTTTTTTATATTATATATATGAGAATCTTTGGATTTCACTCCTACTCTCATGGTGACTCGAACTCAAGACCTCTAATGTCCTAAGCGATGTACTTGTTACGAGTGTGTGTGTATATATATATATCATTATGTAAAATTTGCAATCAGCTTCTAAGCCAACCATTCACTAACATGATTATATGACAGACGCTGGCCAAACCAAACACCCAAACGATAGGCCAACGGGGATTCACCACAACGGTAATTCCAGAACACTCTTTTTGACAAACAACCGTCACAAAAACGGTCATTTCATGTAATTAGCAGAGGAAGGGCAAATCGGTCATTTAGTTAATCAGTTGTGCAGGTAATTAGCCATAAATGAAAGATTAGGAAAACCCGAATCTCCCTTAAGTTGACTCAAGACATCTTGCAGATATCTTCGACTGTGTTAAAGAACAGCCGGTTTCTTTATTTATTTTCCGGAATAAAGTATCTGATAATCATCGCCTTGGTGATTACCGTTGGCTTATTCATTTGTTACAATCATCGATATTTATACACTTAGGAATTTCCAGACTCAGTAAGCATACACGCACTCATTGAGACTTTTCATCAAACAAGAAATCTGCATCAATTCCAAGCTCACCAAATCACTCTATTCTCACCCCATTGTCATCAAACAAGCTCAAATATACTTCATCGTGTAGCAACATCAAAGATAATATACGTATATATACGGAATAGTCATACATTATAGCATACTGGTATAGATATAATAATGCATAATAAGTTACACCCCACCAAATATTGAGTCGTAAATCATGCATAATAATCCTAATTTCAGGGAAAAATATAAAATGGACAGAAATTTCATCACCGACCCACGAATCGAACCTTACAGAGGAAGAGGCTGAGATCGAATGTCGATGGATTTTGCATGCAAGGCTTGTTGTGGGTGAGGAAGAGAAAGAACTTTCAAAGCTGGCTTTTCGAAAAGAGGAGTCGAGTGAAGAGGACAAAAAGATTGATGATTCTGAGGTTGGAACGAAGCACAAAACGACGTGTAGTTTTCTTTCGAACGTAAGGAGTTTACATGTCGTTTTCACTTTTATGAGAAAATAAAAATAAAAATAAAATAACTATTCTAGGAGTGGAATTTCAGTGCCAAACCCCGATTTTGGAAAAATCAGTAACGCGAACAAGGCCGAGGAAAAAAACAAAAAAACAAAACAAACCGGTCCAGCCTAGTTCTCTGCTTTAGAATTTTACTTTAATGAAGTATTTAAATTTAGACTATGTTTATTATTCGATTAAATGTATCTATTTTTTGTTTCTCAATAATGTTAAGAAGCAGTTAATTATTAGTTTATTACTACTAATTAACTTATTAATATAATAAAACATATTAAAAACTCGATGGTCGCCCAATTACCGATAAAAAATCAACAATAAATTCTTTTCGAGACCAAAAAAATGATCCAGCTTTGGGAAAGTCTTGAAAATTGGGACAGGGCTATATCTGACCCAAAAAATCCAACGGTGTAAGGTACATGAGAGTGGGGGCAGGGCCGGTCCTGTGGAACGGGAGGCCCGAGGCGAAGTCTAGTTTTGAGGCCCTAAAGATAATATTTTGGTGGGTTTTTAACTTAATAAATCCAAACCGTATAGTTTTTTTTTTATAATTTTTTGGACCCTAAGGATAATATTTTGGGCCCCCTTATGTAAGGTTAAAAAAAAAAAGTAAGTGGGTCTAAGGCCATGGCCTCTCTTGCCTTATGACAAGGCCGGGACTGAGTGGGGGTGATACCGGACGAGGAACTTGGGATTTTCTGTTTTCTCTAGAGATTTTCCGAGTTGATAGCTTATTTTGGTGTCAATAAAGGAATAAAGAAATTCCATGGTTGTCTAAACAAGACGACATGTCGTTCATCTATCACTTTCTTCTTTCAACATAGTAACCTTAGATACATATCATTTACATAATTGCGCATACTTAAGATAAATCCATCGTAATGTTTAATTACATCATAAAGTTATTATCAAGCATGACGACTAATATGGATCATAGCGGTTGTACATCAGTTTTCGACATAGTCCCTTCCATGTATCACAATACTAGTTTCATACCCAATATAACACATAATAAGGTAATAAATAACGGTCCGACGATAATGTCTTTGTCAGAGACAAAAGATCTTGTTTGGTTTACATAATGCATTCATGTATATACTAATCATAAGAAACAAGATCCATTCATTCATATCAGAAACAAAATAAGCGAGCTCAAAGTGTCAATCACATAAAACATAAGACATAAAATAACGTTAATGATGACATCCTAGGATCCCCATTCTTTCAACATGTTCAGTGAAAACCTTAGGGGGCAATCCTTTCGTTAATGGATCTGCAACCATAAGTTTTGTGCTAATGTGCTCGATTGACACTCTTTGTTTCTGAACTTCTTCTTTAACGCCAAAGTATTTCAATTCCATATGCTTAGCACCCTTCGAATACTTGTCGTTTTTAGAAAAGAAGACTGCTGCGGAGTTATCACAGTAAATTTTCAGCGGCTTGGCGATACTGTCGACAATTCCAAGTCCTGAAATAAAATTCCGCAGCCATAAACCATGAACTGTAGCCTCAAAGCATGCTACAAACTCAGCTTCCATAGTGGATGCAGCAATGACAGTCTGCTTCGCACTTTTCCATGAGATTGCTCCTCCGGCTAAAAGGAACAAATAGCCAAAAGTGGATTTCCTAGAATCCACGCATCCGGCAAAATCTGAATCTGAATATCCAATCACCTCAAGGTGATCAGACTTCATGTAAGTGAGCATATGATCTTTCGTTCCTTGCAGATACCTCAGTACTTTCTTTGCAGCTTTCCAGTGATCTATTCCTGGGTTACTTTGATACCTTCCTAGCATCCCGACAGCAAAACTGATGTCCGGTCTAGTACAGGTCTGTGCGTACATCAAGCTTCCCACAATAGATGCATAAGGAATTTGTTCCATCTGATTGCGCTCCAATTCATTCTTTGGACATTGATTGAGACTAAATTTATCTCCCTTCTGAATTGGCGCAACACTTGAAGAGCATTTGTCCATTTTGAATTTCTCTAGAACTTTATTGATATATGCTTTCTGAGACAATCCCAACCATCCTTGTGATCTATTACAAAATATTTCTATTCCGATCACATAGGAAGCCTCACCCATATCTTTCATTTCAAAGTTCTTCGAGAGAAATTCCTTGGTTTGACGTAATAAACCAAGATCGTTAGTAGCAAGCAAGATATTGTCAACATACAAAACCAGAATAATAAACTTGCTCCCACTGATCTTTAGATATATACATCGATCAACGATGTTTTCAGTAAATCCAAAAGATGTAATGGTATCGTTGAACTTAAGATACCATTGTCGGGAAGCTTGTTTAAGTCCGTATATTGACTTCTTGAGTTTACACACCATATGTTCTTTACCATCAACTTTAAAACCTTCAGGTTGATCCATAAAGACATCTTCATCTAAATTCTCATTCAAAAAGGCGGTTTTCACATCCATTTGATAGAGCTCCAAATCATAATGAGCCACCATCGCCATGACTATCCTTAAAGAGTCCTTTTTAGAAACGGGTGAAAAGGTCTCTTTGTAGTCAATACCATCTTTCTGAGTAAAACCTTTGGCTACGAGTCTGGCCTTGTGTCTTTCGATATTGCCGTTCGAGTCATGCTTGGTCTTGAAGACCCATTTACACCCAACTCTTTTACGACCTTCTAGCAATACAAGACCTTCGATATATATTGCAAACTCTGCAGTCCAATCACTCACTGACAAGTGACAAGGTTGATGTTCTTCTAATATTTGAATAGCTTATCGCCCTAGCTAGGGGCGAAATCAGCTCTGAAATCCAGAATCCGGATCTGGATTCCGGGTATCGGACTTGGTCAAGTTAAAAGAAATTCTAATAGATTTTGGCCAAAGAAAGTCACGAAACTCCGGGTCCAAGTACAGGTCACTATAGTCCAAAAGAAAACCAAAATGTCAACGATGAAAGAGAGTGACGTTCGAAATTTTAAAACCATATAATATGCAACAATTGAAACCAAATTGAGCAGTGATTATATTAATTTTCAAGCACTTCGACACTAGATAATGCAATATATATATATATATATATATATATATATATATATATATATATATATATATATCTTCCTATGAAACGAATCAAGAAAAGCAATCAATTTGGAAAAGTCAAGGTTGAGCCTTTGCCTTTGCCATGAAGGTGAACGATGAGTACTTACACGAGATCTTTGGCTTTATATCGCGATTAATCAGGTCGATCGGATCGGCAACATAGAGATACTTGGTGGGTTTTTTTCTTTCTTCTTTGTGTGTGTATATATATATCGGTATGGATATAGATATATTTCCAATGGACTTCTCTTGTGATCAACTATGAAGATAGATAGCTGATTTTCCACGCAGAAGAAGAAGGATAATTTTATTTTATTTTTTGGCCCCTCCTTTTTAGTTGAAGATTCAATTACGGACACGTCTAAAAAACCACTTTTCAAAGAGTTCATGATTTGCAAAAAATTAAAAATTATTTTCTTACCATATAATATATCCTGCTACTTTTTCATCAAATTTCCAAACAGCACATGTCATTTTCAAATTCTTTTTTTTTTTTTAAATTTGAAACTCGATTTAGATTTCAGAAAGAACTAATCCGAAATTCTAAATGCGAGCAGAGGGATCTCAAATTCTGTTTTTCTTTTTTAATTCAAAACTCGATTTAGATCTAAGAAAGAACAAGACCCGAAATTCCGATTCCATCTTTCTTTCTTTTTTTCAGACAGAAATTTCAGATTTTTATTTTTATTTTTTTAATTAGTGGCTATAAAATTGGACCATGAGTCCCTAATAGTTGGCAATTTATAATTTAAAATTGTGATATGGAATTTTCAAATTATATTTTTTCTTTGAAAATTATAACTACAGAAACATATTCCGTATTTACTATATTATCAACATCAATACAATGCGATATCCAAATATGATGATATAACTTTTGGAGCCATTCCTTTTGTTTGCATTAGAACGTAGGGTTAACGGTACCAGTGCATTTTTTTTTTTTTTTTTTGAAGTACCAGTGCATGTGAATAAGAGAATATGATGTTTGGATTCATAAGCGTAAGTACTTATAAGACTTAGTGGGGTTGCTCACCAAAAAAAAAAAAAAAAAAAATTGTTTATAAAAATGTAATGCAACAAAAATCATGACATTACAATGTTAATTGCAATTTCGCTTGAATTGTTGATGAATGAAGCAAAATTTGAAGAAGGTGTTTGTATGAAATTCTATACCATACGTTTTTTTTGACATGATAAATTGACAAACAACCCTCCTTTCTATTATTAGTCTGAGAGGTCAAAAGAGTTGTCTTCACGTCACGCCACAGCGCGATGAGCCATATGGAACGAAGAACCTCACCAGCTAAGGAAGCTCGGTGCCGCCGGAGACCCTCTCTGCGAGAGACGCTCGTGGCAAATAAATTCTTAACGATGAAGAGAGGATAGAAATGCCTAGCTAGGGTTTGGACGAAACATATCAAAGACTAACCATTAGTATCGAAAAGCTCCACACCAAACAGTGACTAAACATCAGTTCTAAAACCACTTTATCCGAGACTAGTAATAATAGTCTAAGAAGAAACATATGAAAGACTAACAATCAGTCTTACGAAGGCTAATAATTAAGTTACTAAATAAGAATTCTACACCAATCCTACTAAGTACTGAAAGACGTGGTATCTGATACTAGTTGTCCGTTCCCCCTACCGCGTATTCAAGACTAAGTTTCGGTCCTTGACAGTGGCATTAGCCACTAATTATCCGAAACTAGCCCGAGACGAAGAAAACCAGTCTCGGATACTCATCTGATCATAGTTAGGCAAGTACTGGAGACTAATTAGTGATACCCCTCTTTCTTCTAGGAAGAAGATGAGATAAAAATATAAAATATAAAATATAAAATATGTGATATATTTGATAAAATCTTAATAATTTTTATTAAAAAGGATAAATTTAATTGTGGATTCGGGGCTGAAAAATCGAGAGGGACGTGGACAACTCAGCGTCTGACACATGTCGCTTAACGGATTAATAGTGATGGAGGGGTCAATGTACCTATGGCAGGTCCAGGTTTTTTTTTCATATAGTATTATTGCCACTAAAAACAATTATAATATATCACTAACTTTTATATATTTTGTGATAATTGTGTCGCAAATATCCCTTATTTTACTCATCAATCATGAATCCTTTTTTTTATAAGAAAATAAAAAACTGAGTCCAAAAGTTACCATTATCCCATATTCACATGTCCCTCGTATAATTGTCGTCTCCTCTCCATAATGAGTCCAAAAGAAAAGGCTGGAATCCAGAAATAAAGCCATTAAACTATCCTCTACTTTCTCAAAGTAATCAAAAAGCCACAAATAAAAACAAAGTCACCACTCTCAAGGAACTCACTCAAACTCAAACCATGAAGAATCTCTTCCCAACACTACTGTTCTTAACTACTCTCTTTCAAACACTGGTCTTCCATGGACACCTTAAACTTTCAGAAGCGGCTCAAATCTCTAGCTTGCCAGGTCAGCCACACGTCAAGTTCAAGCAATATTCGGGCTATATACCTGTGGCTCACCCTCCAAAGAGGTCACTCTTTTACTACTTTGTCGAGGCTGAAACCAACCCTGCTTCCAAGCCTCTCGTTCTTTGGCTAAATGGAGGTAAATTGGACTATATTTCTCTATAGAAATCGGTGTTTATATGTCCGTTTTTAGTATCGACGAATTGCGCTGATGAACCTTTAATTCTAGTTTTTGTGGGTCTTCGTCGGGGCCGGCGATTTTTACCTTTTGTACGAGATACTATTCTAGTTGATGAGTATAATGTTAATAATCCTCATTAAAATAAAACTAGTATTAGTTTCGAATTGTATATAAGCTGAATTTTTTTGTGTATAAAAGTTTATATTAGTTTTTCAATATTAAGATTGAATTATACTAGGAAAAATCTTCTAAAATACTATGAGGAAGAGGAGAATAAATAGCTATAAAACAATAACTGTATAAATTACATATTGCATGAACTAACTATCACTATAATTTGCATATTAATTTCTAGATTTCTACATATATATCTATCTCATAGATCAAGTGTGGTTGAGCATTTGATTTCATACCCTTCAAGTCTATAATGTGTGCGTTATAAATCGAACAAAAATTAGAACTAACGTAAAGATAAATGGACAAAGAAATTTTACGTGAAAATTCAGTTCCGGAAGAAAAACCATTGAGTCTATGAGAGAGAGGAAATTAAGGGTGATGCTGAGTGATTTTACCACAAAGTCTTCAAAATATATCTGATAAAAATATGGTGCACGCACGCAAAGTCTGTTGGGCTAAGCGGTCACAAACTCTAACAATCGATACGCGTAATTTCTGTACTCGAAGGTCCGGTTTGTTCATCAATTGGTGCTGGAGCTTTTTGTGAACATGGGCCATTCAAACCAAGTAGGCATATCCTGCTTAAGAATGCCTACAGTTGGAACAAAGGTAATAATATAGTTATAAGTTCATTGATTTCTACTTCAATTTTCTAATTTTTTATGTGTATAAAATCAGAAAATGTATATATATATATATATATATATATAATTTTTTCTATTGTGATTTTGTAACAGAGGCAAACATGTTGTACCTGGAGAGTCCAGCAGGAGTTGGATTTTCCTACTCAGATGATCAATCATTCTACACACAATTAAATGATGAAAAGACTGGTATTTGTTATGAAATATTATATCAAATTCTTTAATTTAAAACCAATACGTTATTTTGAATACTAATATTTTCCCATCTTATCTAAGATCTTGCTCTCTTGTGTGTGCATGTTTTTCAAACAATTTAGCATATGACAATCTCATGTTCCTCAAGAGCTGGCTCCTTGAATTCCCCGAGTACAAGAGCCGGGATTTTTTCATCACCGGAGAGAGCTACGCAGGTAATTTGTAATTAATTTTTAATAGGAAGTATAATTTCCCATGACAAATTTTTTATTATTATTATTAATCAAATTTAGATCATATAAAATTTAAGGGAATTTGATTCTTTTAGTAAAGAGTCAAAATATACCCTCTAGTGTAATTTGACAATACTATCCTCTATTTTTTGTTTTTCATTAATTTCTTAAAATTTTAAAATTCCAAAAATTTACTATTGGTAATATTTTGGCTTTTAGAAAATGTAAATTCTTTTATGAAAAATAAAACTAGAGAGTGTATAAATATAAAATTCCAAAAGTATGATAAGGGGAAAGTTTAGGCTTTTAAAACATTAAAATGGTGGGAGGGTATAAAAATGAAAATAAAGTACATTTTGGGTATATATATTTGAGCTATTTTATAAAAAAAAAAAAAATAGAAGGTATATAAAAGCAAATCCCTTACACATTATTCTATAATATGACCAGAGTACTATTAAACTAACTTAATCAATCGTTTGTATATAGATCATTCGTTGAACTTAATATAATAATAGCATATTCAAATTTATATCACGTACACATGTATGATCATATGTAAATGGAACTAAATCTCTGACTAATACTCAAAATTAATCCAACACTTAATGACATGACCAGGGCACTATGTTCCTCAGCTCGCTAAGCTGATCGTCCACTCAAATCTCAAGCTCAATCTCAAAGGAATAGCAGTAAGTAACTACTCATAACAATATTATATATATGCATATCTTATATCTATCTAATAAGTTAACTTTGAGTTTGACTTCAACGCAGCTGGGCAATCCTCTACTGGAATTCGAGACAGACATGAACTCGCGAGCGGGGTTCATGTGGTCGCACGGGCTGATATCGGACTCGACGCACGAGAGCTTCACCCGAGTCTGTAACTTCTCGGAAATCAGAAGGCAGTACCAAAACCAGGGCGCGCTGAGCTCAGTGTGTGCGCACGTGTGGGGGGAAGTGTCGGCAGAGCTCAGCAGATACGTAGACGTCTACGATGTCACTCTTGACGTTTGCTTGTTGCAGGCCGTCTCAGCTCAGGCTCAGATTCTCGCCAAACTGGTGAGCTTTTTCCTGAAAAACAAAGATAAACCTGAAAAAACAGCATCAAACTTATCATTAATTAATTAGTAAAATGATACCCAAGTTTCCATAAGATATAATAACACTCAATTTTTTGGACAAAAATATCCTTAATGATGATATCTTCTTCTCACGATTTTTTTATATATATCTTAGGTCCGAAGATATCTTGGGTCCAAAAATACCTTTAATGATATCTTGGGTGCGATTTTTAGATATCTATAACCAAGATATCGCAATAAAAATCGAAGAGAAAATGATGTCATTAAAAGAAATTTTATCCAATAAAGCTTGAGAGTCTATTTTTCATCATTTATGAATTTTGGGTGTTATTTTATCAATTATTGATAAACTTGATTCTATTTTTTTTATGTTTCTCAAACCGAAACGGTACCTTTTTTGTTTAGTAAACGCTATGGAATTGCCGTGTTTGTTTTACAGAAACAGTAAATAATTTTGTTCTATCCATCAATCAGTTCCTCAATCTCGTAACACTGAAGTAGTATATAAAAATAAAAATAAAAACATTCCGTCTACTATTCATAATTTTTTGTTTCACAAAGATAAGGTATTCTATACTTAAATAAAGTTACAAACAAAATTTAGATTTCCTACAATTTTTATAAAATTAATTTATTTTGGTTACAATGAATTAATTTTTGTCAGCAAGATACAGCGAAGATAGATGTGTGTGTGGAAGATGAGACAGTGACATACTTAAACCGAAGAGATGTTCAGAAGGCTTTCAATGCCAAGCTTGTTGGAGTCTCTGCATGGAGTATTTGCAGCCAGTGAGTCTCTTCCAATCATTTTATGCCATTAATTTATGTAAATACATTGTTTTGAATAATTTAAAAGGCTACACCAACATTTTAATATACAATTTGTTTGCAAGAAAATTAAAATGAAAAATTTTATCATACAAATAACTAATAAATAATATAGATGGAAAACTGTAATTAAATTAAGAGTTGATAACAACAATTTACAATTATATATGGTGGCATAAACTCAATTTTTTTTTTCTCTTTCGAAATTCCATCGACTTGATTTTAAAGCGCCCCCGTGATCAGAAAAAAGAAAAGAAAATTGTTAAAGTTCTAGAAGTGACATGTGTTCAGAACTTTTAACGGTATATCCCCAACTATGTTAAGTCAAATGAAAAATGCTGGAGGGAAGCAAAATAGTGGACATCATTAACTTTCGCCTTTAAAAAAAAAGTTCATGGCACCACAAAAATCAATATATTTTGTAATTATGTTTTATTAACCCTTAAATTTTTTTAATTATTATTTTATTTATTATATATATATATATGGTGATCTTTGGATTTCGCTCCTACCCCATGGTGACTATTAACCCTTAAATAAATACAAAAGTACGATAATAAATAACGGAGAATGATTAAATATATAAAGAATATTATTTTAGTGTTGAGCATAGAATTGGTTTATAGATAAGTTAGTCTTTAATGTGATATATACTGTAAAATTTAACAGGAAATTCAGTTGGAGACTTATCTAAGTAATTTGTGCTAGTTATTTTGTATGTATTATTCTTCATAATTGTGAGTTTATTTCTTTCTTGAAAACAGAGTTGTGAAGTATGACATGAGAAACTTAGAAATACCAACTGTTCCTCTTCTTGCTGCCCTTGTCAAGTCTGGAATCAGAGTTTTGGTTTACAGGTAAATTCCACATGGAAGCATCATATATTCCTATAATCTTACAAGTTATTACATCTACATATCTATGAAAACACAACAAACTTATGTATATAATTGTATATATTTGTGTGTGTTTGTAATGTGTCTATGTGTGCAGTGGAGACCAAGATTCAGTGATACCACTAACTGGGACAAGAAGTCTTGTGAGTGGATTGGCAAAGGATTTGGGACTCAAAACTACTGCTCCTTATAGAGCATGGTTTGCTAATAGACAGGTTAGTATTTGACTTCAAAAGGGTATTTTTGGAAGGAAAATATTTCTTAGTAGAGTATGCGCGCGGAGGGCCGGTCCTCAACTTTGAGGGGGCCCAAGGAAAATAAAAAATCGAGATCATTAATTTAAGGAATAAAATCGAAGTTATTTGTGGCTAACAAGAAAACAATAATTAAAAAAAATTGACTAAAAACATATGCTTTATCTAATACCAAGGTTCGAATATAAAACAAAAAACACATTTTTTTATATATTTTTTAGGGTAAACTGCGGCTAATGTACCCAATGTTTGATATTTTGCGAATTATGTACCCAATATTTATTTTTGGTGGCTAATGTTCCCAATGTTTGATCTGTTAGATATTTTCCTGTTTTCCATTAGTTGACCGTTAGAGAGTTATCCTCCTCTATATGCACATTTTTGTATTTTTGACATAACTCACTCATTGTTTGTCCAAATTTTATGCATGACCTACAACTTTTATTTGCACCCCTAGTGTGTAGTTGGAAAGAAAAGAGATAGATCTACAACTTTTATGTTTTAAGTTTTGTAAAATAAGTTTTATAAATATACGAAATTTCAAATACAACGTAAAATTGGACGTAAGTTTAATGCAAAATATTTGTTTCGAGAAAATTTTACCATACTTAATGAATTTTATGCTGAAACTTAAAACTAATAAGTTGTAGATAAATATTTTATCTTTCCAGCGGATGTTTATTTTTAAATTTTGGACAAAAGATGAGTAAGCTATGCCAAAAATATGAAAGATTATTTCACATCACATATTTCATATTTTTGGCATAACTCACTCGTTTTTTATCCAAAATTAATAAATAAACACCCGTTAGAAAGATAAAATATTTATATACAAATTTTTAGTTTTACATTTCACCATATAAATTCATTAAATATATTAAAATTTGCTCGAAACAAATATTTTGTATTGAACTAACGTCTAATTTTACGTTGTATTTGAAATTTCATATTTTTTTTTCAAACTTATTTTACAAATATTAAAACAACAAAGTTGTATATCTATCTCTTATATTTCTAACCATAGGTCGTGCATAAAATTTGGACAAAAAATGAGTGAGTTATGTCAAAAATACGAAAAGTGTACATGTAGAGGATGATAACTCTCTAACGGTCAACTAACGGAAAACACGAAAATATCTAACAGATCAAACATTTGGTACATTAGCCTCCAAAAATAAACATTGGGTACATAATTCGCAAAAGATCAAACATTGAGTATATTAGCCGCAGTTTACCCTATTTTTTATGTTTAACCCTCTACTTTGTCAATCGGTCGTATATAGAGGTATTGATACTATTTTACGGCCTTAAATGTGGGCATGGAAAAACTTGACATATGCTTTGGGTCGGCTCTGAATATATTGTGAACTAAAAAAAATACTATGTATATTTAACAATAGATGTTTCGATAATTCTTAAGTTCTTACTTAGTTCGATTCTAAGGAATAATCAGTTTGTTATTTTTCCTTTGGAAATAAAAAGAATTTGAGCAAACCTTGTCTGTAAATTTATTTCCCTAACAAATATAACAAACAACTTTCACTTGAAAACTATAGTTTAAATAGAACCTTGTTCGATTTCTCCTAAAAAAAAAACTTGTTCGATTTTTTCGTGATTACAAATGTTAAATAAATGATATATTTTAAATTAATAATATAAGTGTTACAAAATTATGCAGGTTGCAGGATGGACTCAAGTTTATGGGGATGTATTATCATATGCAACCATTAGAGGAGCATCTCATGAAGCCCCATTTTCTCAGCCCCAAAGATCTCTCCTTCTTTTTACTGCATTCATTTCTGGAAATTCACTCCCAGATGTTATTTAAAATTATTACATTGGCTACTCAAGAAATCTACTACTATCTTTCAAGGAAAATAAAACTATTGAACTTTAGCGACACAATTATTACCATTTATAAGCCATGAAGAATTCAATTTACCTATCATTAGTTCGAAGAATGATTTTTGGGCCCTTGTACATGTATATTTTTCAAAACTGCAAATAAAAATTATGTTGTATTCGTATTCATAGTTACACTATATCATAATTCGAGATCCCCTTGTTTCAATAAATAAAAAATTATTATAGGCCCAAGCCTACTTCATCTACCCTCTAAGGCCGACCTTGTCTACGGAGTAAGTCATGAACAAGAGTTTTAGCACATCTCAATAAATTCAGTTTCCTCTTTATTTGAGCGTAATTTCACATTTTCAGCACCCCATTCTAAAAACTTCACATTTTCAGATCAATTGTATATTTTTTTCTCTCCAATATAAAACTTCAATAATTTATCATTTCTTTATGGACCTCCAATGTACTCATTGGATACACATGTGAAAAACTTGCAAAGAAGAAGAATTCATTTTTTTTTATTCATTGATAAGTGAGAAATAATAATTTTGATATTCATTAAGTAATTGTATTAATAAAAATTATCTTAAGAAGTATGATACAATAAGAAAGTCGAATTTCAAAAAAAAATCCACATTCAAATTACACAGAAAAGGTAACTACAATTAAAATATTTAAATTAAATCAATTTTACTTTTTAATAATTAACAATAAATAAAATACGGTAGCGATATCTTTCCGTCAAACTAAAACGGCGCCAGAGCACCAAAATAGTCTTGCAAAGCTTCCTTCCAAGAAAAAAAAAAACTTGCAAAGCCCGTTAGCGTAATACTTTTATTCCGAGGGGGCATTTGAACAGCACCTTCTAATTAGAGTGGCTATTTTAGCCAGTAACTAGAAATAACGGGGATTTTCTGTCAAAAAAAAAACGAAATAACGGGGTTTTAAAGTCGCTTTCAAACTACACACTAGGGGTGCAAATAAAACCTGAAAATCGGGTAAAAATCCGAATCCGAAACTGTATTCGAATTAAAAACCCGAATCCGAATCTGAATCCGGATTTCGGATCCGGGTACCCGGTTTAAAACCGGGTTCGGGTACCGGGTAGTGAAATCTTAAAAACCGGGTACCCGGTACACGGTTTAATACCCGGTTTGTTTAATTTTTAATTTTTTTAAAAAATATTTTAGGGTTAGGGCTCGACACTCATCTCTCATTTTCATTTCTCATTATAGGGTTTCATTAAAATATTTTTTTAAAATTTTGATGCGCGGACGGTGAAATGATGATGGAAAGCCAAAAGAACTCGAAGTGCTTTATCATATGTTTTTTTAATGCATTTTAAATTTTAGACAATGGATGCATGTTTTTTTATGTACGAGACATGTGCATTGTTTGTTTTGAGATAATCTAGTTATTCTATTAAAAAAAATAAAACGGATCCGAGTAAAAACCCAGATCCGATTGAAAAATCCGAAGTTGCTTTCCTAACCGGGTACCAATTTTTAACTACCCGGAAATTCGGGAACCGGGTAGTAAATTTCAATTACCCAAAAACTGGGTCCGGGTACCGGGTACTTAAAAAAAACCGGGTACCCAACCCGGTTTCACCCCTGTACACACCACAGTGCGTACACCCCTGCTTATTATTTCACCATTCGCTTTCTTCCTCCGGCGACGCCCACCGCCAAGGCTTCAAGCTCTCCGATCCAGTGTCTTCGGCTCCACCGAGCTGTCCGCGCACAGCCTCCTCCGAGCGTCGCCGCCGCCGCCGTTACACGTCGCTATCGCCTTCGGCTTCGCCGTCGCTCAGGTTCACATTACGCCTTGTTGGCTATTATTTACAGTGATGTTATATTCATTTCGTATTCTTTGCTTGAATTGTTAGTGTTTGAGATTAATTGACTTTTACACTATTTTATTGTGGTTAATGAGATGGAAATATGACAAAGTGTATTATTTTTAAATTTTGGAATTGATGAAACTATACTGTTTGATAAAATCACTCAATGAAATATAAACATTTTTAGTTATCAATTTCCTCTTACTATTCTATTAACTGATAACCTCAGCGATATAAACAACGATATGAAATATATTTGTTTCATATATTGTTTGACAATCTCACTTAAATATATAAAGTAGTAGAAATAAATAAAACAACATAAACAATGATTATTATTCATTGTTGTTACTTATTAAATAGGCGCAAAAGAACGGATGTGCATAGCACACTTGCTAGTATACTGTTTGACAATCTCATTTGACAATATTTTTTTTAAGTATACTATTACCTACAATACTGCATTAAATTGTTTACAAACATATATAATTTGATCAATCAGTGATACTTATAAGAGCTATATGAATTTGATTTTGCAGCAACAGAAGTAAACCAAACAAAGTATAACACTTTTTAAATATATGCCCAAGTCTTATTAATAGAACAATGCATGTGTATGTATATATTTGTATATATATTTATGAGAAATATTTTTTTTTAAATCGATAATATAAAAATCTTTTATTTGATCTAAATCATACAGACTTCTTTTTCGAAAGGAATATTGTAATAATCTTTTACCAGATGTAAATAATGCATTTCTTTAAGAAATGATACTTTTATTACGTGTACTACTCTTTGTGTCTAATTACATATAAATACCATGTAGTTAAACTTAAAAAAGATTGAATAACAACATAAAATAAAAATCAAATAGCTTTAATACCATACGCATAAAAAACATTAAACTATCAAAATAATTTTAAGAAAAAAAAAAACCCGCAACGCGCGGGTTATATACCTCGTGAACACTATAAGAGAATAATTTTAATTGTTTATATATGTTTATATATATATATATATACATAACAAAAAGAATATATACTATAGAAAAATGAAAATAAATTTTCTATGAATAAGTAAATTATCTAATATAAAACCGAAAAGATAGTATTTATGTTTTAAGTTTTTTTTTTTAAACTCTTCACTAATAATTTAGGGAATAAGAAAATTAACGTATGTAAGTGAATAAGGAATATTAAATTAAAAAATTGTATAATATAGCAGAACAAGAGAAGTTAACCAATAAAATATGAGAGAGGGCCCACTTTTCGGAACTTGTATCACAATTTATAGATATTCTTTAGTGAGTTCTTTTTTTTATATGGGCCTAAAATACGATGTCGCAAGGCCTAATTGTTCAATTATTTCTGACTAAGAGTGCTTGCGCCGGGCCTGGCTTATCGTATCTTAACACTCCATTGAAAGAGATTAACTGACAGACATCTGCAAGCTCGAATCAGGGAAAGAAGGCGTGGCGGGCCAACATCAGCAGCGAAGACATCGACGAGAAGTCGACGAAAGACGCTCTCTCTGCCGTCCCGACCGAAGAAGTCTTGTTCGTCGACAAGTCCAAAGGTCTGAGATTTTGCTCTCTTGTTTGGATTGGAACTTCAGTTTCTGCGAAGAAGAAAGCATGGTGATGCGTGTTAGGATATCTTAGTGATGCATTGCTTTAGGGGTGTTTCTATGATGTATGTCGTTACGAATGGAACTGACTTGCTTTATTTCTCACTAGGAGGCCTTGGGCTGCCCAGTGCTTGGGCCGGGCCTGATTGCGAGTGATGCCTAAAACATGCTTGAGGAAATGCCCCAATGAAAAAAGATTCGAAGATATCTTTCCTTTTAGTGCAAGCTAGGTTAGTTTGAGACCGGTTCCCGAGTAGAGCGAACTCCAGAATTGCACTAGAGGCGGATTCTCCTCTACTAGATTTAGTAACTCCGACCGTTTAGAGATGCATGATTGTTTGTTAGTCGATAGTCTGTAAACTCGCGGGCTCTGTCTTTGCAGAAGTCGGTTTTTCCGGGAGTTATCACTTATACAAGTAGCTTTATATTCATTTCGAGGGCTCAGTTTGGGACGGGTACCGATCAATGTGCTCTTATCTTTGGCTATTTATGGTGGTATTAGGGTAAATGGCATATAGAGGCCGTGGAAGGGGACGTGGCGGTGCAGGCGGATACATTAAGCAGGAGCCCTTTGTCCTCTTCCCTGAGGTGATCTCTCAGCATTACTAGCTGTTTGACTTTCTGACTTTGTGAATTCCGGTGTATGAATTTGACTTTGACGTTGAATTTCAGGGCGTCGTTCTGCCTGATATCAAATCCGTGACTATCGAAGAGAATTTGGTTCGTCAGAGTCTGAAGCTGCAAAACTTTTGGAAAGCTTCTCCGTACTACCTTGAAGACAACGCTTCGAAGAGTGAGGACTAGATCCGTTAATGATTATTCTGAGCTCTTTTACAACTGAATTTGATCATGGAAATTGGATGTTTTATCTAGAGCGGGTTTTTTTTTACCGCGGATAAATGGTTATTATAAGCCGCTTACCAAAGAAAAAGTGTGCGGTATCCTTTTTTATGAAGAAATGGGTCATTTTTATGCCTTGTTTTTTTAAACCCAAATATTATCCAAAAAACTCCAGTGAACAATTTTAACTTCACTTCCTTCATACTTCATTCTTCCAATTCTCACATTTTTCACAATTTTCGCAATTCTGGACATTCTACTTCTGTCTTAATTATTGTTATTATAGCTATTTGACTACATTTTTATATGTGTCCTGTTTCAGAGGCCAAAAATATCGACATAGAGAGATATTCAGACAGAAACAAAGTTGAAACTGCAGTACGTCGGGACTCACTTACGCAGATTTTGGAAACCAAACAATTTCCTGCAGAACTCACCGCAGGTTCGTTGAAACTGATAAATTTGAGATAATGATTGTCACTAACCTTATTGGGAATAGAATAAAAATAAATAGCATTATAATTCCAGAAACGTGAATATGCCCTCTGAATAAGGGATTTCCTAATGAACTAGCATCAATCAAATCCATAATTCACATAATAATTGAAATAATAATAATAATAATATGAAAAAGAAGAAAATAAAATATGGAAGTGATATTTCTGTAGATACATGCTTGGAAATTTATACTCTTATCTGTTTTACTTGTTTAGCTAATAGAATGGAATTTCAGGTTCGAAGGGGTGGCAGCAGAAGCCGAGCCGAAAAAGAGTTCGATGGAATCCCGATTCCGGTATCATTATATCACTATATCTATCTCATAGCTCCATATTATTATTGCTTTTTTCCTCTCTTTAGTAAGATTAAACATGATAATTCTACTTTACTAATTAAGTTTTGATGATTTGAACCCTACTTCATACTTTCATTGCAGACATGAAAAAGTTGGATTTATTTGAAAAGCTTGAAGAGCGTCTGGTAAACCATCGTTTCTTAGCTAAGGCATTTAATCTGATTTTATTTATATTTTTTATAAAAATGAGGTAATTATACACACAGAATAGCTTCTGGTTGTATCGGATGACATAATATTTGACTATTTGAATAATTTTCTCTTGTTTTGATCCAATTAATATATATTTTTGTACTTAGTCAATTGTCCACGGTTCTTATACATTTCTAGGGCACAGAAGAGAAAGAACAAAAGGAAAAGAAAGAAGGCGACGAGGATGAAGAAGAAGAAGATCACGAAAGTGAAGACGTCGACGACGAGTTCAGTGACGATGATTACAATCAGGTTCTTAGCTTTTACAATTTTGGTGTTTGTCAATATAAAATTTCTTAAGTTTCCCCATGTATCCAATTTATAGTTGCCCCAAGATGTTTATATCATTATATGTATATCTATGATTTAGCTCTAAAGTTCATTTTAAGGCTAAAAATTAAATTGATTTACTTTATTTTATTTAAAAAAATAATAATCCAAGATTAACGTTATTTTTTGTCTCTTTGAATTTTGTAGAATCAAGATTTTGACGATGACGAAGATGATTTTAACATGGAAGACGAAGGGGACGGTAAGAAATCAGAATTTAAAATTTATTATTTATTTTTGTTTTAGATGAAGATCTTAATTTATTGACTTATTATTTATTTTTATTTTTATTGTTTTGTGCAGATGCAACTTACGATTAATCCTTAGTAATTTTAGCTAATCACATTATCACAGAATGTTGCTTCGGGATATATAGGTTAATTTTTTTATATATGTTATTTAGAATGCCATTATGATAATTGTTCAGGACGTAAAATAAAAATGCAGATATGAGATATCAGTATATCTACTTTTTCAATAGTTTATATTTAGTAATTGGTAGTTCATTGGTCTATACAAATAATAGATCGATCGAATATAGTATTTATGTATTTTTATTTTAAGAATTGTATTGCCCATCTATTAGCATTTCTGGATTTCAAATCTACATCTGGTTCTGAATCTCTACTAAACTTATTAGCTTTTGATTATGGCCGATCTAGTTTCTGCTAGGTAAACTAGTCTTTTCCACTAATAATAATAATAAACCGTCAATTTCGGTAGTAAAAATGCTACAATTTACCAGTTCAAGAATAAATTGCTCAAAAATGTGTAGATGGAAATCAATAAAGTATAAAGCACAATAAATTAAAGGGGATTATAATTAACAATACATAGTTACATATGACAGGATTTTATTACACGATCTTACAGTACAATTTTTTCCACATATGTGAAGTCACATGTACAATAGTGGCCAAAATGGTGGTACTTTTGCCTCCATCGTCTCCTGTTCATGCATCGACCTGACTCAGAGCCAAATCTGCCCAGAAATTTCAAAACAGATGATAAGAAACACAAGTCTAGGGGTGTTTTTTCGTGTACCATAATTCTGGCCTTTTCGGCTTGGCCCCAATTTTTTCGGGCCCTCCAAAACTGGTGCTGATTTTGGCAATCCCGGTGTTTTAATACATGATATGAGCCAAAAAGCTAAAATCATATTAGTTTTTTTAAGTGCTAAAAAGTTGGATTGGCCTGGGTTTGAAAGCCTCGGGCTGGTCCCGGTTCCCAGTTAAACTGGGTCACAGCCAAGCATGTCCCTGGAATTTTAACAAAACCCAGTTTTCGGATCGAAACAGGACAGGACTGGGCCAAAACCGAGCTTCGGGGCTAAATATTTTACCCCTAGAAGTAACACTGCCAATAGTATTGCTCTGATCAAGGATGCAATCCAGCTTATTGGCAGTGGGTTCGACTTTTTCATCGTGTTCGTTTATTGGTAACTTTAAGAACAAAAAAAAAAGATTCATACCTTTCAAGTAGCAGAAAATTCCATCAGACTTTCAAGCAAATTACGCTTTCTTATGAGATCGGCTCATCATTGTATGACTGATGAGATCTTTTATTTTTTATTTCTTTTTGGCATCATCTCAGAGGGCTCACAATCCAACCCGTAATCGGATTCTGCTTCCGGACCCGGCTTTTTCCACGAGAACCGCTCTGCAATCTGTCTAGAATCGAGTACGTTATCCAATCTGGGGTCAACCCCTGTTGTTTGAGCTTCGCATAAAAGTCAACTGCCTCGGAAGTTCGGCCACTCCTCTCGAGGCAATCGAGCAATATATTGTATGTCACGATATTTGGAGAGCATCCGTTACAAATCATCTCGCTGAACAAACTATACGCCATTTCTACTTTATCCGTCTTTCCAAAGCACTCGATTAAAGTGCTGTATGTCACAACATCCGGGCATAATCCTTTCTCTTGCATTTCCTTGAATTTTATGTGGGCTTCGTCTAAATCGCCGTTTTTCCCCAAACAATTGATCAACGAGTTGTACGAGAAAATATCGGGACAACAATCGCTCTTCTCAAGTTCGTCGAAGATTTCAACCGCTTCGTCGACTTTTCCCGCTCTACTATACCCGGCAATCAGAATGTTATACGTGAATATATCCGGCGAAAGGCCGTCACTTTTCATCTTCTCGTAGAGTTCTTGAAGATGCGAAACTTGCTTCAATTTTCCCAGAGCCGAGAAAACCGTATTATACATTATATTATCGGGAGATATTCCCTTTTCGTGAATCTTGCTCAGAAGCTCCACTGCCTCTGTTGTTTTTCCGGATTTACACAAACTTTCCAACATAGACACACACGCTTCTCGGTCACCCTTTTCATGGTGGGCCCACATGCTGCAAAAAAGACGATGAGATTCACAATCGTGGCCCAATTTGCTCAGTACCTTTACGAGATACGCGTGAATTGACTTAGTCAAATAATGCTTCGATAATTCAACTATCTCGTCTAATCTTCCTAACTTCCCTTCTTCAACCAGGGCGTACAAAATTACATTGTACGTGAACTCGTTAGGCCTGCAATTATTCTCGATCATTTTCGAGAAGATTAGGATAGCCTTATCGACCATTTTGTTCCGAGCAAGTGCCTGGATCATAGTGTTATATGCCATTAAATTAGGTGTATAGCCCTTCGTTGTCATCTCGTGAAAAAGAGCCAGCGATTCATTGGCCTTACCCAATTTTCCTGTCATTCGGATCATAATTGTGTATGTAAACGCGTCCGGCTCACAACACTTTCTTCTCATATCTTCGAAAATGGTGTAAGCTTGATCAACCTGCAAAAATATGCACATCCAATAATCAAGAGCCATTCATCTTTCATTGAGAGTGAACTAAACCCAAAAGCCTCCCTACAAGTTACCGAAATACAGATTCTTTCAAGCCGATTATTGTTCTATTTAGCGAAAATTATAAATTCTTTCCCATTCTTAACAATTATAAATGAAGAAAGGAACCAGATTCATGGATGAACTCAAACTTATCAAAAGAAGGATGAAAATTGAAACCTTATCATCTTTGGCCAAGGCATCCAAGAGCATGTTGAACGCAAAAATATCGAGTTTATACCCTCGCTTTTTCATCTCGAGATACGTCTCAAAAGCCTTTGTTGAATCGTAAGAACGCAAATAAGCCTGAAGCAAGCACTTGTACGTGTAAGCGTTCATCTTCAGCCCCCATTTCTTCACCAAACCCAAGCACATCTCCAAATCCTTGCTGTGACCGAAGAATCCGATCAAAATATTGACGGTCGAGATCGTCCCATGCACGCCCGACTGCTCCATATCGGCGAGAACAGACCGGGCGATATCGAACCTGTCCGGAGAGGTCCACATAGATATGATCAAGAACATGCGCGAGTAGGTATGAGAGTCATGCCGGAAATTCGGCAAATTCGAGGGGGAAAACTGGAAGAACTTCAGCGCGAGGAGGGGGTTGTTAAGCGATTTCATAATCTCGGAGGCTTCGCCGGCAGTAAGGGAGATCGAGAGCGAGTTAATGAATTCAACAAGGTCGGAGAACGGGTCCACCAACGACGTGGCGGAAGGGGATTGGAGGAGAATCTGCGTGGCCTTGCAGACGAGGTCGCGGCGCGGAAGAGCGTAGCCCCGGCAATCGGAAGGGAGCGGCAACGGAGGCGTCACCTCCGCCGAGAGTGACTTCCCGGTCGGAGAAATCGATACTATTTTGGCCGTGTATTTCGTGCCGTAACAACGGCGAGCGAAAACGACGCCATCGATGCTTGCAGCTACGAGCTTGAAGCTTCCACAACGCACTCTGAAACGAAATATTGACGAGCATAATCAAAATCAGTTCATTCCAGTTCCATGGAACCCTAATCCCAAATTCCAAACAGAATTTGCAATATATATACTGAAAATCAACGTGAAGAGCAGCAGAACTAGAAAAAATCAAGCAGAAACACCATGAACAACACTCCGATTTCAGAGCAATCCATGAAAGTTACCTCATTGTTGCAGAAATCGAGAACTCAAACCCTACTACAGAGCAGACGAAGAAGAAGCTGGAGACAGAGCTCGTGAGGAAGAGAGAAGAAAGCTACCAAAACGACATGTCGTTTTGAAAACCACCTGAACATGTCGTTCGTAATAAACGACAGTAGTTCATTCAAGACTTTATTTAAAGCAAACGAAAGTACCCAAAAGTTGGAAGGAGTTACAGAACACGGTGTTTAGAGTCGAATAGTGTATCATCAACCGTGACGTTACTTTTAACAAAAACGGTATAGATGAAAACAATAATTTCTTGTCGTGTAACGGAAATATCGATTCCGTGTTAATCTAAGAATATGGTGGTGAAAAACTAAACTAAACTTGATCAAGAGAGGAAGGAAATATCAATTATTATAGGACAGCTTGCTTAATTATAGCGTAATTGACCGACTTTTTAATCTAATAGTTGATAACTTTATCATGTAAAAAATACTTTCTCTATTAATATCTTCTCTTTTATGTGCCTGTGTAATTAATTAATAGACTAATCTATTAGTACCACAGGCACAGCACAAATATATGATGATAATCAGACTAATATATTAATATACATTTCCTAACCGTGATTAGACGTATATTCTATATTGAAATTTTGATGCATTTTGTAGGTTTTGTATTTAATAAAGAAACCAATTATAAAAATATTCTAAAACTAAAACACAAATTGGTCTCCTTTTATTAATTAAAAAAATCGGATTTAACTATTAATATAATAGTTCAATGGTATGTGAAATGAAATTTTGATGTTTGATAGGGTTAATGAAATGAAATTTTGATGTTTGATAGGGTTAAAAGATGACTTATAATATTTACTTCAGTGAATTTTAAATAAGTGAAACTTATATACGATATATAGTACTCGATTAAAACGGAATCAAATATCATGCTTTCGATTTTAGTAGATAGAAGACGGTATTTCAATATCAGACAGATCAAACTCACTACACGACCGTGTTTCTTTTCAAATCTATTATTATATTTACTTCCCATTGTTTTGGTTTTTTTGGTTGAAGAGCATGAAGAAGATAAATGACCGATAACCTTTGTTGGTCCAATTTTATAAGTATGTTGATAGATTTTTTTCCTAAGGTTCTAGATAATCGAATACATTGGTCATATTTTACCGATAACGGATAAATTCGTAGGAGAAAAGGGACAACCAGCGGGCGGTTGTTCCTTGGATAGAAGTACAAAACCTTAGGAGTTTAAACTTCAAATCCAAGCAATCTTCACCTTCAACAAGGTCAAAGGTAGTCAAATGGGATTTATAGAATGATAAGGTTGGCCATTTCATTTATTTCTTCTCTTTGATTAGAATTTTTATGTAATTGCTGTAATGTCCCAATGATGATATGGTACTATGCACCATGACTTTGACCAATACAAAGCATATATATATATATATGGAAACTTGAAGATATATTCCTCTAACCACAAATTCTACGTTTTCTATTCCTCATTTCATTGAATTTGATAAAGTACTCCTAACACGGATTTTGCCTCAATTTAGACATAAATACCATTTTTCTACTTGATTTAGAAACTGTCAGACTCTACTCATAAAACTGCCAAATTTTATACCAAAATCCATCAGTCTATACTCGAAAATGTCAAAGTTAAGACAATATTGCCCAATTAATTTTTAATATATCATAATTATTACATATTATTTTGTTTTGCTTTTTAAATGATTTTTCTAAAATATCAAAAATTGTCAAACTTTACCAAAGAAAATTATCAAATTTTGTGCCAGAAACTATCTAAAAGGACATTTTCTCAACTCGGGTAGAGAAAATGGTATTTTTGTCCAAAATGAAGTACAATATAGTTTGAGGAATAATATTCCGATATAATGAAATTGTGTTTTGGGGAATATTTTTCCAAGTTTCCCAATATATATGTTTTCAAGTTTCCCTACATCTATTATAAAATTAAAAAACAAAGGGAGTGAGAAATGAAAGAAAAAGGCAAAGGATATGATCATGAAAGCAGAAAAACCCTAATTGCTTGAAGGGCAAAAAGAATTCTTTGTCCTAATAATGTTTATTGCCACCTATACTCATGGCAGCATTTCCCATCTATGAACTTTGATGCAACTTTTTGCTTGTTGCGATCTACAACAACTTTCAAAAAAGTGTAGGGACTAATAAGTAAACTTCCTAAATCATCATTATATTCAGGAAAATATATGTATAATAAATATGTATGATGAATATTGCAATATGAAACCAAAATGAAAAGTCCATTGATCAAAACTGCTGTCTTTTGTTTCTAAGAAACATATATCTTGGTTTGTATTCTATTGAAGACATGCAATTCTATGTTATGTATGTAATATATTACATTATTATTATCCAAATAACAAACGTATCCATCAATAATTGAACGAAAGCTAAGATTCTAAGAATGAATTATAATGAAATTTTATGATGCAATATATATATATATATATAGGTCCGGCCTGAGTTGGCGGAAGCTTTAGCAAAAATCCAAACAAATTCTTAGGTATATTATTATTATTATTATTATTATTATTTTAAATTGATCAAGCCCTTTTAAAAAAATTAAGAATAATTTTTTTTTAAAAAAAAGTAAAATTTGAAGGCCTTACATATTTGATCTGACCCGATTCTCCTTGTGATAATGATCACCATGAAAGAAATTAAGGGTTATCATATATAGGGCCTGAATAAATATAAAAAAAAACAAATTCAATATGATGTCTGATTAGACATGCAATTTTCAAACTAACTTTGAACATTGAAGGGATCAAGGAACTAGCTAGGCATAATCTAATAAACGATCGAGTTTAATGCCTAATTAACTATAATATATATTTTCGTTAAAAAAAAAAAAAAAAACCTTTATATTGCATATGCTTCAAAGCATGCAATGACATCCGTGTACTTAATTTCTTGCTAATATGGTTTCTTCTTTGCTGTCATTTGTTACATGTATTTATTATATTATGATGAATTCAAAATTATTATATTACATCATATTATATAACTATGATGCTATGTGGATTTACAACTCTGATGATCATATCCGCCATGTAGATATACACTGATATATATATATATATATCATACGTATAAATTGTACGATATGATTCCTTAGTTTGCTATCGAATTCCTGACAGCGTGTTTTCCTAGCTAGCGTGGCTACGTGGGAATATAACTTATATATATATATATATATATATATATATATATATTTGTCTGTGTGTGGAATTTATAGTCAGAACATGATATTCTACTGATAATACCTCAAATAATCATTGATCAAAACATTGTTGTCCAAATGTTTTAGTTCCAACCTTGGATTTCCGTACGTAACCTCACGCTTCCAATATATATATATATATATATATATATATATATATAATAGAGGTATATAATCTTATGATATAGTTATAATTTTTTGGGGGGACATATAATATTAGATTGTAAAAACTTAAATCGTATTATATCATATTATCATACATACAAAAATAAGTATGTGTACATATGTTTGAATCATTGGCTTTTAATCTTCTTTCTATGGATAGCCCTTAAATTCTATTTTGTAGTTTATAATCCGCTAAAATATCTTTTTAATTTAGCAAACTAACCCTGTATACTTTTTAAAATTTTCCCCTCCACGTTGTTTATATTCTTCTCTTATAGTGTATATTTTGCAGTAATTTTCAAAGTTTAGATCATTTGACTATAAAAAAATATATATGTAAATCCAACTCTCTTTTTTCTTTTTCTTTTTACCTTCATTCAATACCAGTATATAATTCATTTCAAAGGTTTTAAATATATTGATATGTTTTTTTTTTCTTTTCTGAATTTAAGGCGCAAGTCATTTTACTGCACGGGCAACTGTTTCTAAATTCAATATTGTTGGTTCTTTGGCGTTGAAATAAAGAGAAGTTGAAACATACCGTTTTATTTGGTAAAAGAATTGATACTTCTACCGTTATTAATATAAATTACTCTCTAGATGGACACACTTTAACAATATATAAGTATAATTGGCATTCATTTTTTCCTAAATTGGTCTATTCTCATACTTCAAAAGAATAAAATGGATATGATAATCATTACCATCAAGCAATTGAAAACTAGAGTGAGACTAATTCAATTGATGAATATGTTACTCTTATTGTTGCTCCTTTTAGCTAAAAAATTGATTGCTTTGAAAATTGGTAACAAATACATGAGTAAGAATACCATATAGATTTGTTGATCTTAAAAAAAGTTCATAAAGTAAATATATTTATACTTTTCCAAGTACCTAAATATTCAAGGATTTTTGGGCCACTTTTTGTTAATGTGTGCTAATATAATTGAGTGTGTATGACTTTCATATGGTGATCTTTTCTTTTCTCTAGAAAAATGAGAAGAAAAAAAGTAAGCAAAAAAAAAAAAAAAAAAGCATAATCATATCACTCAAGAAAGTAACCACTATAAACCATCTGATATTCACCTCTCACCTCTCTATGGTCCACCAAATGAGCCATCTTCTGCTTATTTTTCAACTTACTACTAATCCTCTTGATTTTCCTTTTCCAATTTTTTTTTTTTTTGGCTATTTCTTGTACTGCAAGTATGAGATATTACTCTCAATCATACTCCACAGTTGCAGGATTATTTTTATTTTTAATATTGCTAAAAAGGCTATGGTTTTTTATACCTTGTTGAGCATATATATACATTTATTAAATGTTTTGCAGAAAGACAAAATGGCAATGGAGTAAATTGGATGATGATAAAGAAGCTTTAAATATGAAATTTTAAATTTTAAAGATATATTTGAGTCTTGTTCCATATTTTTGAGCTACATAATTAGTGGCAGACTTAGAATCTAAATTCGTGAAGTTCTGAGTGTGGAAATAAATGAATACGTATTATTTAGATATTAAAATTAAATAAAAATAAGAATAAGAATAAAATTAAGTGCAATTTTGAATAAAAACTAAAATATAGAGACCGCGACAATTTTTTATTTTTTTGGATTGTTAAGAAGAAAAGAACAAAAATAGATATGCGAATAAATTCATCATTCAAACCACAGCTTCTGCGGACTATTTTTTTTTCTTTTATATTTATAACTTTTTTTTTTTTTTGGAAGATAAGCTATTTTCTTATTAATTGATTAAAAAATTAATAATAGTGACACCCACAAAAGATGACATATAACCGACATATATAATTTAATCTTTCTTTTTTGACCAATTATAACTTGCAACTATAGGTTAATCATGGCAACATATGCTCTTATTTAAATGAAATAGCAAGGAATGGAGAAAGGTTCGTATGATATAAACTATTAATTAGAGGGTTAATAGCGGCAATAATGCACAACCTTTGGTCAAGAGGAGTTTTAGGTCCCCACCTTTTAAAGTGTGGGCAAAAATACACAGCCTTTGTTAAATGTAAAATATGTTGGTCCTTCCGTTAGGGATGCTATATTCTGCTGATGTAGCATCGTTAAACTGTCAAATGGACTACCAACTTGTAATATTAATTGTATAATTTAATTAATAAGAACAAATTAAATCCAATTTTAATTATGATTCAAAAAAATTAATACTTTAAATTAAATAAATAAGTTTTACTCCCCCTAAAAATCTAACAGGCTCTTCATTTGAACATGAGTAAATTTTTTGAAAAACGACGGATTATTAAACACGACAAATTTGCAAAGATTACATAACGGTGGTTTATTAGAAACGACTAGAATTTTGAAAAAACGACCGATTATTGAAAACAATTGTAATTTAAAAAAATGACATAGTAAAGATGTGAATAATATTGAAGCACGAGTTCAAAAATAAGAACTACGCGTTAAATAAGTATTGCTCGTTAATTTAAAGTTTTTTTTTTGAATCATAATTAAAATATTTAAATTTATTCTTATTAATTAGGTTATGTAATTAATATTACAAATTGGCAATCCATTTGGCAGTTTAACGATGCCACGTCAGCAGAAGTTAACATCCCTAACGGAAGGACCAGCGTATTTTACATTCAACAAACGTTGTGTATTTTTGCCCACACTTTGAAAGGTTGGGGACCTAAAACCCCTCTTGACCAAATGTTGTGCATTATTGCCGCAATTAACCCTTAATTAAAAAGTACTTTGATTTTGTTTCTTTCTTTTTGTATTAGCCATATTGGGTTCAAAATGACATTGAAAATGCTGAAACAAATCTACCAAATAAGTTGAGCAAGTTAGTCTTGAATCCTTAGGAAGGCTATTAATATATATATATATATGAGCATCGGCGGTCAGGTTGTCCGTTTTTATTTTGGAAACGGGCCGATGAGCACACTACCTCCCTCATTGTAAATTCTCAATGCCTTTCTTTTTCTTGTTTTGTTTGCTCCTTATTCGAAAGTTTTAATGTTCGTCTAGATGTCGAGTTGTTATTATAGGGTTCCAAAAGTTATCTCGTATTGAATGCATGCTACTAACTCCTTCAATGCTACCGTATTTAAATTGGTCATTGATTCCGAATTAATCGATTACTCTCTTTTTGCCGTTATGTGAGCTAATGCAAACGAGCTAATGTCAGCGAGCTATTTACTCTCTGCTAAGCTGGCTTCGCCGCCCCTAACTCAATTTGACTCGGTTGTAATTGTTTATGGACTCGAATGACGGGGCAGGCTTATTAGGCTTTCGTTAACTCTTTTTTTATTATTTTTAAAAACATCTAGAAGTTATTTAAATTGATTTGTAAGCAAAAAAAAAAAATCGTACACCTTCATTCATAATTTTTGTTTTCTAAATTGATATAGGCAGAAATGTACAACAAAAATACGGATTTTCGAATCCGTGTAAAACAAGAAATGAATTCTTCATTTTGGTCAATTATCCGGCCAAGCACGCTCCGACTTTGCGACCGAAGCACCTCTACACAACTATTGACGTATTTAATAAACACACGTGTGTGTGTGAGTGCGTTCGTGCATAATTTTGAAAAATATACATTTTCAATGGTTATTAGAATTGTTTTCTCAAATGAAAAAGTCCCTCATAAGAAAAAAGAAGAAGAAAAACTATAACCGTCCATGATATTTATTTTGAAAACTATAACCACATGCTTTCATGAGTCTTGACTTATAATATATAGCTTTATTTGTTGTTTTGGACAATTGTAACAAAAAAAAATATATATATAGCGGACAACATATATACATCTTAAAAGTAGAATATATATATATATAACAAGGGTTAATCATGGTGAAAATATCCAAAGTTTGGTCAAACAGCTTCTTGTGTACTCAAATTCTAAAAATAATGGCAAAGTACTTAAAGTCACATTTAGGGCATTGTACCACCTCATTCTCGTAACTTACTTGTTAACTATAGCCACTTGGAAAACGTGGGTTACTGACATAACAATTTTTACCACGTGGATGAGCTCACATCAGCCTCGTTTACGATTAAACAACGAATTAAACTCATAATTGGGCTCGTCCACGTGGCAAAAAATTGTCATGTCAGCCACACGTTTGTCCACGTGGCCAGCATTAACGGGTAAGTTAATTGCGTTAAGAGAATGGAGTGGTCAACACCCTAAATGCAAATTTGGGTATTTTCGCCACCACTTTTACACTTTAGGTACATGAGGGGTTCTTTGACCAAACATTTGGTATTTTTGCCGTCGTTAACAAAAAACAATTATAAGAATTCCGAATTAATATTGATTGTATATAATCAATATTTAGGGTAATCCTTAGCGGCCGGCAGTGGAACAGTTTAAACCACCCCATATTATCCCTTTTAAATAAACAAGCAACGTTTCCAAGTTATTTTTTTTTTGTCAAAATACAAATGATATTATTAAGTTTCATATAATAAGAGATTACCCAAATTCCCAAGCTAAATTTTGATATAGTTATTTATAATTTTATAGACTAAAAGTGCAAGCACGAACTAGTGCTATAGCCTATACACATATACAGAAAAAGACGGGGCAGACGTCCCGTGTTTTTAATAGGAGCGTACAACGTCCCAAACCTAAGGTTGCATCTCATGAAGCAATGCATCCAACATTATGTTTTCACTCGGATATCCCTGAGATGGCTGAGATTGCGGAGATGGCTGAGATTGCGTGAAGATAACCCTTTTCCGAGCGCTAACAAGTTTTGGAATCTTTATTGCAACGGCTTTCTTGGGGTTTCGTGCATTTTTCCTTCTCTCGGGACTACCAACGGCTTTCTTGGGGCTTCGTGCATTTTTGCTTGTCCCGGGACTACCAACGGCTTTCTTGGGGCTTCGGGTTTCTTTACTTGTTCCGGGACTTGGGTCCGAAGATGGGTCGGATTTCTTGGGGGTCGTGCTTCTTGTCGAGTACTGTTTTCGTGGGCTTGGGTCCGGAGATGGGTCGGATTTCTTGGGACTCGGGGATATGCTTTCTTTAGGGCTCGGTTTTGATCTCTTCGGGCTGCGCCCGGTGGCTAGGTCGGTTTGTGTTGGATCGGGTTTTGGGGGTGGAATATGTGTTTCGGTAGGTATGTGTTTCTTGGGGATCGGTTTTTCTTTGAGATGGGGATTATACTCCACAAAGTCACGAACAATCTTGAAAATTATGCTTGTTTTCTTGGTCTGCAAAATAAAAAAGTACGATAAATTCAGCTATTGGTAAACTTATATATAATAATAGTTTAGTTATAAATATAACGTACCAATTCAAGGATATTTGCCTCTTGCACTTCTTGTTTCCTTAAAAATTCGTCAAATTTTGCAGCTTCGGCCTCTTGTTTTTTCTTAATGTCATCAAGCATCTTGATTATGCTTGAAGACTCTTCTGAGCGACGAGGGGGCAGCGGTACCTCTGTTTCCAGTCTATCTCTAGACCGTGTTTGCATTCGCGGTGGAGTGGGGGTAGATGACGAAACGCCCTTTGAAGGTGACTTGTTCTCCTCTTCACGCCCTGCTACAATGAAAGGGAGCACCTCCACCTTCATACATTAAAAACAAAAAAAAACACTAACTTAGCTAAAAACAATTCTCGAAATTGTCCTCGAAATAACTAAAAAAATTACGAAAACTTACATCGTCATCGTCGAGCGCATTACCCACTGCAATCGAAGACATTTGTTTCATGGTAGAACCGAGGGTTTCCAGATACGGAACCACTTTGCACGCCCAGGCTTGAAGCATCGGGGCGTATGCGGCCAACTCGTATTTGGGGTATACGTATTTGCCAGCGCCTTTGGATTTTACTTTGCATTTCTTAATTTCCCGGCAAAAGGACTTAGCGGATGCATTCCAAACCAACTCGCCCCATGGTTTGGATAAAAAGTAATCCACGTCATCCACATCTTCCAAGTGCTCGTTCTGGACAAACTTATCCGGTGGCGTCCCCAGAAGCACCCCCTCAACGAAACAACAAAGGCCTAGCTTGTATATATCTTCGGGGTCAGTGCACTCCATCAACGTCTTCTCCAAATCGCTATACGTTATTTTTTTTTATCGTTGGGGAAACAAGAAGCCAATAAAATTTTCTGTGAATTCGGCCGTTTTTTCTTCGCTTCGTCGTTGAATTTTAAGCCGGTGATGGCAGCAACCTCACGACGGCCAAATTTACATATAACCTTGTTGAATTTGAAGAGAAGTTCATCGGAACTGGGAGACGCAATTCTTCGACAAAGAACTTGATGGACCAGTGCACCCGAAAATTTTGGACGGGGCTCTACAAAGAATTGGCCGAACAGAGTCGCAAGCACCCTATCCAACAAACTATGTTCTCGGAAAGACTCGATGATGTTGTCTAAGCGACTACTTCCGCGGTACCACACTCGACTTCGCTGCGAATGTCGCTCGGTTTCACCAACCACGCAATCCATCTGCGAATCATAATGCATATAAAACATGATAAATGCGAGTATAAAACTGCCCTAACAATCCCTACAAAACTGCCTAAAAAATAGGTTTTCCCCTATAAAACAGCCCATAATTAAGACATTTTATCAAACAGATGGAATGCACAAGTTCCACTACAAATGATTCACAACTTCAAGCCCTTCCTAAACCCTAAATACCGATTCCTAAACACAGATCAACCCAGGAAACCCTAATTCTAAATGCAAATCAACCCTAAATCATACTTTGAAAGCCCTAACATTGTAAATCACACATCTGAAACAGAGAAATGGAAGTCGGAAACCAGCCCCCAAAGCATGGAGGAGTGACAACAGTAGAAAATCAGTAAGAAAGAGAGATGACCTTGGTTGCAAGGTGAGTCTAGGCGATGACCTTGCCGGAGGCAAACTTCAGGCGCGGCGAAGCGAGGCGAGTCGAGGCGCGGCGAGGCGAGGCGATGAGAGTGAGGGTCTGATTTTGAGAGGCGATGAGAGTCGAGGCGAGGGAGAAAGAAGAGCGGGAGGAGAGGCGAGGGCTGAGTCCACGGGAGTCGAGGCGAGGGAGAAAGAAGAGCGGGTTGAGAGGCGAGGGCTGAGTCCACGGGAGGAGAGGCGAGGGAGAAAGAAGAGCGGGATGAGAAGTTGGGGCTGAGTCGCGAGGAGAGGTCGGGGAGAGGAGAAGAGGTCGGGGTTTAGGGCAAAATCAGGGGTAAAAGTCCCAAATTCATTATTTGGGTTAAATGAAGTGGTAATTAATTAATTAGGGGTAAATTTGTCTAAAATTGGACAAAGTTTAGAAACACTTATTTTTTTAATATGGTTCAAAACTTCAATTATAGTGTTATTTTAGGCTATTTTTGCAAGTTTCCCTTTTCCAACCCGCGTATATTAACAAAATGGGCCAAATCCACCCGACCATTCTCTTAATATTTAAAAATTAAAATTAAACATATATTCTCTAAAAATATATACAATATTTGGTTAATCCATCTGAAGAAAATTTATGGAGACAAAAATAGACGTATTTGATTACCGATCTAAAGAAAATTACAGAAGAAATAGGCAGTAAAAATAAAAGGACAGAAGTACCCTTACTTTTTGTCTATCACTTAGCTCAAGATTGATAAAAGAGATTGAGAACCCAAATTGAGGCAACTTTCTGTTGGAAATTTTGTGAGAAAAACAAAACCAACCAAATCTCTCTCTCTCTCTCTCTCTCTCTCTGGAAGCATTCCCCAGAAACAAAGCTAAGCTCTGAAATCACTAGCAAAAGCAAAAAAATAAAAAATCCTTCCAATTACAGTTATACCCTCCTCACAAATCCCTTTGTTATTTTATATACATGCCCTTCATGATCTTCTTCTTTCTCTCTCTTTGTTTTGCGTAGGTTATTATACAAGAAGAAAACCAGGCACCAAATCCCATGCATTTTGACCTCTCTCATTGACTTCCTCTTCTTCAAACCCCACACAAATACATCCAAAACTTTCTGATCAACGTAAATTAATATTCCTCCACCACTTCCACTCCCTCTCATCTTCACCCTCTTAGAGAGAGAAACATACATATATATACACATCCATATAATAAGCATATATATATATATAGAGAGAGAGAGAGAGAAGGAATCTGATAATCACAGCATGAAGAGAAGGAAGATAGGGTTGGTTCTGCTACTATCTCTTCTCCTCCTTCTCCTGTTGCTACACTCCGAGAATAATGCATGCTGGGCAGAAGGGCAGGATGGTAATTCCGGCAGAGTCCTCAGAAGAAGAACAAGTGTTAGTAGAAGAAGTTCATCAAGTGTTGTGTTCTCCAATGCAAGACAAGATCATCTTCATCATGATAAAGAAGATGAACAAGTGTTTGGTGCTGAGAAGAGAAAGGTCTACACAGGTCCAAACCCTTTGCACAATAGATGAGTTTCTTCTTCTTCTTTTTTTAGTATATTTGGAAGAAAAAATATCTTTTTTCTTTTCCTTTTTATTGTGTCAAGATATGAAAATTTTCCCTCATCTTTCAATAATATTATATATATACTTTATTCTATGGAGCTTGAGGCTATGGCAATATATATAGTTCTTGTTTATTCACATGAATGTTTCTCAATAACTGTGTGATATTCAGGTATATATAACATCAATCAATGATCAAATATAAATAATATATATGGAAATTTCAAATTTGAAAATGAAAGTGAATAAATTTGAGAAATCATGTAGTTAAATGATGCCATTAATGAGGTTGTTGGAGCTATGAATGTTGGTCTGCTTTAGCTCTATGAGTTGGTTGGTGCTTTTTTTTTCCCTCTGCAGTTACTCTTCTTGTGTAAGTAATATAATAGATGCTTCCCAATGTAATATTGTAATCAAAAGTTCAAAACATAATATAATTTTTATAGGGGAGTTTTTATTTAATACATCCTCTATTTTCAATTTTCGCAAATATACACCCTTTATTTTTTTTAAATAGCTAAAATGTACCCTCAAAGTGTACTTTATATTCATTTTTGTACTCTACCACCATCTTCATTTTTTCAAGTATTTAACTACCCTAGTTTATTATTTTAGAATTTTGTCAATTACATTCCACTTTTATTTCTTACAAAAATATACCATGTTAAAAAAAATATTAATACTAATCAATAATTTTAGGGATTTAATTTTAAAAAATAATTAAATTTTTTGAAACATAACAAAATGAATAGAGGTTCCCATATTAGTGCTAATTATTCAAAAATTAAAACTTTAGCATTTCTTTGTATATATGTACATTCGTACACAAGTACGTGTAAAGTAGTATAGATGCACGTAAAAACATGTATGGTTACGAGACGACCTCTCTATGATAAGATTAGCATAATAATGAAACCCTAAATTTGGTATGATTTGAATCATAATTAACCCTAATTCATTAGACGATACAATGATGAATAGAGAGGACATTGATTGAATTTGTGTTAATTTCTTTGTCTAGAATGATTATGAGAGTAGGCCCCACAACATTTTCGATTTATTCTGCCATTGCCAGCCTTATGTCCACTAAACGAGGGAACCGTATCAAACACTTGTGCATTATATATTCACAATTATAAAAATACATACTTATGGGATAATATTAATATATATGTATTGTTTGTATTCATGTAAAATGTTATAATCATGGAAAATCTTAATGTGGCTTGTTGTATATATGTGACTATGAGCATGAGAATAGACTGCATATAGAAAGAAGTGGGCAGAAAAGACAATTTATGAATTAATGGGGTTGGATTTTGACAAGAAAAGGTTGTTTGCTTTTATTTAATATTTGTTTGCCTCTGCTAAGTTCATTGTTTGAATCTCTCTCTAAATATGTTATATATATACAATTTGGAAAAATTGTTGCTAAAGTCCTCGAAATCGTTCCTTTTTTCACAAATAACTTTTTAAACTCATTGTTTGGCTAAAGTCCTTAATGTTAGTATTTTGTTACAAATAATTATAGTTGATTGTTAAGTGTCAAGTATGGTCTAATTGACTCCTATGTAGCACTGCCCACGTCACATGGCCTTGCCATGTGGATTTTTTAATTATTTTTTTTATAAAAATTAGGATTTGTTTTTTCTAAAAATAGGACAATTTTGTTGTTTTTAACAATACATTAAAATCTGAATTTTTGAAAAATAATTCAAAAACTCATGTGGAAAGGCCATGCGACAATCTAGTAACGTGGCAGTGCCATATGTAGATGCCACGTAGCACTTAAAAATTAACTATAACTATTTGTAAAAAAATATTAACGTTAAAAATTTTAGCTGCAAAAAGAAAAAAGAGTTTAAGAACTTATCTATGAGAAATGGGTAACTTAACTACAAATTTCCTTAAATATTGTGATTTCAAAATATTACATTCGGGGATAAATATTAAATACCAAAAGTGTGACATACATTTTTTATTAATTCCATCCCATTTTTTTCTTTAATATTAAGTCATTTATACATATATTATTCAATTGAAATATTTAACATGAAAATTTTCACACACAAAAAAAAAAGAATAAATATTACCTGGAGTGATACATGTGTAAAAAAAAAAAAAAAGCAAAAACTTAAAAGACACGTGGAATGAAATCAATAAAAACTGTAAATTTCATAAGTTTAGATACTTATTCAGCTAAATCTAAATTATAGGACTATAATACGTAATTTTGAAAATATTGGGTACTTCTGTCTCAAATCTCAATAATACGTTAATGCGTTTAAATATCTTTCTTTCACATTAGTTGACCTTTAGGTTGTAAAGCAATTTCATTAAATGTCAACCTCTCTCTCTCTCTCTCTCTCTCTCTCTCAATAAGTATGACATTAATTAATTGACCAATTTCATTACTGAATCCCAGAAAACACATAAAAGGAGATAATTGATACTCATTAAGTAATAATCTTTAGCTGAAAACAAGAAACACACAATCACGGCATTGACATGTCTTGTCAAAAACTCCACAACATATATATGAAGAGAAATATACATAATTATAATAAGAATTAGGAAAGAATTAATGACCCAGAATTTTCGCCGATGCAATTTTTCGCCGTCTTTTTTTATTATTTGCAGCAATACATGTGTACTTTCAAAAAATGGTGCATTGCTCCCTATAACTTAGATACATAAGAAGTATTAAATTATGAGCAACATATGGTTTGCTTAAGAATATGAGATTACCAAACGTAATTACTATACCAAATTATGAGATTATTGCTGTGAAGCACCCAACGGTCTAGTTGTGCAAGAACATGCACTGATAATAATATCACGATATTAGAAACAAGTAATTAACCTGATTTTAAAAACACTCTAAAAAAAGTCGGGTCTTATAAAAATAATTAAAATTTTAACTATTTTGTAACACGTACGAACGTACATAATACATATGGAGCAGTATGCTATTTTTGAAATCTGTCGAAATTAAATTTATGCAAAGTTCAGAGTCATTATTACTGCTAACTATTCTGTATTTATATACACGTACATATGGCTTAAATTATTAAATAATAAATTCATTCAATTCAAGGTACTATAAGTATAAGGGACCGAATATGAGTGATCTATCTATATATATGAAGTTTCCATATATATATATATATATATATTTTGAAAGAGAATATGAATATATGATTGAATTTATATGGGCCAAAAATCTGAAACTACAAATATTATTACATGCTGATCAAGTGCCAGTCTATGCAAGGCCTTTAAGTGTTATCCTCATCGCTACAACATTTATTATATATATGTGTGTGTATATATATGTATATATGAGTTTGTAACCCCACAATGAATTAGTATGTCGTTTTGTTATTATATAAGGGTGTCACCTTCATGAGCATGGAGTGTAAAAAGGAAAGGCATTTAATGCTACTTCTGAGTGCCACGGATTTCAAAGCTGTTCTACACCTCAAAACATGATTAACAAATTATTAATTACATCAAAACATACTTAAGAAATTTAAATTCATTACTTGCATCATTTAGAATCAAAGCACGGAGAACTCTAAAAGATTAGTCTAGTAATTAAGATACTTGGAATTTCGCACGTCCACTGTATAATTTTTTTTCTTTTCTGGACGCGATAATTAAGGTCATTAGGATAATCTCCCGGTCGTCTATATTGCCAAGACCCTGTGATTACTAGTCGGGTGTAACGTGAAACCGCGGTTACCAAAGAATCGAAGCACGGAGAATTTTGACACTCTCCTTAATTTATTTTACGCGTAATCCCACAATGCACTTCATTGTAAAGTCTTGAGTTCGATTTTCATGGAATGCAAATAGTGCCAAAATGTTATACTATTTCAAAAGAATTAGATACTTATGCCGCAATTATTCTTTAATTTTATCATTTGTATATAAATGCGCATTGAATGAGGCAGTCTAGGACCACAGATTCAGAGCATAAATTGCTTGTCCCTAAAAAACAACTGTAATAGAACAATCAGCATTTGTGGGCACTTACATTAGAAATAAAACTTATGACACAAAAATGCATTCCTTTTATGCGAAAAAAATATTTATTATTTCTTACGATATATTTCGTAATATTTTTCATTAATTTTGAGAAATATAAGGATAATAGCGATAAAAGCAAGGTTTTAAATACCGCTTGCCGATGTCGTTCGCAATTTTCATTTTACGGATATATCGCGTGTCGATTGGTATCTCATAGGTAAATCGATAGATATGCCGATAGATATATCGTTTCGCATATCCTCAAAAAAAAAATTCGATGGACATGCCGATGAATATTTGAGAAATTTAATACCTTGGATAAAAGTACTCGAATCGTATTTCACTACGCCATAGGGTACATAGAATACGAGATTCAAATAATTAAAATAAATATAATAATGAGGGTAAACATTAAATAAATTATGTGGAGGTGACACATGTCCCTTATTTGGGCTGTTCATTAATTTTTCTGTTGTAGGTCAGGTACTTTTCCCACTATACAAAATAGTACTTATTAGTGGAGTTGAGTACAGCTTAAGTACTTTTGCCATTATTACCTATTAATATTATTATATTATATGTTGGCTTGTGGGGTTTAATTTAAAAAGGTAGAAGAGTACCTTAAATAAAGAGACCGTTCTACACTTAATTCCCTATATTTATCATACACAAGTCAATGAACAATTTCAGAATAGGGTTTAGGGAATATTTGATTTTTTATCTTCTTTCTCAAATAGCATTTAAAACATAGCAAATTCAGGTAAACGAAAAAAAAAAAAAAAAAAATCGGTCAAAGAAATCAAGTTTTGAAATTTGGATCGAGTCTATAAACACATTTATCCTTGAAAATGCTACAAAATCCAAATCAAATAACAGTCTAACTTGACTTTGGAGTTAGGAAAAATCGGACATCACGATACACAACACATGGATCTTCTTATTTCTTTGTCCCAAAAAAAACGCCGGGTACTATACCCGGGTTTTCCCTAATAAACATAATTCCAGAATATGTTAAAATTATATGAAGGCACATAAGCGGAAGTCTGGACTCCCGCATTGTTTTACGTTCATACCACAAATTCGAGCCCTATATTTTTAATTCTTAATCTCAAACTTAATTTTTTTTTTAAATTTATTTTCAAGTAGTTCGTTTTAACATTATTTTTAATGTTCCAACACTAAAAGTTTTTTTGAAATAGAAGTGATGGTAAAGTTTAGAATAACAAATATTTCAATTATTATTTTATTTGTTTGAATCTGCCTGAACAAGATAAATTTATAGTTGCCGGAACAAAATATCTCCTAGATTCTCCTAGATTCGGGGTCACAAGTTTGTGTCGATTAAACAAATCTTCGGAATCCCCAAAGTGACACATTGACGAAGAACCAAATCAACATAAATTGCCGAGTAGATCTGGCACTCAGCTCGTGTAAAAAGTGATGGCGTGCACAAAATATTGGTTGCGGAAGCCAGAGGCGACCGCAAGAGAATAACTCGCACTTTCATGACGAATACCTTCTTTGGATTTTCTTTCTTTCCCTCCAAGTTTCTCTCGGGTTTTCCTTTTTAATTTATTTAAACAGCGGCTGGCCACAAACTCGCAGCTAAGCTAGACAACAAAATTAACTGATAATGTTGCTTATATTTGGCTAATGCTTTTTGACCAGCTAATAGGTAGATATATAAACAAACAAAGAATAAACTTAAATTTAAATTTAAATAAAATAAAATAAAATTGTATGTCACGTTTCTTTTTTGGATTACAAATCCCAGGATTTGGTGACTGATCACAACAAAGATCTGTCTCTATCTCTGTGTCTGTCACTCTTCTTAGTTCTTATGGTATAAAACTATGAAAAACACAAATCATAGATTCAATCATTCAATAGTCAATAGACTCAATACTATATTATATAGATTAATAAATGAAAAGCCTGAACAAGCTGATAAGGTGATGAATGCTTGTTTTAACTTTAAAACTAGTGAATTTGTAGGTTATCTTTTTCAGCTACCAAAGTGACTAGGCAGGTCATATTATTTAAGCCCCTTTGCACTTATTTCAAATTAAACACTTTTTTTATTCGACTAAATATTTAAAGAATTTAAAGAAGAAAAAAAAATGTTTCATTATACGGAAATTGATTAATATGCCTTTTATTGGTGTTTGCGTGTTTTTATTGGGATTTTTTTTAAAATAAAAGATGGATTAAAACGATAATAGAATGCTACTAAAAGATGGATCAAAACGAATAATATAAAAGATTATAATGAAAAAAAAAATATACAGAAGTGTGACATATCTCTATTAACGTTATCTTAAATTAAATTAGATGGTCCATTAACGGATTTAAAACAAACTTGATCATTACACCCTTCCCTAAACTAAATTTCTATCAAGAAGCTCGAGTTTTCGAGCTCCTTTTCATGCGATGGATGTTACTTATTCACAGCTCGATTAGCACCATCTACAGTCTATACACGAGGAGAGGAGCTTACGGAGACGAGTGAAAGACATGTCACAGCTTGGAGGCACGTGAAGCCGATTTCCTCATCAAGGCAACGGCAGCCTTGGAACAGGGCGGTCGACCCAAGTGGCCAGAGATGAATTCTCCAGCGGCGACGAGCTGCCCGAGATCCACGCCGGTCTTCACCCCAAGACCGGTCAGCATGTAGACAACATCCTCAGTCGCGACGTTTCCCGAGGCGCCTTTGGCGTATGGGCACCCTCCCAAGCCCGAGACTGAAGAGTCCACTGTGGCGATACCCAACTGCGAGGAGAACCAAGTCAAATTGAATAATTCTACTTGCATATTTCACACTGACCACTTATGTCTTAAGTATATAGTTCATGTCATACTTGGATGAATATATCAGATGAAGATCGCAATTAAAAGGTCTAAATACCGTATTCATTTAACTTATTTCAGCATAGAGCAATTCAAAATTTTAAATTTTTTAGTTGCCTCATTTTTATTTTACTCGTACCAAACAATTGATAAACTTGCGCACGAAGGAAGCAACAGCGGTGGAAACGAAGCTTCTTTTTTGTTCCATTGAACCCATGAAATACATATTTTAAAAAAGTTGATGTATTTTCTTGTGTTGCAAGCAATGCACTAACCTGGAGAGAGATTAGTATGTTCGAAAGAGCTTGTCCATAGGTATCGTGAAAATGCACAGCGAGCTTGTCGGTCGGGACATCGTTTTTAACCGCTTCGAGCATGGGAATTACGGAACCTGAAATAGAACATATCCATACAGATTAGGACAAAAAGTATTCATATTTCATACTTGTTAAAAGAATTAATGAAAAGTCCAGCGAGTAATGAACGAGCATTTTATCTGTTCTTCAAACCATATTTAAGCATGATATAGTCAAGGCCACCATTTTCTTATCGATTTTAAGTCCTCATCAAATAAGTGAAATACCTGATGACCCAAAACAACCAATTTTTATTTTACATAAAATTTAACGGAGACTAGAAGCTAAAAGTAAAACTGTTTTTTTTTTTTTTGAGAATCCATTGGGCATAAGAGAGTAAATATAGAAACCTTTAAAAAACTGGAACAGGAAACAAGATATGTAAGGAAATAGGAAACTGAAGGGTAGAAAAAGGAACATCCAGGTACCAGGAGTACCGACTCCGATAGTATCACCAAGGGAAATCTCCTGACAACCAATGGCATGCAGCTCTTTGGCCACATAAGCGACTTGGGAAGGATGCACCGTCCCCTCCACTGGGCACCCCACAACGCATGATATGTACCTAGCGAGATTTTATATTGCAACATAATGAATTATATTGTCAAGCTACGCGTTTTACTGTTATGCACCAACCAAGCGAAAGAGGTGTAGTAAAACTATTTGTTACACTAGTTAGAGAGAGGAGCACGCGTTTGAGAGAATTTTACTCTAATTTCAAGCATTATTCGATCAAAAGGCATGGAAGCAGCTAAGAAAGAAGAAAAGAACTTTTAGTTACCCACAAATTAAAATCCAAAGTTCTCTTTGTTTTAACCTTTTTTTTTTTGCAAGAAAATCTATCAAGAAAAGGATGTAGATTATTTAACTAGAAGGCATAATTCATCTAATGAACTAACAAAAAAGAAGAAAAAAGGGGCTTAAAACGTACCCACGAACTGGAATTGAAAGCTTTTTGGCAGCAAGAGCAACATCACGGTAACGAGTGAGACTCTCCTCAATACTGCAATTGATGTTTGATTTCGAAAATGACTCGGAAGCCGAAGCAAAGACCGCCACCTCCTTGGCACCCGCAGCAACAGCCGCCTCAAAACCCTAAAACAAAGCACAAGTTTTCAAAACGAACTCAAAGGAAGTTTGCAATGTCGTTTAGAAAAAGAACCTTACTGTAGGAATTGCTGAAAAATTCATTCCACAAGGCAATTGCCTTTTTCTTAAATACTACTCCAAGAACATCTTTATTATAAGAATAATATTTCTAATAAATACAGCAATAATGGGGTGCCAATTTATAATAAAATATACAGTCTAATAGTCTAATCCCTTCATATAATATATATATATATACATTCTACCCTTACTTTAAGATTAGGGGTTAAAACGGGTAACCTAACACCTTTAATGTCCCGGATTGCTTCCATAACATCCTTCGCATCTGCAAGCTGATACACAGAGAAAACACAATGTCCCTATAAGTCACAAAACCAATAACTTTAAAGTTTACAAGAATCATATATCTAGGAGACTATAATGTTTTGGCATAATCCAGCAAAATATCCAACTAACACGGAAGATAACTACCTGTGGAACCCATTTTGGCGAAACGAAACTTGTGGCTTCCACAACAGGCAAGCCTGAGGAAGCTAGCATTTTAATCAACTGAATTTTTACAGAAGTGGGTATGACATGTTTCTCATTCTGCAACCCATCACGAGGCCCGACTTCGACTATTCTCACATATTGTGGAAGGTTTCCCAATACCTGCAAAACTTAAAACCAAAGGATTGAAAGAAGAAAAAGATCTTACCAACATAATTATTGAGAAATTAGTAGAGGTCAAATCGGGTTTGGTCCTGCCCGGTTCCCGTCTTTTGGCAAAAACAAAAAACCCGATTCTCGATCCAAAACTAGGCTTCGGAGGAGCCAAAACATTCACCTCCAGAAAGAAAAGATAATAATGTTCGTGACCGACCTTGTTTGTCAAATCCCTCGCGTGCGGGTCGCTGATTTGGGAGCAGTAGTGAGAAGTGGAGCAATTTCTTGAGTCACTTCTGTAACCAAATATGCCATAATCCATTGGAGACGAACAACGAGACTGTCTTCCGCAAGGGATTATCACTCCCGCATACTCGGTTCTGAAAGTAATTTAAAGAACATGTAAAGGTTAATTTCAGGAAATCTAAGCAACACCTTCACAACATTAGTAAGCTAAAAGTGCTAATGGGTATGTTTCGCTGGAATTTCACTAAAATATTCGATCTACTGCCGAAAGCCGCTAAGCTTTCTCTATTTGCATATTTCGAATCGTCATCGAAAAGTCATCATAATTGAATTTGAAGCACCCGAAAACGGAAACCGATCAATCGCAAAGCTAAACGCACCCAATTCGTTCAACCGCTACAAGTAACACGCACTTAAATAACAAAGGAAGCCAATATTCTATTTTCTGTGCCTGAATTTTACCTCAAGAGTCTGCGCAACGGCTTCGAAGCTTGCATCTAGTTCGTCAAAATCGAACCATAAAACTGAAAAATCCAGTCACAGAAACAATCAAGAACAGCACAGATTACTGGAATCAGAAACCAAATCCAAATTCATTGTCTTGGCAATACGATCAAACATCGGTACACACACCTTAAGAAATCCCAAAAAACACTTCAAAAATTGAAGCTTATCGAGTTGTGATATTCAAAAGCAAAAGCTTAACTTCATCACGATCATCGGGGAGCAAAAAAACTTGAACGTTTCGCGATGAAAACCAAAACCAAAACCACAAGAGAAATCGAAGCAAAAGAGCATTCAAATCAAAGCCGAAAATTACCAGAAAAGAAGTCAAAATCAGATCAGAAATCGAAGGTGACGATGTGGGACTTTCTTCTGTCGTTTTATTTGTGGACTCTTGCGTTTCGTTTACGACTTCGCTTCCTGTGTTGTTTGTCTTTCTTTGTTATTATCCGTTTCGATATAAACAAGTGGCTTCACGGAGGGATTAGAATGAAATAATATCCGTGAAAGTATTTAAAATTAACAAATATAAAGCGGTGTATTCTTTCATCTAATTTTTTTTTTTTACGAACATTGCTTCATCTTGTAACATTTTATTATTAAGATACATATTTTTTGTACTCATCTATGTATCTAGCACTTTTTAAATAAATATGTCTAGTCCGTTCTCTTATTTACATTATAAAAAAAATATAGGTGAAAAAAATAAATAAGAATCGATACTCTTACTCGATTATCCTTAAAAGGGTTTTCGTTTTCCATATCCTCGAAGAACAAAATTCGGTTCGCGAAATTTAATACCAAGCTACCAACTACACTACAAGCCTATACCTGTAAAATAAATCAAATTTGAGGTGCTGGACACCAGGTGCTCTCATAGGCGGAACTATGTGTAATACTACATGGACAAAAGGCCCCCTAAACTTTTTGAGAATCCCATAAGCATCCACCAAAATACAAGCCTAACCTTCTTTATTCACTTAACTCAGCCCCCATATTTCTCTCTTTCTCACTTACAATACATCACATTTGCTTTGACTTCGTATTTATTTCACAAATTTAAGTAAAAAAAATTTAGCCCTCCTTAACTTGATTCCTAGTTCCGTCACTGGATGCTCTCTCCCATTGTCTCTCCCACACGTACGTGTGTGTATATATATATATATATATATATATCGGTCTCTCTCTTAGAAGAAGAGAGAAGGAGAAGATACAGATCTTTCCAATTTGAGTAGGTGGTTGCATCATTTAGCATGTGCATATATATGGCTTCATTGTGCACCTCATCTCGGTGATAAGGTGGGAAAGTAATATCAGTAACCACAGTAGTACTCATCTCTGCTATAAATATACAGCTTCAATAATATATATACCTCAACTCACAAACACTTCTTTTCTCTCCTTATATATAAGAATTTATGGTGTCCAAGACGATGATTGGTGCAGTATAGGCGCTTCTGTTTGCAGTGGCGAGCGCGACTGCAAGCGTGCAGGATCAGAACGAGATTCATATGGTAGTACTAGTGGAGGTCGTGCAGCACGGGCGTTTCCAGTTATCCGGATGGGAAAACCATGACGCTCTTGAAGTTGGGTACCTATCGGAGAATATGGCTAAAGGTTGGGTATGTTCGCCGCCACGATAAAATTATTGGGAAAAATTAGAAGTTATGGTAGGATTATTTTTTAGTGTTTTTAGAATTTTGGCCACGATAAAATTGATTTTAAAAGTTTATGGTACAATTAACCTTCAAAATCTCTATTTCAAATAATGTTATCACTAAAGCATGTTGTCGTTGTTGGAGACAATTGATGAATGCCATGTAGGGTAGTAATAGGTCATTTAACGTTGCTAGATAACATTCGTAAGGAAATACTGGCGTTAATGACTTTTGGCGCAAAAATAGACGTAAGTGATTCATCTACAAGAATTTAGTGACTTTGATGATTTTCGCCGCAAAAAATAAACGTTAGTGACTTATATGCAAACAATAGATGACGTTAGTGATTTTTGCCGTAAAAAATAGACGGTAGTGATTTATCTACAAGAATTTAGTGACTTCGATAATTTTCGCTGCAAATTTCTCTATTTTTAATTTTTTTGTGCCGGAATTTTACCTCAAGAGTCAACGCAATGGATACTCAGCTTCTCTCTCTTTGGTATATCTAAACACTTTGAGTCTTTATCCTTTTTATGGACTCTTATGTTGCTTGTGTATATGATTTTGCTTTAGTGTTTATTTATGTATATTAAGAATCAAATTTGAAAATTTAGATACCATCGTATTAATTATTTTTATTTTGCATAATTTCTTCATAAATAATTTTAATTTTTATCAACATGTCATATGTCACATGGCAGTAGATGATATGGCATATCATGTGGTCTTTAACATGATGCCACATTGTATTGAAAGAAAACTAATTGTCTTACAATTTCAGAGAATGAGAACATTCTCTGATCATGATAACTTATCGATGACAATTAAAATGCTATTGGTATATGTACCGGCACTATCCTTATATATATATACACACACGTTTATTAAGAATAATGCGGTAAAAATATTTAAAAACAAAAAGAAATCGTTGGTCAAAGTATTCATGTTATTGACTTTGCAATGCTCCCTGCTCCGCTATTGAACTCAGTACTATAAAGCCAAGGCTATATGAACGTTACGATTTTTTGAAAGGGAGCATATCAATCTCAAAAGCAAGCAAAAATCTCGGTTGTGGAAAATCAAGGGTAATCATGAAGAGAAGATATATGCCTAGGGCCCTGCAGGGAGTTCATTTGTCAAAATCAGTAGGCTAAAGATGCTGAGATAACATATAATTCTTATCAAAATTCATGTTTTAAAGTTTAAACTATGCACAGATGTGACTAATTATATTGAGTATTACATATGATGCTATTAAATTTGTCATTATCATTTAAACCCGGCAAGGAAACCGGTAATCCAGGATCGCTCGGAATATATTTTCAATGCGCAATCACACTGAGAATCAACGGTGAAAGTCCCAGATATTAGGACATAATTTCAATAAACGCAACACAGCCAATAGAACCCAAGGAAAAGTTGATCGTGCTTATGATAAAGTTCCATGGCTATAAATGACTATTTTATTAAAATTGATGGTTATTGTGCGGAATATGTTTATTTTGGTGGTGGTTTCTTAGGTATATTGTTTGTAGTAGATAGTTTATCTAGAAATGGAGTGGAGAGTGTTTGGATGGAATTTTGTTTATTGATTCTTACAAATTTACAACACTCCAACACCTCTTTATATAGAGGGAGTACAACATTCTAGAGTTTTCTTTTAAATCCTAAACTAGAAGTCTCTAGATAATTCTTATAGTTTCTAGTGTAGATAACTTCTAGATTTTTGTATACTCATATGCTTTATAATAACATTCTAGAGTATTCTATTTTTAGATTTTTCTAAACACTTATTCTTTCATAGTTTTCTACATATATCTAGGACATACTAGAATATTCTATTACGTAGAAATGTGCATCAATTTTAACAAAAATAATGAATCGCACATAAAATTTGATAGCAATAATAGAACAGAATCAAACCAGTAAATAAATCTAAGAAGAAGAAGAAGGCTTAGAGTTAATGATCAACTTGACAAAAAGCTCAAGATGGCAGCCGCACGGCTTTGGACACGTAACGCGTAACCAACGCCCACACCAGCTCGCACGGCTTAGCGTAGGCGTGTGGACGCGTGGCTCTGCTGGTGTGGCCGTTGATTATGCGTGGGCCCAAAGAAGGAGCGAATGGCCATATTTGACAAAAAGCTAACATGCATTATTTACGTACACTGTACAGCCAGCCACTTTAGGCTAAAATACCAATTATTGGATTCTCTTTATAAACAGTAAAAGACATTAAAGGCTAAGAAGATATCAAATTTTAAATCACATACAATGCACGATTAGGGTTCAAAAAGACCACGTATGAAATAGAGGGACTACAAAGAGTTAAAGAACGGATATTAGGTTTTTACATAGTAATCAAAATGTGTTCTACAATTAAAGTATAGTACAGGGCTATCATATGTCTCTCACATGATCAAAAGAAGTGAAAATATAGACAAAATCAAATATCTTACGTGGATCGTCACGGGAAGAACTTAATGGGAATTTCATTACTTAATTGCGCAAAAAAAAAAAAAAAAAAATTGAGATTTGGTGCCATAAAAATTGAGAATATAACATGTAAGTATTTTTTATGCAAATATCTATTGAAATAACGTCTCTTTCACAAAAAAACAGAAAAGAAAAAAAAATTGACCACAGTATAAGAACGCAGAAAACCGGTGAAATAGATATAGAAGAAGCTAGAAGGTTTAGGGTAAATATATAGTACAGTCAGGTTGACAACAAGCATGCACGAGCTTTTGCTTCGAATTCGATCAATAATGAAAAGAATATCAATTATTGGATATGGGGGTCTCTCTCATAGTGGTGCTTTATTTGATGGGACACTATCATTATCACTTACCACACTTATACTATAAGTAAAGCTTCAATTATACCTCAGCTCACAAACCCTAGTACATCTACCTAAGAAATCATGTTCTCCAAGAAGATGAGCCTCTACATCACCGCAGCCGCTTCTGTTTGTGGTGGCGAGCGCGACTGCGAGTGTGCAGGATCTTGACGAGATTCAGATGGTGGTGGACTGTACGGGCGTTTTCAGCTACCCGACGGGAAAACCATGACGCTCTCGAGGCCACGTCGCCTGGGCTGCGCCTCACGAGGGCAGTATTGTAGCCCCACGACCTGGTGTTGTGGAATTCTGGTTTGCAGCGGATATTTCTCGGGAACATGCAAAAACCCTTCCAATTGCGCGAAGCTCGGCGAATTTTGCTTCTCTGCTGGGATCGCAGTTAAATCGTGCTGTGATCCCTATCGATGCGTCTACAACGCCCCGATCAGCGGCACGTGTAAGGCCTGATCAGCGCCTTCCGAACCCGATGATCAGAAAGATGAAACCTTTGAATCTTCGCTATTTCAATTTTTGTGTGTGTGTGATCTTGTGTAATGTATTATCTACAATAAGATGATCACTCAAGTTTTAGCTGCGTGCGAGATGCATGTTGTGCGTATGTATGTTAAGATATGTTGTGATCAATGTGTGTGTGTGAGATCTTGTGTAATGTATAATCTACAATAAGATGATCACCCTTGTTAGTTACAAGAGAGATCAATGCATGATAAGAGAAATATGAAACCATGTCTACGTATTAGGCTTTTCATTCAAAATGGGCATTTCGTTTATTTATTTACCTAAAAAATAAAGATCAACTTATTAGGCTTTCTACTGAAACCATGTCAGTCGCTAAGGATTATTAATGAGTTGAATCTATCTCTTAAAGAAATTTATTAGTTATACTCTTTGTAATATGTAGGTATTTTAGCCGAAATATTCCTTCAAATAATAGAACGCAGAAAACTACTAGAGAATAAGAAGAAGAAGAAGAAGAAGAAGAAGAAGAAGAAGAAGAAGAAGAAGAAGAAGAAGAAGAAGAAGAAGAAGAAGAAGAAGAAGAAGAAGAAGAAAAAGGTTTCGGGAAAATACTCAATAATATATGAGGTGTTCCTGAATTGAATTAAAATAAAATTTGGACTCCATATAAAGAGAATTTGATAATTTAGAGAAAGTTGCAACCGAAATACTCGATTTGATCGATTGCCAACCAACAATGAACAAATATCACGCTCTCTGTACTCACTCGGTAACGATCCCCGAATATAGCAAACGACGATAGGGATTACAAGAACACACAAATTTGATGGGTTCATGTATAATGTTTTGCTTACTGTACATCTCAATAATCAAAAGAATATCAATTATTGTAAATCTCAATAATCAAAAGAATATCAATTATTGGATATGGGGCTCTCTCTCATAATGGTGTTTTATTTGATGGGATGGGATACTTATCATTATCACTAACCACACTCATACTATAAGTAAAGCTTCAATTATGCCCTAACTCATAAACCCTAGTACTTCTCTCCAATCATGGTCTCCAAGAAGATGATCCTCTACGTTGCCGCAGCGGCACTTCTGTTTGCGGTGGCGAGCGCGAGCGTGCAGGATGATCACGAGTCAGATGGTGGTGGACGACGTGCAGTACGGGCGTTTCGAGTTACCGGCGGGAAAACCATGACGCTCTCGAGGCCAGGTCGCCTGGGCTGCGCCTCACGAGGGCAGTATTGTAGCCCCGCAAGCTGGTGTTGTGGTTTTCTTGTTTGCAGCGGATATTTCTCAGGAACATGCCAAAACCGGCCCAACTGCGCAAAGCTCGGCGAACCCTGCTTATCTTTGGGGATCGTAAATAAACCGTCTTGTGAACCCTATCGATGCGTCCCTACTCCCCCGCTGGTCAGTGGCAAGTGTAGGGCCTGATCAACGCCTTCGCGAAAGCTATGATCCGAATGATGAACCCTTTGAATCTTCGTTATTTCAATTTGTGAGTGTGTGTGTGCAGGGACGGAACCAAGAACACAACTAAGGGGTGACGAAAAAAAATAATTACTAGAATTAATAGTTAATTATTGTTCAAAAGATATGATTACATCAAAATAGACATTTTTTACTTGTCGGGTCACATTTTATTTTTATTAATCGTAAACCCGAGTCACATTCTAATTTGTCGATATTAAAATCAACATCAACTTAGACTCTTCGTAATTTTGAAGCCTTATTGTCTTTAAATTTCGGCACTTTTATTGACATGTCAACATTTTTTGAAAATGAATCAATAGTTTATGTTTTAATCTGCAATATTGTTAATTTAATTTTTTTAATTCCATAGTTAATATATCACATCTAACTAAATCGATTTCTAATCAAATTTATAAAAGTATACAATTTATTATATCTACCATATCAGTTTCTATATAAAAAAAATCTAATAAAAGCTACTATCTTATAACTTTAATCAAGTAATATAAATGTATATTGCAGGTTAATTTAACATCTGTCCAATTATTTGCTTCTCGTGTGTTAGTTTATTGGTATCACACTTACATTAATTATTTCATTATTACTTTAAAAATAATTTTAAACATAAAAAAATGTTTTCTAAAAAGTTGGGGGTGACATTTGTCACCCCCATCAACATACTGTTCCGTCCCTATGTGTGTGATCCGAATGATGATCACTATCTTTTGTAATGAATTATCTACAGTACGATGATCACCCACGTAATTAGCTGCTTGCGAGATCATTGCATTTTGTGTGTAAGTGTAATGTTTTTTTATTTTATTTTTTGGAAGGAATGTAATGTAATGTTGTGTGTATGTAATGTAAGCTATAAGGATGCCTAGCTTTACTAAGGCACATGAATAATAATCATATTAATCAATATATATTTGTTTGTATATACTGATTGATGGTCAACAAAAATATACAACAAAGATCACCACTAGGTTTCTGGTGATGAGAAACTTCGTTGTAATAATGATCCGGTACACGATATTTTCAAATCCCACAAAATCAATCATTAATTAATTATTCATAATAATGCTTTTATTTCCTTTTATCTTGTTATTTATTGCTTGATTATTCTTTCCTTATTGTTCTCATAGGCAAGAAAGTAAGATTGTTCATGTATAAGAAAGACTAAGAATATTGTATTGAGGATATATATTTTGTATGAGAAAAATGTCGAGATTTATCTTTCAAAGTGCGTGTTTATCGTTTTTCCTACGTAGCGTATCTACATCAAGTTACAAACAGTATATTTCAGTCGCTAAAGATTATAAATTAGTATAATCTATCTCTCAAGAAATTTATTAGTTCTACTCTGTAATATTTCGATATTTTTACCTTAAACATCACTTAAAATAATAGAAAGCAGAAAACTAGAGAATAAATACAACAACAAAAGGTTTCAAGAAACTACTCAGCATGAGATGTTCCTTATGAATTGAATTAAATTTTGGACTCGGATAATTAAAGAGTATTTAATCTAGAGAAAGTGATGCGGATATATGATATCTTCAATATTTAGTTTATTTGAATTATTATTTATTTGTTTCTATTTTAGTTAGAGAGATTTAGGGATTTAGTTCCTCTTTTTCTTCTTTTCAGTTTAAACCCTAGCTCTATATAAGAGTGGTGGATGTTATTGTATTTCTCAGATTTGAATGAATAGAAAATTGAAGTTTTTGTTTTGAAGAAGTCGAGTTTTCATACTCGCATAGAAGCGTTCTTGTGTTCTTCCATAGTCCGCTCTACATCAGTTGGTATCAAAGCCACTCGTTTCTGTATTGTTTGCGGCATTGTTTGCGAGGTCGAGGGATTGCGCGCTCATGTGGACTTGCTAACCCGACAGATAGCTGCACTGCTGCAAAATCAATCGGAGCGACGACGCCGAGGCAAGTCCGACACCAAGGACGACCAAGCCAACCTGGTCGGGCAGAATCTAGGACGTGCGGCGATCCAGAAAGATGCGCGATGGGTAGCAGCGTTCAAGGTGGCTATCCCGGAAGACGACGAACCGACGTACGATGAGGTGGAACACGGTGAGGCCGTGTACGACAAGTCGATCTACGACGAGACGGAGTATGGCGAACCAGTGTACGATGAGTACAACGATTCCATTGATGACGAGGCCGGGTACGCCGAGACCTTGTGTGAGAATGTTGTTCGCATAAACACTTTCGTCGAAGAGGCAATTACAAAGGGCGACAAAATTGACGCCGACGAGGTACTCTTAGAGGGCGATGAAAATTACTCGAGGAACCTTCCTTGAATAAATCCCCTCGACGATCCTTTTTCGACGAACCGGCCTCGACGAACTTCCCTCGACAAACCCCATGCCATGGATGACGAGATTTTCTCCGACGAGCATACTTTCATCTCGAGAAAAGCCACCGATGAGGCTACACCTAGCGAGTCCGATGTAGTGACGGTCATGAAGATCACGAGCAAGGCTTCAAAAATCAAGCCTAGCGCGATGATAGATGTCTTTTTACGGAGACGACTCTGGCGCCGACACACGCGCACCGATGGTGAAGAACCAAACAATTTCGACGCCAAGATGCCCCCGGATGTCAACGAGACTTTCTTTGACACGGCACCCACCACCGTCGAAGTGACCTTTGCTGACGGGGTGCCCACCGATGTCGAGATTCCATTCACCGACGAGGTACCCACTGACGTCAACACGATTTTCTTCATCGAAGAAACCCCCTCGCACCAACATCTTCGTCACTGCAGCCGACAAGGATATTTTTGGTGCGACGAGCCCGTTTTCGCTGAGACGGAGCACGCCAAATCCATGTTTGACGAGGTCCACGTGAAGCCACTAATCGGGCATGCGAATGAACCTCCCGACAAGCCTCCCATCATAAAATCGCAACCTCCCGCCCGACGACCCACTTGAGTTCCCTCCCGACCTACCCCCATAAATTCGAGGACGAATTTTCTCAATATCAGGAGAATGATGCGGATATATGATATCTTCCATATTTATTTTATTTTAATTATTATTTATTTGTTTCTATTTTAGTTAGAGAGATTTAGGGAATTAGTTCATCTTTTCTTGCTTTTCGGTTTAAACCCTAGCTCTATATAAGAGTGGTGGATGTTATTGTATTTCTCATATTTGAATGAATAGAAAATTGAAGCTTTTGCTTTGAAGAAGTCGAGATTTCATACTCGCATAGAAGCGTTTTTGTGTTATTCCATAGTCCGCTCTACATCAGAAAGTTACAGTGAATATACTGGATTTGTAGCGTTTGTTGCACTTTAATAACTTTAATCAAAAAATTGGGCAAAACTAATCAATTTTTAACATTTGATAGCACTCTCATATGTGAATTCAAAGTTCTGCTGTAATAATTCTTTCCTCAAACACACTCTTGCCATCATCACATTCACACCACCTCACTCTCACCACTTTTTCGGCTACCTCACCACCCAACCCTAGTCTTTGTGAAGTTAAGGATTACTAGGGATGATTCTTAAAATTTGCTTCAATACTTCTTAGAATAAAAGGTTTTAAACCGAACCCGCGTGCATTGTTATTACTATCTTAAATAAATTACAATACAGTGATCACTTATATATACATATATCAGTGTAATGAGTTTGTTATTTTTATGGAATGAAAATCTAACGACTTCACTATCTTAAGTTTGAAATAGGGCCTTTATCTTATTAGGCACTTTAATGGTTAGCTATTGTTCTTCATTTCAAGAATAGCTAAAAAATTTAATGTTCATATATAGACGTTGTTGAGTTTTTTTTTTTCTTCTATATTAGTTAGTAGTTACATTACGACATCATTGGTCTTCTACTCTTCTTTTACTTCAACAATACCGAAAAGAATAATGTTCAAATATAGACGTATAATTTATTTCTTGATATAACTTACATTACGACCTCATTGCCAAGTCTTTATCCAATGTAAACAATGTATTTATTTAAGATGAGATACATATATCACGTAGACAACTCTTTCAAACATAGATATCATGTAATTAATACTAAAAATGATTGATTAATGACAAAATAAAAATATTAAATTACTTTAAAATTATACAGAAAAAAAAAACACAAAACTATCAAATTTCTCTTGATTAGAGAAAAAAACGTAGTTAACCCGCAGCAACACGCGGGTTATATACCTCGTATAATCTAATTAAGAATGAAACATATTAATGTATTTTTAAGAATGAAACAAATAATCTAATTAAATGTATTTTCTAAATGTATATCAATAAAATTAATAAAAAAATTAAAATACAAACACAAAACGATATCTATGCTTATTTATGGTGAAATCAGTGCATATAAAAAATCTTTACATATAAACATATATTATATTATCCCGATAATTGTTTAAGTGATAACACTTTAAATGACTACGTACATGTCAAATGACCATCTACTGTCTACATGTCAAACTTACACAGAGAGTTGAATAAGGCGGGTGAGGACTAATGAACTCAAGTAAGGCGACGTGCTCAAGACTTGGATTAAGGTCCAACGAATTGAGATCGGTCAAGTGTGTGAAACAAAAAAATATATACGCAGATATTAAAAAAAAATCAAATCAGATTCATGGTACATAATTATAGATTAAGTAGATGAAGTTAGCCCGATGCTGGCTATGGAGCATTGAATTACTGATTAATAAAGAAAAAAACATACACAAAACTCAACAATTATACACTAATTAAATTTAAAAAAAAAAATCTTTACCGAAATATTCAGTGGCGCTTTTGACATCCTTAAGCATGTCATAAAATGTATAAACCTCGGGATTTTTGCAATTGATCAAGACTTGGTACTCATGGAGATAAAAGTTTAATCTCGGAACTGAAACAATATAAGCAAAAAAGAAAACTAATATTAATCCAAAGATACTTTCAAGTCAATAAACCATGAACCTCACATGATATAAATTGTTATAACGTATACAAAAAAGAATATTTGTAAAATAAATAAAGATGAGTCTCGTAAGCCAACGAATTTAAATGAAATAAAGTAGCAATGTCAAAAACCTACTATGCTTAACATCAAAAGTAAAAATGAATACTAACCATTAAGGCTTAGGAATGGGCCGACAAACTTAGAGCCGGTGAGGGCCGCAAACTAACTGAGGATCGGAAAAACAAAGTATAGTTGTATAGGGCCATTGAACTACAAAGCCGTGACGTCCGACCGACGGGCGAATAGAGATGGACGACGGAGCAACCGGCGCGCGCGAGGTCGAGGCAGAACTCGCTGCCCAGCCCCGACGAGGCTCCGGTCACCATCACCACCTTCCCGGGGAGCTCCGACCACGGCTCCATATTCTCCGATGACAAGGAACCCATTTGCAGCTTGCTTGAGTGATAAGAGACACTCAGTGGCTGTAATATATACACATTTATAAAAAGAAAGAATCTATATTCTATGCTAAAAAAAAAGAATCTTACTTTATATATTTTGTAATATTTATTTACGGTAAAAATTTGCCATAATACGGCCAATATTATTAAAAATAAAGCACCATAAGGTCCATAACCATAACTACTATATTTTAGAATTATAACGTTATATATTTTAAAAAAATCATAATCAAATTTTTTTATGTCTCTAAAATTCTATTCACTTGTTATTAATTTAAAGTCACTTTCATAACCATTATAGTAACAAAATATAATGATATATTAATATTTGACATTCAAGTCCCGCAAAAAGATCATGAAAAATTGAACTTATTTAAAGAAAGGGCTTAACCAAACCGGCTAACACAATTGCAAAAATTGGTTTCTTAAACCAGCTAATCCTTTTATTACATAACAATGATTCGGGGTAAAATTTGCGTACACGGTTTTTGTTTGTTCCGGTTCCGGGATCAGTCACAGACTGTTTGAAGAAAAATTGAGAAATTTAATTTTAAAACTAGAAACCAAGACATACTAGTTATTTTAGGTTAATACCGGCAAAAGTACTAATACTTTTAAAAAATGGATCAATAATTTCCAATTCTTTTTATTGTCCGGACAAAGTTCTAATTCTTTAGTTTTGTGTCTCTATTGGTACCTTCGTAAAAAAAATTGTCCTCTAATGTTACTCACGCCACGTCAATGTTTTGGTTTTATATTCCAATGCTTTTTTTTTTTACCCGAATAAGGTTCCAATTCTCTTGTTTTGTCTCCTCATATCACTTTCGTGAAAATTCCAAACCATGGATTATGCTGTTTTCGGCGTTGAAGTAAAACGTAATTTTGCTCCCTTTAAGTACATATCCACGATTATCTTTGATCGTCCAACTTTCCGATGGCTAATTTACTCTGGAAATGTGGGTAAAATTTTGTAACGGTGGCATGATTAACAGTAGAGGACGATTTTTTTTACGCAGGTACCAATAGGGAAACAAAACTAAAGAATTGGAACTTTGTCCGGACAATAAAAAGAATTTGGAATTTATTGGTCCATTTTTTGAAAGTATTGGTACTTTTGCCGGGATTAACCCTTGATTTTATAATCGGGAACCGGAAAAGAACCGACACCTTAACTTCTCGGTTTTTTGTCCCGGTTCTGAATTTAAATATACATATTTTTTAAACTTTACCATATGATAATGTTTTTTATATCTTGATAATATGTAGTATTATGTTTTGATGTTTTAGATTTGGTATTTGATTTTGGTATTCTTGGGATTTGTACCTAATTTTGTCCCGATTTCTGTTCTTGATTTAAACAAAATCCTGGTTTTTTTATAATCGGAATTGAGACTAAAAAGAAAATCTTGAAATTGAAGCCACGAAATTATGAAATCAAAGAAAAATGAAATTAATAAGAACGAATTATTAATAAAATTAAGAGAAACAATCACTAAACCTTTCTAACTTTATTTGCTCAAAATTTTCCATTGCTCAATTTACAAGACAATGGGCTGTAATATTTTTGTAGATTATATTTCACCGTTAATAAAAAAACAATTTTTTTTATTATTTATACGCATTCGCTGTACATAATTTATTCAGGAGTGTTAATAAATCAATTACCAAACGGGTATTGATATATATATATATATATATATATATATATGAAAGGTTATGATAGTATGATAAAACATTAATAAGTCTAGGTTAAAAAATATTAAGATCAGAATCATTGAAAGTTAATAAAAAAATTAACAAGAAGATCTTAAAATAAATTGGGTATTGTGAAGATCAGAATTTATATACAAAAAGAAATATATAGCATATACTCCTCAACTAATTAGTTTTTTTTTTTTTTTAAATACGAGCCTCATTAAACCCTCCGAATTCCCTTAACGGGTGCGGCCCGGGCGAGAAGAGTACTCCACATCATATTATCATTGGAAAAAGCCAAGCGAGCGTCGTGAACAAGGGTCGGGACTCTCCTATTACAACTTGAATCACTTAAAAGAAACCTCTCTAACACTTGGCGGGACAGAATCTAACCAAACAAAATTTCCTCTAGCCCTAACGGCGAGTTTAGCTAGACCATGTGCAATTTCATTACAGCCTCTTGGGTTAAAGCAGAAAAAGAAAAAAAAAAAAACAGACTCGACCTGAGAAGCTAAACGATGGATATCAGAAAAAATAGAGCCCAAATCCGAAAGAGGGGTGGACTTACTGTTTAGAGCTTTAATTACCTTCAAACAATCAGATTGAACGCGAATCTCTTCGCGTATCCTTGGTCATACGCCCATTCGACCCGACGACGAATAGCAGAAGTCTCTGTATGTTGGGGGGATAGCATGTACCTATAAAAATTGATTCCTGACGCGAGGACTTGATTTTCATAATCGCGAGCCACCAATCCAATGCCATAACCCTCCCCAAAGCCATCGATTGCGGCGTCAACACATATATCAACATTGTTCCCCTCGGGAGGTTTCCAAGTCGGAGCGGATGTCTCGTTACAAGATTTTAGAGTCTCGGTCTTCTGGGCTCCTGGAACTCTGAGAGGTAGCTAAGTGCACCCTCGACAATGTCTTCAAGATTTGTCGATTTGCTTCCATTCACAACATTATTTCTATTATTCCAAGTATGCCACATAAGAATGGAAAATAGAGCCGACTCACCCGGCCTAAGAGAAGTAAGAGCCGAGGAAACGAGACAAGGAGGATCAATTCTTGCTTCGATGAGGTCCAGAATACCTCCAAATCCTGCAAGTTTCCAGATTTTACGAATGGGTTTACAGCCCCAAAAACTGTGGCCAACAGTCTCATGTTCTATATGACAAAGAGGACATTTCGTATCCCACTGAATACCACGATGGAAAAAAATAGTACGAGTTGGCACCACCTTTTTACACATCCTCCGTAGGTGTAATTTTACTTTTGGAGGGACTGCAATCTTTCAAATCTTGCTCCACCAGGATGATTCATTGCTAGAGGGAACTTCTGCCTATAACTTATTTTAAAAGATAGCCTAAAGGAGATAATAATATCTTACTATTTTAAAAACGCAATTGAATAGTTAAAAAGAACAAAAAACAAAAAACAAAAAACAAAGTGCACTGACTAAGAATTAATTAGAAATATTGTATATAATAGTAAACTGTATGCCTCCAACTTTTTCCATACTATATAGTTTGACTTCGACTTTGACTCATTGTTTGACTTTGACTTTCGTTGAATACATGTGGGCAAATTCAGAAAGAGAAGCCACCGCAAGAACGAAGAAGCCACATGTGGGCATTTTTCAGTGCTTCGTACTCGTAATTGTTGTTGTGGATTTGTTTTTTATTTCAAAAGACAAAACCATCTTAATCCCAAAATTCATGTTATAACTACAATATCAATTATTCTTGCTAACATTTGTATTTTATAAATAATAGAAAGGTCTTAGAGGTGCAGTTCTTTTTTTATCTTCTCTTAATGAGATTACGGTGTTTGATAAGTTAGAATAAAATTATTTTTGAATATTTTGTTTTTTAATAGACAAAAAAAAAAGCACAAGGTTTTTTTTTTTTTTTTTTTAGAGGTTATACGTAGTTTTCTCCTTTTTTTTTGTCACATTAAATTTTAAAATTTCATAAGTTTAATTTCATAACTTTGATTGACTAATAAAATTAAGTATTGAAAAGTTTATAATGAGAAGAATCCAATGATAAGTTGTAAGATATAGTTTTAATGTATTTTAAATTATTTTTAAATCGTGATCGTTAGTTAATTACATAACTAAACATTGAATTACTAAATCAATTAGCACTTTTGTAAAATTATTTTCAAAAAGTGATTTTTACAACGACACAACAATGTCAAACTGTATATCGATGCTTTTTTTTTTTTTAATTTTTCAAATCGACAATTAAGTGTGTCCTGTGTCGGTAGAGGTGTCAAGTGGGCCGGGGCGAGCCGGCCCGGCCCACAACCCGTTAAGCCCACATACTAAACGAGGCGGGGCGGGTTTTGGAAGAGCCATCAAGGCCCACCCCGGCCCATGAACCCGAACCCACAATGTCACGGGGCGGGCTTTTTACGAGTCAAAATTTGTGGGCTTTTCCGGGTTGAATTTAGTGGGCTTTTCACAAACCAAAATGGGTTGGAATTTTCCGGGTTGATATGTAATAATGATTTACATCTTTGAGTGGAAAGTATAAATTAAATTCAATACAAATTAAAATTAATATAAACATAGAAGATAATGAATAGAGTAATGAACAATAATACCTTTAATATTTTTGTATTTGCTCGATATTCGAATTCTCAATTTGAAAGTCGAGTAACATAATGCAAATAAGATTCAATCACATACTTCCAAATTCAAAAACATTCTTACAAATTATATATTATAGTATACCAAAACTCTAGTTATAAAAACAAAAAAAATCAAATCGATTAGTGAATTTTGAAATTGATTAATGAAGTTGAAATTGTTTAATTGAAAAATTAAAGAACTATATAGAATATATACAATAAATAAAGTAATGAAATGTGTAATATAAAGATAATTTTTATATTCTACAATAATAAAAAATTTAGAGTAGTTTTTTCATATTCTTATTAGTATTAATATCACAACTTAATATTTTCTTTATATAAAAATGTGATTTATGTGGGCTTTTAAACGGGACGAGGTGGGTTGGCCACGGGGCGGGTTTATGTGGGCTTCGGGGCAAGGCGGGCTTTTAGACGGGGCGAGGCGGGCCTAGGAAAACATAACCCAACATGACCCTTTTGCTAGTGGCGGGCCTAGCCCGGCCCACAAAAAAAACGGAGCGGGGCGGGACAAACTCGATTTTTTTACGAGTCGGGGCGGGTAGGTTTGGACCGGTCTGGCCCAATTGACACCTCTATGTGTCGGTCGTATTTAAAAAGAAAAAAAAAATCAGCAATTAGCTTGTGGTATTGTCGGGCCGGGGGAGCCCTCCTCCAAGTGAGTTGGAGGGGGAGTGTCACTTAGGGAGCCCATGACAATGTGGATTGCTTTTATTTAGAAGCCCATTGGAGAACAAAGACAAGAATACCCTTGAGGTCTTAAAGAAATGGAAGAGAAAAAAAAATGATGCATGAAAGCCAACAACTCAAAATGACTTATCATAAGAACATGATGCCACTTATTCAGTGCTTTGGATTTGTACCAGTATGTGCCGCCAAAATTTACAGCAAGGCGACGCCTGTGTTCTCGAAGATTTGACTTAATTTTCCGTTCGTTGTTTGCGATAAAATTGACGGAGATATGCACTTACGTGAATTTCCCTCAGTAAAATTTACATCTCTGCATTTTGTGTTCGACGTTTTTTCCGTGACGCATCACGATCTTAGTGGAGTGGGAGTTTTTTTCTAGATCATAGGCTCTCTTCTTCCGTCATTACATTTTAACGAGTTTATCCAAAATTGTAAGTTTGAAGAACTTCGGTGATTCCTCTAAGTGTTGAGACCTTAATGCAACTCAATGATTTGATTACCGGAGGAAAAGAAGGGTTTGATTCCTAAAAAAAAAAAACAGAGAGATTTCCATGCTAAAATTAGGTATGGTTAACTTATGTATGATTGAATTGCATACCTTATTACAATATAATTAAATCAAGTTTGTTCGGCCTAGTGGTAACTCTAATACATACATATATAAGAGGTCACGGGACCAATAGTAGTACATATTCCTACGTTGAATGCATCTAATAATGCGAAAGTGCATTATAATCTTAGCCAATAATACCAACTCTCATTAAAAAAAATCATACAATAGTATAATTCATTTAATAAAACTAGTTAATTTTTGCTAAACTGCATGCCTCCATTACATATATTGTCGTTTTTCCCCAACACGAGTATGATTCACAGTCACACTGCATGCGTTGATTACAAATATTGTCGTTTCCCAGTAAAACTAGTCAATTTCTGTTCAATTACAAACATTGTCGTTTTCCCAACACAGCCCTGATTCGTCTAATAAAACCAAAAAATTCGTTCCATAGTGATAGTAGTGCTTTGCTTATTAATATAAATAATAGTATTTGTACACATAGAGCCGTAATTCAAGGACTCATATGTAGTGTAGACGAGAAGATTATTTTAAGAACAACTAAACATATCTTTATATCATCTTCCTTCCTTCCCTTGAAAGCCTTCATTTTGCTTACCCTACACTAATATTATACTAAAGAAAAACACACAAATATGCAAGACATCAAACAACACATATGGTCCACTGAAAGATCATCCACATTGACCCAGATGGGTTCAAAAGAACCAGGGCCATCCCAATTCCTTTAGTTAACCCGGTTCAAATGTACAATTCTATCGAAGTTCTGAGTATACATCCACAAATAATAAAAAATAGAAAAATGAATTTCTTCAAGTTTTACATAAATCTCAACCAAAAACCCGACCGAGATAGTTGATCACAATTTTTTATTTATCTTACAATAAGAAAATTTTGTTGACATATCCGTAAAATTTTGATCACACAATCGATTAGCGAATTTTAAAATATTTAAAAAATCTCTTCGGTATAACCGTACTCCACCCGACCCGATAATACTTGGGCAGTCTTCAGTTTAGAAAAAGGCGACGCCTAGTCATAGCTTAGACTTCGAAAGAAAGAAGTAATACACCAAAAACACCTTAAAAACCCTTTAAAGCCCACAACTTTGTCCGCCATTAAATACCCCACCATTTCCCCCCCTCTCTCTCTCTCTCTCATCCTCGACCCGGGTCGAAGCAAGCAAGCAAGCATGATCACGGCGGTGGACCTGTACCACGTGCTGACGGCGGTGGTGCCGCTGTACGTGGCGATGGTGCTGGCGTACGGCTCGGTGAAGTGGTGGGGGATCTTCACCCCCACGCAGTGCTCGGGCATCAACCGCTTCGTGGCGCTCTTCGCCGTGCCGCTCCTCTCCTTCCACTTCATCTCCACCAACGACCCTTTCGCCATGAACTTCCGCTTCCTCCTCGCCGACTCCCTGCAGAAGCTCATCGTCCTCGCGGTGCTCCTCGTCTGGTCGCACGCCAGCTCCCGGGGCTCGCTCGACTGGTCCATCACGCTCTTCTCGCTCTCCACCCTCCCCAACACGCTCGTCATGGGCATCCCGCTCCTCAAGGGCATGTACGGCGCCTACAGCGGCTCGCTCATGGTCCAGGTCGTCGTCCTCCAGTGCATCATCTGGTACACGCTCATGCTCTTCCTCTTCGAGTTCCGCGGCGCCAGGATGCTCATCGTCGAGCAGTTCCCCGGCGGGGACGCCGCGGAGATCGTCTCGTTCCGCGTCGACTCTGACATCGTGTCGCTCGACGGGAAGGAGCCGCTGCAGGCGGAGACGGAGGTCGGGGAGGACGGGAAGCTCCACGTGACGGTGAGGAAGTCGGCGAGCTCGAGGTCGGAGATCTTCTCCAGGCGCGGGGCCGGCGGTGGGGCCAGCGCGGTGACGCCGCGGCCGTCGAACCTGACCAACGCGGAGATTTACTCGCTGCAGTCTTCGAGGAACCCGACGCCAAGGGGGTCGAGCTTCAACCACACTGACTTTTACTCCATGGTCAACGCCAATGGCGGAGGAGGAGGGGCCAAGAGCAATGTCAGTCCCAGGGGGTCCAACTTCGGGTACGACGAGGAAAGAGGTATGTATGTATATGTATATCTGTTCTCACGAACATTCCTCACCTTGTCTTTTCTTTTGATTTTCGGAATCGTGTTTTTTGTCTCTCACGAAGATTCTCGGGTTGTGTTCGTTTTGCTGCGAGACATTTGCGGCAGAAGTATCCAAATGTTATTTATATTCACATCCTTTTCGGCAATGTATGATGTACCATGCGTAAACGTGTCTAAGTTCTACTAACTGTTGTTGGTGCCATTTGGTTTATAGGTTACCCGGGGCCGGCGAGCGGAGGGATATTTTCGCCGGCGAACGGGCCGGTCGGGGCAAAGAAGAAGGGCAATGACGGGAAGGATCTGCACATGTTCGTATGGAGTTCGAGCGCTTCGCCCGTGTCGGAAGGCGGGATTCATGTGTTCAGAGGTGGCGTCGGGGCGGGAGAGTATGGCAACGGTGAGCTTGGTGGTGGCGCCAACGGTCTGCCTCATCACAACCCCAAAGGTTCATAATTTGTATTTAAATATATATGACTATATGTAATGGAGTTCGGTTATTCCACTAATGTGAGTTATATATAATGTGTATAAATATATGTTGCACGAATCATGGGTTTGTTTGGAACCATGTTTTGTCTCTTTAGAAATGTTTGGGGGCCTAAGAAGTTTTTGTCTTGTTTCCCTCAGATTACGACGACTACGGGCGGGACGAGTTCAGCTTCGGAAACCGGGCGGTTGAAGGCCCGGTCCTCTCGAAGCTGGGGTCGAGCTCCACAGCCGAGCTCCACCCGAAATCCGCCGCTCAGTCCGATGCGAAGCCAACAGCAATGCCCCCGGCGAGCGTGATGATGCGGCTCATCCTCATCATGGTGTGGCGGAAGCTCATCCGAAACCCCAACACCTACTCCAGCCTCATCGGCCTCACCTGGTCCCTCGTCTCCTTCAAGTAATAATAATTAACCGCAATCCGCTGATCGCAACGGAATCCGATTTTTAAAATGCATAAATTATAAAGCATTTGTATCATTTTTCAGGTGGGACATCGCAATGCCTGCAATAATAGCGAAGTCCATAGCCATTCTCTCTGATGCAGGCCTCGGAATGGCCATGTTTAGCCTTGGTATTTAACTAGTTTTACCGCAAATATCCCAAAATCAAATTTCGGTTTTAATAATGATTTTTGAATAAATTTACAGGGTTATTCATGGCATTGCAACCAAGGATGATAGCATGTGGGAACACAGTGGCCACATTCACCATGGCAGTGAGGTTCCTGGTGGGCCCTGCGGTCATGGCTGCTGCGTCACTTGCTGTGGGGCTCAAGGGCTCTCTCTTGCACATTGCTATAGTTCAGGTGAAAAGTCAATATATATTTGAGAGAGAATCTAATATTTGAAATTGAAAGAATGTGGTGTAATTGTGGGGCTTATTTGATTCTCAGGCTGCTCTTCCACAAGGGATTGTCCCATTTGTGTTTGCCAAGGAGTACAATGTCCATCCGGACATTCTCAGCACAGGGTAACGACACAAATATTCCTTTATTCTCATGCAAATCTATAAAGTATAATAAACCCAATGTCACACATAAAATATATTTATAATTTATATATACACTTTTTCCTTTTTCAGTACTTTCTTAGTTTTTTTTTTTTTTTTAATTTAATATAATGTTGATTATTGCAGGGTGATATTTGGGATGCTAATTGCACTTCCAATCACATTGGTTTACTACGTTTTGCTGGGACTATGAATGAATGATGTATCTTTGAAATTAGCTAAATAGCGTCTTTGGTAGTTTTTTTTTTTTTTTTACCCTAAGGCTATAAACTCTATCAGAAGAAGAGTATAGAGGTGGAGGAAAGCAAGGACAAGGGAAAAAGACCAAAAGGGCAAAGGAATTTTCATCATAACTTTTAGCAGAGCATCAAAGTAGAGCAGATTTTTTTGTTTTCGTTGTCGTTTTTGCAGATGTCTGAGTACTGTAGACCTTGCTTGTTCCTTTTGCAAATTATTTATTTACTTTTATGACCCTTTTATTACCTTTCTTGCAAAGGTCAAAAAAGACGTGTCCATGTAGAGAAAAGTGGCTTTTACACTCTAGAGGGAAACGTGGGGAACCAAGCACTGTTTAATGCCTGAGATTTGTTCATTGAAGTCTCTCTCTGAAACTCTCTCTTCTTAGTAGAGCTGCAGTTGACGACGACCTCACGCCGTTCGCGACGCATCGCGGCGTTTTCGGGGAATCGCGACGCATCGCGATTCGGAGGATGAAATCGCGATCAATCGCGAACCTGGAGCATCGTGGCGACGTGATGCCTCTCCCTCTCTCTCCGTCTCACAGTCTCTCTCTCTCAACTCCATCGCGATTGATCGCGACGTGCACCATCGCGACGCATCGCGACGTGCACTTTGGCGATCTCCGGCGATTTCACCGCGACGAGTCGCGACGCCGTGAAATTCAGCTCTACTTCTTAGGCTTTTAGGGGCTAATGAGTCATTCATCTATTCTATTTCTTGTGGGAAGTGGGAACAGCTCACTTTTTTGGGGGGTTTGGTTGGAAATTTAAAATTAAGCCCCAACGTTAGGTGTGGAGATTAAACTAATATCGTATTTATATAAAAAATTGTTTGGCTACTATAAATATATATATATATATATATATATATATATATATATATATGAATGCATGTTTTAAATGATTTGAGTCACTAATAATGCCGTCGAGTCATGAATAATTTTTTTTACCCTTTTAAATTAATTTGAAATAACGACTTCAAAAATTATTTCTTCTATTTTATACCTTTTTTAGCTATAATATTATCTAAATGTAACAACTAATTTTTTGATGTCAAGACACTTACTAGGATTAATAAAATAAATATCAGTTAGTACAACATTTTTATTAAATGAAATACATGCATGTTTGTAATTAACAAACATTTTTTAATGTTAAAAAAAGAAATTGAGAACATATTAATAAAACTAGCAAATTTAATATTTATGCCACGTATATCCATTAAATTCATTATGTCCGGATAAAATGAATGCGAACAAGTTTATTAGGTAAATAAAAAAAGGAACTTATATAAGAAAAAAAAAAAAAAAGAAGATGAAAATCATTAATTAATTACTAATGAACGTGGATAATAATGGCTATGGCAATAGGAGGTGGGCGTAGCACTAATTACTGTCGGTTGACGTGAGAAGCTTTTTTGCTTGTTTCCATGAGCCTCTTTTGGTTTTGGCAGAGCCCTCATCAAAACTCATTGCCCTTTTTGGTCTTTTACTTTGGGGACATATGGGCCCACTTCCCTTACTTGAAATTATTTTTTAGTGTTTTATTAAGAGTAGAGCGAAGGAGGGCGTCGCGACGCCTCGAGACGGGAAGGAGGAGATCGCGATCGTCGCGACGGGAAGGCAGGAGATCGCGATGGGTCGCGATGAGTTCGAGCCGTGGCGACGTCCCTATCTCCCCTTCTCTCTTTCTCAGTCTGTGTCTCTCTCTCTCGCTCGCTCAACGTCGCGACGATCGCGACTCTCGAAACCACGACCCGTCGCGACGCCAGGATTCGCGATTTCCGGCGACTTGGTCGCGACCCATCGCGACGTCGGCAGTTTCAGCTCTAATCAAGAGCATATAATATAACACTGTTTTAAATTCTAGATTATAATTCTAACATTTAAAAAAAAAAAAACAAAAACAAAAACAAATAACACTTTATTAATATATGCTTTATTTAATTAAAACTAATTATGATAAATCTACTCAAATTACCCTCAATTAAGACAATATTGATTTAATTTTATAAAAATTTAGCGAGCTTTTTTATATAGAAAATATTTTAGTCACGAATAAGTCGTAACAAAATAAAATTTAAATACTATTATGCGTTTTTTTATCATTAATCACATGGCTCTTAAGGAAAAAGTCAATTCTCGTTGATTAAGCCCCTTCGACCTAAACGATGCCCAAATACCCGATTCAAAGCCCACTAGGCAAGGCCCAGTAAACCCGGCTTTAAAGACAAAGATTCCAAGACACATTTGGCAACATTCGTCTCGATTACAAATCGAACGAAGATGTCTTCAATGAAGTTGAGAACCTTCAATTAACAAAGTAACACAAGGAAAAGGAGTTCATAGAGACATTAAACAAGCTCACGCGAGCTCGGGAAGAAAACCGGCTGAACTCCGTATTTCCTAGAAAATAGCGCCATTTTATGGCAAATTTTTTACTAAATACTCATTTAATTCATAAATAGCCATAAATTCATGAATAAAGCCCATCTATTCTTTATAAATATAGTCATACCTTCACTATTTCTCACATTCACACTCACAGGGAGAGAGAGACCCAGAGAATTTGAAATTATCCCCTCCCCTCTCCTCCTCGTTTGCCAATTTTCAATAAAGCCCATCTATTCTTTATAAAGCTCATCTATTCTCTAAGTTTACCAATTTCCCCAGCTCGTCGAGATTTCACCTCCTCTACTTGCCAGGGACTCGTCTAACCCATCGCCAATGGAACTCAATGTAAGCCGTTTGCCAGAGCCAGTGGAAAACCCACCGACTACCCTGAACTATGTGGTGACTTGATCCCACTTAAGTACGTAGGCAGCCTTGTTTTAGTGATAAGGTCTGGCAATATTGTATATATATATACATATATATATGTAATATATATTTGCAGAAATATCTCACCAAGAGGACTTCGCCGATTCGGATCGCTTCGCCAAGGATCACGACTTAGCTCAGGGAAAGTAACGAAGAAGGAATTAACTTCAAAACCTAGTCGACTCTGTTGACCCTACCTTTGACCACCCACGCGACTACCGAGTTCTACATTACTCAATATCATGCATTTACATATACATTTGTTAATAATAAAAAATTAAATTTATATCACCCTAGTTGAATTAAAATAAATGAATACATTTACTATTGATAGCCCTTTAATAACATATTACATTTTTTGTTTTTGTTTTTTCCTTTGTTTTCCTAGGCTTACATACTACATAGCTTTTTTTTAGATAAGATATTGTAGTTTTTGAAGGTCACTTAAAACATAAATATATAATTTAATATTATATTAAAATAAAAAATACAAAGTAAGACTATCTAACTACAAAATTGTAAAACCTGGATTTTTATATTAAAACTTGTAAACTTAACATTCGATTTATATTTTTATCATTATAGAACTTTCAAGAAGTTTTAAGAATTTTTTTTGAAAGAGCAAATATAAAATTATACTTGAATAAGATATAATCAATTTATAAAACAAGAATTCCTTGAGAATATAAATAGGGGAGTAATGGTTAGTAATATACTTTATAATTTTCCTTCTTCAAACATAAAATTGTCGTCCGGCGGTATTTATATAAGAATTGTCAACGATGATATTTATGAGGGTTTTAATTTGATCAAATGACTGAATTTATGAATTATCTATGATGGATAATGCATATATTTTAATTAATTATGACGAATATATTAGCGATTGAATGAAACATAGAAATGTAGTTATATTATTACGTAGTCATAAATATACTTCGGTGCCTGATTAGAGAACATTGTACTTATTATGTCTCAAAAGTCTAATCATCGAATTTGAAGCTTATGCTCTGTGTTGTTTTTGTTTTTAAATGAACGAAATGTTCAGTTTGTGTCAAATATTTTTTTAAAAATACTCATTATGTGTATTTTTTTACTCTCACAAATTACCATTTCTTAGAAGATTTGACACAAAATTGAGCATTTTGTACAATTTTTTTTTAGTCTTCAGTTCTATGCTCTTAACTCTTAAGTCTTATCAAGTGCAAATTATTTAAAATAAATAAAGTAGCCATAAATTCTCAAAAATATGAAGATTTTGGTTACATGTTTCTTTTTTCCTTTTCGAAAAAAAAACCTAATATTAGTCAAGCTTCGAGTTAATACCATCTAGTCCACTACCCATTTACAAATTCGTTATTATTATTTTTATGGCGTCGTTGTTATTTGTGAAAAAAAAAACTAAAAAAAAATTGATGATATTATTTTACTAATTATTTAAATTCTTGACCTAACTCTATTTATACCAAATAGACAAAAATCTAGTACTATATATACAAATATAAAAATAAATCACTTGAATGATTGCACTAAGACCCATGGTTTTAAATAACCGGATATGTCCTCGACGTATCCACGACATGCTCAAAAATTAAACAAATGCGGAACGATATTCGTAGGAAATCGAGATATTCCTTTTTTTTCCTGTTTATCCGTCGACAAGCGATATATCCGTAAAATAGAGAGTGCGAAATGATATCGATATCGACAAATGCACCCTCAAACAATATCGCTTGTTATTATGTGTTATGAGTTATGACTTTTATGTTTGTGTTATGTTATGATTTATGAGTGTGTACTCTAAGCTATAAGTATGTTTCGTATCTATTAAATATGTCATTTAGAAACTAAATAAAAATATGATTGAAATACTAAAAATATTTTTCCAGAATATCCATCGATATTTCAATCGGCAAACGATAGATCCGTGAAATTTATGCGGTATTATCGGCAAGCGAGATATCGATTTCTTCCCATTAATCTGTTGACATGCCCGTTGGCAAGCGATATATCTGTAAAATAGAGAGTGCAAAACGACACCGATATCGATATTTAAAACATTGCTAAGATCATCTATTCAAATATAGTGATCTAAAGGCAAAACATGACTTTTCACTTACAAAAACATATTACATTTATGTTAATAAAAATAATCTAAATTATTTGTTGTTTGGTTATGTTTTTGTGTATTTTATTTTTTAATTCAAAAATATTTAAATTATATATTTAAAATATTTTAAATACTGTTTAGTTATATTTTTTGTACAACTGCATTAAAAAGATTGAAAAAAATAATATTTTTAAAATACGTCAAAATTATTGTTTCTTACCTATTATTCAATTCTTTTCGGCGTAAGCTTTCCAATAATATATATTATGAGCTTATCCGATATTCGTAGAAAAGTTATAGAGTTTTAAATTTTTGAATAAAAAACAATAAAATATATATTAAAATAGTTATATGCTAAGAGAGATAAAGAAGGAAATATGATAGAATAAAGTAGAAAAAATATTTTATTTGTATTTGAATAACCAAATCTAGTTTGAATTTGAATATGTAGAAAACATATAAGTTTTCTGTTTACGGAATTTGATTTTAAAAAACATAACCTTCAATTTTGAGACTTGGTGTTAAATGTAGTGGTCTAGTCTTGAATGACGTTTTGCTGAAACTTCGCTTAAAGTTCCGATCGTCGCGTCAAAATATCATAGTGACTAAAATATAGATAAGCTAAAACGTTTTTTTTTTCCTATTAAATTTTAAATTAGTACCAAAACACTCCACTCCATGTATTCATATTTATGTTTTCATTATTCTTAAACATCATCTTAAATTTTATTGAAATATAATTTTAACCTAATATAAGTTATTTTTTTAGAATTTCTCCGGCATTCCTCCACAAAAGTATATCTTTTGACATCCTGATCTTTCCTTCCACGAAGTATCTAAGATCTTTTCTAAATTATTTATTGGAAAAGATGATTTTTCCTCTACAAATTTTAATAAAAAATGTTAAATACTTTTGCATATATATAGAAGGAAAATTTGTTAGATATTGAGGGTTGAGGTAGACGATCAATACAAAACAAGGGCGTAAAAGTAAACTAAAACAAATCAAAATGATAACCCTAAGGCACAAATCGGTGCAAACTATTTAATCTGATTATCATCAAAAGACAATTTGATATAAAGTGATAAATTCATCATAGATATTAGTGACATTTAAGGTGTATTTGTTTGGACTTAGGCCATAAAAACACACCGAAAGAAGAACACAAATAGGATTTGATTGGGGAAAAAAACCTATAAGTCATTAAGAATTTGTGGAACGATTATGCTTTCCAATTAAATGTAAAAGAGATAAAGCCTTTACATTTGATAATTATCTTTGATGATTTGATATATATCATAGTGTTTATTTCCTCAAAACAATGTTATACTTAGTTTTTTATTTACCATTTGTTCTATTATAATTTCAGTTCGTTATTTACACTTACTTTCAAGTTTCAACATAGCATTGGTTATCAAATATACGTACTGATATGTAAATATATAATACGTAATTCTTCATATATTACCTAGATATGATAATGAATATATCCAGTTCCTTTATATTTTATAATTAAAATGCACTAACATGTATAAATAAATAAATAAATATAAATATCGTATTCAAATGTTGAAAATAAAACAGGCTTAATTTTTAGTCAATTAAATTCAAGATGAATTTTTTTAATATTTAAGTGTGCATTCAAAATTCAAATTCAAATTCAAATATATAGCGTCTATAACATAATATTAATAAACAGGCCTTTACTCTTAAAATTAATATCGTAGAATTAAGATGATTTTTAAATTGTAAATGTAAGAAACAAACATATATAAATGTAAACGTATTAGCCACAAAGACATTCAAATTCACATTAGGTTACAAATGTAAATTGTAAACGTTTTTTTTTCTTTCTTCTTTATTCATGATAGATTGTTCATTGAATTCCTAACAAATATCTTATTATGAGATTATCACTTACACACACTCCTCTCCTCCACGAAACACAATCATTCCATTCGCGTTCATGAATAAGCCGAATGTTCAGCCAAAGCGTGCAGAATTTATGGCACTAGAATTATATTATATAAATAAGTAGGTCACAGAAGGGAAGGGACATGCACATTATAGCGTGCATTATTGCCTCTCCACTCAAAACCAGGTTCATCATTAATATTCACACAACATAATAGTCAAATGCTTACACAAATCTCAATCAAATTTGCTTAACTGCTATATTAATAAGGAAAATTTCATTAACTATTCCACTCTTAAAATAAAACTTAATCTTATAGTAACTAATGTCCCAAAAATTGAAAACTAATAACATAAATTGTTTCTTCTTATTTTGGCCTTTAATGTTTCTCTATTATTTTATCGAACACTAACCCCTTCAATCATTGACTTTATCTCTCCTCACAACTAGAGCTGCACATTATCCGTCGCCAACCAAGATCGCGACTCGTCGCGGTGGTTTCCGGCGCGTCGCGACTCTCGCGATTCCGAGCTTCCGCGACTCGTCGCGACTCCCCCCCTCTCTCTCTCTCTCCCGCTCTCTCTCTCTCTCCGTCTCACAGAACTCTCTCTCTCTCTCTCTCTCTCTCTCTCTCTCGCGACTCGCCGCGGCGCCACACGCCACGACGCGTCGCGACGTTTATTCTCGCGATTCCGGCGATTTCGTCGCGACGCGCCACGATGCCGTGGTGTGCAGCTCTACTCACAACATCGTACCTTTATTATCGACGATAACCTCCGACACCCTTTCGTATCTCCCGATGATAACCTCTTCACGCAGCAACCCAAAGTCGGACATAGTAACACCGAAGTCGGTGATAGTACCGCCGAAAGAGTAGAATCCAAGATCGGAGTTGAATATAGTCCCATTTAGGGTTCTCTTCTTTTTTATGTAAAGTTCAAGGGCAACGTGAGAAACAAATAGTAAACATTACTATATTTCAATATCGAAGATTTATTTAAACTATATATTTAAATAATAATAATATAATATAATTTTAATTGTTAATTTTTTTAATAATATAATATTATTCGCTAAAGTTATAATAATCTCTCGTATTATTATATATTCAGTGTAAGAATATGTGATATTATTAGTCAATTTTACGACGTGTAAAATAAAAACGCATTTGTATTTAATAATTTTTGAACTCTTGATCACTTAAAGAATAACTAGACTAGACTAAATAAATTTAATTTAATTGTTCGAAATTAAATGTCTGGGATCCGCTTTCAAGCTTCCGCAAAATCAAGTCCTAAAAGCTTCGAGTTTGAAAAAGTCGTAGGACTGTAATGATGGAACCCGGCTTGTATTGATTTGATTAAAGAATCATATATTGATAAATTAAATTTACAGCACATTTGTCATTGTCACTTACTTTGCTTGATTCAATGACCGTATAATTAGTTTCGCTTGATCCTTAGTGGACTAGAGGCACACAGTATTATAAAAAATATATTAGTTTACATTTTATGCCTATCACATGTTAATTACTTTAATTCTACTTTTAAAATCCACTTTTAGGCCTATTAATCTGAATATTGGATTATTTAAATATTTAACGTATTCACACTGCTGGTAATTTATTCAACGCATATACAATTTTCCACATCATAAAGTTAATTATATTTATGTTGGCCTAAAGAGTCATAGTTAAAGGTAGGTTTATGAAAAGAAAGAGATACTTTTTTAGAGTTTAAATATAAAATTGACCCGTAAGGTTACGTACGTTATATTCTAATAGTTAAAATTATAAATCATAATAATATTGAAGGCTGTTAGTAAATAAATCATATACAATATAATCTTTATAGGTTGTTAGTATATAATATCTTCACATTTTGTAGCATTATGATTCAGATTCTTGAACCTGGTTTTACATATGCAACTACGTGATCTATTCCCATCAAGTCTAGTGTTCCATAATAATAATTCTAGTAATATTGAAAAGGGATATAAAGATGTACCCTTAATTGTCTTACAAATACCAAAAAGGGTGTTAGCATGCTAAAGTTAGACTTAAAAGGATGGTGAACAAAAGAGTATTATGTGCGGTTTTTGACAAGTAGTAGAATGAATATTGCATTTTGGGTACTTTAAAAAGATAATTGAATACTTTATTTTTAAAGATGAAAACCGCATTTATTGCATAATCAGTATTCGGTGTTTGGTAGCGTTAACATCAATCTTTCGCTGGCACTTGCCGCTTTTAATATTCACATCAATATAAATTTTGACTACTAGTAGTACTACATACTAATATGAAACATAAACAGAGTACTAAATAGTAATAATATTACACATTACGCATAAATAGACTACCAATAATACACGATGTTATACCGATAGAGTAGATATTTTTTTTGACGTGTTAATAGATATGCTCAATATATAAAAAATATTAAATATAATATTATATATAGTTAAAGCGCGCGGTAAAATCGGGTAAGCGGTTGCGGTTTTCACATTAAAACAGAATTCCATGTTTTAAACTTAATTCGGGTCTTCGGGTTTATCGGTATATTTGGTTTTAATCGCTTTAATAGCGATATCGGTTTATTTTCACTAAAAAAATCGGTTTACTATTTTATTTTTTCCAACCCTACTTAAGGATCTCGATGTAATTACGACTTGTTAAGTAAATATAGAGGCTGAGATATTCACCCCACCTGACACAAGTGATCATATCATTAACCTTAAGTTTAAAGACCAATTGAAGTTTGGATTTTTCGTTACAAACTTTGCTGTGTTGAGTATTTGGTAGATTGTATTTGCTCTTAATTTGATAATAAATAAATGCGACAAAAGATCGAATGCGTTTTAATGAAATCGCCCCCTACTATAATAGTTACGCACTCATACCTCTGGTGTATTTTTTAGAATATTTGCGGCAAGAATACCTATAAACTATGTTAAAATGACGACATATTCCACTTCTTTTCTCACTGTGCGTATTCTTAATATTATCAAAAGTTTAAATCTTAGATATCAAGTAGGTAAGTTTTTTGGTACTTAAGTAAAGAGTTATATTATTAATAACATTCAATATATACAAAGAAAAAACGAAATGGAATATATTTGACATTCAATTATAATTTGGGTATTTTTTCCGAAATTATATTTTTTGTTCAAAAACGTAGACAATTATATGAAGAAAATTCATAGAACAAAAGTATTTTTGACAACAATGGATTTAAATCGATAGGCCAAGCCTTACCCAATGTATTGGACTGCCAGATAGGCCCATGAGATATTTCTTTCGATCAGGCCCACTATAATCTACAGCAGTCTGGGCCATGTTGTAAACGACAAGTCTTTTTTATGTCAAATACATAATCGTGTACCAACAATTAAAAAATATATTATGTATCTCATGGGTAGTGATGAAAAAAAAAACCCAATTTAGAATTAAAAATATATTAATTTACCAATTTTTCACAATTTTATTTTTAGAAGATTTTTTTTTTGTATTAAAGCTAAAAAATACGGTTGAAATTGCTAGTGGTTAGACGACATAGGTTGCGGTTTTCATTTAAATAATAAAAATATTTATAAGAAGATGATAAATAATATGCGGCTTGACGAAACATTAAAGTTGTTTACCTTAAACTAATTTTATTTTTATTTTTTTTAATGAATAAAGAATGGTTTGAAAAGGCTTATGAACATCTTCTGCAACCAACGCCAAGTCCCGATTTTTGGCCCGGACCGAGATTAAATCTCATTGAACCACCAGCTGAAATAAATGTTTTGGGAATACCGAAGAACAGGTGAATAGAGAATGTTGATGAACTACCCGGGGAAATAGCAGGATTAGGCGACGTAATTGCTCTAATTGTGGTAAACAAAAGAGGACACATAGCAAGAAAATGTGACGATCTAGACTTTGGTTGAGGTATTTGTTCTTCATTTATATTTTATAGGTCCTCAATTTTATTTTATTTTTCACTTAAATATTGCATTCTTCATTTGAACACAATTTCATAAAATAGTGTAGATCCGCCTTAAGAAGACGTGCAGATCTCCGAAAATAAAACACACTAAACTCAAGTCACAATTAAACAAAAATAATATTTTTGTATGATTAAAAGTCTATCTACGTCACTGCATATATAGTGCCAAAAAGCACTACGAAGTGCTGTGAATAAATTTTCTGCAGCTGGAAAGATGTATACTGCTAATTCTTCCATTAGGAATTTAAATAAAGACTATAATTATGTTTGATCAACTAGAGTAAATAAAGACAGAAAATATTGTGTGGTTTTCCAAATGTCAACAAAAGTAAATTCAGAAACAAATAGAAACTTTGGAAAAGAGAGAGAAAGATGATCAGAATTCAGAAAGATATGGTATTAAAATACTGTACACCCACAGTACAAAAATGGCCACCGATTTGGCACATTCAATGGCTATCATTGGTGACCAAAAATACATATATAGATATATATACAAAATGTGATCGGCAATGACGGAATATATCATAATGCATGCATATTTACTATCATGAATTTCTTAAATCGGGATGAAGGCAACGGGGCCGCCACCACCCACTGCGCGGCCACACCGTGGAAACCTCCTTCGCGCATGAAACTTGCGATGCTGCTTTGATGTCGTAAATAACGGATCATAATTACTTCCGCTGCTACGTACATCAGGCTAGCCACGTTGTTTGAACTTGCGACCATGGCTTCTGTGGTCACTACGACTCCGAGAGGGATAGTTTTTTGTGAGCGGGTTCCCATTTTTGTAATTTTATTAAAATAAAGATTGAAGACACTCACCCACGGCTAATGTGGAAGGCTCCGGCGCCGGCAACCATCCACCTTGGAGGATAAGCTATTAACTTCATCTTGTTTTGTCATTAGTATTTTTATTAGCGACATATTTTTGTTAATATATTTTGATTTTCTTTTTCATATATATAACGTAAAGCTCAACATAACTGTAATTCCTTTTCAACTTTGAAAAAAAAATACATATTATATTACCTTATCTTTTTGTAATTTTTATCTTTCGATTTTGAATCTTTTAATATTCTTTTTATCTTTTATTATATTTACTTATACATTCTTATTGCTTACCATAATCAACCATTTCGAAATTTATTTTTTGAGTCCGTGTTGATTTTTCCTTCATCAAACAAAGAAATCAAAAGACGTAGTTTCTTCACTTCTATACAATCATGTTCATTTTTTTTAAAGTGTATTGGTTCCCAATGGAAATATATTTGCGTAAAACACGTAAATAACAAACACCCACAAAATATAATTATTACATTCTCAAATACTCACACTCTATTTATATTATATTTATGGTGATGATAAAGGACGTAGAAGTACAAGGACAAAATTGGAAGAATAGGTTCTTTGATTAATGCCCAAGGCAGAATTACACTAGAGGAGTTGACTTCTCGAGTGTGACTAACATAGTTACTAGGCTTTTTATCCGAACAGAGCTGCCAGGTTGTGATTGAGCTATCCTGTGTTCGGCTTCAGACAGTTCGTTTCTGTTTCTGTTCGTCTGCTAGTTGTTGTTCACTCAAGTTAGACTTAAACTCATCACTTTTTTCAATATATAAATATAAAATTCAAATAAAGACATATGAGTGATCTTACAGATGATTTGTGTAACTTTAAACCATAAGTTTTCTTCGACAAATAATAAGAAAGGCTGTCACTTTTGCCCTTTATAACAAGAAAATTGAGAACATTATCATTATATATAATAAAGCAAAGTGAAGATATTTCTGAGTAGATATAGATAGATAGGCACAGAAAGGAATATAGATAGAAAAGACTAATGTATTATACGTGTCTCACAAATGTGTTTATTTTCCTTTCCTTCAAATGGGAATTAAAAAGATAAAGGCCTATGCTTTTGATGCATGTAGTCAAAATTTTACACATGAGGGCATTTTGGACTCTTCACTCAAACCTTTTGTAAATTAATGAGTGCCCAAATAAGAAATATTTGTCTTTCTTCCTAAAATATTTGCGTTTGCATGGCAGGAATTAATACTATATGGATCTAGTCTTTGTAAATGTCGATTGCCGCCGGAGGTTGGAATTCCGACCTCGTTCCGACGCAAAACGGAATTAAAAAAAAAAAGTTAATGGACCGTCGGTAAGATTTTAAAAATTATTATTAGAAATTAAATTAAATTTGTCTCCTAGTTTAAAATTCAAAAACTTGCTCTCTCTCTCTCTCTATATATATATATTAAAAGCTATGGAAATTGTATTAGCCTTTCTTGAGCTGAGCTATGAAGCTGGCTCCATCACGGGTCGGGAACTTTTGATCGAGTTTCACCGGTCCCGAATCTTGGTCGCTGAACGAAAGATATTTGCGCCAAAACAATACAAATTTAGGTCTTGGGCTGTATACATTTTTTTTCAGCGATAAAAATATACAAAGTTTTAAAAAACTTGAGCATATCATATACACAATATATTTTTAGCTGCAGAAGTATATTAATTTAGAAAAACTATAGCGACAAATGTATTATTATTTTTTCTTTCAGATAAGAATAAAAAAATTCGGAAAAAGAATGAGATGATTAATTTCCATCCATGCCTTACTAATGTCGTTAACCCATGTCGACCTGGCAAGGAATATTTACGAATGAAACGAAGATTTTTTTATTTTTTTTACAATATTCTATATTAACATTACTAATCGGATCTTTTTGTTGAAAAAACAAAAAAGAACAAAATAAAACTCTATATAAAAACCCTAAGGACAAGTACAGCACCGAAAGCTCTCAACACTTTCATTTCACTCGGTCAAAAGAGAGAAACCAATATCCAAACAAAACTCCCACTCGCATCATAGCCACTCAAACTCCTCATCATGCAACCTGAGAACTCCGATCAGCTCTACCGGATTCTCGCCGAGAGCGGCTTCATCGGCTCCGTCGGGCCGTACGGCTACCCTCTCTCAGCCTCGCCGTGCGATCACCCTCAGCTCTCGGCGATGCAGAGCTTCTGTAGCTCTTCTTCTTACTATCCGATCTCCAAGGTTTGTGCGGCCAGCGACGGCGCGAGCACCACCCCTCACGACCGAGCTCTCGCCGCGCTGAAGAACCACAAGGAGGCTGAGAAGAGGAGGCGAGAGAGGATCAACTCTCATCTTGATAAGCTCCGTAGCCTTCTTCCTTGCAATTCAAAGGTATATACATATAAGCTATATATATATATATACACATGGATAGATCAACTCTTGTCTCATTAAGCTTCCTTTACCTCTTCCTTGTAATACAAAGTTGTGTGTGTGTATCTACATATAGATTAATCGCTAGATCATCATCAAGTCTCATCTTTGATATAATATTTGATTTAGGGTTTTGCCTTCCATTTCTTTTGGTGATCAATTAATTAATTGGCTGAAATTGATTTGGATTTGGGGTGATATAATCTCATGAGCTTTGAATGGTTTGACCAACAAGTACTAGAGGATTTGACTTGAGTGGTGTGTGAAAATAATTCTTGGTTTAATATACATGAATTATTGTGTGCGATGTTGACTAGTGTTTGGTAGGTGAGAAAAAAGATAAAGGAGAAAGATGATGATGATGGTAATAGAGCAATGGGAATATTTGCCAACTTTCAAGTGAATAAACTTGACCAAGAATAAGCAAGCTTTCCACTCTTCTCCATGAGAGATTTTCATTAAATTTTCAAAAACATTGACTTGATTATCTAACCATACAAACTATTTCATCTTCACGAGGTTGATGACCTTTTTATTTATTCTTTTACAAAGTGTATGATTCGATTTTGAATATCTATAGCTCATGAAGCCATGGAATATTCAAACTAGTCTTTGCACAGGAATCTGCAAAAGAAAAGTGGCATAATTGATATGCTTTCTAGCCTCTAGGGTTATCATTAGTATTTTTAGGAAAGTTTTCATGCTTTGAGTTTGAGCATACATCTCATCACCTCAAATTCTTCGGTTTTATGTCGAGCAAGAATGTGGTATCGTTCGTATAAACAGTATTTGATTCTCTTGAAAATCGTCCGTTAATATTTGTTTGAAACGAAAATATTTGGATTGTATTGGAATTATTATTTTTGGCGTTTATATGTTTTTTTTTTTTTTCTTCTTTTATCTATGATCAAATCGTGTAACCTTAATTTATATTTCTTTCGGTTTGATACACTTATTATAACCAAAGTTTCAAAATTTTCTCAGACAGACAAGGCCTCGCTGCTCGCAAAAGTGGTCCAGCGAGTGCGTGAGCTGAAAGAGCAGACGTTGGACATTGCCGAGCTTGAGAGCTTGCCCTCCGAGACCGATGAGATAACCGTGCTTGCCTCCAGCGACTACTCCGGGGATTACCCCGGTGATGGAAGGCTCATCTTCAAGGCCTCTTTGTGCTGTGAAGACCGATCGGACCTAATACCTGACCTGATCGAAATCCTCAAGTCTCTCCACTTGACAACGCTCAAAGTAGAAATGGCGACTCTCGGAGGTAGAATCCGCAACGTCCTTGTAGTCGCTGCCGATAAAGAACACAGCGTCGAGTCCGTCCATTTTCTTCAGAACGCTTTGAAGTCTTTGCTTGAACGATCGTCAAGCTCGTCGGAGAGATCGAAACGCCGTCGTGGGCTGGACCGGAAAATCATCATTCAATAATCCATTTTGATATAATATCTTGTGATATTATTGGTGATTGGTAAAGAGCATGTGATGATAACTATAGTCCGGTTTGTTAATTTACTTTTTTTTCTTTCTTTTTTTGTATTTAATTTCCACGTGATGGCTATAAACTCCTATATAAGATTATTAGCTTGAACTTTGTGAGGGTTTGTTTTTAATTCCCTTTTGTAAATTAGAGCGATAAATCTAATTATGGGTGTATTTATTAAGAATTCTAGTTTACATATGTAGTTTAGGGTTTTGTGTTTTTATCTTTCTAAAAATTGTAAAACCCTTTTGCATGCGATTTTTTATAAGTATGTAATCTGTAATGAGAAAAAGCTACTGGTAACTTGTTAAGAGCATGTGATGATAATTATTTTGGTATTTTTAATTTCTATATATGTATGTGTAAATTACAGCTACAAGATTTATTAGCTTGACCTGTGTTAGGGTTTTTCTACTTAATTCCCTTCTGTAAAGAGAGAATAGAGATTGTTTGATAAGAGATCGAGTTTATAGTTTAGGGTTTAAATTTAATTTTTCTTACGGTGAGGATAACATACGATTATTGCATAATTCAAAGAGATTAACAAGATCCTCAACGTAGAAAAATTCATGATTAAAGAAGATTGGAACCAAGGATTTTTCGGAGAATCAATCATTTTGCACAATCCTAATTTTTTTGCTATACACCCTAAGTTTAGGGTTTTGCTCGGTTGTAACTTGTAAAACCCTTTGCCTTTTGCATGCGGATTTATAATTGAACCAGCTTGTAATAAGAAAATGTAAAAGTGATATGTATATATTATATATATATATATATATACATATATACTTATGTGTAAGAAGAAGAAGAAAGTGTAGTATACTAAGTTTGTCTATAGTCTGAAAAGCAATGCTTCTGGGAGTTCCTAAATTCTTCAAAAATGGTTTCTTCTTTTCTTCTTTTTGTTACCATCACTGTTTACTTGTCTGCTACACACTTATTTTTCAAAGGGACACATGAGAGTGTTGAATATTTTATTGTTGGGTTCAGATCTGCATGATTTTTTTAATGGGTGGTGAAATATATAATAGTCAAAAGACAATGCTGTGCGAAGCACGAGAACTCAAGGGTGTGCTTCCAAATATGAGCATAATTAGGAGAGAAACCCCAAAAAAGCTGGGTTGAGATAAAAGAGAAGGAAAACATTCTTCTTGGAATCAAGAATTGTCTTTATTATACTATTTATTATTATTATTATTATTTCTGTATCATAAATACTTTTTCTTTCAAAAGAATTGCTTGCGTGGATTTTAGTTATGCAATCTTATTTATTTCCTAATCTCAACGCGACCAAAATATTATAAGCGCCCATGTGATCTAAACTAAAGAATAAGCGTGACAACCCAAATCTCTTGAGTTAGAAAGGAGATAAAATGTTAAGTTAATAGGGTTGCTTGTAGCATAAATACTCAATTTGTTAAGAGAAAATAGCGGCATAAATATCATTTAGTCTGTCCAAAGTTATATTTATATTCTCAAAATTCAAAAGTAGTAGCAAAAATAACTAATCTGTTATTATTGGAAATCCATTGCTTCCTTTTTTACGTTGTCGCCTCTCGGACATTAAATGACATGTATAACGTGCTGATGATGCAACCTCATTATTCTTTTGAGCAAAAATTTCATGTTTTGCCAATGTGTACCACCATTTTATCAAAATATTTATATTCTGAATCATTGCATATTGTGAAAGAAAAAGTATTTGGTGAGACAATTTGACAAAACATGAATTTTTAGCTAAAATAAGATAATGATGTGGCATCATTAGCGCACGTAAAAGATGAACAAATAAATTTCTAGTTTTTAGCACTTAAGGTATTTTAGCTACTTCAATTACTATCTCCATAGACTTGATCATGGCAATATTCATTTTATAATATTGACCTTAGCTCAAATTCCTTTAGATTCCTTAGTACGGAATATTCCCAAAATTATAAGAAGATATCGTTGAGAGTCCTCAAATAATTTTCTTTCTGTTGAACTTTATGCTTTCTGTTAGTCCTTATTTGATGGAAAAACTTAAGCCACTACAAGAAAAATCATTTTTACCGGCCCAGTTCAGAAATGAGCCGCAGAAAATTAATGTTTCCCCGGCCCAGTTCACGAAAATAGCCACTAAAAGTAATACCATTAGGCGGCTTAATTGTGGGCCGGTAAAGATACTTATACCTGCCAGTTTCCCGAAAAGCGCGGCTAAAAGTTTGATGAAATTTTTGTTCCACTTTTCCCCGCTCAATACGCAAACTGAGCGGGTAAAAGTTAAGCTTTTACCCGCTCATTTAATTAAATACGCCGCGGAAGAGTCATATCAATAGTTATTTCTACTTTTCCCCGCCACTTTCAAATATCACGCCGGTAAAAGTCCTTCAATCATTTTTTAGATTTTTTAATTTTGTGTTCAATTTATATAATTTTTTTTTTTACATTTTTGTATATGTGTATAAAATGTTACTGTATCAATTATCATTGTATACATTTATGATTAATCATGTAATGTGTACGCATTCTATATTGAAATGACTAGACAGTAATGTTTAGCTATTACAATTTGAATTTATAGTGTTTCAATTCTAATCAATATTATACAGCCACAAGTTACTAATTTAAAATAATATATTGTTTTTTTAACATAAATTAGTAGAATAATATGTTATTTATCTTTATAATAATATGTTATTTATCTTTATAGTCTATTAGTTTGTCCAGATATAGTTAAAATTTAAATTGATTTAAAATTGAGTTTTAGCGGCACATTTAATATATATAGCCGCTGAATCACATTTTTGCCGCTGATTTAGTGAAATGAGCCGGGAAAACATTTCCTAACCCTAGAATCTAAACCCTAAACCCTAACTCTTTCGCCGCACATTTAGTATACTTAGCCGTTGAATAGTGTTTTTGTGGCTCATTTAATGAAATGAGCCGGGAAAAGTCCTTTAAACAATTTTCAAGTATTTTTTTTTACTTAACTCATCAATTTTTATAATTTTAATTTATATGTATATATATAAAGTCTTTTTGTATCAATTATCAGTTTAAATTAATTAATTTGTATTAAGTACGTTAAGTTATGTAATATTTACTTTGTATTGTAATGAAGTTAGATATTGATGTTGAGATATTACTCTTTGAACTTTATATTCTCAATTCGAATCAACATAAAGTTATTAATTTAAGAGTAATATATTGTTTTGAACATATTTTAGGGGAATAATAGAGTCATTTATCTATACAATCTATTAATTTTGTCCAAAATAGTCAAAATTAAAATTTATTTGAAATTGACTTTTAGCCGCACATTCAGTAAAGTTAGTCGCTGATTGTTATTTCAGCGGTTCATGTCACGTAAGGGGCCGGTAAAAGTGACATATGGAGCCGCTAAATGTATGTCAAATGCGCCGGTAAAAGTCCTTCAATCACTATTTTAGATTCTCTTACATTTAAGACATCAATTAATTAAACTTTGCTTCATTTTGTATTTATATAATGTGTTATTGTTTCATATTATCAATTTAAATTTTAAATCATTTATTTTTTTTATATGGACATGATTAAATTAAGTAATTTCTATATATCATAATGAAGTTAGATATTGATGTTGAGCAATAATAACTAGTTGAAGTTATATTAAATCAATTCCAATAAAAAATAATAAACATAAATTATCAATTTGAGAAGTTATATGTTTTTATTAATATATTTTAATACAGTAATTAAGTTATTTATGTGAGATATTAATTAGGATTTTTTAAAATCTTAGAAATATATTTTATTTTCTACCGCTTAGTGGTAACACTGGCCGCTAAATACACTTGCAGCGGCTTGGTTTATACTCTCAGCGGCTCGTTCGAAATTTTCATTGAAATTTCACCTACACTGTTTCCCTCCCGCGCGCGAAATTTCACTTTTATTCGCCAAACACCCAAATCTCAAAACCCCCAAATCCATGGTTCCGACTTAGCGCGAGAATCTCTTCTCTCACCGCCCCGGTAAGTGCAGATTCTTCGACTCTTCTCCACACTCAGCTCAAATCGATTTTTCTCTGAAATCTGTTGGTGATTGATAAAAGGGTTAGGGAGACAAGCAGAAGAGAAGTCTCGTTTGGACTGTCGAGGTCAAATCTTTTCTCTCTCCCTTTCCTACGGCGTGAGCTCCTCCAGTAAGTGTTAGGATTACAATTTTGGTTAATTTTTTTGCAGAGATATAAGAGATATTCGGTGGAACTATTGGGTGGGTTTTATTCGATGAAGAAGCTTGGAGAGACAGGAATTGGAACTGTTGCTCTTCTGTGGGTTTATTCCATGTCAATTTTTAATTTCAGATTTCATAGTTCTTGGTGTTAGGGTAGTTTGATGTAGATGATATTAGAATGTAAAAAGTTGTTTTAAGATTTTGTTAAACCCGTCTCTTTGATGTTCGTCTGAACACGAGAACATGATTCACTTTTGTGTTAGGCTTTTACGACGAGAGCTCTTCCCCTGAGATTCGACGAAGATGTTAACAAGCTCTTTCCGGGTAAGAAATGCTACATGTTGAATCATATAATTTGAAATTTGTAGATGATTGCTTGTTCTGGATTTGTTGCGTGCAGGATTTTGATTTTAGTTTAAATTTGATTCTTATAATCTGAAATTTCTATTAGATTTCTTGTCGTAGGTTTGTGCGTCCAAGATTTTGTTTTTTAGTTTGTTAAGTACGAGACTTGTAATCCTGCCATTATCATTGAACAGTCCAAAGATCGGCCAGCGGGAGGCGCAGATAAAAGAGCTATGTTTCCGAATGTCATTGATGGAGGCGATGCTTAGAAACGTGCAAGACCGTCTCAAATCTTTGAATTCATGAAACAACGCAAGCCCCGACATAGGACCGACTAACATTTCTCTGAGGGAAAGCCGTCATGATAGCACCACCGACCATCATCATTATTAGATTATATTTGTATGAACTTAGTAATTTTAGACACTTTTTGTTTATTTATGTTTTTTTGTTTCTGACATTTTAATTATTATGTGTAAAACGGTTTAGTGTTATATTTATTGAAAGATTTAATTTTATTTATGTTGGACAATTTATTTATTAGTATTCATTTTTAGTAAAATTAAAGTTATTTATCAAATAATATTTCATGAAAAAATATAAAAATAATATAAATATACTTTTAGCCGCCCAAATATGGGCCGTTAAAACTCAATTAAATGGTATTAGAAGACATACTTTTAGCGGCTCATTCCATACAAAGCCACTAAAATCAAAGGCGTTTTGCGGCGAGTTTCAAAATTAGCCACTGAAGGTATGAACATTTAGCGGCGCAATATCAGATGGGCCGCTGAAAGTATTTTCTTCACGTCACCGAGGTCGTCGTTGGAAACTTTCTGCGGCGCGTTAAATGGGTGGCTAAAACAATCTTTAGCGGCTCCGTTAGTTGTTGGGTCGCTGAAAGTTCTTTCTGTGGCCTTAACATGACGACCGAATTTAGCGGCCCAAAAGAGCGCCACTAAAAGTTTTAGGCCTTCAGTGGCCCAAATGTTCACTTTCAGCGGCAAAAAAAAGTGCCACTGAAACCCTGTTTTCTTGTAGTGAGCTTAAATGCACATAAGGTGAGTACATGGAAAGTTGCGAGTTCAATGCAGGTTTCCGCAAGATTCCGTAAAGATATGTTTTATTAAAGGAAATAAAAATCACACTACAAAGGGGATATGCTTCGTGATTAGTCACTTATCACAGTGAAAATTTCTTAAAAACAAGCCTAGCGTCTAGCAATTCTGTGGAATGCTCGCAAGTGGTTCCGTGGGAATCCGTTAAAAAACGTGGTACGAGCTTCGCTGCGAAATTCGCCGCAAATAGTCATCCATATTGGCAGGACTACTCGCAATTGTCAATGGTCTATGTAACTCACGAATACTCCGTTAAAACTAGAACCAGTAAATTTAGAGTTCATGATTATGATCACCATCACTATCTTCATAGATGGTAGTTGTTATTAAAAAAGAAATTAATAATAAAGAATCAAGAATTTAAAAAATTCGTGGAAAAAACAGGTATATAATTGTGACAAATTCAAAAATCTTACTGCCTTTTAGCTTTCAATCATAAATTTAATTATTATGCCTCAAAATCTTCCTCTTCTTGTTTTTTTTTCATTGATCGTGTTAAAAGTTTTGTGCAAAGAATAATTATGAATGTTTACATATTCTTATACAAACCAACATAGATGCTAAATGTTTATTAATGTCTCAATTAGCCTCTTCTATAACAGTGCTTTCAATTCATTTATGTTCTCTGGACATTCTTTTTGCAAACATGTATTTTGATAAAAATATAATGAAATATTATATCTAGCACGAAATTCAAACATCATTTCATTTGACTAGACTAAATGCGCGTGATACAAACTTCTCACATAGGTTAGTGATAAAATTTATATAACAATCCTCTCTCTCTCTCTTTCTCTCTCTCTCTCTCTATATATATATAGATATATATATATATATCAGCACTATAAGTTTTCATGAAGTAGTCATGGTCAGTCTATATTAATCAATGTTTGACCGGCTTAATTCAAGAAACTTAAGAATATATATTGTTAATTCTTAATTTTGATACAGCTATTGGAATAAATGTCAATATATATCAACACTACCAGTTATTATGCAATACATTTTTTTTAAATATAAAATAGAGGCTCGTTATTTCGCAAAATAATTTAGAATCTCAATTAGATTAGCATTCACGAAGTTATGCAAATTTCATAGAATTTATAAAAATAAAACATTTCCAAACAAAGAAATTATGAAAAGATAAATCATTTTAAGCCTATCAAATGCCAATTATCATATAACTTTTTCTGGGACATCGAAATTAACATGTTGTAGTCGCTAGTCACATTCTTGAGAAATTGCATGATGCCTATATGAGTCAAACCACACTAACATATGATCTCAAATGCTATATAGTACTAATTATATTTAGTGGGACATAATCTTAGTGAAACGTGGATTCGTAATGACCAATAATCAGAATCCGAGAAATTTTATTATAAATATATATTAAGTATGATAGCGGCATAAGTACACAACTTTTTGAAATAGTGCAGCACATTTTCAAGCTTTTAAATTTTGTTGATTAAATACTCAAGGTCGTGAAAATTACATTTTCGATTTTTTTTCCCTTATGTCTACATTAAGGTCATGTTACCTACATTGTGTATACCTAAGTGAAATACTTAAACATGAGAAATCTCATAACATGAAATCAAAAGTGTTAATGAGTAGTATACGAGTTTAAAAAAAAAAAAAAAAAAAACTAATGGAGATGCATGGGAAGAAATCAATCGAAAACATAAATTCACAACTTAAGGTATTTAATTAACGCAATTGAAAACATTCAGAATATATGGAATTATTTTAAAAAAATTAAATTGATTCTTTTATCACAATTGCCCTATATCTTATAATCATGTCAGTTCTGATTTATTCTTTTTTGTGTCACAGTTTAATTATTTTGCCTCTTTGTCCGAACAATAAATTACAGACTTGTATTTTTTTCAGAAAGATAAAAAAGAAAGTGTGGTCTCTCTGATGATCCCCAGCATAAGTTAACACAAAAGAGGTCAAAAGTCCCAAAGCTTTATATATAGCAAAAGTGAAAGCAGAGTTTTGTTTATGTAATAATTCTTTGTTCCACAGCTTTCAGAATCAATCAATTAGGTTGGCCATGAATCTGTCCGAGCACAATATCCACCAAATCTTATCACAACAAAACAAAATCTAATGTGTTTATATATAGTATAATACATGCAATTTTTAGTATTTAATTTTGGGAAATGGTCTTATTATGACAATTGACAAGTATAATTAAGAGTAAAATAAAATATAATCTACAAAAAAAAATGAAAATTTTGAATAACATTTATAACTTAAAAGGGACTATAGACACGGTCTAGAATTACGGATTGATACATACAGTTTGTATTTTGCGTATTCGAATTTATATATTCTAAATCCACGAATTCACGACATATGAAAATTTGAAGAAAAAAAAAAAGATATCCTTAAAGCAAGCTGTGGCTCATAATTTACAAGAAATGCATATAAAATTAGGGCACAACATGTCATTTTATTATGTTCTTTTCTATGTTAAGTACTTTTTTTAGGGTTTTAAATTCAATTAGTATGATAATGAGTAACTGTATAAATATTTGAATTTCATTTATAAGAGACCAAGTCAATCTTAGAGGCATGACTCAAAGCTTGGACGTTTCTCACAACATTCATACATACAATAGTAGTTTCTGTACACATTACGTTGGGAAACAAATATTTACGCAAGAAAATATAAAAAGCTTGTAGCTACGAACTAGCTAGGTTAATCTGTCTTGAATGTTGTTGGAATAAAAACATATCTTGTTGGAAAAACCTTTGTACGTACGGACACTTGATACCAGCTTTAACAGCAGTTTGTTCGAGACTCATCTTTATATCTAACTCTAACATCAGACACTAACATATATGTATATACTATATATTATACTGAAATTTTAGGTGATATATACCTAATATTCTTAGTTATACGTATATTTGTAATTTGTTAGTATTTAAAGCTTAATGGATAAAACTAACAAAACAAATTATAGTATTTCGCTTTAGTATAAGTGATACATTCAATTGCCGCTTGCAAATCTTCTCGTCATGATCAAATCGAGATAAAATAGGCTTAACATGAACTCAATATATACTTATATATCTTAGACGATTCAAGCTTCAACAACATGTAATAATTACCTTCGTAGATAAAATATTACAACATATCGTACTATAATTTATGTAGAGAAATTACGTAATAACCATGTATATAATGTTTGAAATTTCATTTTAGTCAACATTCAATATTCCTTGCTAATATGTACAGAGTACAGGTCCAAAAAATCAAGCATATGTTTAACTTAATAAACGCATATAGTAACCCCCTTGAGTATTAATTATCACAAAATAAAAAACAAAAGTGGTAGTTGGTGGGGGTCGGGACTAAAATAGATACTAGATTTAGTTTCTTGTTTTGACCAAAATATATGTCTCTATATCTATATATATATAGAGAGAGGTTATTAGTGATAAAAGTACCCAAGTTATTTGAAATAGGTCGGTATAGAGCTTATTTAAGAAATTGTGGCAAATGTACCCATGTTCACTTTCTTTGATGGATAAGGAGAGCTCATCCATCTTTTTCGTTATTTTATTTTACTATTTACGTTAGTGATGATGTCAACAACGCGCTAATTGTGTTGCTGTTTTGGAGATGAACTGAGAATAATTCGAGAATAAGAAAGAAAAGGTGAATGATAATTTGTGTTGTTGAAGTTCCAGGACTCTGTGATTAATCGTGTTTATTATGATGTTTGTGGCTTTGATCGTTTGAGTTTATTTATTTTATCTATTAAGTGAATGAGGCGTGCGAGATGAACTTTAATACTAGTATCACAACTTTTTAAACTAGCTCTATGCGGACTCATTTCAAATAACTTAGATACTTTTACGCTAATAGCCCTATGTATAAAAATAATAATAGCATAGGAGCTACAAAATGAAATAAAAAACGAAAACAGACAGAAAGTAAAGAGATAGGAAGCAGAGGCGTGCGAGAAAGGAGGCTGACAAAAAGCAGCAATCATGGCCGAGAGAGAGAGAGAGGTTTGATGTGTGTATGTATATGTGTATCTATCTACGTGTGAGAGAGAAACGGGGAGCAAGTGGAGGCTGCGGTGCAGACAAGTGCGAGTGGGGCTTGTCGGAGACGTGCTATTCTTCGCTGGCCCCACACATAATCTTGCCTTGCCTTGCATGCCCTAATCTCTATTAGGTTAACTTTGAGACTCTTCATACATACTACTTACGTCATGTATACATGATATTATATGTATATGTTTGGACTACATGATATAGTGCAGATTTTACATTTTAGGGTCTCGGAAGAAATACCACTATGGCTGAAATCGGTATTGAGAAATGAGAAGTGTGAACAAAGTATGACTAATACAAAGGTCCCTATTTGAGAAATTAGGGTAGCAGAGTGTGACTAATACAACGGGTTTAGGACCCGTGAAAATCGGTATTTACGGCACCTGAGCATTAAATGCTTTTTTTACTGATTTTTTTTAATAAGATTATGGTTTGATAATTAATGTTAACCCGTTTAACGTACTAGGGGTGAAAGCGGAACCGGGAATCGGGAAATTAGTTGTTTTTGGTACCTACTCCAAAAATTCGGGATTTTTATTTTCGGTACCGGTTCCCGGTTCCGGTTGTAAATTTCCCTATTTTTTAAAAAACCGGAACCGGAACCGGTACCGGGAAAAAGTAAGAAAAGATTCGTGAAAAAATTTAGTACTAACACGAGACAAAAATTAATGGCCGAAACAAAAACTTAACACAAGACAAAAATTAATGGCCGAAAAAAAAAAATTAACACGAGAAATAGATTTTGCTTGCGAGTGAAATATTCTAGTTGTAAGACGAAGACATGTAATCGACGGTGGAGGGTTCTCGGCGAAGAGAAGAATATGATGTCACGATGGATGAGAGAGGGAGAAAAAGAGATTAAAAGGGTCGAGAAAAGAAAATTGTAAATATTAAACCCTAATAACGAAAAAATACGCATAGTTTGTCATAAAAAACGACATATAACCCAAAAATTACAATAAGCATACAAAATATTTAAAAACAACATACTATGAAAACATCTAAAACTACATGTAGTTTAAAACCGGAACCGGTACCAAAAATCGGGAAATTTTACTTATGGTTCCGGTTCCAGTTCCCGGTTCCATAAACCGTGAACCGGGAAGTACTGGTTCCCAATTTCGAACTAAATTTCCCTTATTTTTTTTAAAACCGTTCCGGGACCGGTACCGGAACCGGGACAAAACCGGGAAACGGTTGCAAAATTTTCACCCCTTAAACGTACATTATTATTTTTACAAATTTTTTACACTATGAAATTTGGGATTAATGCAATAGAGAATATACTGAATAGATATACGTGATGTCCGATATTCTCATAGGTTCTAGTTATTTCGGTTTGGCCAATCTCCGTTTCGAGCAAAGTGCTCATGTATGTCGAACTCTCGTAGTTCACAAGAGCTCTTTCTACTTCACAGTTCGATATGATTTAAGCGAGGCATGTGGTGTCATCATGTGCCCTAGACATCAAGTTGGCTTCTCTCTTTTTTAAAAATATAACCGAACTTTCTTGATGTAAACTAGGTCCCAGCCGTGTTAACCGGGGTTCGTAATGTAAGTTTTTGTCGAATTTATAATAGTATTATTGTTGTATTCGGAACCTCCCATTATCACTTGGACTCTTTTAACGAGTTCGACGATAGGAACTTTTCCTTTGACGCAAAGTTATAAATAACTTAATTGAATTTAGATCTAAATATAGTTTTTAATGAACGGGGTCATTTAAAAATGATCATATCGTTGTGTGCCGTTATTTGGGCCAATAAATTAAATTAATAAGGCTATTTATTTAATAAGTCTCAATATAAAAACGACACGTCGTTTAATGTGGAGACTTATCAATTTTTATTATATGATAAATTCATATAGTACTTGACCACATCCCATTAGATGCACTAATTAACTTGATGATGATCGTGTACTTTTTATTCACTATGCTTGTCGTATTATGTGTTCGAGCTAACATGATTAGCCGAGTCTCACGTTACGCAATCATTAAATCCACCACCCAATTTTCCCACTAATTATTTCTCCTTTCTTTGTGTGTCGCTTTCCCATGTGAACACACATGTTTGTGAGACAACACGTTGTTCTACTTCTATATGACTATGACTATGAGCTCCTAATTTTTATTATCATTTTGGATTTGGGCTGTGCAACCCTACTTGACTTTTAACTACTTTTGTCGATCGTACTTGTTTTTTTTATTAGAATCCAAGAGTCAAGTTTCTTCACCTTTTTTTTTATAAACTCTTTTTTTTTTTAAAAGCATGTGTTGATGCCGAAAAATGGATCAAACACTGCAGCGGTTAAAAGTTGGATATTGAGCTGGGCCCATCCGTTTGTTTATTTTACTGGGCTAGATGCTTAACTCACTACTTTTGAAGGATTTGGCGGATCAGACCCTTCGCTTACCGTTGGCCTGGAACTAATCCTTGAAAAACAGTATACAGAAATCCGGCATTCCGACAAAATCCGCTTAAAATACAGAAGTCAGAACATCCGAATCCGGGTAAAACCGGAATCAGAATTTTCTGATTAAGGTTAAAACCGAAACCAGAAATTTCTGGTTCCAATTTTGCCGGATCCGTTTTTGTTTTTTTTTTCATAATAATAATAAAGAAAAGGTAGCTTGCTTGTTGCTCTTTTTATTCATTTTCGTTGCACTTGCATGCATGCAGCCTTGCATTGTATGAACACATAAGTTTTATGTGTATGCAAATAAGTGTATGAACACATGCAGTTAATGCAAATTTTAAAAAACACATGCAGTGTAGGTGTAAATTTAAAAAACACATGCAGTTTATGTATCAATTATCATTAGTAACTGTTATATTTAAATGAATGAGTAAACGAGGTATTTTTCATTTAGCGTCTCAAATTTTTAACGGTTTCGTTTTAGGCCGTTTTGGTAAAATAACCGATGCAAAACCTTAACGTTTTTCATTTCCGAGTTTAAATTTTAACAGTTTATTATTAGGCAGTTATATAAAAACAGTTTATAAATAAATAAATAAATAAACAAAAAAACAGTAAAAAAAACGGAACCAAAATATAAATACAGAAACTAGAAATTCTGGTTCAGGAAAAAAAAAACAGAACCATAAATTTATGTTTCTGGTTTTACCCGGATCCGGATAAATTCATTATCGGAACTGTATTTTCTACTGTATTAACAGCATTACCCGGAATAGGGTCCTTCGATATAGGTCGGCCACCGCAAAGAACCGAAACCTCCGTATGGCAGGTCGGCGATCGTGGCTGGAGCAGTCGATGACTGGGAGAGCCGGGGGTGATGATATATGATGCCGCACCTCGTCACGTACAGCGAGGCTGCCTACGTACCCACTTGTAGTCAAGTGAGATCAGGTCATCATGTAGTTCAATGTGGGCGATTAAGGGGTGCGTACCGGGCGAGCTGGGGGTCGATGGCGGAGACGGGAGTCGGATGGTTCTCGGACCTTCCTATGGGAATTCAGCGATTCCTCCGGTGAGCTGGAGATTCCTCCAGCGCTTCCACTCTAGCTAGCGCCTCTGCTCCGACCTTAGTTGGGTATTCCTACCGGAATATATATGTATAGAAGAGAGAATATGGTATTTATCGTCATATAGAGCGTGAATCGGAGTTACCGTTTGAATGAAATCAACCTCCTATTTATAGGAGGGGCTAGGGGCCCCGGGATAAATAAAAATGACTCTTTTAGTTCCTCCCGCGCCCTGAGAGGACGCACGCGTACGCGCCAAGACACATCGTGCGCCGCGCCCTAACAGGGCGTGTCAGGGCGCGTCAAGGCTATTTAGGGTGCGTTAGGGGAATCTGGGATCCCGTCATGACGCGCGAAGACGCGTTTTGCTATTCAACTTTTATTCTAACAGTGAAAATTTGTTCCGCGTGTTTTGGGCCTCTTGGTTTTGAGATATGAGAGCCTTCGGGGGTGTTTTTGGGCCAAAATTAATTTAGGAAATATCCCCGTAACAGCATGCACGAATTAACTCGTTTCTTCACTTCTTCTTTTTATATAATTTTTTTTTCTCTTATAAGCCATTAGCATGCACGAATAGGGATTTGATTATTTACGGTATAACATTTCAAAGTGATGAAGATAACTCTCTATGAAAAAAGGTTCTTATTACAAATTTATTAAATTGAAGTGTTTTATCCAATTTTTATAAAACCACTCAAATTGTGAGATTTTAGTATTTTTTTTTTATATATAGCTTACTCTTCTTTTTTTTCTTTTTTTGTCCAAGTTGTATGATTCGAATATCATTTTAAGGAAATAATAATTACTATTTTTTTCTAAAAAGTTTTTAAAAAGATAAATCAAGATAATAAAAAATGGTACGAAATGTATCTGAGATATTAATGTCCATTTATCACCTTAATTCGGTATACATATATGTCTTTCATCCACTAAAATATATATTTGAAACTCATCAATTACATGATATTTGCGCAGGAGAATGCACGCATAAGCCTTACGTAAGCATTGCATCAATATGCATATTCATATCCATTAAGCTCATTTGATATACAATTATTATATCATATGCACATAAAACGAAAATATATATTTATGTTGCTTTATGTAATGTTAATTACTATATTTGTCGCTTTACACGTATACCTTCGTATCTGTGTTCGTTGGTCGTGTTTATTGGATATATATATGTGTGTAAATATATTTATATATATATATATATAATATCTAGGCACTTTAATTAAGATGCTATGGATTTTGAAATCGTTTAAAAACCCTGCTATATATTATCATTGAACAAGCGATCGATAAGAGTAAAAAACCATGTCGATCGTTTCAACATCTTTTATAATCAGCAATCGATACAATCGAGTTGAATCACAAGAAACATGTACATCCGCAGCATAACATATATATATATATATATATAATTATAAGAGAATTTTCTAACGTATCTAAATATTAATAATAAATAAATAAATAAATAAATAAATAAATAAAAATTGTCCCGTATCGTGAACGGTCTAGTTTTTCTTCTACAAAAAATTAACCGAAATTTGAAAGACCAATATTTGGCGTTCAAAACATAGAGAAAATGTCATTAATATGCTGTCGTTAACATTATAAGAAGATTTGCTTAGAGTTTAGATTTGGAATCATGTAGAACTCTTTGAAATCAAAGTACAAATTTATACTCATTTCTTTCATCTCACTAAATTGACCTAATATATGCATGGCTTACTAAGTTATTAGGTTAAAAATAACCTATATTTCTTCTGGGCTTCCAAATTGCTCCGTATATATATGTGTGTAAAATGTAAAATAACAATATATAATGGATTTATAATCTGTCTACACTCTATGGATGTAATTGTATACTAGTTTGTTACTTTGCTCAGAACACTGCATATGCGTAAGCAATACGTAAGCATTGCATCTATATATATATATATATATATATATATATATATATATATATGTTGCATTTATGATGCTTATTTGTATATATAAACTCGCTTTACACGTATGTCTTCGCGTTTGTATTCGTTGGTCGTGTTTGTTGGAGGTCTATTTCTACGTAATCCGAGCAAGAACTAGGGTTTCTAGGCACTTCAATTAGGATATGCTACTACTGATTAAAAAATTGTTTCAAAATACCTTTTTCATATAAATTACAATTATAATATTTAATCACAAATCAGCATATATATTATCATACTCTAGTTCTTTTGATCATATCGAGTAACCACTAACCATATTGTATAAACTCCATATATTTAAGTACTCGAGTAAGAATTCAGTATTGAACTTTTTTATTATTAAATAGTCTTATCTTTTGGTGATTTGCTAATAAATTAAGAGTGAAGAAAAAGTTGGTTTTTTGTTTTAAGATATTAAATAATGAACTTATAATCAATAAGATCGATGCCTGCCTAGTGCCCCACTATCATTTTTTATAATCTTGTATATATATATATTATATGATGCGCCTTTTTTAAACTATCTTATTATTAGTATTTAGAATATAAATGTTACGTGGAATTCTCCAAATTCTTTTCAGGGACTTGCTCGGAAGATTGCAATTTTAAGTCGAAAGTGTCATCACTAGAAAAACTCAAAATGTATAAAAACATTTCTATATTTGAGCCCAATTTGATGGGCCATTTTTTAGGCCCAATTTCGTGAGCTTTTTTTAGTTTGGGCTTTTGTGATAAGATATCAAATTGCAAATTAAAACTATAATTTTTCATTTGGGCCCGTCTTATCTATACCTTATTTTACTATGTTTAACTTTTGAAGCGTGAAAAATCTAAGTATAAAGTATATATAAAGTGCATGATAAGAAAAAGAAAAGAATATATATTTTAAACTATGGAATTAATTTTATTGTAATATTTAATCTCTTTTGTGATCAAAATATTAGATTATTTAATCTTTCCATACAACTCACTACATAAATGTGTAGAGACAGAAAACGAAAACGAGTTCAATTTTCATTAAAAATAAAAGGCAGAGAAATTATATCATCTAAATAAGACGTTTAATTGTATGCATGACTCTAATTAAATTTAGTCCTTGCGATTTCCACTCATTAATTAGTTTTTTTTTTCTTTTTTTGGTTGATTTCCATCCCTCTTCGAAACGTGTATATATAAAGATATGAGAGAATTAAAAGTATTCTAACACATTACTCATCTAGATTTTATTATGCCTTTTGAAATCCGTTCCTATGTTCTTTAACTGTCAAAGTGATTTGTCGTTTTCAGTGACAGATTTACTCTTTTGTAGTCTTCCGTTTTAACTCCTAACGATGTGTCGTTTTAGCATTGCTTCCGACACAAACGACAACGTGGCCTGGGGTCCCACAAAAGATATAACTCATGATGGTCCTCAGCTCCTCATATGATTATGATTTGAATAACTAATAGTCAGTGACAAAACACAAAAAGAAAAAAAGAAAAAAAATTTAAAAAATTGGCCTTTGTATTATTTTAAGGGTTTTTAAACACTTCCTATTCCATTTTATTACAATTATATACTCTTTATTTTTAAATAAGCCAAAATATTAATTTCATTATATTGAAAATGTAAAATGCAATGCGTGTAAAAAAGAAATATCGATTTTAATGGATAAACCTAAAACAAAATCAATCGAAAAATCAGTTTCATAATTTTGGGGAGTTAATCGATGCAATTGAAAATTTGAAAATATGGAACGCAATTTTGAAAGACATTAATTATTTTTGTTGCAATTATCCATAAATTATCTGAAAGTAACAAAATTGTTGACACAAGTAAATAACTTAATTTATGAATTCATTGAACAAAAACAAACAAAGATGCAAATCTCATGACATTGAGAAAAATACTCAATGTAATTCAAATTTCAGAATATGTTGCGCTAAGTTTTAAACTATATTTTAGATTATTTTTTTCTTTACATTAATGATCAACATATTATATATATACAATATATACATGTATGGACAGATATTGAAGTGGCGAGATTGTTGTCGTTTTCGAGTGACCATATATCTTAAAATGACCTGTCATTGGTTTGACACATCATAAGTTATGAGCTTTCTTTATTGGCTTTGGAATCGAAAGCAAAAATAGACATTTCGAGTCATCATCACATCACACACCTTTCTGAGACAATCACCTATATTTTACTAAATAAAAACTTCAGCTTTGTAACAGGAGGGGGGTCGGGTCGGAAACCGGTATTTTGAAATATATTAGTCTCGAGTTTTTTGGTATTTCAAAATTTACTAATTTTCTAAGAACCGATTATTTCAGAGTAATTAGAACCGGATCTAGTAATATATAGATTAAAACGTATTCATAAGTTTCACTACTGTCTTGCAATATATTCAGAAGTATATATAACTAATCGGTCATCATAAAATCATTTATCGATAACAAATCGGTTCCCGCCATGCTTTCATAACCGAGACCATTATATAAAGGTTCTCAAATTTTAAAAATCGATAATCGGTATCGAAATGACCGATACAGTAAAGGGAAGAGAATATTTACTATTTAATAAAGAGAGAGAGATATTGCTTTTAATTTTTTGCCCAATTTATTATTAATGTTTTTGTTTAGTTGCTTGTAAAGTCCAAACTTTGTATTTTAGACAGAAATCCAAAATAATAATGAACTTGCTTAAAATATGTGTTACGAAAAACTTTAGCTAAATCGTTGTTTGTCTTCATTCATATAATGATAATTCAATAATAATATGTGGCCTCTGAGCCTTTGGTGTACAGAACGTATTTAAAGAATATGTTTCTTTTCATTATATTATATAATTTTATATATTATTGCATAATTGCATACCAAGTCTGATGAAGATTGTTCGCATTAACATTTTGTTTCTTTCTGTTCAATTATTTTAGTTTTATTTTATCTCGATTAGCTAACAAGGCCCGAACATCAAACTCATAGCAAAAAGGCCCATTTGAAGAACAAAAGTGGGGACAAAGGTCACCCTTTATAACTAATCGCCAAATGTATAATTATTAATACAATTTTCTTAAAGGGAAACATGAAGTTTCATTAATTAGAAATCGGGGTAAAATCTCGTTGTAAGACGTTTACAAGCCATCGGGGTACAAATCCGACCACATGTTAGATCTAAGAGACGGGTTCTAGCTACATAATTAGTCGCCTCGTTTCAAGCTCGAGGGGCCCATTGGCAACAACTTCCCGGCAGACCCGCCTCCCTATGGATGTTAACGAAGAACGCGTCTCAACGAGATAAACTCGGTTTCTCAAAGCAAAAGCTTCAAATTTTTATTTAATCAAAATATAAAGAATACAAACGTCAGCTGCTCTTATATAGCAAGCTAGGGTTTGAAACCATATACATGAAAATAAGAAACAAATTCTTGAATTACTCTAACTAAAATGGAAACAAATAAATACTAATAAATATATATCCCATATATATTCGCATCATTCTCCCTATGTTGAGGAAATTCGTCCTCGCATTTATGAACTCAAATGGGTCGTGGAGGCTTGTCGGGAGGTTCATTCGCGCGCCCGATGAATGGCTTCACGTGGGCCTCGTCAAGGGTGTGGTTGGTGTGCTCGGGTGCAGGGAAGCCGGGTTCCTCGCACCAAAAATTGTCCTCGGCAACGAACGTGTTGACGTCGGGATATTTGTCGATGTCGGTTCCACGAGGAAGAGCCCGTAAGGAAGTGAGCGCGAGCAAGTTCCCACGAAGAAGTATCCGCGATGAGGTATTCGCGAGGAAGGGCACTGATGTAGATCGCGTCGTAGAGTGGCCTTCGAACAAGTCTCGCCGCGGGGAAGCTCACCGAGGAAGTATCGTCAAGGCTTTTAATCGCCGAGGAGGGCTCGTCGAGAAAGTCTCGTTGAAGGAGTCTCATCGGGGAGGGCTCGTCGAGGGAAGGTCGACGCGAAAGGCACGTCGAAGACGGGTGCGCCGAAGATGTGTTCCTCGACTTTGTCGAGGTAAAATCCAGCGCGAGGCGGGGTGGGGCAGTCTTGGGAAACCCCGTCGGTGAAAGTCCCGTCGACCACGGCATGGGGTTCGTCGACGACAGTGGAATTGCCGTCGCGGTTGACTTTGTCGATGTCGTCAGGAGGGTCGACGAGGGGGGTCCTAGAGAAAGAGGTCGGGAGGGGGGAACGGCGAGGAAGGGATCGACGAGGAAGAATCCGCGAGGCGGTGGTTCCGAGGAGGGCTCTGCGAGGGAGGAACGTTCTGCGTAAGTACAATGCATGTGCGTCGTTCCCATTCTCTCGCTAGGCTCGTTGTCGACAACCATGATCTTGTTTGGCTGGATTGTCGAAGCCTTACTCGTGATCGTCGTGACCGTCATGACAAAGGACTCTCTTGGTGAAGCCACTTCGTTGGTTTCTCGGGAGACGAAAGTCTGTTCGTCGGAGAAAATCTCGTCCGCCATGGTAAGAGGTTCTTCGAGGAGAGTTCCTTGAGGCGTCGAGATGAAAGTCTGCTCGCTGGAGCGATAATCGTTTGCCACGGCATGGGTTTTGTCGAGGAAGATTCCTCGAGTCGGGTTTGTCGAAGTGGTTTCCACGAGAGTGTCGCCCTCTGGAGTTGCCTCTTCGGTGAAAGTGTTCGTGCGAACAACAATCCTACACGCGGTTTTGGCGTACTCCGCCTCGTCGTCAGTAGAATCGTTGTACTCATCATACACTGGTTTGGCATACTCCGTCTCGCCATAGATCGACTCGTCGTACACGCCCGCACCGTGTTCCGCCTCGTCGTACGTCAGTTCGTCGTACTCCGGGATAGCCACCTTGAACGCCGCTACCATTCGAGCATCTGTCTGGACCGCCGCACGTCCGAGATTTTGCCCGACCAGGTTGGCTAGGCCGTCCTTGGTGTCGGATCTGCCTCGACGTCGTCGCTCCGATTGATGACGCAGTAGCGCAGCCATCTGTCGGGTCAACAATTCCATCTAAGCGCGCAATCCGTCGACCTCTTCTTGTTTCACCGTATCCTCTGCACAGCGTCGTGAACGACTCGTTTCTCTGGTGCCTCTGCACAGAAACGAGTGGCTCTGATACCAACTGATGTAGATCGGACTACGGATGTTAACAAAGAACGCGTCTCCACGAGATAAACTCGGTTTTTCAAAGCAAAAGCTTCAAATTTTCATTTAATCAAAATCTAAAGAATACAAACGTCGGCTGCTCTTATGTAGCAAGCTAGGGTTTGAAACCAGATACATGAAGATAAGAAACAAATCCTTAAATTACTCTGACTAAAATAGAAACAAAGAAATACTAATTAAAATACAATCATATAGAATTAATAATATATATATATATATAAATATATCCCCATATATATATATATATATTCGCATCAATAAGGCTCCAATGCCCGCTATTATCGGTCCTTGCACGCTATTGAGGTTTCCTCCATTTGCTAATTGGACCGCTCTTAGGGAATCGGTCCCCACTTCTGATACCCGCCAACCCCGGTACTTGACAAAATGAAGACCGTGGTAGAGCGCTTGGCATTCCACAGAAAGCGCCGAGTCTACCCTCTCAAGAAGCAAGGCGTTGACCCCGAGGAGCCCTCCTTGATGATCTCGCACGACCCTTCCTAGTGCCGCATGTCCCGTTTCCTTCTCCCATGCCGCATCCATAATTATAAAATACATCTATGTGATGAAAATTGCAAAGCATTTGATTTATTTAATTCTTAATATAATTGTTTATAATTAAAAGATATACATTATAATTCCCAACTAATATAATGTATTATTACAAAACAAAATTTTCAACACCAATTTAATTGCTCCTTAGTTATTGATAAATGTAAAACAGTAAAAGTAACCTTTATGTCTGATTTAATCTATTAAAAATAATTATACTATTTCTAGTCTAATCAAATTAAAAATAATTAAACTTTAAACACCTTAAAATTTTGAAGGAATAACAATATAAGTATCTAATATTGTAATTTTTTTAAGGCGACAAAATTTCTTTCGCAACCAAATTTTGAAAGTTCACTATTTTATGTCTCTTTAAAATTTTATCTATTCTTAAACGAGTACACAAATTTTAAATGTGTCGTTAAGTTCAATCATATGTCATTTTTTTTTTTTTTTTTTTTACAATGACAAAACTTCAATAACATGTAGATAAGATTTTAAAGAGAAATCAAATTATAAATATTAAAAAAGGGTCAAGTAATAATTAAAATCTCTTTACATAAAATAAAATATTGAGTAATTATTAATTATGCTACTTTTAACTCAATTTTATACATAAGAATAAAACCCTCATGTACTTTTTTTTAATATAAACACACAATAATACTTATTTTCATAATAGCATAAATCATATGTATTTAAAATCATTAAAAGAGAACTTGCATTGATTAATTATGAGTCAATGTGAATTGCAGATTTGCAGGTAACAATTGATCATTCGAGAAAAAAAAAAGGTAAGAATCGATCATCCCAAGAGAAGAGAGTCCAATCTCCACTTAAAGTGCACAAACAACTTTTTATTTTTTCTGACAAAGGAATTGTCAGATAATAAGGATTGCCCATTTTGGACATTTGTTCTTTCATTATTACATCTTTTCTAAAATACTTGAAATAAAATAAAATAAAATAAGTTGACCGATCAACAGAGGAAAGAAATCTCATAGCCTTCTATTCCACAAGTGGTTGCAAACCCCAATAATCAATAACTTTCAAAAAGCAGTCACTTTCACACACACATAATCATCAATCATCATATTTTATGATTCAATTATCTTATTATTATTGATTTCAAAAAAAAAATTATCATTATATAGAGTAATTGGCAGTAATAACCCTGAATTCTATACATTGGTGAAATTTTCCCTATAAGTTTTAGTTTTTGGCAGCAATATACCCTGTAGTTTAAAAAATAAATAGCTTTCCCTTCAAGTTATAAGAAAGGAAAATTTGACATTGAGCATGAGAATATTTTCGATCTTGATTTTTGTTCAAATAATTCTTGAATAATTAGTCTAATTGATTGTTTCACAAGAGCCTTCCTTACATAGTATATAATCTCATTTTATAATTAATTTTGACAAAAATGTCTACGAGTAGGATATCTCGTACACAAGTTATATTGAAGTTCAACTTTATAGGAGCATTGTACTATTTTTTTTAAAGGTCCTTTAAAATATTCCCGTGTTTCCGCCAATGCAAGGTAACATCATGCGATCGGCGGTACCACGTGTTGGGTATCCCTCCTATTTGGAGGCCCAACAATGTGGGTTATTTTTGACCCATTGATTCATGTACCCGGCCCATGAAGCCTAGGTCATAAATGACTTAGATGAGATGAAGAAATACAAGAGTGAAGGAGAGAGAGAAAACAAGAGAAAGAGAGCAAATTCGCGGTTTCCGCCCAGTTTCGTCGACCCTCAGGAAAATCGTCATTGCGCACTCGTTCACCGATGGATCGTCGTGATTTTTGGACAGAACGTTCCTAAGACATAGAGGTACGTTCTGAACGGTGGAGATGTGGTTTGGAGATTTCTAGGTCGGTCTGAAGAGTGGAAACCAGAGGCTGTTTTGTGGGAACGTTTTTTCACAAATTCTTCTCTTGCTTGTTTGTTGTAATCCGAGATTGGTGTTCGATCTTGATGATGATGATGTATGCCTCTAGTTTTATCTAGGGAAGACTTCGTTTGTACCTCACTCTTGATTATAGTGGATTTTAAGCGGCCTACGGGTCCCGTGGTTTTTTACTCCGTTTTGGGGGTTTTTCCACGCTAAAATTGTCTCGTGTTCGTGGTTGTGTTTCGATTATTATCGCCTTCATATTTCAGCGGCTATTGGGAGACATTGAGATTCCGTTGCGTTGCGCTTTCTCCCAACAAAGTGGTATCAGAGCCGTGGTTTGATTTTGTGCGACTATGGAGGCGAACACGTCACGAATGGAGAGTTTGAACGGTTCCAATTACAATGTTTGGAAAGGAAAAATGGAAGACTTGCTCTTTGTCAAGAATTTCCACTTGCCGGTTTTCTCTACCGAGAAACCCGAAGGAAAAAGTGATGAAGAATGGAATTTGTTGCATCGACAAGTTTGTGGGTACATTCGACAATGGGTGGAGGACAATGTTCGGAACCATGTGGTTAGTGAAACTCGTGCTAACATCCTTTGGAGGAAGCTTGAGGAGCTTTATGCACGGAAGACCGGGAATAACAAGATGTTCTTGCTCAAGCAAATGATAGCCTTGAAGTATCATGACGGTACGCCAATAACCGATCACTTGAATAACTTCCAAGGAATTATGAACCAAATGGCGACGATGAATCTTAGATTGGATGATGAAATTCAAGGTTTGTGGCTTCTTGGTACTTTGCCGAACTCGTGGGAGACGTTTAGGATGTCGTTGTCTAATTCCGCTCCGGATGGTATTATGTCAATGGATTTGGCTAAGAGTAGCATTTTGAATGAAGATATGAGAAGAAAGTCTCAAGGCTCCTCTTCACATTCCGAGGTATTGGTTACCGAGTCGAGGGGGAGAAATCATGCACGGGGTTCAAATAACCGTGGTGCATCACGAGGAGCGTCGCGTGGAGGTTCAAATAGATGGGATAATGTTGAGTGCCATCATTGTGGCTTGAAAGGCCACATTAGAAAGTATTGCCGGAAGTTGAGAAATGAAGGCAAGGGAAAGAAGATCAACCACAACAACAACGATGTCAAGAAAGAAGGTAACAATAATGAAAATGTTGCTATTGTTGATGATTTCTTTGTCGTTTGTGATGATTATGAAGAAAGTGTCAATTTATCTCGCGATGAGACGAGTTGGGTGGTTGATAGTGGTGCTTCTTCGCACGGGACTTCACGACGCGATATTTACTCCACTTATAAGGCCGTTGATTTTGGTATTGTCGGCATGGGTAACAAGGGATACTCAAAAGTTATTGGAATTGGAGATGTATGTGTTGAAACTAGTAATGGCACTTCTCTAGTTCTCAAAGATGTGAAGCATGTTCCGGACCTTCGGTTCAATCTCTTGTCGGTTTCAAAATTGGATGATGAAGGTTATGGCAACTCTTTCGTGGAAAATGAATGGAAGCTAAAGAAAGGCTCAATGGTGATTGCAAGAGGAAAAAGACGCTCAAATTTGTATGTCGCGCAATTTGGGAGTTCTAAATGCTACGTCAACACTTGCGAGGATGAAAGTTCTTCCGAACTATGGCACAAACGTTTGGGTCACATGAGTGAGAAAGGTTTGAGAATCTTGGTGAAGAAGAATGCACTATTTGGAGTTTCCAACGCAAAGTTGAAGAGATGCTCGCATTGTTTGGCGGGAAAGCAAAGGCGCGTATCGTTTCGGTCTTTTGAACCAAAGAGAAAGTCACAAGTGTTAGACTTGGTACATTCCGATGTTTGTGGGCCGATGAAGACACGGTCCCTTGGCGGTGCTTATTACTTTGTGACTTTTATCGACGATTACTCTCGGAAAGTTTGGGCTTACACCTTGAAGACAAAAGATCAAGTGTTAGATACCTTCAAGTCGTTTCAAGCGTCGGTTGAACGAGAAACGGGGAAAAAGCTCAAGTGCGTCCGAACGGATAACGGGGGAGAATACATCGGTCCTTTCGATGAATATTGCCGAGAGCAAGGTATACGTCACCAAAAGTCTCCTCCGAAGACACCGCAATTGAATGGGTTGGCCGAAAGAATTAATAGAACTTTGGTTGAAAGAATGAGATGCTTGCTTTCTCAATCAAAGTTGCCGAAGTATTTTTGGGGCGAAGCATTGAGTACGGTTGTACATGTGCTAAATCTCACACCTTGTGTGCCTTTGAAGTTTGATGTTCCGAGCCGTGTTTGGAGTGGTAAAGATGTCACGTACGACCATCTTCGAGTGTTTGGGTGCATGGCATATGTGCACGTTCCGAAGGATGAGCGGTCGAAGTTGGATGACAAGACCAAGAAATGTATATTCGTTGGTTATGGGCTCGATGAGTTTGGATATCGTTTCTTTGATCCGGTTTCAAGAAAGCTTGTTCGTAGTCGTGATGTTGTATTCATGGAAGATTACACCATTGAAGATATCGACAAAGTTGAGAAAGAAGTTCCAACCTTTGAAGACGACCAATTAGTTGATGCGGAACCAACTAATCTTGCTCCCACCCCGACCGTTGTCGAAGATGTGCAAATTGAAAATCAAGGTATGGATTTACATGTTAATCATTTAAATCCTAATGATTTTGTTGATGTTGAAAATGAGGTTAGCCGTGAAGATGAAAGTGAGCAACCTTCTAATGAGTTGAGGCGGTCCACTCGTGTTAGACATCCTTCCGTTCGATACCCCTCGAACGAATATGTCTTTCTCACCGATGACGGAGAACCCAAAAGCTTTGAAGAAGCTTTGGATGACGAAAACAAAAAGGAGTGGATGGATGCCATGGAAGATGAGATGCAATCGCTTCGTGAGAATAACACTTTTGAATTGGTGAAGTTACCAAAGGGTAAAAAGGTGTTAAAGAATCGATGGATTTATCGTGTGAAGCAAGACGAAAGCACTTTGCAAAAACGGTTCAAGGCTCGCTTGGTGGTAAAGGGCTTTAGTCAAAGAAAAGGCATTGACTTTAGCGAGATTTTTGCTCCCGTGGTGAAGATGCAATCCATTCGGGTAGTTCTTGGGCTAGCCGCTAGCCTTGATTTGGAAGTTGAGCAAATGGACGTGAAGACGGCTTTTCTTCACGGTGATTTACATGAAGAGATTTACATGGAGCAACCGGAGGGTTTTCGAGAAAATGGTAAAGAAGACTATGTTTGCAAATTGGTAAAGAGTCTTTACGGTTTGAAACAAGCACCACGACAATGGTACAAAAAGTTTAACTCGGTGATGGTTAAACATGGCTACAAGATGACAAATGCCGATCATTGTGTGTTTGTGCGCAATTTCTCCGATGGTGATTTCATTATCCTTTTGCTCTATGTTGACGATATGCTTATTGTCGGAAAGAACATTGCTCGGATTGAAGAGTTGAAGAAGACTTTGAGTGAGTCTTTTGCGATGAAGGATTTGGGACAAGCGAAAAAGATCCTTGGAATTGAGATGTTTCGTCATCGAGAGGCGAGGAAGTTGTACTTGTCTCAAGAATCATACATCGAGAAAGTTCTTCGGCGTTTCAAGATGGATGAAGCAAAAGCGGTGAGCATTCCTCTTGCTTCTCATTTCAAGCTTAGCCACCAACAATGTCCATCTACCGATGGTGAAAAGTCAAGTATGAAGAACGTTCCATACTCGTCGGCGGTTGGTAGTTTGATGTACGCCATGGTTTGTACGAGGCCGGATATTGCCCACGCCGTGGGAATGGTGAGTCGCTATCTCTCAAATCCGGGAAGACATCATTGGGAGGCCGTGAAGTGGGTTATGAGATATCTCCGGGGGACTTCGAATTTGAGACTAGCTTTGGGATGCGAGAAGCCTACGCTAGTTGGTTATACGGATTCGGATCTAGCCGGAAGCTTGGATGATCGAAAATCTACTTCGGGGCATATGGTGACTTTTGCCGGGGGAGCCGTGGCATGGCAATCGAAGTTGCAAAAGTGTGTTGCACTCTCTACTACCGAGGCCGAGTTCATTGCCGCCGTTGAAGCGGCGAAAGATTTGTTGTGGTTGAGGAAATTTACAATGGAGCTTGGGGTCAAACAAGAAAAATATGTATTGTTTTGTGATAATCAAAGCGCCATTCATTTAGCGAAGAACTCATCGTTTCACTCAAGGTCGAAGCACATTGATGTTCGTTATCATTGGATCCGTGACGCATTGGATTCTAAGTTGATGGAGCTCGAGAAGATTCACACCGATGACAATGGTTCCGATATGTTGACAAAGGTTTTGCCGAGAGGGAAGTTTGAGTTTTGTCGCTCGGTTGCCGGGTTGACATTGCCCTCCAACTAGTCGGTCGGGGGAGTTTGTTGGGTATCCCTCCTATTTGGAGGCCCAACAATGTGGGTTATTTTTGACCCATTGATTCATGTACCCGGCCCATGAAGCCTAGGTCATAAATGACTTAGATGAGATGAAGAAATACAAGAGTGAAGGAGAGAGAGAAAACAAGAGAAAGAGAGCAAATTCGCGGTTTCCGCCCAGTTTCGTCGACCCTCAGGAAAATCGTCATTGCGCACTCGTTCACCGATGGATCGTCGTGATTTTTGGACAGAACGTTCCTAAGACATAGAGGTACGTTCTGAACGGTGGAGATGTGGTTTGGAGATTTCTAGGTCGGTCTGAAGAGTGGAAACCAGAGGCTGTTTTGTGGGAACGTTTTTTCACAAATTCTTCTCTTGCTTGTTTGTTGTAATCCGAGATTGGTGTTCGATCTTGATGATGATGATGTATGCCTCTAGTTTTATCTAGGGAAGACTTCGTTTGTACCTCACTCTTGATTATAGTGGATTTTAAGCGGCCTACGGGTCCCGTGGTTTTTTACTCCGTTTTGGGGGTTTTTCCACGCTAAAATTGTCTCGTGTTCGTGGTTGTGTTTCGATTATTATCGCCTTCATATTTCAGCGGCTATTGGGAGACATTGAGATTCCGTTGCGTTGCGCTTTCTCCCAACACCACGTTGAAGCCCGGCACGCTTTGATTTTTTTATATCAATTTTTCTAATATATATTCATACACACACACACATATATATATATATATATATATTTTTTCTTTTTTTTTTCTGGGCAATTTTTTTCTTTTTAGAAAGAAAAAAGAGCTTTATCAAACGTTTTTGAGCCCCTCAAAACGAGTGCAACTCGAGAGGAAATAATTCTCCACATTAAATTACCATTGCCAACAGCCAGATGAGCGTCTCGAACAAGAGTCGAGATTCCCATGTTACAAGATGAATTATTTAAAAACAAAAATTTAAGTTCAATACTTGACGGAACAGACTCCAACCTAATAATTTTTCTTCTAAATTTAATTGCAAGTTTAGCCGGACTTTTGCGATTTCATTACTATGTTTTATATGTTTCAAAACATAGAAGATATTAGTATTACTATCAAATATTGAAGTTGTGAGAGATAATTACATGAATATGCAATGTTTAGAGGCATCGCTATCATGATTTATAGATTAGTGTAGTAAGATATGAAATCTATTATTTCGGTGGGTCACGTAACAATATCATAACTGAAGATAAAGTGGGGACATCCCAAAGTATAACAATGACCTTTCCACTGCCATTACATTACCCAAATTTATATTTATTCTTTAAATTTTAATAACCACTCAAATATAAAATGGTCCCTAAGTTTGAGATTTATGGCTTTTCTCTCCAATGAGAATTCTCCAAGTGATAGAGTCTCGGGTATATCGTGAGTATACTCTCTTTTCTTTTTCTAGAATGAGTAGTCCGAAATCTATTAGAAACTATTTTTTTATTATTATTTACAGAACTTTACAATTTTCGAGATTTTATAAGTCTTTTGATAGCTAGACATTCCTATTTTATTATGTTTGTACTTTATATTTGTATGAAAATTATATTATGAATGTGGTTTTATTTTTGTATCACTATTTATTTATACAAATTGTGTCTTTTTGTTTTTTGTTTTTTAAATAAAACTCTATCGGAGCCATCGGTTTTTGACATATCCGTAAACTGAGATGGTACAATCGAGTATCGGTTCTTCAAATTGTACAAAAAAACTCTATCAGTCAGTATACTATATTCCCTTAAGCATACCTGAAAAATTAGACTTCGTGCTATTTACAGTAATAGAAGCCTTGTCAAAACTAGAATTCTAGGTCTTTTTTTTTTTTTTTTTTTGACAACAAGGATTTCAGTTTTGGAATTTAATCATCAATTTCACACTCCTTAAAGGATTACATCAAATATGTCAATATTTTTAAAATGTAATTAATATGAAATAAAAAAAAAAGTTCAATTATAGAACAAAGTGAGGAAAAGTTAGCCTCGCAAAAATATTTAGCCTGTATCGAAATTTGTATTACGAGTCCGACCCTATTAAAATTGACCATCAATTTTTGTTTAAGTCTAAAATAAAACAATAATTATTCAACGCCTTCATTAAAATTGAGTCAATATTCAACTCTCCCATATTCAAAATTTTAAATTACTTGCGTAGCCCTCAAGTAATTCTTTCTCAATATGATCTTCTCGGATTAGTTTGTTGGATGACTTAGATCTTATAAATTCTCGTAATATAAATATAATATTAATTTCGATCTCTTTTATAGATATGAGTATTATTTAAATGCTCAAGAAAATACCTAGGAGTTTCATAATTTGATGGACCGAGAGTACTCTATTTGTGACGCTAGGTAAAAGTCACACAAAATCCATCAACAACAACGTTGCTTGGGTTACAAGTTAATATCGTTTTACTTAAATTCCATGGTTCAGCCTCCTTTTTTTTTTTTTTAATATATATGTTCTTATATATTGTTATAACTGGAACAAGGTTTAAAGAGCACTTCATGAATCTACAAGTGTATTCTGATGGGGGTATTTTCAAATATTACACTTTTGATTTTATCTGCTTCTCTATAAATGTTTAGGATTTATGTTCCTTTCGAATTATAATAATTGAATAAGGGGACAAATGAAAGGATATATAGGACAGTGACATCAAAATGAGTTTTAGCTTAGTTCAACAGGAGATATCGAATTTCCATACAAAAAAACGTGCTTCAATAACAGTAAGAAAAATGTTAAGTATTTCGAGTGTCACGAGCGAGATTGATGTGTTGTAAAAAATAAAAAATAAAAGTATATATTGCATTCTAGAAATGGAGTTTTAAACTTTATAAATTAATTTTACAAAGTGAACAAGTAGACTATATGAATTAATTAAGTGTCGTACAATATTTTATTTAAAAATACAATTTTATATATGTTATACTTATACGATCATATGATTTCTTGCATCGAAAAGAATGAGGAAAGAACCAATTTGGGTATTATATGAATTAATCATGTATTTTATTTTTATTTTTATTTTTATTTTTACTAACAGAAAGTATATTTACTAACACAATTGTCAAACTCTAGAATACCAGCTTGTTGCGGTTTTTCACCATAGGCGGAATTAGGAAGCTCATGTGAAGCCTTCACAACTTTTGTATAAACTTCGTTATAAGTTTTGAGCCCCATCTCTCTCCGATTTCTGGTTTCGCCTATGTTTTTCACTAAACATTTTGAATCTAATATTTAAATTTGCCATGTCGATTTTCTTTGTACATTTCATACCTTACTTTAAGCTTCAATTATCATAGCATTATTTTCAGTATTTAGTTTCAAATATGAAAACTTAAAACTTATAACAGAACTAAAAAGCATTTAACAAATTTCAAAATAAAAAAAAAATCAGGTATTAATTTTTAGAATTAAATGAAAAAATATTATATCATCGTTTACGATGAAATTCAAATATGAGGATTGAGGCGCCCTCCTCAACCAACCAATGGTGAAGTTCGATGGCGGTAAAGCTTCCGTTTCAATGTCAGTGGTGAGTAAGTCTCGATACACAAGTTTTAAATCCGGATTCTTATCGTAAAATTGAGAGTCGAAAATCTAGACTAAAAAAAAAAAAAGGAAATGAGTAAGAAGAAAGAACAATATACACATAATAATGGCATATCTCAAGGCAAGGCACTATACACTCTCTAAGTCTCCACCTATAAATGAACACTTTTATTAGCCTTTGAGACTCACTCGAGTGATTGCTTTGCCAATACCACTATATTGTCGCTAAACCCTAAAGCCATATCGTGATTATTGACCTAATTTCTCACCATTGGATACTCTTTTATTCGAGGAATACTTGCGACATAAATGTTTAATTGCATATAAAGTGGATAGATCACATCTTCTCTTAAAATCTTTTTCCTTAACAATATTATTTAAAGGTTATATAGTACTGTTTAACTCTAATTCGGTTTATGTCTTGGTACGATCAGTTACTGTGTTACACGAATGACACATGGACGTTTATAATCGAATTTTGAAAAATATTGATTTTTTTATTTAGAGATATATCGGTGTTTTTAACTTATCATACATTAACTTGACATGAACTAGATATTACTTTTTTAGAATATATGTCACAAATATCCCTATGTCCAATAAAGGTTAGTTAATAAAAATGAATAAATTACAAATATTTGACCTAATTTATAATAAGCTCTTCTCATTCAATATCAATAGCTCAAAATTGTGAAATCCTCTAGTGTGGATTGGTTACATCTGTACCCCATGTTCTTTCATGTTCACATATCTTTATAAATACATATTTTAAACATTTATTTATAATTCACAATGAACAGAAGACAAAACCCTCCTTTGCTTTATTTTTTTTCCTTGTTGTGCTTAGGGGAATAACAAATTATGGACCAACTTTTATTCCCTGCCATCTATATTCCCACTTTATTCTATTGGGAAAAATATAATTAAAAATAAAAAAGAAAAAGAAGGGGTAAAGAAGTGGGCATCAAGGAATAAGAATTTATTTCTTTTTATTTTTTTGGTCTAAGCACAAAGCTCCACTCTGGTATAAATAAAGTGGAATCATTGCAGTCCTTGTTGACCTTTTTCCTACATTTAGGATTTATTTTAATTCAGGATAAAATAAAAGGACTTTCTTTATGCAATTTTATTTGTTAAAATTTAGATCTCTTAAGTCAAGTGATCACATTTTGTCATTTGCCTTGTACGGCGATCGTATACTAAAGGGTCTCTTTCTAATGCGGTTTTGTCTCCTACTAAGTTGTTTATATATATACTTTTTTTTGGATTATTAATATATGGAGTATTTGCAGAGTAAGTACCTAAATGATAAAAATACGGTGGCATATTCGACTTTGTGCTTTATTGTCACGTATTTCTTAATGTTGTCAAATTGTATATCTTAAGTATCCAATTTGTATATCTTAAGTACTTAATTAAATACTTAAGATTAATATTCTTGACGATATTAAGAAAATAAGCCCTGATAAAATCCGATTTTGTATAAGTATTTATTAAATGTATCTTAATATATTTTCATCACGTAATATATTAGTAATCGTGATATTTACAGTATAAGTACGTAATCTTGTACTAAGTATGTTAGCATACTCTCAGTCTATTTTTTAAGCGGCAACAATACCCAATGCCATAAAAAATGTCTAGATCTAATTTCACCCATGTCCTGCTAAGGTCTATCACACGGGGCACATGCACATTTGAAATTAAATTCCAAAAATAAAAATATTAGTTGTTCTACTTGTTCATTAAAATAGCTTAGTAGACGTTAACTTGACATGAACGAATTTGGACCTTGAAATTGTTTGATGAAATATAGATATTATTTTCATTAAAAAAAGGATCTAAAAATATACCGACTCCCTTAATATAAAAAATATATATTTATACCACAAATACCCCTAATCACTTTTTTTTTTTTGAAAAAAATACCCCTAATCACTAATCCCTAATTTTTCCAACTTCTTCCGTTGATTCAAGGAACTCATGGAATTGAAACTTGTTATTTTATTTGTCTAGGCTCTTGAAATTTACGTCTATATTGGACTTGAGTTTGGCTCGGCTTTTCAATATTTTGTCCACATTATATACCAATGCAATGCTTGATATATTTGATAAGAGTGACTATACAATAACGAGTAAAAAAATGGAATAAAATTATGCATGCGTTGCATTCTTCTTATACTCTCTCATGTTTTTAATAATCATTTTATAGACAATTTCTCAACTGAAGATCAACTTTATAAAATATATACATTTAAAAGTTATTTTTTTAATGGATTTAAAAGCTATTCTTAGGGACTAGGGTGTAAATTTAAGACATTGGAAACCACAATCCCATATTTCTTATTTCATAATTACAATCAAATTCCGGGTTTCGGATTTTAGGTTTTATAACATCGTGATCATATCATAAGCGCAAGATAGTATTTGCATTATCAGAATTGTACATTTTATTTTTTATTTTTTTCCTTTCAATCATACTTTCGGGCCAATAAATAATGAATGAGCTGTTATCATAATAATTAATGTACCTAATTTGACGTCTAAAGTTTATTATATATATATATATAGAAGCCTTGTACTTGTATAATACTAATATTGGCATTTAAGTTGGTCATCAGTGTCAGGTACAAGTTGACAATTAATCATATACGTTAATTACGATTTCAATAATATGCTAGAAATTGAGCACAACATAAATCATAATTATCCAATGCACGTGAGACAAAATAAAATAACCAATTATCATGTCATCATCTTCTTCAAATAATGTGATGTCTAACGTGCATGGTTATTACTATTTAACGGATATATATTAGTAATAAAAGTATCTAAGTTATAGCTAATTGTGTTAGTAAGTATTTAAGTTGTTTTTTTTATAGAAAAAAACTATAAAAATTCAGTCAAAGATTAAATTTGTCCATTTTTTTGTTTGTTGAAAAAGACACTAATAGAAGGACATGACATGACCGCTCACAATTTTATTTTCAATCTTTTTCTTTATCATCTATTTTAATTATGGGTAAACTGCGGCTAATGTACCTAATGTTTGATTTTCTGCAGATTATTTACCCAATGTTTATTTTCGGCGGCTAATGTACCTGATGTTTGATTCGTTAGATATTTTTAGGTTTTCCGTCAGTTGACCGTTAGAGAGTTATCCTCCTCTATATGTACATTTTTCGTATTTTTGACATAACTCACTCATTTTTTGTCCAAAATTTATGAACAACCTATGGTTGGAAAGATAAGAGATAGATCTACAACTTTGGTGTTTTAAGTTTTGTAAAATCAGTTTTAAAAAAATACGAAATTTCAAGTACAATGTAAAACTGGACATTAGTTTAATGCAAAATATTTGTTTTGAGCAAATTTTAATATACTTAATGATTTTTTATGATAAAACGTAAAAGCAAAAAGTTTTAGATAAATATTTTATCTTTCCAACAAGTGTTTATTTATAAAATTTGGATAAAAAACGAGTGAGTTATGTCAAAAATATAATATTATTTCACATCACATCTTTCATATTTTTGGCATAACTCACTCATTTTTGTCAAAAATTTATAAATAAACACCTGTTGGAAAGGTAACATTTATCTACAACTTTTTTCTTTTAAGTTTCATCATAAAAATTCATTAAGTATATTAAAATTTGCTCGAAACAAATATTTTGCATTAAACTAATGTCCAGTTTTACGTAGTAGCTGAAATTTTGTATTTTTTTAAAACTTATTTTACAAAACTTAAAACATGAAAGTTGTATATCTATCTCTTATCTTTCCAACCATAAGTTGTGCATAAAATTTGAAAAAAAAAATGAGTGAGTTATGTCAAATTACGAAAATGGTACATATAGAGGAGGATAACTCTCTAACGGTCAACTGACGGAAAACCCAAAAATATCTAACAGATCAAACATTGGGTACATTAGCCGCCGAAAATAAACATTAGGTACATAATCTGTAGAAAATCAAACATTGGGTACATTAGCCACAGTTTATCCTTTAATTGTTGGAGTATATATTAACATTTTTTATGTATAAAAATAGACATATTAACATTTTTTATGTATAAAAATAGACGGAATTGGACGAATACTTGGGAGCGCTAGTCCAACTCCAACTAGAAGAAGATGTCCTATTTCACCGCGTGTGGGACGTGCCCGGATTTTCATATTGATGATTATTCCACGAGAGGGCCTCGTATCGATATGATATTGTCCACTTTAGGCATAGCTTCCACAATTTTGTTCTTGATTTTATTCTTGAAAGTGTCTTACGGCAACAAAAAAAATAAAATTAATTTCTTTGTTGTCGTTGTCACTGTAATTAAAAGACATAATAGCGCTGTTATCATCGTCATTATAGTTGACCTAATAGCACAACATTATAACGATGACTTGTTAGCGACGATGGTCAGGCCTTCTTTCTATTATGTGTGGGATAATATAACGTTTAAATATGTTGATGTATAATTTTTTTGGTTATATAATTCATACCGATGCCATCTTTCTTCATCTGTAAATGTTGTTTTCCTTAAAACCGTGTAGAGAAATTCTCAAAGCATTTAATAACATATGAATATTATAACTGAAAATGTGACTTTCTTAGGTTTAATTTTCTCTTTTCTCCTTTAGAATTGTTCTAAAGTCCATTTTAATGACTCGACCGGCCAAAATGTGGACACACACAAATATAATGTGTACATATTTATCAAAACATGATCAAGAAATAACTTGATTAATTAAATTATCAATGAATACTCTTATTATACAAAACTCAAATATCATATTATATTAATGTAATTAATTTTATGTCAATAAGGTTGATATTTAAATTTTTATATCCTTATTAGTGCACTTACATAGTATTAATTGTCAATTTTATTGATAATCTACATTCCTAATTCCTAATCCAACAGTCTTTCGCATTGCTTTAGCTCATTCCAGTAAACCAGGAAAAATAATAAATATGTAATTTTGTCAATTCTAAATGATTAAAATAATTGAATCCTTCCATATTAATAAACATCAAGTTGATTATGAAAGTAAAAAACGATAGTTTGACCGGATTTTTTGTCAACTGAAATTGGGCTCAATAAGAGACTATATTAAAGAGCTATAGTGAATACACATGATCTTCTCGGCATCGTTAATGAGAAGCGTAGTTAATCCCTTTTTTTATTACTAATTGCGAGTGAAATAAGAGTTCTTGAAAATGATTCATCGATACAAGATCCCGTTAAGTCTTTCGGAAAAGGACTTCCCAAGATAGACTTTCCAAAGAGGGTTTCCGCAATGAGACTTCCGAGAGTGGCCAGGAAAGACCCGGGCCGTTCTTACAAGACGACCTCAACCAGGATTTCGAGAAGACCCTTTGTTATAGGGCTTTTTTGACCTAAATATGCTGAGCAAAAATCATTTTATCATTTTTTTCGAAACATATATACTAAATTTTTTCCCAACCAAAATCCTACTTTCTCAACAAAAAAATTAAAATTAAAGTAAAATAATATCATATAAAAACTAAACATTGATCACGTCTCAACTTTTAGCGTCATAGGATCATATACACACAATTATATATATAATATATTAAGAAAGTAGGCCAACATATTATGGATCGTCAGTATTAGGTTGGATATTTGCTATCAATGCTCATTCCCAGAAGGAACAACAAATTTTACAAAAAAAAAAAAGAAAAAAAAAGAGCATAACAAAAGAGAAAATACCAAGTAACTGAGATTGAATGTTTCATTTATAGGTCACTGTCCAACAAATAATACATATTGATGATATTCATTTTTTATTAACTTATTTAGTATAACTGACAAAAGTACTCGAAGTTAATCAAAATGAGGAGATATATTCTTAAATTTCTTATTTGCGTTAATCAACAAAATTGATATCATCTCACGCGTCTCCATTAATATTGTGCTTCTTCGATTGAATTTTTATTTTCATTTTTATCTATGTACAACTCTGGTTAACATTTTTTTTTTCATGTTTGGGATAATAGTTGAATCCGAGACACATTGGACTAAAACAATCGAGAGCTCTAATTTCACGACTTTAGATAATTATTCTGCAAAACTGAAAGCGTAAAAATATGTAGCGTTATTTTGAATAAATTTAAATACTTTAACCGTAATTATCCATTTTGTTTCAGTTGGGGTCACATTCATGTCTTATTGAACATTTTATGGTTATCATAAATTATCATGCCGTCTATCCATTAAATTTGTGCACCAAACAATGTGACATAATTCTGCCGTTTTTCAAAGGCAGAAAAGGCTCACACACATCACTGCAATTTGGTGAAAAACATTACTTGTGGGTAAAAGAAAATAAATAATTAGTATCATAAAAACACTTGTTAGTGACACCTTGTTAGAGACATTAAAGTAGATGTACCTGCTTATTTAAAAATAATTAAAAAAAAAAACAATGTGTGACATGAGCATCAAAACTATAGAGTAAAGGTCATGTATAAGACAATATATTCGAGTAGATTTTGCATGATATGTAGATTGAGTATTTGTTTTTCAATACTAAACTTTGTTACTAAGTTATAATTCCAATTTATTTTAGAGTACATAACTCTCCAAACTTGATATCTGTTTGCAAAAAAATAAAAATAAAAATATTTTTAATAATGAAATATTTACCGCATAAATATCTAATATTGTATTAAGTGCATCGGTATACGTATATATTGACACGAAAAACTTTTAGAGAGGTTCGTCCCGAAGTGATAGTTGACTACTTCTTCTAGAATTTATTGATGATTTCAGAGTACATTTGATGGAGAAGAGAGATTTTAAACTTTTCAAACAAAATAGTTTTAATCTAAAGATGAATTCGGATCCCTTCCTCCACGTTCTCTCATTGGCTATATAAGGCTTTCTTTCTCTCTCTTGCGTCCGAGTGGTTGGGCTTTAGTGGGCTCAGTAATATCCACCAGGTTGACACGTGGTCAGGAGAATATATCCTTAACCGCTACCTAGCACTTGGGCTTTAATTGCTGTAGATTTTGAATATGTTGCGATGAACAGGTTCCCGAGGAGACTGGGTCAGCTCGCGGAACCCTGGAAGAGTCATTCTTTGACCTTCGCCGAGTCGGGTATGTGCCTCGTGGAAATTTGGGTTAGATATTATCGAACCCGAATTATTGGGCCTGGATCAAATTTGTGGCTGATTAATTTAGTCTTCGTTGACCAGTCAATTTTGACCGAGTTTATTTGGTCACGTTGTCTAATGTGGCGTATGTCACCTTGGCCTTTGTAACTTGTAAGTTTCGGGTTGAATTAAATTAAATGTGACATATAATTTAGTCATATAATGACATAAACATACATCAACGATAACTATAAATTTACTATATATTAAACTCTATAAATGGAGACATGTGCATGTATGCACATAGACGAAAATCGACCTCAACACTATGAAAAAAAAAAAAAAAACTTAACATTAATGGGGAGACACATGAAACATATTAATCGAAACAAAAAAATTACGACTTTAAGTATTTATTTAGCGTGGTTGAAATCTTGAGAATATGCTTTGCTATTTTAGATATTTTTTCGATTTTTTTTTTATCGCAAATATCTTAAATTATAATTATTAATAAAAGCATAGTTTGCATGGAAAGTAATGGATTCACCAAAGCCTTGTATTTCACCAAAGATTGACATTCTCTATCAAATCTTATCATCAAGTTGGAATGAAGAATTTCAAAGAGATGAAGAATATATTCCCACTGCTTAAGTAATCTTTAAAAGCAAAATCACTATAAGAAAAGACAATGTATTATTAATTAACCAATCCGTAGCTTAATAAAGACAGTATTCCATTATTCTATATGTCTATGAGTTGATTGATATCGGTTTTTTACAAAGATTCACCTTTCTTATTCATTAGATATATTTTAGAGCTACTCTCATTTTCAGTAAATACAATTATTAATATACTGATTATTTGAAAAAGTATAATGCTGATCGACTTAATTTTTGAACGACAAAAATAAAACTTAGGAGAAACTAAAACTTAAAAGTGTTTTTATTTTTAGTTAATTTAATTTATAAACACTATTATTTTATGTAATGTTTGTCGTTGTATCCGTAAAATTTTATTAGCATAATGGGTTATTAATTTTTAACACCCTACAAAAACTCGAATGATATGTCCGTAATCTATCCGTGTACCCATAAAATCATATTACGACGATCGTGGTTTTTCTGGATATAAAAAATTGTATTCAATATTTGATACTTAAAAGTCAAATATAATATTAAAAAAATACAAGAAATTGAGTGAAAAATACCTGACCTCCTTTAAAAAAGAAAAGAGACAACAGCATTCAAATCCAACAAAAACGGGTCCAACAAAACTGATCTCATCAATATATATATATATATTGATGAGATCAGTTATTATCTTGCAATATATCTGGCAATGCTCTTACATTCACATTATGTATGTTATTTTAATTAAATTCATAACATGAAGGAGCAATAACTGTATATTATATAGTTATTTACTTTTATTATTTGGGAGCAAAAACGACAGGCTGGAAGGAACCCCAAGGCCAAACCCAACCCCACTTATATTATTAATTGCCATAATTATTATTAGAGTAATTCAACTGATGTCCCTTGATTTTTATGTATTATTGCAGTTTCTCCTTAACTTATTAATTTATAGCAGAAATGCCTCTAGATAGTTTTTATTTTATTTTTATTTTTTATCATAAAAAATAGTATATTCTTAACGTGTTGTTGAAAATGACATAAATAGTAATTTGCAATCAAAACATGTATTTTTGTCATTATAATATATTTAAAGAAAATTATACGAAATATCAATTCTATATTAAATTATAAAATTAATGAGTCTACTTATTTAAATTCAACAGCTGTTAAAAGAAAAGTTCTGTAAAATTAAATTGATTAAATTGATTAAAATTAAAGTACCAAAATTTTCAATCATTTTTTACATGAAAAAATGAAATAATATGCTACTTTAATAAAATATATATATATATATGTAAATTACATTGCTTTTGGAAATAAATGGCAAAGGGTTGAAGTTTTCGCGGTTGTCTTTGCCTTCTTGTTAAGTTAACCCTTACCGACGGTAACCGGAAAAAAGTGCACTACCCATTATTGGTTGTCATTTGTTTATCGAAAATCAACGACTAAACAAATTAAACCGACGAGTTTTCAACAAATTATATAGCATAAACTTTAGCAAAAAAATAAAAAATCAAGAGTTTACAGATAATTGAAAATAACAATAAATACTGAAAATAAACATTAAATTCAAATACAAAAGCTTCCAGTACTATATATCATACTATAGTGAGTCTTAGTTAATATTGTTTTTATTACAATACAATATTAATTTATAAAATAGATACCGAAGCGTAATAAATATTTACACCATATATCATAATATATATTTTAATTAATACTGTTTATACATCAGTAAGATTATTTTATAAAATAGGTACCGAAGCGTGGTATATATTTCATAATGTAAATACCCATTTTTTTTAATGAAAAACTCCCTGTCAAACTTTATAAAAAAATTCATCGATATATTCCTAAAATCAAATAATTCATTTCTCATGGAAATATTATTTCATCGATTTTTTTTATTATCTATATTTAATAGATTAACAATGTATAATATTAATTGTGGGTGTTCTTTACCGCTTACCACCGAAAAAAAAAACAAAGAGAAGCCGGGAAATCTTGGGGGCAAAGTAGAGAGACATGTGAAGTTGAGGGGCTCCTGCTCCCAATTACTCTGTCTCTGGTTATAATGTTTTATTTTTAGAGAGAAAGAAGATCCGAAGGAGGAAGACGAAGAAGATGAAGAGGAAGCAGTGGAAGAAGAAGAAGGGAGTAACAGTCCAACAGATTTTCCAAAGTGAGAAATTCAACCCAAAAAGCAAAAGCTTCCCATAAAAAGTGGAGCCTCCTCTCCTCCTTTTCTTGCTTCCACCCTCTGCTAAGCATCTTCCTTTTCCCCTTTCTCGCTTCCCAATTCCCTTCTTCAAACTCCTCTCGATAATCCCACATCAAGAAGAAGCTTGAATTCTGCACCCCACTTGGGTGTTGTTCTTTGCCATTTCCATTTTCCCACCCAGGATTCGAGCTCCGATCAGACCCCTTTCGGCCCAAATCACGAATCCCCATCTGGGTTCTCCATCTCATGGGACTCTGCCATGGAAAGCCCCTCGAAGCCCAGCAGCAGCAGAGGGAGCCCCGCACCACGACGACGATCCACGACTCGGTGACCGACTCGCCGGGGCTTCCGCCGCCGCCGGGAAGCGCGCAGGCGGCAAAGTCGTCGAAGTACTTCCCGTTCTACAGCCCGAGCCCGCTGCCCAGCCTCTTCAAGAGCTCGCCGGCGAACTCGAGCGTGGCGTCCACGCCGCGCCGGCTCTTCAAGCGGCCGTTCCCGCCGCCGTCGCCCGCGAAGCACATCCGCGCGCTGCTGGCGCGGCGGCACGGCGCGATCAAGCCCAACGAAGCCTCGATCCCCGAGGGGAGCGAGTGCGAGCTCGGGCTCGACAAGAGCTTCGGGTTCTCGAAGCAGTTCGGTGCGCACTACGAGCTCGGCGACGAGGTGGGCCGCGGCCACTTCGGCTACACTTGCTCCGCCACGGCCAAGAAGGGGAGCTTCAAGGGCCAGGACGTCGCCGTTAAGGTCATTCCGAAATCGAAGGTATTTCGGAGATTTCGATGATCTTTGGGTGTTTTTACAACAAATTATGTCCATTTTTGTATAGATTTGCGTAGATTTACTAGAACTTTTACCAACACGAAGATTTTGATCAAGATTTCCATGAAGATTTATTAGAAATTTCGAGGATTTCTATGATCTTTTTCGTTTTTAAGACTTAGTGGCCGTCAAGGTCACTCGGGGATTTCTATGATCTTCGAGTGTTTCCAGGATTATCTTCGATTAGTTGTGTGTTTGAATGTGATCAGAGAGTTCTATGTCTTTGTTGTTTGTTAGAACTTTGTTCGTTCTTACGTTTGATTTCTGTAGATTTGCAAAGAAACGGTCATGTTTTCATGCTTTGAGAGGTTGAACATAGAGGAGAGATGGCTTTTAATGATCTTCAATGTTTTGTGACCACTTCGTTCTATTATTCGAAAGGAAATCTTCGTCTGTTTTTCAGGGTTTCCTTAGATTTGCAGATAAGGTTGCGGTTCTGCTTTAGATGGTTGACCTTGGAGTAAATACATTTTCATGATCGTTTTTCGTTGGATTCGCAGAGATTGAAAAATAGTTTTTTTTTTCCTTGACATTTATATTTTGTATTTGCAAGATGTTCATGATTCGAATCGAGATGGATCATGTTTTTGAAGGGTTTATATGGCCTACATTGTTAGTTTTGTGAATTAAGGACTTATTGTTAATTAGACTTATCTCCGTCTCTTCGAACCGTTGCATTTTGCTTTGTTCTCATCTAATTAGAAATGTTTTTGCAGATGACGACAGCGATTTCCATAGAGGATGTAAGGAGAGAAGTGAAGATACTGCGTGCCTTGACGGGACACAAGAACTTAGTGCAGTTCCACGATGCATACGAAGATGATGAAAATGTTTACGTAGTAATGGAGTATGTTTTTTAAACCCGAGACTTTTCCTAATAAAATTGTGTTTCATTTTCAAAACGTTGACTTTTTTGAATCCCTTCAACTTGTCAACTTTCACTATATATTTCGTAAAATTATTTCTGAAATTTCACTATGCACGAGTATCGGACTCCATAATTATTTAATATTCACTATCTATATGACCCTTACTACGTTACAATATATAGGTTGTGTCAAGGAGGTGAACTACTTGATCGGATTCTTTCAAGGTACCTTTCTCGTATTACGCATTTAGTTTTCAATGTAAAGGAAAATATATTGCTCAATCAAATACTCGTATTAAACGATCTTTTGTGCTCATTAGAGGTGGGAAATATTCTGAAGAAGATGCAAGGGAAGTAATGGTTCAGATATTGAGCGTCGCTTCTTTCTGTCATCTCCAAGGAGTTGTTCACCGTGACCTCAAACCTGAGGTATTTTTCCACGTCGATGTTTTTCTGCTCTTCTTTTTCTTCGAAAGTTGCAGAAAATTTCTTTTTTGGAATATTACATTATTCTTTACGATAACCATTTTCATCTATTTCTCCAGAATTTTCTTTTCGTATCAAAGGATGAGAACTCAACTTTAAAGGCCATCGATTTCGGACTCTCGGACTATGTAAAGCCAGGTGAAAGATTATACCAGATTTACCCTTCTGGTTATTCTCGAGTTAGATTGCCTACTTACCATTAAAGAGTTTTTTATCTTTTGTTTATTTTGCAGATGAGAGACTGAATGATATTGTGGGAAGTGCGTATTACGTGGCTCCTGAAGTTCTACACAGATCGTACGGCACAGAAGCCGACATGTGGAGTATTGGAGTAATTGCCTACATCCTTTTATGTGGAAGCCGGCCATTTTGGGCCCGCACGGAATCTGGCATCTTCCGAGCTGTTCTTAAGGCAGACCCGAGTTTCGACGAAGCTCCATGGCCGTCTTTGTCGCCTGAAGCTATCGATTTCGTGAAGAGATTACTAAACAAGGATTTTCGGAAGAGACTAACTGCTGCTCAGGCTCTGAGTAAGTGCTAAAAACGACTCAAATAGTTGTGTAGTATTCTTTCCATATTTTTATGTTGCTTGCTGTCATACCTCTGATAATCACTTACCGAAGGAGGGAAGGGCGTTTCGGTATTTTTTTTTATATTGACTGTATTTTAAGTCTTTGCTGTTATTCTGACAAGAATGGCAGTTTCGTGATTATTTCTGTGAATTTGAGGATCGGGTCTATGACTCGCACAATGTTATATTTGTGATTTTGAATTCTGATGGCTGAGCTATTTGCTTTAGGTCATCCATGGTTGGCTAACTATCACGATACGAAGGTTCCGACGGACATGATAGTGTTCAAGCTTGTGAAAGCTTATATTTGCTCTTCTTCTCTAAGGAAATCGGCATTAGGGGTGAATACTTTTCCTTCTTGTTTAAATCAGATAAAAAGTGATGGAATTTTTTTTATTTTTGTGTTTGCAGACTGAAGATAAGAAGAATTATAATAATTGTAAATAAATCAATAATTTTTTTTTATCACAAATTATAGAGGTGAATATTTCATCTTTAATGATAATTTTTTAATGTTCCAAGGAATTTATCATAAAGAAATCCAAAAATAGTAATCTATCTCTAATTTCTATCGGCTGAGAGAGAAGTGAAAACCGATCCTTGTGATTTCTGGCAAATCGAGTCAAAATCATCGCCTTAATGTAGTAATATTGGTAGTATATTTCTGAAAATGATTTTTCTAATCATTTTGTGTGATTTTCTAAATTTATTTATTTTTTACTGTGACAGGCCCTTGCTAAGACGTTAACGGTTGCACAATTGGCTTATATGCGGGATCAGTTTACACTGTTGGGTCCAAACAAAAATGGAACCATCTCTATGCAGAACTTCAAGACGGTAAGCGTTTTTACCGTGTCCGTTTAATATTTTCCGAAGCTTGTTCATACTAAAACACTTAAACATATGTAATAATTATCAGGGTGTGATGAGGAATGCTACCGACGCCATGAAGGATTCACGGGTCATCGATTATGTAAACATGGTAATAAATTTTATAATGAGATAATAAGTTATTTTTAATTTGTTTTATAGCCGAAGTTTTCTTAGCTGAATCTTGTCGCTTAATGTTACAGATTAGCTCGATTCAGTATAGAAAACTGGATTTCGAAGAATTCTGTGCAGCTGCAATTAGTGTTCATCAGCTCGAGGGAATGAACACGTGGGAACAACACGCGAGACGGGCATATGAGCTGTTTGAGAAAGACGGAAACCGGCCAATCATGATCGAGGAGCTTGCATCGGTATGTTTTACCCTTTTGCCGAGTAAGAAATTTCTTAAGGAAACCGAGACGGATAAAAATCTTTTAGTAATGCTGTGGATATTCTAATTATTTTTTAATATTTTCATAGCAATTTATAAATAAATGTTCTGGTTCTTTCGTGATCTCCTAGCTGTTGGATATTTGCGTAACATTCAGTGTTCTTTCATTTCATCAGGAGCTCGGACTCAGCCCATCTGTTCCAGTTCACGTCGTTCTCCAAGACTGGATCAGACACTCCGACGGGAAATTGAGCTTCTTGGGCTTCGTACGGCTTCTCCACGGGATCTCTTCCCGAGCATTTCAGAAAGCGTGAAAATCATCTACACGGCAATGTTCCTATCGCACCCTAAACCCTAACTACGAGAAAGGGCGAAAGTGTCTGATCTCGGGATCAGTTTTTCGAGCCGGTGGTTTCCTTGATCGGAAGGAGTGTTACTTCGTTTAAGCGCTTACATAAGCGGGTTTTTGGAGAGTGATTGGTGTTAAAAGTGTCTAGAGGATTGTACAGATGAGATTAGATCAAGAAATGTATGTACCAAGGATTAGCGAAAAGTAGTTTTGGGGTCAGTCCCTTGTGTAATTTCTGTCTCTTTTTTTTTTGTTTAATTAATTTTATATAATAATAATCTCCACGTATTGTTGTTGTTAATACATGTTATATTATATTTCATGAAAGCAAAATAATGAGGATTTATTATATAGTTTTATCATGGCAATTAACTAAGGGAACGATGATTGATTAAAATATGTTCGAAAATGGAAACGACTTCACTGGGGATCGAACCCAGAATCTCTGGTTTCGTAGACCAGCGCCTTATCCATTGGGCCATGAAGTCACCATGTTATATGACTATAGAAACTAGTTACTTAACGCAGATAACATTTTATATTATTCATTAGTATTGAATCTTTCTACATATATAAAAAAACCGAGTAGATATTGGGAACAAGGTTTAAAATGCCGTTTTTGTCGATAAATTGTTTTCCTAAGTTAATCGTTTGTCGATGGATTTATCGATGGAAAACCTATAAAATATATTGTTTGCCATTATCGAAACTTACTGATTGATTTATCGATTGAAAACCTATAAAATATTTTCATACATATTTACACTCAAAACATAACATAAAATACTAATGTCACAAAACATAAGCATAATAAAAGTCTCGTACAAAATATAACATAAAATGTTGAAACTTGTTTAACAAGTTAATGAAATTTTGCTTTGCACATGGCTGACCTCTAATCCAAGAGTCCCACATTGCTAGTTTACAAGAGTTAGGAATGGTTTATATAACGTAGAATTGGTATAAGGGCTTGGGCCATTTGGGCCACATAATTTTGTCAACCGGAGCCATTTGGGCCACATAATTTTGTCAATCGGACGTGGCGAGCAGTACTGGCCCTGAGGGTGTACATGGTAGGCCCAAGACTATAATAGATTTATAAATTAGGGGCCCCACGATAGAAGAAAAAAATATTGAGTGTATTGTGCTCACGTTTTACTGTTGTAATGATATATAATAGACACAATTCATATTAAAAAAAATCACATTAAAAGTGGGCTTGATATAAAAGTGGGACATGACGTGTAGTGTAGTATTAGCGGGCTTGATATTTATTTTTATAATTACGACAGGGGGCCCAAAATTAGTCTTCGCCTAGGGCGCCGACAAACTCAGGGCCGGCCCTGGTGGCGAGGCGTGGTGTGCAAACATAATTATTTTTGCTGAATGTTTAATTGGTGTCAACTTTTCGTGTTTACCGACCCTAAGTTTTCGAAGTTTTGCATTTGATAAGTTTGGGCGATAGCCGATAAGTACCTAAGCTTTCGAACCAAAATATCGCGATAAGTATAAAACGACGACGATTAAGAGAAAAAAAAAAACCTTACCGAGAACCTCATTCCGAGCGATAATCACTCAATTATCGCGAAATTTTGATCACTGGTCGGGAATTTGGAATCTCTCAAAAAATAATAATATTGGATTTAGAACCTTTTTTTATTTATTGTTATTAACAATCATTTTTGTATATATTTAATTTTCTTACGTAATGTTATATTTTATTTAGAGTGATTCTATTCTATAGTTATTAATTTAATTTTGAGTGACTGATATTCACTTCGAACAGAAGTCTCGGCGGAGAGAGAGAGAGAGAGGATGAAGAGGCTCCGATGGGTGACGGACGAGATGACCATCTGGGAAGCCGACTCCTCCACGCCCCGGACCGTCGACGGCGCGGCGCGCGCTGTGCCCGGCGACGCCGCGCCGCTGGGCGTGTCGCGCGGCGCGAGGCTGTCGCGGCAGAACCAGCTCCACTTCTTCCAGAGCTTCATGGCCGCGCCGTTCCTCCCCTCCTTCGCCGCCCCCCACGGCTTCGCTCTCCAGCGCGTCCTCGCCGTCCCCTTCTCTCCCGACTGGTGAGTCGCTTTCTGTGCTCGATTGGAGCTGAGAGCTGCGCATTCGTAGAATCTAGAACCAGTAGCTTATGGATGAATGTGGATTCTCTGTGCATTTTGGAGTTATTGTGGATTCAATGGAGTTAGGTTTTAAGCCCATTTTTTGCATGGAAACTGAATCAGAAGTAAGCCAAATCAAACAAAACGAAGAAACCGACTTTGAAGTGTTCCGATCTCACTCTCGAATTAGAGAACGGAGTACCGTTTATCAATGCAGCGTTCGAAACCGATGTGTACATTTGAGAGACCTTGTGAATACGCAATTAGCTTAATTCCCTATTATCTCAAATGGGCATTGGATTTGAAGTGAGAAGCAATACTAATGCAGGTTTAATACAGTGCTGGGTCAGTTCAATGTGCAGAGGTTTGTATCCTCTGTGGTTCGAGGCGCAGGTGCTGGTGCTGGTGCAGGTGCAGGTGCACCGCGTTCATCGTCTTCGTGGCTGCAAAGTGTCGGAACAAAATTAAAGGACAAATCTTTGTACGCTGTCGGATTTTGCTCCGAGTTGTTGCTGTCACCCGATGATCGGTTAAGATTTAGTTTAGATCGTTATGCTGAAAAGGACGAGTACCGGAAGAAAGCAGTTTTCCAACACGAGGTTTGAAGTGATTAAACTTTGGTTATATTAATATTTTATGCGAGTAACAATATTTTATCAACAGTATAACATAAAATAATCTTATTAATAATACCCTTATGTTTGATAAAGTAATGCGCGGAACGATTTTTATCGATTGTATTAACATAAAATGAGAAAAATGCTAATGTAACAAAGTTAAGGGGGTTATTGCTGTCAATAACTCTTCCCTTTATATGTTCCGGCGTGGCATTGGTGATAATTAGCTTCGATCTTGCAGTTTCCTTCTCACAATCTAACCGTGGAAGCAGTTTCGCCTGCACTCTTTGTGGATAAGGCTGGAAATTACTGGGACGTCCCGTTCCTAGTGGCTGCTGATGTGGCAAATGTTCCTTCAGACTCGGGGTTGAGTTATCACGTTTCCGTGCTTCACAATTCAGGCTTGCCTAAGCAGTTTGATGTCAGCGAGAGGCTTCAACCGCCCTCGGCTCTTCTTCCCGGTTTGTCATTGAAAGGCGCATTCGCGTTGAAGAAGGATTTCGAGTTGTGGAGAAGTTATGCTTCGAAGTTGAAAATGGTTCAACCTTATGATATCTTCCTATTTAATCCAAATATCTCAGCTTCAGGGATCATTGGTAAGACACCCAATTGCTATGTCAAAAAACCTTAAGAAAGCTTCGAAACCATTTATTTATTTTACCAACTATCATCAACATTCGCTATTTCATGCATATAGGAGCTGGCATGACCGCCTCCTTCGGGGATAAATCACAGAGGCCAACGAGTGATGACGTGTTTCAGGGCTTTAGAGGCCTTAGCTTTAAATCCGGCGCAGTAAAATCCTCCATTTCAGGAGATATATTTGGATCTATGTCGTTTACAGCTCAGCATGGAAACTTCCAGAGAATGTTTCTAGATCTCACCAGATTTCACGCTCGTTTTGACTTCCCTTCTGGCTCGAGATTTCTCTCTGGTGCTGCACATTTAGCACAAAATTATGTAAACTCTCAACAGCCATGCTTCGACGCTCTCCAGGCTATTTGCCCCCAAACCCGCCTTTCTTTTCAGCAACAGGTAACAGATTCGATTATGAAGCGTTATATATTAATAACTGAATTATTATTAAGAGAATTTTTGGTTTCGGTTCTTGTCTGTCGATAATTGTTATCAAGTTGAACTTAACCTGGACCTTTGGATCCAAAATCAACAGCTTAAGAGTTAAAATTAAATGTTAATCCGGTTGTACGGTAAACTGTGTCCGAGGAAATTTATATGAATTATTGTATAAATGACGATGAATGAATTGTTATACATACCAAATGATTTTGATGTTCCTTATTTTCAGATCGCAGGACCTTTCAGCTTTCGGGTTGAATCAGGAATCACGGTTGATTTGAATAAGGGAGATTGGAAAGTCAGCGTGGAAGAGCCGGTATTTGCGATAGAACACTCCTTGCATCTCCTTGCTTCCGCAAAAGCCATAGCTTGGTATTCCCCGAAGCAGAAAGAGTTCATGGTTGAGCTTCGTTTGTTTGAGACATAAAATGATAGCCATTTTCACAATCATTTTACAACTTGATGCTCTGCATTATTAGTAATTCAATCAATATAATTATTCCTCGATTATCGATATCATTACTGGTTTCCGAGTTGGGTTTGGTAGCGAAATGGTCGTTCTCGTGAACAATGGAGGCTTCGAGCCTATCATATTTGTTTTGAAAGGGTTCTTTATAGATGATTTTTATGATAACATCAAAATTATTAAATTGGAGGGCACTTTTTCGCAAGGACGCGCCTTTGGTATTTTTACTTTATCGGGAATCTGTGATCGGCGTTTTTCGGAGATTGAACATGAAAATTACAAGAACTATTTTACTGAAACAAAATAAACCAATTAAGAAAGCAGTGAATATATCAACTTTGTTGCAAACTACAATAATTTAAACACGTACAAAGATCGATAAGAGCCACAATTGCTTTTCTTTTTGAAATTATTTCTGTGCTCAAATTAAAATAGATCTAATAAAATGGAACCTTACATTTTCTTATGGTATTATGCCTCCCAAAACTGCCCCTAGGGCAATCCAGAGGAAGCCCTAAATGATCTTCGTTGTACTTGACGTTCATAAGACATAATCCGTGAGGAGGAACGCATAACGTGTATTTTGCTAATTCCCGTCGATCTCGCGAAGCCAAAATCTGTAGGACGACACTAGGAGGAAGCGCTTCCCGTCCAACTTGAAGAAGCACAGCAACCTGAAGTGGTGAAACCATTATCGGTAACATGTAGTTGTGGAATTCTTTTAGTCCCGGTGCCAGTTTCCGGATTTTCAAAATTCAATCCTCGTTCTGGTTTCTTGAAGATCAGGTTTCCCGTTAACCATTCACGAATACAGGACTGGTCCAAATAAGTATTTTCCTAAACCCTAAACCATATAAAAACCGGTAAATATTTGTTGGCATAAGCCGATGATAATATCCGTAAAAACAGACCCCATATAAACCAGTAAGGTAAAAAACCTAAACCAGTACTGTTGTGTGCTTAAAACCGGTCAATACCAAAATTTATTAAAAAACAAGTCAATCTTTAAACCCTATCCACATGCAAACAGGATTTTGTGTGTGGCAAAAAATGGATTAAAAGAAAGGGGCAAAACCCGGTAAAATAAATAACGGGTAAAACAACGTAACTGATATCGGGTTTGCTTAAAACCAGGCCGGTTCATAATCACAAACCGGGACCAGTAAAAACCGGTTAAATGATTTTACACCTCAAAACTGAGTTTTTATTATTTTATATAGCAACAACTAGTAACCGGCAAAATATTTCACCCCTAACACATACACTTCAATGAAATAGATTGAGTTTACCATGTTTCGAACTTGTCTATACATAAAGCCCGAACCCTCGACTTCCAGCTGCAAAAGAGCTCCCTGGAAAACACCATCAAATAATTAGAAACACATACTTCAATCTCTATGCAAGACTTCACTGAGAGCGAAAATAAAAACCCATACAATTTCAACGACATCAAATCGGGATATATTCTTCACTGGATTTGGCACTCCATCATTGTGGGAAGCGTTTGCAAAGGCCGAGAAATCATGTGTGCCAACAAAACACAAGGCGGCTTCTCTCATGAGATCGGCGTTGAGCTTATGAGTGCTGTGATAAGCAAAACGCCGCTGAAATGGATCCATGATGGTGTCGTTGTATATCTTGTAGTGATATGTCTTTCCCGTTGTTGAAAACCGAGCATGGAATTCGGGTTTTGCAGGGGTGATCTCTCTGACTCTGATGTCTGAAGGAAGAAGACCGTTCAGAGCTGCGTGAATGTCCTCTAAGCTATCGTAGTTGAAAGGGGTGATGAAGTGTGCCACCTGAAATCTTTACAAGTTGTAGAGTGAGAGAATGACCAATTAACTTTAAAAAAAATTCAGATCCTCAAGAAGAAGCAGAAAATATACCCGGGTCATAAGCCTAAACCGAATTATTGGTACTGGAAAACCTGATTTTTGGCCAAAATTTCCCCGAAAACGAAATTCATTAGGGTGGAAGTGAGACCGAACTGGTTTTGTTTTGTGCCCAGAAAAAACCAAAAACCAGTTTCTAGGTTACTGAGAACTGAATTTGGAAAATGATTAGGGGGTTTAGTTCATGGTGTATGTTGGCGACTTATTAACAGTAATTCATAATCATGGTTTGTGGTTTTTTATTCGGTTAAAGCCATAGTTTCGGTTCTATAACCGGTTTCAGAGAATCAAAGTATTCAAACGAATATCAACAAAATACCAAAATACAAAATTTCTGTTTTTCACGATTCAATTATCTCTATAAAAAAGTTGCAATCAGGTTCAAATCGAAACTGATAATTCGGTTTCGGAATCAAAGTACATAAAAACTAGAGGGATTAAATCGGTTTTCAGTCTAGTAAAATTTACAGACCTGTCCCCAGGCATGAACTCCCGCATCGGTTCTTCCTGCTCCGGCCAAACGGAAATCCCTCCGGTCTAGCTTCGTCACACGAATTAGAGCTTTCTCCACATGACATTGCACCGTAGGTGGTGACGCCTGATATTGCCAACCTGAAAAAATACAAATAGAACATACATTTTTATCACTCATGGGACATTGACAGTGATACAAATGCATATCTGAAATTTTACTCTCAAACAAGGTTCTACATGATTTTATCATTCAGTCGGTTCTCAAATGCCGAAATGAGCATAGCTAAATTTAATAGGTACGCATCTTCGTAACGATATTCGAGCCGAGTAACCAAAAATTATACGATTGTCTTATGACAAATGATAATATCAACAAGGAGAAAAAGGCTAGATATCAAGAACTCAAGTATTTTTTCAGAGCTCTCATTTATGTCTATCCCATAAAAAGCTTGAACAAAGTCTATCCCATAAAAAACAAAGTACCCAATATCTTGATTTTTGAGGAGCCATAAACTCAAACTTTTTTCCCGGCCAAAGTTCCTAGTGTTCACTATTTTGCTTCTCACCAAAAAATCCTTCACTATTTCAATTGATTTACTCAACTTTGGATCTCTCGATAGTGAAACGTGCCCGAGACTTAACGGCACATCTAAAATGTACATAAAGTTGACTGAGTTCGGGGAGGAGCAAAAAAGTAACCATAATTAAGTTTAAGGAAAATGGCGGCATAAGTACCCAAAGTCTTTAAAAAGTTAACATTAAGTTCCATTCTTCTTTTGGGTGGCCCGGAATCGCATCACATGTCACGTTTTAAAACCTATCAAATATATCATTTTTAATTAAAAGATTAAAGTGATTTATCAATGATAAAAATGACATATTCAATGGTTAAAAAGCGTGACATGTGAAACGGTTCATATGAAGGAGTAAACATTCGATTACACCTCTACATCGTCCTCGCAATCTCAATCTTTTCATACGAACTGGTCTTGAAAACACAAGCGACGCACTAACAGATTATCCTAGAGATTGAAAAAACCTGCATAGTGGGTGCCTTCGTAAGAGATGAGCAACCGCCATTTGAAGGTTTCAACCGTCAGCTTCATCGCCAGACGACAAGTCCCCTCGTCGGACCCACCACCGTCGCCACCGCTCTGCACAGGCAAATACAGAACCATTTTTTATTTTTTGGGGGTTCCATGATGACGCTTGAATTGACAGCGAAAAGATCAGAGAAAGCGAGTTACCGAGTTGAGAGGGATCGGCAGCGAGAGAGGAAGGCGAAGGCCTAACATCGCCGAGCTCATCTCACTGACCGAAGCCACGGTTTCTGCTCCCAGACTTGGGTTTTTGGAGCCAAACGGAGCTCGAGAAGAAGAACATCTTATCGGCTTGTTTGAGATATTTGCAACATATGTACCCAATCTTATATTAATTGCTCTGAAAAAAGGCTATAATATACCGAGACCACGAAATAATGTCCAACTCTATTTTTGTTTTCCGTTGAAGTATCTTACTTCACCGAGGGGCGAGGGCACATATACATCAACTATTTTTTATTTGTAAACTAGAGATTAATGTGTCTCTATTTTAATAGACGGTAACTTGACATTGGCCTAAAAGTACTATAACCGCGCGAGAACTCACGGAACATTGTGTGCATTCTGTGACGTATAACCCGCAAAATGTAGGTATGCAGGTTAATATCGACAATCACGCTCGATTGTCTTGTCTTTATGAACCATACAACATAAGAAATCACGGATTCAAAATAATCCGAAACATCCATAAAAATTACAAATTTTATAGAAATAATCAATTTTAAAGACTATTTTTCTGTACAAAAGTTCCATGTATATACCCCTGTTGCCCTCGGTTTTGGTTTTTAAAATTTTCAAAAACTCTATCATGTACTTATACAGTCATACGGTCCGTGGTATATCCGTAAATTAAACTTGTAATCGATTTGCGACCTTTAAAATAGTAATTGGTACAAGATTAAATACTTATACCACAAATATCTTATAATTAAACTGAAGCTTGCCAGCTTTAAATAAAACACAATGATTAGAGAAACCCCATGAGAATCATTACACAAAATGATGGATTCATGCGATGATCATCCAAGATCTGAATTTTGAGCTTCCAAACTCTTCTTCAATGGCGTTCCACAGAGCCCCGAAGCCCACGAGGCCGAAACCCAGATCCCCCGCCATCTTCGTTCTCCTCGCCGTGGCCGCCATCGCGCTGCTCTTCCTCGCCTCGTCGCTCATTTCCACCAGTGGGTTCTCGTTCTCGCCCTCCCAAAACGACGTCGCAGGAAGCACCAGGTACCGCCACACGGGCAGCGAGAAGTACCTGTACTGGGGCAGCAGAATCGACTGCCCGGGCAAGCACTGCGACTCCTGCGAGGGCTTGGGCCACCAAGAGTCCAGCCTCAGGTGTGCCCTCGAAGAGGCCATGTTTCTCAAGAGGTACCTTTCCATGGGGATTTTTTGAGATGGGTTTTGCTTAGTTTGTAGTGAAAGCCATTGATTTCCAATTGTTTTTTTGGTTGGGTGATCTCCAAATAGTGAATTCTTGCGGGTTCTATGCTTGCTTGTCTAGAGAATTTTATGAATTAGGAAGCATTGCTCGAAGTTGCAGTTCCGGGAGGAGGAAATTCGCCTTGGTATTTCAGATTTTTGAGGAGGCCGTGCGTGCCGTCTGGTTGCGAAAACCATTGAAGTCCAAATAGTTATGGAGCAATGTTTGGATGAATTATGCGGTTTTGTTGAAGTGATCGACGACAGAAATTTGTGAACAATACTTAATTCTCGTTTGGCGAAATGGGAATGAATAGATACGGTGGTAGCAATTTATCTAAATTATTTTGGATGGCTATCGACGTAAATTGCTAAGTATGATTTCATCAGTTATGCAGAAATCGGATTTAAGAAAATTTGAGATCTTAACACTCGGTAAACTAGTTGACCCCTTACGAGTGTTCTTGCTGAATTTAAATCGTTAGTTTAATTGTTGATTTAAATATACTTGGAATTTGGGATATATATGGCGTAATTGTTCTGATTCGGGATCTTTTCGTTGCAGAACTTTTGTGATGCCTTCAAGAATGTGTATCAATCCAATACATAACAAGAAGGGAATACTTCACGAGACAAATAACGCAACTTCGGAAGAAATGTAAGAAGATTAGCTATTTTTCTGATTATTTTTTCTTCCAGAGTGACAGGACTTAGAACGCGTTTTATTAATGCTGATATTTAAATTTTTAACAGTCTTAGAGATAGAATGATTGGGAAGAATCGAATATGGTGATTTTGATACACCCGTGATTTAGGAATAAGTAATTATTTTAATGCAAGTATTAGGGGTTATTTTTGGTCAATGATGATAAGGAAAAGTTAAGGAAACCCTAATCAATATGGAGTTCTCGTTTTGCTTTGATTGTTGGTTTAGTTCCGATCAGATTTCTTATTGATAATTCAAATAAGAAATTACAATCAGGTTCAAATAAAATTATATTAAATTCTCTCAGAAAGTTGTTCTTTTGTACTATTTTCGATGAATTATAAAAAGCCTTAGATCCAAAATTATTTGACTAAGTTTACAACTATTATTTGACCTACATGCTAACACGATCATTAGCAAGCGAAAAAAG